>CM072927.1:94412517-94980017 GCA_036971965.1 Nyctalus aviator | reverse complement strand
ACGATGGGGTCCTGAGGCTCCTGCCGGAGCCCAGCCCGGCACCCCGAGGCTCAGCGGGCACGCGGGGCCCTCCCCCCGGGCCTGGGCCACTGCTGTGCACGGCCATTAGGGCCAGGGAGCCCGGGGGTGAAAGGCAGACGGGTCCTGTGTGGGCCGAAATGTGCATGTGCGGGGTACGTGTGCTCTGCGTGTGGGCCGTCACACACATGTACAGGGTACATGTGCCCTGCGTGTGGGCTGAAATGTGCATGTGCAGGGTACGTGTGCCCTGCGTGTGGGCCGTCACACACATGTACAGGGTACATGTGCCCTGCGTGTGGGCTGAAATGTGCATGTGCAGGGTACGTGTGCCCTGCGTGTGGGCCGTCACACACATGTACAGGGTACATGTGCCCTGTGTGTGGGCCGAAATGTGCATGTGCGGGGTACGTGTGCTCTGTGTGTGGGCCGTCACGTGCGTGTGCAGGGTGTGTGTGCTCTGCGTGTGTGCTGTCACATGCATGTGCAGTATGTGCCCTGCGTGTGGGCCATCACGGGCATGTGCGGGGTACGTGTGCCCTGTGTGTGGGCCGTCACGTGCGTGTGCAGGGTGTGTGTGCTCTGCGTGTGGGCCATCACGGGCATGTGCGGGGTACGTGTGCCCTGCGTGTGGGCCATCACGTGTGTGTGCAGGGTGTGTGTGCTCTGTGTGTGAGCTGTCACATGCATGTGCAGTATGTGCTCTGCGTGTGGGCCATCATGGGCATGTGCGGGGTACGTGTGCCCTGCGTGTGGGCTGTCACGTGCATGTGTGGGTTATGTGTGCCCTGCGTGTGAGCCGTCACGTGTGTGTGCAGGGTGTGTGTGCTCTGCGTGTGGGCCATCACGGGCATGTGCGGGGTACGTGTGCCCTGTGTGTGGGCTGTGTGCACCTCATTCCTGGGGCAGAGACACTCCCAGCGATGGGTAAACCAGGACAGCAGCCCTGTGTGCTGGCCCCGCTCCTCCTCAGCACCATTTCACAGACGGGGAAACTGAGGCTCAGAGACCGTGCAGGCTGAGGGGGACACCCACCCGGGCCTGCGCTCCCAGCTGTGCGCCCATGGCAATGGCGATGCAGGCAGGGCCCTGCTCCTGGCAGAGGTGGCTCCGAGGGTCCCTCTGAGCCTGGCGGTACGGGGTGAGAGGGGGGGTCCCTCCTGGGGTGCCCCGCATTTATCCACACCTGCTCTCCCCATTTCCGAAGGCTCTGCTGACACCTGCTGGCCACGCATCCCATCACCATGGCAACCCAGCGGGGCTCCGGCTCCCAGCGTGAGGATGGTGCGTGTGGATGCACAAGGGTGGGCCCAGCAGTGCCCGCCGCCTCCGGGAGCAGCTCCCATTACTCCCCTAAACGCTGTGCCCCCCCACCTCCCTAGTCCCTGCACGCCACACCCACCGCAGTCCGCCTGCGTCTCCTCTCCCACCCCCTCCCGCTCCTGCTTGACACCCCAATGCTCAGGGGGGTGCACCGAGCCCCCTACAAGCTCCTCCTGATCAGGAGCCCCAACTGCATCGTCGTCTCCTCCCAGGCTTCCCATCCCAGTGCAGTGACCCCTCCCACCCACTGGGACCCCCAGGAGGTGGGGGCACCTCCCAGCACCCCAGCTCCTCTGAGTGCCCCTCCTCCATCCCTCTGCTTCAGGGATGGGAATAAACAAGAAACCCAGATCCAGTTGGCTGCGGGAGCCTCTTTCACGTCCCCCGTGGTTCAGGGTTCAGGTTCAGGGTTCGGGTTCTGGAGGAGGCTGCACACAAATGAAAGAGACTAGAAAAGTATTCATTTGGGAATATTGGGGGCCGGGCGGGAGCCCACCTCTAGGGGGAGGACTACCCCTCACTCTGGGCTTGCAATTGCTTTTATTAAGATTTGGGGTCCACCCACAGCCAGTAATAGCCAATCAGCAACGATTTACATAAGATTGACAGGTGGAAGTTGCTTCAGCTACCTATGTCTCAATCAGAGGCAAATGGGCTGCTTCCGACAGTTGGCTAATAACTATCCCAAATTGAGTCCTGAGGGGCATTCCTGAGCTGCTGGATCGATCCTGACCTGAAGTCCACCTATACCCTTTGTTCATTACAATAAATCCTCTTTGTTGTTATGCTGGTTTGAGTTAGGTTTTCTATTATTTGCTCCCAAACACATCCTAACACAGGATCCCCCGAGACTCAGTGTAACGACGAGGCCCCTCAGAAGCCAGACAGCCTATTTCCAGGTGCAATACAGCAAGGAACGCCTCTCCCACATCCGGGAGGGGCAGCTGTGTTTTAAAAGCACCAGAGGGCCCGGGGGGCTCAGCGCTTGGCTCCCAAAGGCCTGCAATGCCCCAGAGGCTGATGGCGGCGTCGGTGGGCGGCCCGCCGGGCGTCAGGCCCCTTGCTCGCCAGATCTCCGGCCGAGTCCCGGCAAACAGCACCCACCCCACCGCTGGCCGCTGGCCGCGCCCACAGCGCGCCCGCCAGCTCTCCCGCGAGGTGCCGCCAGCCTCCGCGCCCGAGCCGCTGGGAGCCTGCCCGCAGTTCAGAGATTTCTCCCAGCAGATACCGCACCGGGCTTATCTCCCCTTCCCGAACGGCTGCTCACTTCACTTCCTAAAATAAAACCTAAGCAGGTGGCTGCGGGCTTGGCTGGCTCGGCTGGCTGATAAGGAGCAGCCGCTGCGGGGAAGGAGACGCCAGGGACTCGGGGTGCCGGCTCCCCAGGCCCTGCTCAGTCTGGAGACCTCGCACCCGCGCTCGGGGCCACGGAGACGGGGCGGGGGGGAGGGGCCCCGGGAGGAGCAGGGACGCGCCTCGCGGAGCAGAAAGCCACGCTGACGGCTGGGGGGGGGGGGCATTTGGCACCGGGAGCGTCACCGGCAGGATGCGCCGGCCGCGGGCCACACCGAGGAGACGCTGAGGGCCGAGCCCGGAGTGGCAGCAGGAGGCATAGGAGCTACGTGATGGCAGGTTCAGGGTCCAGTGGGGGCCCCTGCCTGGTCCCCGTCAACAAATGTGTAACGGGCTCCCAGTCTAATCTCCCGGCCCCCACCCTGCCTGTCCCCAACCCCATGTGTCCCCCACCTGCCTGCCTGTGTCCCCCCCAACCCCCCGCCTGTCTCCCCTGCCTGGCCCCCAGCCTGCCTGTCCCCACCACCGCCTGTCTCCCCCTGCCACCGCCTGTCTCCCCCTGCCTCTCCCCCAGCCTGCCTGCCCACCCCCCCACCCGCCACCCCGTCTCTCCCCCAACCTGCCTGGACCACCTGTCTGCCCCCCCACCTGCCTGCTCCCCCTGCCTGGCCCCCAGCCTGGCCCCGCAGGGCTCTGCTGCGCCCTCTCCTGGCCGTATTCTCTCCGTGGAAGCAGCGCTGTTCGGAGACAGCAGGCTTCTGGGAAACTGGGCTGAGTCTTGTTTGTGCAAAGAAAATATTTCCTTCCCCACAAGTCTGCCTCTGGCCCCTCCCACCTCCCGCAGGGCCTGGGGGGCCCCTCTGTGAGCTGGGGCCTCGGCACACAGCAGGCTGGTGCGGGCCTTGGTTTCTCGACTTTGACGGGGACAGCAGCACCGGCTCTAGGGCATCTGAGGAGACCACCCCCCCACACCCCCACCACCCACCGGGTGAAATTACAATGGGACACCACTTCTCACCCCGGCCTGGCAAACCCAAACGTTACCAAAATCCTCTATTGGCAAGCTGGGGAAACAGAGGCCCGCCTGCTGTTCCTGGGAGTGTAATCACACACACACACATCCCCACCAAGGGAAGCCAATTAGAGCAGCATCGTCACAACCACAAACGCGCATGCCCTCGGACTCAGCAATTCCTCTGCTGGGATTTCTGTTACAGACACTTGCTCAGGAGGACAAGAAGGCAGGCCAGCTATGAGTGTAGTTTGTCATGATAAAGTACGGACGACAACCTAAAGCCCAAACACAGAAAAGGGTTACAGACCTTGTCGTCCGCCATCCAGCCTGGCTCAGTGGCTGAGCTTCGACCTATGAACCAGAAGGCCGCGGTTTGGTTCCCCGTCAGGGCTCATGTCTGGTTATGGCTGGATCCCCAGTGTGGGAGGCGCAGGAGGCAGCCGATCAATGCTTCTCTCTCATCATTAAAGTTTCTTTTTCTCTCCCTCTCCCTCTCTCTCTCTCTCTATCTTTCTCTCCCTCCCTCCCTCTCTGAAATCAATACAAATTTTTTAAAAAACGAACTAAAATCCTTAAAAAAAAAAAAAAAAGTGTCACCCATCCACCCAGTGGAATATTATATAGCCAGCAAAATGGGTTGGTCAGGACAAAAAAACAGTCAGGTTAGAGCCTTCCAAAACTCATCCTTCAATAAAAGCAACAACAACAAAAACAGGATCAACTTCTTCGGAATATTCTGGAAATTACCCAGAGACGTGCGGCAGCCTGGGGGTGGGGGGGTGTATTCAGGAAGAATGACAGTCTCAGAGGAAAGGCTCATGTGCGGAGTAGAGGGGGGGAGTGAGGAAAGAGAACGGGCTTCCACTAGGAACATCGCATGTTTTCATCATTGAATCAGACGTTCTTCCTTCAAGAACTACATTTGAAACAAAATCAGTAAAATAAAGAACATTGCCCTAACCCCGTGGTCAGCAAACTGCGGCTCAGGAGCCACACGTGGCTCTTTGGCCCCTGGAGGGCGGCTCTTCCACAGAACACACGGCCTGGCCAGTCTGTGCTGAAGAAGTGGTGTTAGAAGTTTAAGTGTAAAAAATGTGGCTCTCCAAAGAATGTCCATCGTTGTCCTGTTGGTATTTGGCTCTGCTAATGAGTTGCCGACCACTGGCCTAACCGGTTCGATTCCGGTCAAGCGCATGTACCTTGGTTGCGGGCACATCCCCAGTGGGGAGTGTGCAGGAGGCAGCTGATTGATGTTTCTCTCATCAATCAGCTCTCTACCCCTCTCCCTTCCTCTCTGTAAAAAATCAATGAAATATATTAAAAAATAAAATAAACATTTTTAAAAGAGTAATGTCTACAGGTAAAGGCTGTTCCCAGCTGAGTGCTCAGTGGTTAATGTCCTGAAGGGCCGAGGCTGTGGGTTCACTGCAGTCAGAGCTCATGCAGAACCAGCCGACGAACGCAGAGACGTGGAACAAGTAGGCGCTTCTCTTCCTCTCTCCCCCTTCCTCTCCCTCCCCCTTCCTCTCCCTCCCCCTTCCTCTCTCCCCCCCTTCCTCTCTCTCTCCCTAAAACTAACAAACCAGTAAAGCATGTCTGAACAAAGGCTGGTGTCCCAGTCGGATGACAGCTCTGGGTCCAGTCCCTGACGTGCGGCCGGCCGGGGAGTGCTGGCCCTCGGGACGCGATCAGGAACTCCAGGTGGTGGGATTCTCCACTCTCCGCACGGAGACTTCGGAGAAGAAAGGGAAGCGGGGGCTCTGATCAGACTGAACAGATGACAAGGGCCCGGCCGGGTGGCTCAGCGGGTGGAGCTGCTCCCTCTGCGGGCAGACGCGAGCCACACTGCCAACGGCTCTGCCCTCGGCCTCCCGCCAGCGCCCAGCCTTCACACATCCAGCCTGACACGGAGGGAAGGACTAAAAATAGACGGAGGCTCCAGCGCCAGGAGCGGGAGCACTCTCCCTGGAAGAAGACTAATTAGAGAGGAGCTAATTACCCACAGCAGGAGGGGGGGGGGGAGCGGGCGTGTGTCAGCAACGCCACGCCAGTAAATGCCGGCCTGGAAGAACCTGGGCCAGCCGCTTTCATGGGGGCGGGGAGCAGGCCCACAGCCATGGCAGCCACGGCCGCACAGGGCGGGCACGGCGGGCCGGCGAGGACTCTGGCGGGGCACCAGCTGTCCGGTCTCCGCCTGCATCTCCCTCTGCACGAGCCGACCTCCTGGGGTGGACAGGAAGGACAGCCTTACCGCGGCCGCACTGGTGCTCACCACTGGGTGTGAACCTGCCCGGCTGTGGTGTGGTGCGGGCGGTCAGGCTTCCGCATGGTCCCCTCCGCCTCTCACGCCTCCGTCCAGGGCCCTGATCTGACCAAGCAGCACCCACCCGACACGTGGCGGGCAGTGGGAGGCGGGCAGTGGGTGATGGGTGAGACGGGGTCACTGAGAGGGGAAAGGTCAGAGGCCCGCCAGAAGGACCACAGCGCCTGGTTCTCTAAATCAAGCCCGCTTTATTGGAAACGCCCACATGCCACAAATGTCCGTGAAAATACCAAGATGTAGTTTAGCACACCCAGACGGAGTGTCCCCGACAGGCATTCAGCACCTGGTCACACACAGGTGGGCCCGCAGCCAGCAGCCCCGGGGGACTCGCCGGCCTAACTGTCTGGTCAGTCACACTGACGGGCAGTGGTGGGGGGCACGGCTGCCAGGGCTGGCGGTGCCCGGGGCCTGCAGGGTGTCACACTGTCTGTGTGCCCACCCGCAGGGGCCACAGGCAGCGGGAGCCTTGCCAGGGTCACACAGCGGCACCCTCCTCCCCCCGGACCCACTCTGCCAGGCCCTGGCCCCAGTGCTGTGACCGAGCGTGGCGGGTCCACGGGGTCGGGGGCTCTGCTCTGTCCCCAGGCCGCACCAGGGGCTGAGGACACCTGGCCGGTCAGACCACGGCTGTCCTGTGTTAAGCGTCTTGGATGCTTGTTCATCGCGCCCAGGGGACCAGACACTTCTGGTCAGAATCCTGATCCCAATGCAAAGGGGCCTGGTGGCCATCGGGGGCCCCGGCCTCCCAGTCCCTCCCTGGCCAGGGGGCTCGGGCGAGGCCAGGAGAAGTGTGGGTGCCACGTCCCACCCACAGCTCCCACCTCACGTTCTCAGGCTGAAACCGCTGGTCCCTGCCAACGGCCCGCTCCCGGCCCATGACTTATCCCCTTCAGGTCTCAGCGATCTGCTCCTCAGGGAGCTGCGGTGAGGCCGGTGCAGCGCCCGAGGGGCCATCAGGGCAGGGCCTCTGGGCCTGGACTCCAGGGCCAGGCGAGCAGCCCGATGCACCGGTTCAGACCCCGGCCCATCCCCGGCGTCTCCAGCCCAGCTCCTCCGACCTCGGTGAGGAGGGCACCCGCGGACCCTCGGAGCCTGGAGCAGAGGGAGGGGGAGGAGCCCGTGTGGAGGGGTGTCCGCAGCCAGGCTCCGGGGCTGACGGGTGGAGAGGGGACAGCCGGAGCAGGGAGTCTGTGCCCGCGGAGCGCCCGAGGCTGTGGCTGGAGGCGGCCTGGGGAGCGTCTCCCTTTAAGGATAAACGCCAGACCCGCCTTCCTCCCTCCTCCCCCAGCGGCTCTCGCTCACACACACACCGTGCACACAGTGCTTACAGGCAGACACTGGATCATACACACCGGCTGGGGACCCTGATGCACGCACACGCCATGCACACGACTGTGGAGAACACACACAAGTGTATGCACAGACACGCACACTCATGCCGCTGCTGGCCCTGCCCACGGGGACCGTCAGGGTGGGGGCCTCTCCCGGCAGTGAACTCCGGTGCCAACATGGCACTCAGCTGGGACAAGCACGTTCTCAGCATCTGGCGAGCCCTCGGCGCAGGTGGCGCGGTCCAGCTCCCAGGAAGAGGGTGCTGCAGGGGCACAGCACGGCCACCCCAGGCAGCGCCCCCTCCAGAGCGGCCCCTCCGGCATCTATGATGCCCCTGGGTAGAGCGCCTGCTCCTGAGACCACCACCCGGGGAGGGCGAGGGCAGGCACACGGCCACCCGGGGAGGGCGAGGGGCAGGCACACGGCCACCCGGGGAGGGCGAGGGGCAGGCACACGGCCACCCGGAGAAGTGAGGGGCAGGCACACGGCCACCTGGGGAGGGCGAGGGGCAGGCACACGGCCACCCGGAGAAGTGAGGGGCAGGCACACGGCCACCCGGAGAAGTGAGGGGCAGGCACACGGCCACCCGGAGAAGTGAGGGGCAGGCACACGGCCACCCGGGGAGGGCGAGGGGCAGGCACACGGCCACCCGGGGAGGGCGAGGGCAGGCACACGGCCACCCGGGGAGGGCGAGGGCAGGCACACGGCCACCCGGAGAAGTGAGGGGCAGGCACACGGCCACCCGGAGAAGTGAGGGGCAGGCACACGGCCACCCGGGGAGGGCGAGGGGCAGGCACACGGCCACCCGGAGAAGTGAGGGGCAGGCACACGGCCACAGCACGGGACCAGAGAGCCCGGCCCCTGCCTTCCCCCGGGCTGTGCCCATCCTTCCTGACCATCCTCACAGGGTGGCCTCGAGGGCCACCTAAAAGAAATCCCAGAATCGGGAGTGGTGCCCCCAGACCTTCCCCTACTGCAGAGGATGAGGCGCCGGGAGACAGGGCCAGGGTGCTGCTCGGGCTGGGGGCTGGTGGGGACCCGGAGGCGGGGCTGCAGGTGGGGGGTGGGGGGAGGGGTGCTGAGGGCAGGCAGAGCCGCCGGAGCCGCTGGGACGGAGGAAGATCCTGGAGGCCTGTGTGCCCCAGGCCCGCCCTCGGCCTCGTGCAGCCTCCAGCACTGCACGGCGCCCGGACCCTTGCCTGGCGGGCAGAGCTGAGCTGTTTGCCCTTTGCGACCCCAGGAAGGGCCCGGTGCCCAGTCCGTCAGCAGCAGGTGAACCGCAGGACACATAACACGGAAGGGGGTGCTGTCGCCTTGGAAACGGAGTGGGCAGACGGCCGAGCTGAGGGCCAGGATGGGCAGTGGGGTGGGGGCAGCCCAGAGGGGAGGGAGGCGGGGTGAGTCAGGCCCAGCGTGGGGAGCGGCCCCGCCCGGCGATGCCATCGGAGGGCTCGTGGTAAAGAAGGCGGCGGGCGGTGGGCACCGGAGCTGCACACGGCAGACCGGCAGCGGCTGGAACGGCGTGGAGCTGGGTAAAGTGCTGCGTGAGGGCGCTGCCAGGGTGCTGGACCATCCTCTCCTCCTAATGAAGCCACAGCCCGTCTCCCCAGAACCACAACCCCCCCCCCACCCGAACTGCCGTCTGAATGCCACCTGGGGCCCCCCCTGGCCCCGGGACCCTGTCCCCCCTCCCAACCCCCCCCAAACTGCCGTCTGAATGCTGCCTGGGGCCCCCCCTGCCCCTCCCAGCCCCCGCCCCTCTGAGTGACGCCACCTGGCTGAAACGCTCTGGACACGGGGGTGAGCGGCTTCCTGGGCCGGAGCCCCACACCGCAGCCCCCTGCGGGCTCCCTGCTGCCCCTCACCGGGACCTGCGGGCGGCTTGTCGGGCTGGGCCCAGGCCGCCCTCCACACAGCAGGTGACCAGGACCGTGTGAGCGGAGGATACTCTTGGGGTTGAAGAGAGGGGGCAGCACTGGGACCCGGGGCGCCGCGCTTGCGCCTCAGCTGGAAAACGCTCCGGCCAGGCCTGCGCCGCTGGCTGCAGACTCTTCCCGCCTCTGCTCAGTCACACCGTCCACTGGGGAGGCCCCGGGGCCGGCGTGCGGGGGCGCTGCCTCCTCCGCCCCGGGCCCGGGCCGGACAGGCAGCGGCACCGAGCCGGCCGCAGGCGGAGGCCGCACGCCCGCCGCGCAGTCCCGTCCCCGGCGCGGACACAGGAGGCGGACGCCGTCACCACCACAGGTTGGGCGGCTCCTCGGCCACGCGGCTCTTGAACAGGGTGATCTCGTCCAGGTGCGCCATGGGCACGTCCCGGATCACGTCCGCCAGGCCCTCGTGCAGCAGCGGGAAGATGACCACGTTCAGCGCGGGCCGCTCGGCCTGGAAACTGAACCAGAGAGGCGTGAGCGGGCGGGAGGCGGCCCCAGGCCTCCGCGGCCACGGCAGAGCCCCCCGCCCCACCCCGGGCAGACAGAGGCGTGAGCGGGCGGGAGGCGGCCACAGGCCTCCGCGGCCACGGCAGAGCCCCCCGCCCCACCCCGGGCAGACAGAGGCGTGAGCGGGCGGGAGGCGGCCACAGGCCTCCGCGGCCACGGCAGAGCCCCCCGCCCCCCGCGGCAGACGGGGACCGGCCACGTGCCACGGCCCAGCACAAAGCCACGTGCCCGGAGCGCAGGGAGAAGGGGGGCCGGGGACCTCCCGCAGTGAAAAGACACCAGAACCTCAGTCTCAGCGCAGGAGGCGGCTGAGCCGCACAAAGGAGGCTGGGCATCTGCCACCGAGAGAAGCCCCCTGCGCAGCGCCTCCAGGGGAGGCCCGCCCCGCCGCACAGGCCCCGCCCTGGCTAACAGCGGGTGGAGGAGGCGGGAGCATCGTAAAGCTGGCGTCTGGGCGATAAGGATGCAAAGGAAGCGCCTCCGGGCCGCGCTGTTCCGCTCGAGGTGCGCTGTGTGGCCGGACCCACAGCCACTCCTGGCTGCACGGGCGCCCGGGCTACACGGAACCGGAATCCCCTCAGAAGTGGCGCCCAAGCAAAGGCCCCTGCCCCCCTGCCCCCGGGGGGGCTGTAAGGAGCTGTCAGTGCTGAAGGGGATGGATTTCTCAGCGAGAGCCAGGAAGGCCGCCGAAACCGGTGTGGCTCAGTGGATAGAGCGTCCTCTGGGGACTGAAAGGTCCCGGGTTCGATTCTGGTCAGGGGCATGTACATTGGTTGCAGGCACATCCCCGGTGGGGGGTGTGCAGGAGGCAGCTGATTGATGTTTCTAGCTCTCTATCCCTCTTTTCCTCTCTGTAAAATATCAATAAAAAATATATTTAAAAAAAGAGAGTGGGAAGGCAGCACTGCGTCCCCTTCTCCAGGCGGCCGGATGGCCCTGGGGCCTGTGCAGAGGACACGCGTGGAGGGGCTGCCCTGACGAAAGCCGTCCCTCCCTTCAGCTTGCACCTGGGGGAGCCCAGCCTGGGCCCCCAGCGAGCACCAGCCTCCTCCCCCGTGGGGACCTCCTGCTACACCCAGAGGCGGCTGGCAGAGCGAGCCTGGTCAGTGGCGCGGCAGCGGGAATGGCTCACTTTCCAGGCGGGCAGGGCTCCCGGGAGGGAGTCGTGTGCGGGCCATGTGCTCATGGACTCTGCTATGTAACGCACGTATGTGTTCACTGTGCTTCTGCGTGACTCAAATGTCCTCTGAGGTTTAAGTGAACAGATTCCTGAGACAAAACAAACTCGTTAGAGGCTGGGCTGGTTACGCTCGGACTCAGGACCTGGTCCCCGAAGGGGCCGATCTCATCTCCACTGCTCTGCTGGAGTCCCCTGGAGCACCCCCAGGCCCAGCCCGCCTTCGGCCGCTCTGCGTCCTGCACCGGGGGGAGCCCTGGCCGCAGGTCCGTGCCCCAGGGCTGTTGCTCGGGAACCAGAGGCAAAGCCTTCAGACCCAGCACCGCAGCCCGGCCCCTGCTCCCAGGCGAGGGGAGGCGAGGGGAGGGGAGACGGGGAGGTCACCAGCGTCATGGCTGCTCTGGCAGGAAGGCCGCCCGCAGGGGAGTCAGGGTGAAGGGCTCTGCGTTGGCAGCTCTGGGGAGGCCCTCAGCACCCCGTTACCCTGCCCGGGCGCCCGGAGCACGTCCTGGGTGTTTCCTCCTGAGCGGCTGGAGGCAGAGTGAAAGCTGGCCTCCCCCAGTGTAACGACAACGCTCAAGAAGCTCTGAGGTGCACATGGCCAAGAGCCCACAGCTGCCCAGCCGGTGTGGCTCAGTGACTCCAAGGTCAGCCCACAGACTAAAAGTCACAGGTTCAAGTGCCGGTCAGGGGCATGTTCCTCAGGCACAGGCTCAATTCCCAGCCCAGGTAAGAGTGTGGGAGGCAACCAATCCAAGTGTCTCTCTCACATCAATGTCTCTCCCTCCCTCTCTCTCTCTCCTTTCCTCCCCTCCCCTCCCCTCCTTCCATTCGCTCTAACCATCAATGGGAAAATATCCTCAGGTGAGGACTTAAAAAAATAAAGAATCCCACAGCCAGCCTGGAACCCCCAGAATGCAACGCGCTGCTGCCTGGGAGGCGCACCCTCGGCGCGGGCGGGCAGGGCAGGGGGAGGGAAAAGAAAAGCACAGAAGTGCTTTTCCTGCTCCCGCTCTACGGGGGCCCACAGGCCAGGCCGTTCCGAGCCAGGGCGCCACCTGCTGGCACCCGCAGGAAGCAGCAGAGGCCTCAGGCAGGGGCGGGCCGGGCCTGGAAGTGCCAATGGCTCTTAGAAAGATCATCTGGAGCTTTAATGACAGAAACCCACGAAAGAGCCTTAAATCAACGAAGTCACCAGGGGAGCCTTCACGTAAAGAGCGTGACGCGCAGTCTGCACTTTCAAAAATATTATCAACGCACACGACTCCCACCACCAGGGAGGGGTGACCTCCCCGGGATCCTCCTGGGAAACCCGGGCCCTGCCGACCGGCTGAGGCTCCCTCGGGGGGATCCCGAGCAGCTGGCCTCCTCCCGGGCCTCCCCCTCCAGCCTCGCTGAAAGGAGGGTGCCCCTCAGCCCTCTTTTCGCCCGGCATTTCCTCAGGAGCCTCTCAATGCCTGGCTGCTCTCGGCTCCTCTCCCAGAAGCGCTGCCCGGCCTCCCGTCCCCGTGCTCCCGAAGCCCGCAGCTCCGGGCGGCCGCTGGCGGGGAACGGCCCTGGTGCAGGCGCAGCAGGGAAGCGGGCCCGAGGCCGGGAGGGCAGCCGAGGAGGAGCTGTGCCGTTTAAACCCACTTTCCTAGGGGCCCGGTGCACCAGACGGCCCTCGCCGTCCCGGCTTCGTCCGGACGGTCTTCTGCTGTTTGGCTGCTCAGTCGATTTGCATATTACGCTCTTATCTTTATAGATTGATTTCAGAGAGGGAGAGAGAGATGAAACATCAATGATGAGAGAGAGCCACGGATCGGCTGCCTCCTGAACGCCCCCTACTGGGATCGAGCCGACAACCCAGCATGTGCCCTTGACCGGAACTGAACGCAGGCCGATGCTCTATCCCAAGCCACAGCGGCCAGAGCAGGACGGCTGTTCTTAAATCTGCTGCCTGTGCCCACAGCCATCCCAGTGACCATCACTACTCCGTCTAAACGGAGGCCGAGACTGAGAAATTCAGTCCCCAGTTCCCGCACCAGCTCGCAGAAGCGGAAGGGCCGGGGGCTCCGCGCTGGGCGGGGGAGTGGGTTTGAGGGGACAGAGCTCAGCAGGGAAAATGAGAAGTTCGGTGACGGCAGTGGGAGGTGCTGATTACCACTGAGCTGGCTCTTAGGATGGTTCAAAGGCTACACTTTCTTACATTTTACCACAATGAAAACAAACGGTTCGGCCGGCATGTCTCGGGGTTAAGCACTGACCTATGCACCAGGTCACGGCTCACATGCCCAGACTGCGGGCTCCATCCCAGTGGGGGATGTGGTGTGCCGGAGGCAGCCGGTCCGTGATCCTCTCATCACTAATGTTTCCAGCTCTCTTCCTCTCCGAGGTCAAGTAAAAATGTGTTTTAAGAAAAGAAGGCAGAGCTGGGAGGGGAAGAGTGAGCTGCAAGAGTGGCTGGGTGGCCCCGAGGAGCCAAGCTGGGGGAAAGCAGGGGCAGAGAAGAGGCCGGCACCGCCGAGGCTGTGGCCGGGGGGGCCTTCTCCAGGCACCCCGTTAGTTTTTTAGTTTTTACCAAGCACCCCTCTTAGAGCCGACTCAGAAACGCAGGAGTGTCTTCGCACACCACACACACACGGAAATAAACCCAACAAGACGCGGGTGCTCCTGGGGCCGGAGGGCCGGGGGTGAGGAAGGAGCCTGCGGCTGGGGGAAGCGGGCTTTGACTGGGTCCCATGAGGCTCAGACGGGCACAAACTCTACCCCGGGTCTGCCTCTCGGGTGCAGGGTCAGCGAGCCCAGCGCTGGCCCCGGTCCACTAGACGGAATAAATCCCACAGGCACTGCGGACAAGGACCAGGCTGCTGGCGCCGGAGGAGGCACGGCAGAGGGCAGGCTCCGAGGGGCTGTGCGCTGGCGGAGCGTTTTCCGCCCACACGTGTGCACACGGAGGCACGGGAGAGAACGTCAGCCTCCTGCCGCCTGGAGCGGAGAGTGAGCACCCTAGGGCCGGGCCCGGCTCTCCATACCTCCCCACAGGACAGCTTCCTGCGAGACGGCTGACCGGGCGGGAGGACGGCCCCAGAGGAGATACCTGACCGCCCGGTAGTGGCAGGGAGGAAGGAAGGGGGGCAGGGCCGGCCTTCTCAGAGCAGAAGGAAGAAGGAAGCAGAAGGACGGGCCTGGGCCAGACCTGCCAGTGCAAGAGCTGCTGCCCGGCTGGGACGGGCCTGGGAGACGTTCTGATGAGGAAGGGGCGCAGGGCCTTCAGCAGGGCCCCAGCAGCCCGGCAGAGAGGCAGGACACAGTGTCCCTGAACCGGACCGCTGGAGAGGAGGGCCCGCACCTCTGCTTTTCCGGCCGACCCCACCAGACGCGCCCACACTGACGGCAGTCCACCAGCGCCTCCCAAGTGTCAAGGTCACGGCAGGCAGGACAGTGACCGCTGAGCCGAGAAGGCTGTGTGTGGAGTCCTCGGACAGGACCGGAGGGGAAACCGAGGCAATGCTGAGCCCGAGGGGGACGAGCTGAACCGCATCGCCCGCCGTGTGATGGCACCATGGGGACAGGCGAGCTCGGGAAGCGGGAGAGGAGAGCACGTGTGCGGGGGCTGAGGGAGAGGCCGCCCGGGGAGAGAATGGAAACCAGCCGTTCCCGCCATGCGGCCCGGGGTTCTCCTCCAGGAAATGGTTGGGGCGCTCACTCAGTGACGCCGGAGGAACAACAGCAACCAGGACGCCCGGCTGCTCCCTGGGCCGGCGCTGCCGCCAGCCGGCCGGCCTCACGTGCGCGCCCCCACCCCTCCCCCCCGCCACCGCCGCCGCCGCCCCCACTCACCTGCGGAGGAGGGTCTGCTGCAGGCTCCTGCAGGCGGCCAGGGACTCGCCGGTGAACATGTGGCACACGACGACGTGCAGGCAGCGGGCCATGAAGGCCAGCACCGCCTCAGGCTGCAGGGTGCCGCTGCGGGACACCAGGCACAGGCGCTGCAGCGCGGAGCACTGGCTCAGCGCCTGGAAGAACTGCGCGTTGGCGCTGAAGTAGGGCTGCTCCAGCCTGGGGGGGAGGGAGAGAGGGCCTGTGAGTCCGCGGAGGCCCAGGCAGGCTGCGGTGAGCAGGGCCTCCCCCGTCTCGGCCCCCAGCAGACAAGCAGGCCCGACACAGGCATGGCCGGTTACACCTCTCGTCCCTCCACGTCCTAAGTGGCCCCCCAAGGCCGGCCGGCCGCCCCAAGGCCAGGCACCGTGCCGACCGCTCGCTGCACCACCGCCAGGCCTGGGCTCTCCGGGCCAGGCCCTGCCCGTGGAGCAGACGCCCCTGGCTGCCCAGGCAAGACGGCCATCTGCACGCCACACCGAGGCCTGCTTCTCGGAAGCTGCGGCTGCGGCGGGCACTCATCCTAACCGGAGAGGGGCCTCATGATGGCCCGCCCAGGCCCCAAGTCCCCAGGTGGGTGGGAGAGCGACAGGGAGGCTGACTCAACCAGGGAGGAGCTGTCAGCGGGTCCCCTCAGCCCCAACCCAAACCCAGGCCCGCACTGCAGCCCCCTCCCCCGACACCGGCCACGGCCCAGGCGGGGGAGGATTTACGTCGGGGCTGTGTGAACAAGGGCAGAGCTGGGCCTGGACAGGCCTCCCACAGAAGCTTCTGAGGAGGACGGGGATCCGAGCCGCCCTATCCGGGAGCCACCAGGCACCAGAATGCCCAGTGAGGCCGGGCCTGTGCCGTCACCGACGTAGCGCTCCTGACCAGCGCCAGTCCTCCGGGGGGTGCGCCTGGACGCCTGCGCCCTCCCGCCCACTCGGGTGCAGAAGGAAGCCCAGCAGGCTGCGGGCGCGGACAGCAGGGAGACACGGGCCTGGCCCCGGCTCCAGGGGATGTTTTGTCCTGAAAGAGCTGGGAATTCAGAGCCGGGAGGGGAGGGCAGCACCTGAGATGCCAACTCACCAGCAAAAGCACACATTCTTTTTTTTTTTTCCTCCCAATATATTTTATTGATTTTTACAGAGAGGAAGGGAGAGAGCCAGAAACGTCGATGAGAGAGAAACATCGACCAGTTGCCCCTTGCACACCCCATACTGCACACCCCATACTTGTACAACCAACGTACATGCCCCTGACCGGAATCTAACACGGGACCTTTCAGTCCGCAGACCAACGCTCTACCACTGAGCTAAACCGGTTTCGGCAAAAAGCACACATTCTTAAAACACCAAGGGGAGCATCTCTGCAGAATGGAGAGTGGGAACAGGAAGAGCCGCCTTCCAGGCTGGGACTGCCCGGCCACTCATCACCTGCAGCAGCGGCAGGCGCAGGGCGAGGGGCGGGACGCAGCAGCGGGGAGGCCAGCCTGCGCCTCGACCACTAGGTGGCGGTGCAGGCCTGCTCCCGCCCAGCCGTGGTGCCAACCTCCTGGCTCCACAGCAGCAGGCAGAGCGGGGCGGCTGGGGGCACATTAACCATGCCCTCGGCGAGCAGCCGCCTGCAGACGGCCCCCTGAAGGCGGCACCTGGCACAGGTGGGCAGGGCTGGAGGGAGGGTGCTGCCCATGGCAGCCGCTGGGGCGGCAGGGCTGGCGTGGCCACACCCTCCCCATCCCCTGGGTGGCTGGCAGAGGCTGGTGTTAGGGCAGAGGATGTGGACAAGGTAGCCCGGTGACGGGCCTTGCCCTGGGGCCTGTGGCCCTTGTCCCTCCCAGCCATGCTCAACCTCCAACCAGGAAGGCTCTGGCCTCCAACCCCCTGGCGGGGCGAGGCCCCCCTCAGGCTCTGGCAGACAGGGATCGGGCCTTGGCTGGTTTGGCTCAGTGGATAGAGCGTTGGACTGGGGACTGGAAGGTCCAAGTTCAATTCTGGTCAAAGCACACGCTGGGGTGTGGTCTCGATCCCCAGTAAAGCGGAGTACAAGAGGCAGCCGATCAATGATTCTCTCTCATCATTGATGTTTCTCTCTCTCCCTCTAAAATCAATTAAAAAATATATATTTTAAGACAGGGCTCGGGTCTCCGGCCTCATCGGTCCAGCTAGCTCAGGCCCCGCAGCCGCCAGGCTCTCGCTTCCGCCCAGACGCTGCCTGTCTAGGTCACGGCTGCAGCACAGGGTGACTCAGGGTGAGGCTCCCCTCCACGCGCACAAAGGCAGGGCTCAATCGCTTCCAGGAAAGACGGTGCCTTCTCTGTCCAATCCGCAAAGCTCGCTGCCAAGGCGCGCTGCGTCCGGAGCTGGCCAGGCCCCAGCAGGACAGTCCCCACGGCCTCCCCACAGGAGGGCCCTGCTGCACGGGGGCAGCCCCTGCCCGCGCCCGGCGGGCACACGGCTCCCACTCACGGGCCTCCCTGGTGGCGACAGCGGTGGCGGCGGCCTGGGAGCCCGGCAGCTGCCTCACAGCAACGGCCACTGGGAAGCGCAGGAGCTGCCGCAGGCCGACTGCCCGGCTGGACCACCACGTCCTTCCTGCGTCCTGCCCGTCCCGCCCTCCTCCTGCGTGGAGGTGCCACCTGCTCCTCCCGCTCAGCTCCCAGGCAGGGCGCCAGGGGAACGGGGCCACCTGGCACGGCCGGAAGAGCCAGGGTTTGTTCTGAACAGGCAGTACCGCCGAGCAGACGCGGGTCTCGGCAGCGGCGCGCACAGAGAGGCCATTATGAGCCGTGGCCAGGTTCTCGGCCTACAAAACCGTCCAAGTCCCGCGGCCTCCCAGCCACAGAACTCATGCCGCGTGCTCGGCCCTGCTCCTGGGGAAGATGGCCACAGGACCACATCCCAGGCCCCGAAGCCACTGGGTGACCACAGGTGCTGCGTTGCCCTGCCCCCTGCTCAACCGTCCACCAGGCAGAAAACGCTCCCAACTGCCCACAGAGCAGCTGTGTCACCGGGCAAGTTCATTAAGCCCCTGGGCCTCACTTTCCCCATCTGCAAAATGGATCCACAGCCCTTGCCGGGTGGCTTAGTCAGTTGAAGCATCGTCCTGGACACCTAGGTTGCCGGGTTCGATCTCGAGCCAGGGCACACACCTAAGTTGCAGGTTTGATCCCCAATTGGGGTGTGTATGGGAGGCAAACAATCGACGTTTTTCTTTCACATTGATGTTTCTCTCTCTCTAAAAATCGAAGAAAAAAACACCTTTGGGTGAAAATTAACAAAAAACATCTTTTTTAAAGGGCAAAGAATGTCTGCCCCACGGGGCTGTTAAGCGAGGTCCATGCCTGTATGCACAGAAGCACCATTCAACCACCAGCCACAGCTGCTGCCACCTCCTCCCTCAGCTGCCTGAGCCCCTGCCTCTCACCTGCCCCTCCCCCCACAGCCCTGCTCGGTCGCCTGTGCGGATTCTTCTCCTCTGGACAATTTTCTCCCCTTCAGGCTTTTTAAACTACGTGAATGTGTCCTAGCTGGTGTGTCTCAGTGGATAGAGCATCTGCCTGTGGGCTGAAGGGTCCCAGGTTCAATTCTGGTCAGGGCACATGCCTGGGTTGTGGGCTCGAGCCCCAGTAGGGGGCGTGCAAGAGGCAGCCAATCAGTGATTCTCTCTAATCATTGATGTCCATCTCCCCCTCTTCCCTCCTCTCTGAAATCAATACACACACACACACATATATATATATATACACCAAAGTAAAAAAAATAAAAACAAATAAAAATAAAAATAAAAAACAAAGTAAACTACATGCACGCATTACTTTTCTTTCACCGGCTTGTTTTTCTCAGTCTCCCAGATGATGACCTAATGGTTTGACGTAGTACAGTTAGAGAAGTGTAAGGTTCACGGCTTGGCAATAAGTAAAAAATACAAATAAAAAGGGCAAAAGCAGCGGACCCAGAGGCCAGGAGCACTGTGCTCGGAGCTCAGTCCCTGAGAACTCAGAGGCTCTCCGGCCCCGTGAAGGAACGGCCATTCCTGACCTCCAGGCTCCGGGCTGACGGGAGACCTGGCGGCTCCGTCCGCGGAGGGCACTCTGGACCCACTGGCAGTTCAGCTCCACAGGCTCTGCCCACACCAGGCTCCCCATGGGCCAGCGACAGGCCAGCTGAGGCGCAGGGAGGGGCGGGAGGCGCCAGCGAGGGGAGAGGGAGCTGGCTCTGGGTGCTGCTGGAGGGCTGGGCGAGGGCCAGGCCTGTCCTGGAAGGGGCGGGGAAGGGGACGGCTGCCACGGCCTGAGCCCTCCACCCCTGGCAGGAGAGGCCCCGAGGCGGGCCTGGACGGAGCGGCAGCTCCCCAACACCTCACCCTGTCGCCTCCACAAGCTCCGAAGGTGCCGGAGCCTCCGGCCCAGACCATGCAGCGCAGGCTGCACACCGGCCTCACCGCTCACACTGTCACCCTGGCCTCGGCTCTGCGCCGGGGCCGAGAGCGCGCCACGGTTCTGAGCACGGGCAGCGGGCGAGACAGCGTAAGTGACGTCCCTGGCGGCACGGGCTCCCGGATGCTCAGGTGAGCACGGCGCTGCCAGTCCGGGCCTGCTGACCCACACGCAGGCAACACCAGGCCGCGTGCCCTCTCTGCCCAGGGAGGCCAGCTGCCCGCTGGGCGGAGGGAGCGGCGGGGTGGGCGGCCGCAGCCTGCTGCTCTGGAAGCTCCAGCTCCAGTCTGGCTCCTTCCGCTGGGGAGCCTCCTGAGGGGGAGGTCTGCCACGGGTGCACTGAACCTCAGCGCCTCCCGCCAGCCGCCCCGCCCTGTCGGTGAGATGGGACCGTGTGGGTGAAGTCAGCCAGTGCCCGCGAGCCCTCAGCAAAGGGAGCACTGACTGCCTGGGGACAACACACGTGTAAGGGCCCCCGCGACCCCGAGACCGCCTCACTGGTCTGCGCCCCCGCCCTTCCTCCACCCTCAGCCCTCGGCAGCGGAGCGGATGGCCACAGCGCCGGGGTCTGCTGCCGCCCCACCCTGGGAAATGCTGCCATTTTTCACGCCCAGATCAGTCAGGTTTTCAAACAGGTCTCGGGTAACAAAGGCTTACCCTTCAGGGCGGGGCCCTCGTAAGACCCTTCGGCCACCCGGTGGGATCCACGTGGTGCTACAGTAAGTTCTCCGAGGCTGTGGCTCTGCCTCCTCTCACCCGGATCGGCCCTGCCATTCTGCCCCAAAGGGACCCTGTCACCTCTCAGCAGTGGGCAGCCCTCCGAGCCGCCCACCTCCCAGCCTCGCCTGCAGTCCGGGCGGGGGCAGTGGGCACCGCCTCCCGGTGCTGGCTGAGGAGCACACACAGCAGCACTGACAGCCGCAGGCACCACCGCCTCCTCACGCCTGCGGGCCCCACGCACAGCTTCCCCGCGCCTCTGCACCGCCGAGTCCCATCCCCGCACGCAGGACCTGCCCAAACCCCCCCACGACTCAGCTCCCGGCCGCAGGCATGCGCCGGCTCATCTGGGCAGGCACACAGTAGGGACGCGATCGCTTGCCAAATGCAAGGCCCTCTGCCCGCTCCGGGCCTCCGGAGGGCAGCCGCGGCTCCGAGTTCGCGCCCTCACCTGAGGTCCTTCAGCCGCTTGCAGTGCTTCAGCATGTCGGACAGGGCGGACATGTACACCACCTTCCCCATCATGCCCAGGTTGGCCAGCGAGAGGGACTGGAGCTGCTGGCACTGCAGGCCGATGCTGACCAGCCCGGAGCCCGTGAGAATGCTGGGCAGCTGGGCCAGCGTCAGGTGCCTCAGGAAGGCCAGCTGGCCGATGGCGGCCACCTCCGCGTCCCCCACGCTCTGCGCCCGGCTGCAGGGCGGCAGGGAGTTGCGGATGGCGGGCTCGTTGCGGGGCATGGCGGAGGAGAAGTTGGACCCGATCAGCTCGAGGCGCTGCAGGAAGGGCAGGCTCTTCAGCAGAGACCAGAACACGGAGGAGGGCTGCGGGCCCGCCTGCCCCGGGAAGGGGCTGGGACACGCCTGCACGCCGATGCGCACCTTCTTGCCGAAGCCGCAGGGCACGGCGTGCATGGCGGGCTGGGCGGGCTTGCGGTCGGCCCGCGGCGCCGAGTTGGCCACGGAGCAGACGGGCAGGGACAGGGAGCGCAGGTGGCCCAGCTGGGCCAGCAGCTGGCACAGGTGCCGGCCCGGGCCCTCGGCGCTGTGGTGGTGGGCGGCCGACAGGTTGAGGTGCCGCAGGTTGTGGCAGGCGGCCACCAGCGTCTCCAGGATGCCGCTGTCGATGTCGTCCTCCGCCCTGCGCAGCTGCGAGTCCGGCGCCAGGCAGTGGGCGCAGCCGCTGAGGTTCAGGCTGGCCAGGCTGCGCAGGTCCTTGCCCCCGTTGAGGATGTGCTGGATCAGCAGGCTGCCCGACACGGTGCAGCGGCTGAAGCTCAGGTAGAAGGGGTTGTGGAAGCGCATGTGCTGGAGCAGGGCCGAGCCGCTGAGCCAGGACTTGGGCAGCTGCAGGGCGTCCAGCACCACGTTGCGGGCCATGGAGTCCAGCAGGTTCTGGGTGGCCCCGCTCTCGGCGAAGCTGCCGGGCACGGAGATGAGGAAGGCGTGCAGGTTCTCGGGGGTGCGGTCGCTGAGCACGGCCAGGTAGAGCCGCACCACCTCCTGGTTGATGTAGCCGGGCGCCAGGCGGGCGTAGAAGACGCGCAGGTTCTGGTAGTGGGGCACGTTGCTCTGGCCCACCATGAGCTGGCCCGACAGGACGGCGCCCTCCCGCGTGCGGTCCAGGATCTCGAAGTAGAGCAGCAGCTTCTCGAGGCTGGTGCAGCAGGGCACCACGCCGTAGGAGGGCGTGAACAGCGTCTGCCGGAGCTCCCGCACGCGGCTCAGCGTGGCCTTGCACTCGCCGCTCAGCTGGCCGGCGTCGAAGCCGGGGCTCACGTCGATGGCCAGTGAGCGCAGGTGCTGCAGGGCCGACAGCACCTTGGAGAGGCGCAGGGAGGTGAGGTGGCAGCCCGACAGGTCCGCCTTCACCAGGCTGCGGCAGCGGGCCACGTGCTCGATGGTGGCGCCCGACAGCCAGTAGCAGCCGGCCATGTTGAGCTGCTGGATCTCCCGGCCGATCTCCCGCACGAGCTGCTTCACCTGGTTCTCGCCGGCCTGCAGGAGGGGCGGGGCGGGAGGGTGAGGCACCAGGTGTCTCCTCCACCTCAGGGCAGCCCGGCCGGAACATCGGCCCGGGAGGCCCCGAGTGGCCCTGCCCGGCTGAAGGGACACCGAGCGCTGGCGCCCCTCCCCCACACGCTCACCTTCAGCCAAGTCCAGGCCCCTCTGGGGGAACGTCCACGGTCAGCCCTCCCCCGGGAAACCTTTGGTGGCTCCGCAAACAGCTGCACAAGTCCCCCCGGCCGCTCCCGGGCGCACTGCCACGGGCCTGGACCCGGGGCTCGGGCAGGTACCTCCCCCCATGCTCACAGCAGCGTGACCCACGATGGCCAAAAG
This sequence comes from Nyctalus aviator, assembly GCA_036971965.1. NCBI lineage: Eukaryota > Metazoa > Chordata > Mammalia > Chiroptera > Vespertilionidae > Nyctalus > Nyctalus aviator. Next base: position 94,957,763 of record CM072927.1, on the reverse strand, counting down.
GGGAGGCAACCCACGGCCCATGCCCGGATGAAGGATAAACAAAACGGGGTCCATCTGTACAACAGAGACTGTTCAGCCACAGAGAGGAATGACGTTCTCTACAACACGGATGGACCTTGGGGACACGTGCTCAGAGGAAGAAGCCAGCCACAAAGGACCCGCATTTAGGTTCTACCGGCGTGACATATCTGAAGAGCCAAAATGGCAAACAGAAAGTAGAACAGGGTCACCAGAGGCTGGGGAGGGGTTATTGCTACTGGCTCCCGAGTTCCCGCATGGGGCGGTGAGCGCTGGGAGAGGCGCCCAGCACCCGCGTGGCTAACACTGCGGCTAACTCTGTGTGACTAACAATGCATGGCTAACTCTGTGTGGCTAACAATGCGGCTAACTCTGCATGGCTGACACTGTGTGGCTGACACTGCGTGGCTAACTCTGTGGCTGACACTGCGTGGCTGTGTAAACACTGCGTGGCTGACACCGCTGCGCTGGAGCAGGGTGGCAGTCAGCTCTGTCACGTGGTGCTTTGCCGCGCAGTGGAACCTGGAGGCTGGCCTGGCCGGTGCTTTCCTTCCCATCGTGTGTGTCTTCACGCACCAACTACCCAGATGTCTGGCCCGCCTGCTGGGAGCCACATGTCCAGACGGGCCCGGCGGCCAGTCAGCAGCAGACGGACACGGGCCTGCTACAAGCGAGGCCTTGGGACAGCACGGCATCGGGCACCGTGTACGTCACCCTCAGGCTTCTGACCCCTTCTCTGAGGTCAGCAGCCACACGTGGCACTCACAGTGAGGACACGCACCGCTCTGGAGCGGCTCCTCCTAGCTTTCAGCACCGCTCCTCCCAGTGACAGCACGAGGAACCTTCCCCAGGCCCCTGCGATCTGAAGGAAGGCCAAGGCCTCAGTGTGTTTTTAGCTCTAAGATTGGGTATCAAGCCAAAACCGGTGTGGCTCAGTGGATAGTGTGTCGACCTGCGGACTGAAAGGTCCCGGGTTTGATTCCGGTCAAGGGCATGTACCTTGGTTGCAGGCACATCCCTAGTAGGAGGTATGCAAGAGGCAGCTGGTCAGTGTTTCTCTCTCATCGACGTTTCTAACTCTCTGTCCCTCTCAATTCCTCTCTGTGTAAAATCAATAAAATATATTTTAAAAAATGATAATAATAAAATAAAATAAATAAAAATAAAAAAAGATCAGGTACCAACTGATTTCCAACATAGGCTGCAAGGCCATGCTGAGGGGAGGCTAAGCGTAGCCAGAAAGTGAGCCTCAGCCCTCCCTCCGCAGAGAAGGATGAGCTCCCCACGACCAGACTGCCCGTCAGCTGGCCCTGAGCCTGCTCTCAGACACCCAGGTCAGAGCTGGCAACCGGGCACCACATGTGTGAGGACGAGCCAGGGCCATTTTACACTGAACGCAAAAACTAACTCAAAACGGATTAACGGCTCGATGTAAAACCTGAAACCAGACACGTCCTAGAAGAAAACACATGCAGGAAGGGCCTTGATGTCAGTCTTGGCGATGATTTTTTGAATCTGACACCAAACGCAAAAAAAGCAAAAAACGAACAAGTGGGACTACATCCAACCAAAAAGCCTCTGCTCAGCAAGGGGACCGGCAGCAAGTGAGACAACCGAGGAGAGGGGAGGAGTATCTGCAAATCACATCTGTGAGGGGCTGAGCTCATACAACAGCAAACAAAACAAGCAATCCAATCAACAAAGGGCGGAGGATACGAACAGACATTTTCCCCAAGAAGATATACAGTGGCCCGCTGGCTTGGCTCAGTGGCTGAGCACTGATCTATGAACCAGGAGGTCACGGTTCGATTCCGGGTCAGGGCACAGCCCGGTGGATCCCCACTGTGGGGCGTGCAGGAGGCAACAGAACAATGATTCTCTCTCATCACTGACGTTTCTCTCTCCCTCTCCCTTCCTCTCTGAAATCAATAAAAATATATATTTTTTAAAAGATGACACACAAAAAAAGATGATGACAAGGAGGAAATCTCATGACCTCAGGTTATACAAAGATTTCTTCAACAGAATACAACAAGCATGAATTCAAAATTTCAATCAATTGGATTTCACCAAAATTAAAAATGTACCCCCTCCAGATGTCACTGTTAAGAAAATGAAATGGCAAACCACAAACGATGAGAGAAAATACTCGTAATAGGTGAATCGGACAAAGGATTTGTACCCAGAACACACACAGACTCTTGTACTCACAGAGAGCAAGAGACACGATAAATGGGCAGAGCCGGCACAGCACTTCCGGAAAGACAGACCAAGGGCCACACGGCGATGAAGACCAGCCCAACCGCCTCGACGGGGAAGCGCAAGTGGGAAGCACGGGACCCTGTCCTGCCCGACTGGCTAGGACTGAAAACAGACACCAAGTGCCGATGAGCATGCGGCGCAGCCGGACTGCGGGTCCCCCGCTGGGGGTGTCCGTGGCGCTCCCTGCACCACTCAGAGCCCATGTGACCTCACAGGAGAGTGCCCCCGATCCTGGGGCCGGCAATGCCCTTCCTGGGCGTCAACTGCCACGTGAGGCTTCAGCGAGGCGTCCCCAGCAATGTCCCCGCCCCTGCCCGCCCCCAGGGGCACGCTCCTGCCCCTTCTGGCCCCAGCTCTGGTCACATGCGCATCGTGGAGGCTGCCCCTGAGAACTCTGAGCCGGCCTCCTGTCACGAGCTGCGTGTGCCCCTCTCGCAGGTGGGCGTTTGGTTGCTCCCCATGCCCCGCCCAGAGCCAGCACCCGCACCGCCTCACCTCGTAGTCCCTCTGCAGCAGCACCGTGTGGGTGAGGCTCTTGTCCAGGCACAGCTCCGCCAGCTTCCGGCACGTGTGCCGCACGTTCACCACCAAGTCTGTGCTGGGGACGTGGCTCAGGATGTGCAGGAGGATCTCGTCGGAGAAGCCCAGCAGGTGGGCGCCGCCCGCCATGGCGGCGGCCGCAGGGGGCGAGTCGCCATCACTGGGGAGGTCCTGCAGACAGAAGCACCGAATAAATTCCCATGGCATGCCCTCGGACAAACCTCAGCCAGCCTCCCAGCCAGGGAGAGAAGCCAGACGCCCCACCCCGTCCGTGGGAAAGAAGGTGCCTTTACCAGAAACCTTAACTGCAGAGCAGCTCAGCCTGCATGCTCAGGGGTTGAGCATCAGCCTGTGAACCAGGAGGCCACGGTTCGATTCCTGGTAACGCACATGCCTGGGCTGCAGGAACTGATCCCCAGTAGGGAGCGGGCAGGAGGCAGCCAATCAATGGTTCTCATCCTTGATGTTTCTCTCTCCCTCCCTTTCCCCTTCTCTCTGAAATCCATAAAAATGTTAAAAAAGAAAGAAGCAATGGGGAAGTAGAGGGGTCTGCACCTCACAGGGCGGCTGTGAGGGTAAACGTGCGGCCGGGGACGCTGCAGCTGTCTCTAAGGCCAATAAAAGGAGAGGCCCGCCATGGAGAATGAGACTAAGTTCTCACAAACAGGACCGGCGCTGACCAGCCGGCAATGTCGCTCCGCGCTCAGACTGGTGACGAGTCACAGGGGCCGTTTCCCTGCATCGCGGCATCCGGCTGAACGCGTGGTGTCCACCAGCTGCGCACACGCGTCCTCCCACCTCTGGTGTGCACCGCTCTCCGCGCCGAGGGCCGGCCTGCCTTCCGTCCCCCTGCCCTGCCTGTGATGTGCACACCCAGAGGACGGGGCTCCACCGAGCTCAGCGCTCACAGAATCCCCCGCTCAAGGCCACAGGAGGTCAGGTGCTCCAACAGGAGCCCACGGGGAAGGAATCCGTGTCTCCCCAACTCCTCCCCCAAGCAGACCCTCCCGCCTCCAAACCGTCTGCGGGGGCGCCCCCCACCCCTCCAGGGAGAGGACCCAGAATCCTCCCCGCCGCCTTTCCCAGCGTTCTCCCTGCAGGGCCCCCTCCGGCCTGCCTTTCTGCACATGTTTTCGTGGATGGAAGCGCTGAGGCTTGGAAAGCCCTGCTGCTGCCATGGCAACTGTGAAGTCTGCGGAGGAAGAACCTGCCTGCAGCCCACGGCCGAGGCTCCGCGGGGCCAGGAAGGGGCTCAAGGGGCACATCCCGCTCAACAGCTCGGCCCCCCACGCCCTTTGCTTCATGAGGCGCAGGCAGGGTCGCGTGCTCTGTCCCCCTGACTGCCTTGCTCCAGCTTCTTCCTCCACGGGCAGCGGGCAGCGGGCAGCAGCAGGCCCACGCCCACAGCCAGTCCGGGCGCTGCGTTCCGGGCCCGGGGTTCGGGCCCCCAGGGAGCTTCCTTGGACGCTCCCCAGCCTGATCACCTGTGAGCACTCATTCCCAGCCCCACACTGGACGGAGGGCTCCACCCTCGGGAGAGGCAGGAACAGGACGGCCTTAGCGGGAAGCTGGCAAACAGGCCTCGGGCACCGAGAGGGTTGCCCCTCCTGATCCCCAACCTGCAGGTTTACAAAGGAAGAATGCCAACACGGCACAAACACCAAACCATAGCATTTCCAGCCACACTACTAATTCTAACCTTCTTTTAAAACCACCTAGAAATCACAAGGGAAAAAGGTAGGAACTAAGTCCAGCTCCCTCCCTTGGCTCCCTCCATCCAGTCTCAGCACCCCAGGATGACTGTTCCCACGGGATGGCCCGATGCCGGGCGGCCTGGAGTACCTGCGCCCCGGCAGCAGGTCATTTCATTCCCCTGGGACTCAGGACTTCAGCTCAAATGCTGCCCCCTCCTGGCTTCCCCAACACCCTCCTCCCCCAGACCCGGCTCACCAGAGGAACTCTGCCGGCCTGCTGGCTCACTTATCTCCTCACCGGGCCAGGAATGAGTGGGTCGGTTTTTAACGCCCAAGAGAAGGACACTGAACCAGGTGAGTCAGCGAACCACCAGCTTCAGAATCGTTCGAAGCAGAACTCCATTCTCGGAAACTGGGGGGGGAGGGGACCCCTCACATCCGAGCTCTAAACCAGCAGTGACCTTCACAGCCAGAACAGCCCGTTCTGGAATCAGAGTGGGGGTGGCTGCACAGCCCCCTGAATGTATTTTTTAAAACCACCGAATTGTAGCCTTACCCAGTGTGGCTCAGAGGACAGAGCGTTAGTCTGCAGACCAAAAGGTCCTGGGCTCTTTTCTGGTCCAGGGCGCGTCCCCCGGATGCAGGCTCCTCCCCAGTCAGGCCCTGGTCCGGGTGCGTGCAGGAGGCAACCAATCAAAGTGTTCCTCTCAAGTCGGTATTTCTGTCTTTCCCTCACTCTCTCTAAAAATCAATGGGAAAATATCCTGGGGTGAGGATTAAAAAGTAAAATAAAATCACTGCACTGTGCATTTTAAAAGTGTGCATTCTGCCCAGCTGGTGTGGCTCATGGTTGAGTGTCAACCCATGAACCAAGAGGTCGCCTGTTCAATTCCCACTCAGGGCACAGGCTGGCACTGCAGGCTCAACCCCCATGGGGTGTAAGGATGCAGCCAAGTGATGGCTCTCGTTTCCTCTCTCTAAAGTCTGTAAGAATGAAATTTTCAACTGTGGATTCTATAGTATGTGAACTATATCTCCATAAATAAGTAAAAAATTAGGCCATCTGAGAGAGAGGGAGCTTGATCTCCACATCCAGGTGGAAAGAAACTCAAGACACGCCCACAATGCAATAAGAGGCCTCCCTGGCCAGGTTCCCGAAAATGTGCCTCAGGGAAGGGGGGGGGTTCTGCGCCAGGACCCCCATAAGACCCAGGAGCCAGACACTAGGCCCCTCCCCCGCCCAATCCCGCCTCAAGCACACACAGTTCACCAGAACCTGGGAACACAGCTGGTCCCTGGGACTCTGCTCAGGAAGCTGCCATGGTCCTGCCCTTCAAGCCACCACCGGCCTGCACGGCCTCCCCCTCAACCTGGGAGCCCCGGGCCCTTCTGAGCCAAATTCACGGCCAAGTCGGAGGAGCTGTGAGCTCCTCCCAACCATGTCCCACACGACGACACACTCAAGCCCCATCACTCCAGTTCGCCAGCCCAGGCGAGCCCCAAGAGGCAGCATGCGCCAGCCCCGGAAGAAGACAGGGGTACACACAAAAGTAGTTGGGGAGCAACAAAAGGGAAGGCACCCGTCAGGGTCCAGACCCCCCACGCGGGCTGCAGAGGAAACAGCTTGCAACACGTCACAGGGCGTCGTGGGGTTCTCCCTGGACTCAGGTTTGCGGAGCTGGAGCATGGGGGAAGGAACTGGGGGTAACTCCTAAGTCCCCCCGGTGAAATGGCTTTTCCTTTACGACACACAGACACAGACACACACACACACACACACACCATGAGGCTCAGAGAAAAGCGGGCCGGACCTAAACTGTGCATTCCGAGACGGAGGATGGGGTGCGAGGAGGTGTGGAGGGAGGACCTCTTAGAGGCCTGGAATGGGGCGGAGAGGCGGGAAGACCCGGGTGGGCACGCCGGGCTGGGAGAGGCGTGGGAACCCGCACGAGGAGGGAGCTGGTGCCTCGGGGGTCGGGGCGACGGCCCGGCGGGCGGGAGAGAGGGGGCGAGGCCGGGGTCAGGGCGGGACCGGGAGGACCAAGCCCGACCGGCGCCGGGGCCGGGGTGGAAGGACCGGCGGGGCCGGGGTCGGAGCCGGGGCCGGACCGGAAAGGACGGAGCGGGACGGGGCGGATGGAGAGGATGCAGGGGCACCGCCGTCGGGACAGGGGAGGCGCCGGGGCGAGGCGCCGGCAGGAGGGGGCGGGAGGCGCCGCGTACCTCTCCGGAGCTGGCCATGTCGAGGCCCGAGCCGCGCCCGCCGCCGCCGCCGCCCCAGCGCCTCCCGCCTTGGCGACCCGGGACGCCCAGAGCCGGCGCGTCCGCCGCTCCACAGCCGGCGGGGGCGGGGCCTCGCTCACTTCCGGCGCGCCGGACACGCACTTCCGCTCGCCCGCCTCTCGCCCCGCGCAGCCGCCATGTTGGGTGCGGCACCGCGACGAGGCCCCGCGAGGGCGCGGGGCGGGTCTGGGCAGACCCCCGCGGGGCCCCTCCGCGCCGGTGGCCTCCGCGCTCGGCTGCAATTGATTAAAAGCCCACGCGTGGCCGTGGCGCCCCGAGGGTGACGTCCCGGGGGCAGGCCCATTCCCGGGGCCCCGAGCTCCGTGCGGAAGCCCCTGAGTGCGCGGGGAGGCGGCCCCGGCCCCGGCAGGGGCTCGGGCGTCCCAGCCGCGTCCTCCGGGTGATGCCAGGCCAGAGCATGGATTCGGACCCTGCGCTTGGAGCTGTCTTACCCTCCGAGCCGTTTCCCCACCGGCCGCGCCTGGCCCGGGTCCCAGCCCCGCCGCCGGCCTGGCCCGCGCTCCCTGAGGCGCCGGGGGCAGGTGTCCGGGCGGGGCCGCCCCGGGAGCCAGAGCCGCCGCCCGGGGGAGCCCGCTGTCCGGAGAGGAAGCAGTGCCGGCCCGCTGGGAGGCTTCGGGGGAGCCTGGAAACCCCGCGTCCCAGGAAACGGGTGTCTGGGCGGGACGCCCTGTCCCGGGAGGCGGGGAAGCAAGCAGGCAGCGGCCGGTACCCAGGTGTCGGGTCCACTCCCGCTTTCTCCCGGGCCCGGGGTACCGCCTGGGGCCAGCCGCCGCCCTCGCTCAGCCTCGGCTTCCCTACCTGCGGAATGTGCGCCCGCGGGAGGGCGGGAGGCAGTGTGGCATCCTGGTCCGGCCCGGCTTGGGCCGGGGAGCTGGACCTTGGCTCCCACCCGGACGGCAGCAGAGGGCCAGCCCCGCGCAGGCGGAAAGGAGCAGGGCCTGAAGGACTCTCAAGGTCAAACGTGTGTCTCAGCTGCACTGGCAGATTTTCAAAGATGGATGGAGCGCCTGCTGCAACTAGCCCTCCGCGGACTGCGATGGAACTTCTCCAGGCCCATCCCTCCTCCCCCTTCTTCCCGAGGGGGAGGGCTGTGTCTGGTCCCTCCGCATCAGAGACAAGCATGCCCAACTCCCACCTGCTCAAATCGAGGACTCTCGCTCCCTCTCTAAAATAAATACATTTTAAAAGGAAAACTTACTTTCCCTGAGCTCAGGATGTACTATCAACTGATGGGCCCAAAAGAGCCAGAACTGGCCCAGGACTTCCTGTCACAGACCCTGCTTCCGGGGCCCGAGACTGGTTGGGGAGTCACAGGAGCGCCCTGGGGACTCTGCTGCCACTTCCGGACCAAAGGCTCCAGCCCAGGGGGCCCTGCTGTGGTGCTGGGGGGCCTGGACCAGGAGAACCCAGTGAGCCCAGGCTCCTGTCCCTTCTGGAAGCCATCACGGTCTCCTCAGGTCTCCTCACCGGGGAAGCGGCCACATTGACAGTCAAGTCACCATCAGAGTGGGCCAAGCTCCACTTCCCCTCAGGAAGAGGACCCCCTCAAGCCTCAAATCTGGATTGACAGGCACCCCAGCTGTGCCACTCCCTCAGGAGAAATGGGGAAAGCCCCTCAGGGGGCTGCACCCTCTCCCTGCGGTGCCAGCAGCTGCTGGGGAGTTGGGGGGAGGGGGGGAGGCCAGGCTTGTTCTCCTGCACCATGCCCCCCAGGACACTACTGGTCCATGCCTGGTTAGAGCACCTCCACCTCCCCCTGGCTCCCACCCTTCCCCCGCCGCACCCAGGCACCCATTTCCCCAAACATCCACGCCAGAAAGCCGAGGTTCCTTTAAGGTGTGCACTTTATTGAACTGGTCTCAAGTCAGTGTACAGGTAAGCCCCGCTTGGCTGCCTCCACACCTCAGCCCACTCCCAGGGGGACCAAAGCCTTCATACATCTCAAGTTCGGGACAAAAAGGGGGCCACGATGGCTGGCCGTTCAAATAAAACAAAAAGAACAAGTATTAAGGCGAAGATTAAAAAATTTGGATTACATAATTTACACAAAAGCAATGCTATCACCCTTCAAGTGTGGACTCGGGCAAGGACTGGCCCTTCTTGGGGAGAAGTGGGCGGCTGTGGGCAGGCAGGGACTTCCTGTAACAATGCATCCGTATCTGGAATGACTTAAAAAAAGAACAATGTACAATCAAAGTCCTCGGCCACATTGTAGAACTTTGGGGATGCTCGCTCCAACAGACTGCTGTCACCTTCACCGTTCCAGTTTTTAAATCCTGAGTCAAGCGCCAAAAAAAAAAAAAGATCAAAAAACAAAACAAAAAAAACAAAAACAAAGCCATGCCAATCTCATCTGTTTTCTGCGCAAGTTAGGTTTTGTCAAGAAAGGGTGTAACCAGCTAAGTAACAGTCCGCCTAGAAGCATTTGCGGTGGACGATGGAGGGGCCGGACTCGTCATACTCCTGCTTGCTGATCCACATCTGCTGGAAGGTGGACAGCGAGGCCAGAATGGAGCCGCCGATCCACACGGAGTACTTGCGCTCAGGGGGCGCGATGATCTGAGGAGACAAGGGGACGGTTAGCATCAGGACCCCGTTGGCACCAGAGGCCCCTCCCACATGGCCAGACGGACTCCACTGGACCAGGCCAGCTCGCTGGGCGGGCACCCACCTTGATCTTCATCGTGCTGGGAGCCAGAGCGGTGATCTCCTTCTGCATCCTGTCGGCGATGCCTGGGTACATGGTGGTTCCACCGGACAGCACCGTGTTGGCGTACAGGTCCTTACGGATGTCGACGTCACACTTCATGATGGAGTTAAAGGTAGTTTCGTGGATGCCGCAGGACTCCATGCCTGAAGGGAAGTAGGCAGACTTAGCTCCCAGCGTGGCCACCAGGGCGGCCTGTGTGGGGCAGGGCGGGGCCTCACTCACCCAGGAAGGAGGGCTGGAAGAGGGCCTCGGGGCAGCGGAACCGCTCGTTGCCGATGGTGATGACCTGCCCGTCGGGCAGCTCATAGCTCTTCTCCAGGGAGGAGCTGGAGGCTGCGGTGGCCATCTCCTGCTCGAAGTCCAGGGCGACGTAGCACAGCTTCTCCTTGATGTCACGCACGATCTCCCGCTCGGCCGTGGTGGTGAAGCTGTAGCCGCGCTCGGTGAGGATCTTCATGAGGTAGTCGGTCAGGTCCCGGCCCGCCAGGTCCAGACGCAGGATGGCGTGGGGGAGGGCGTAGCCCTCGTAGATGGGCACCGTGTGGGTGACCCCGTCCCCGGAGTCCATGACGATGCCAGTGGTGCGGCCAGAGGCGTACAGGGACAGCACGGCCTGGATGGCCACGTACATGGCGGGGGTGTTGAAGGTCTCGAACATGATCTGTGGGGAGAAGGAGGTCAGTCACACTAGGAAGCCAGAGGGCACAGCAGGCAGGCCAGAGCAGGAACATGCAGAGAGTGCAAGGAACACAGGTTACGTGTGCTGGGGACCCCAGGATGGGGAGTCACTTCAGACCTACTGTGCACCTACTGAATACACACTCCCAAGGCCTCATTGGCTTTGTCACTCGAGCTAGTGTTAGTACCTACACCCACAGCACTTTACACTTTAAAAACCTAGTCAGAAAGCCAACACGAGAAAGATTCCATCTGGAGAAAAGCAAATAGAACCTGCAGAATTCCAAAGGAGACTCAGGTCAGAGAAGAAAGTCCTAGGAGAATGGCAGAGAGACAACCAGTGAGAAAGGGCGTGGCAGAGGGGACAGGAAAGGACGGGGAGCTGTCCAGGAAGGCCAAGGGCTACCAACCTGGGTCATCTTCTCACGGTTGGCCTTGGGGTTCAGGGGGGCCTCGGTGAGCAGGACGGGGTGCTCCTCGGGGGCCACACGCAGCTCGTTGTAGAAGGTGTGGTGCCAGATCTTCTCCATGTCGTCCCAGTTGGTGACGATGCCGTGCTCGATGGGGTACTTCAGGGTCAGGATGCCTCTCTTGCTCTGGGCCTCATCGCCCACGTAGGAGTCCTTCTGGCCCATGCCCACCATCACGCCCTGCGGAAGGGAGCGGCAAGGTGCCCTCAGCGTGGTCAAGATCCCCCCGGCCCACACCCAGAAGGCTGAAGGACTCCGGTGGAGGAGCCGGCCCCATCCTCCGCCCCACCCACCAAATCAGACCCGAGGCTGGCGCCCTACCTGGTGCCTGGGGCGCCCCACGATGGAGGGGAAGACGGCCCTGGGGGCATCGTCCCCAGCGAAGCCGGCCTTGCACATGCCGGAGCCGTTGTCGACCACGAGCGCAGCAATATCGTCATCCATGGCGAGCTGCGGGGAGAGCGGGCCGTGAGCGGAGTCGGGCGCGGCTGCCCCCGCCCTGCCCACTTCCGGCGCGCCGCGCCTTCGAGCCGCCAGGGGGCGCCGGCGCGCGCCCGGGTTGGGGACAAAGGAAGCCGGGCCGGCCGCGTTATTACCATAAAAGGCAAACGCTGCGAGGCGGCCCGCGGCGCGGCAGGAAGCCAGGCGCTCGGCCCCGCCCCGCCCCGTTCAAACCGCGCCGGCCGCCGGGCGCGCGGAGGCCACACCCACGGGAGCCCGCGCCGCGGCCGAGTGCGCAGGCGCCTCCGCGCGCGGCAGCCCCACCCCTTCCGGCGGCCGCCACTCCGCCGCGCCCGGCCCAGGGGCCCGGCCAGGCGCGCGCACGAGCACGAGCACGCGCAGCCCGACCCCGGTCCCCGGTGCCGGGTCCCCGATGCCGGGTGCCCGGTGCTCGGTCCCCACCCGGCCGGCGAGGCCCGCCGCGCCCACCCACTCACCCACCCTCCGTCCGTCCGTCCGTCCGTCCGTCCCTCCCTCCGTCCGTCCGTCCGTCCCTCCCTCCGTCCAGCGCAGCCACCGCCCGCTCGGGCCCGAGCCCCCAAGTCCGTCGGCGGCGCCTGGGAGCGCGGCCTGAGCGCAGCGCGGCCCGGCCCCGGGGCTCCGGGCTGAGGTCCACTCCCCGCGCCGGGCGCCGGCCGCGGGCAGGGCGAGGGCGCGGGGGCCGGCGGGGAGGCCGGCGGGCCGGCACGGGGCCGGGCTTACCGTTGGCGGCTGTCGGCGGCGGAGGGCGGCGGAGAGGAGCGCGGCGCGGCGGCGGACGGTCGGAGCAGTGGCTGCGCCGCGCGCCGCCGGGTTATATAGGGCGGCGCCGCGGCCGCTCGAGCCATAAAAGGCAACTTTCGGAACGGCGCGCGCTGATTGGCCCCGCGCCGCTCACTCACCGCCTCGCCGACAGTGCAGCATTTTTTCACCCTCGCCCTCCTCCCGGGAAAAAAAAAGGGGAGGACTGAGCGAGAGCGAGAGCGAGATTGAGGAAGAGGAGGGATAGAGTTCTGCCGGGCCGCCCTGGGGTGCGGGGCCGCGGCCCGGGTGAGGGGCGCGCCCTGGGGTGCTGGGCCGCCCCCCGGGCCGTCGCGGTGCGGCCTCGGTGGCCTGGCCTGCCTGTCCCCCCGTGTCCCCCTCCCCACCACCACCCCGGGACCCTCCGGGTGTGGGTGCCACCGCGCACTGAGCTCCCCGTGGCCCCTGGCTGCTGTGGGTGCATGCTCAGGCCTAAACAGTTGCGGGCAAAGGGGTGCTCAGGGAGGGCCCCCCTTGCCAACCTTAGTTCAACTGCCAGAAAGCCTGGGTGGGGGTGGGGAGGGGCCCTGGCTGGGGATGCTGGGCTCACTAAGTGGGGGTCACTCTCCCCATCTCTATGGGAGGCCTCTGGAGAGCAGAGAAACTGTTTCCATGGAGACAGCTGCCCTCGCACCCAGCCAAGGCGTCCTGGGCCTGAGCCAGGCAGCTACCAGGCACTGCTGGGTCCAGCAGGCAGGGCTGCCCAGCACAGCCGGGCCCGTGTCCATCATCCGTCCCGTAGCCGCAGCTGAGCGGCCTTCATGGGGGTCCCCGAGGCCTGGCAGGGACACTCAGCCAGAGATGAGCTGGGGGCCGCAGGGCCAGTAGCAGGCCAGCTGCCCCGGGAGAAGACCCTCTCCCTGTCGCTCTCGACTGCCCTGGGTCTCTCCAGACACTTGGCAGGACCTGGGTGCCCCGTTCTGGGTGTTCCCTGCGCTGAGAGCTGCCAGTTTGGCAGGCGGAGCCTGATCCAGACGGCCCACAGTGCTCAGCGCGTGGCAGCCGGAAGCCAGGGGCCGTGGGACCCCACGCGTGGCCGCTCAGCCTAGGGCAGTGCACCTTCCTGGGGGCGGGGGGGGGGGGGTCAGGCCACTTTTCACCTGGAGGAGGAGGGGCGGTGGCATTGCTGGGGGGCCGTCCCCAGCTGCAGGGCTGTGCAGCCTGGAAGAGGTGTTCGCTGACTGTGTGTTGAAACCAGTGACCAGTTAGTCCATATATGGATGTGGAATGTGTGTCCAGGGGAGAGGTGGCTGGTCCGGCCCCGTGGAGGAGGCTGGTGGCAGGTCTTGGAAGGCTGCAGAGGCCACAGCCAGGTGGAAGGGTGACAGGCACCCAGCACAGCAGCGTCCACGGGCTGGGGCCTCGGGCCAGCATTCCCAGGGGCCCCAAGAACGCATTGCAGGCCCCCGCCCCGCCCAGCCCTGGGTGAACGCTCCCACCCCATCCCCTCCTGCCTGCTGAGGGCCAGTCTGTCCTCCCGGCCTTGTATCTCTCACCCAAGGGCGTCCGGCCAGCCACCTTGAGATTCAAGGACTGGTTGCAGGGGTGGGGGGGGCACTTTTTGCTGCCTGTTGATGAGCCTGGAGGGGTGCTGGCAGGCTAGAACCAGGCCACAGGGCGGGGGAGGGGAGACCCCAGGGGCTCCCAGCTCCATGGGGTGAGAGCAGGCCTGGTCCGCCCGCCAGCAGGATGGTGCTGCTACCTCCCTCCTAGCCAAGGGGCGGGAGCTCCGGGGCCACCGGACCACAGACTGGAACATTCCCGGCCCCGGCTCCTGGTGCTCTCCTATGCATCCTGCACAGCCCAGCCCAGAAAGCCCCTCGGTGGGAGCCCTGTAACCTCTGCCACATGTACCCTCCCCCACATCAGACCACTGCATAGCTGAGCTGCCCCAGCCCCTGCTGCATGTCCAGCCCGGCCTCAGCTCCCTCTGACCCGTACTGGGGGGTCAGGGGCTCTCTTCCCCTTCTCAGCCCCGCCTCGGTTTCTCCCCCTGAAAATGGAGCTTTGGTCCGTTCTCAGCCAGCCTTCCCAGGGTCTCCCTCACACCCCTCCTCTTGCGGCCCCCACCCCAGGCCCGGCTCTGCTGCAGGAGTGACCACCGGGGCCCTCGGCCCTCAGGGGGGAGGGGGCAGCAGGCCAGGGGAGGGGAGGAAGCAGCCGAAGAGAAGCGGCAGCTGGAGGAGGAAAAGAGGAAGCCCCACGGGGAGGAAGGGGGCGGGCCGGCGCAGGAAGTGAGCAGGTTCTCCGCTGGGAACTTTGCCCTTGCGGGGATTGCAGCGGCGAGGGGCGGGCACAGCCCGGAGCTCGGCCAGGGCCGCCCCACCTGCCTGTCTGCCCCCTCCCCCCCCAGGCCAGGGACAGTCACAGCCCGACCAAAGGACCACTCCCTCCCCCACCCAACGATCTCCCTGGGGGTTAGATCCCTCTGCCTCACCCCCGCCCCCCCCCCAGGCAGGGACCCCACGCTCCCCTTTTCAGAGGCAGAAACTGCGGTGGGGCTGAGAAAGGGAAGAGAAACACACACACCCGCGCGCACACACACACACACCCGCACACAGTCCGTGCTCAGCAAAGGGCAGCCAAGGGAGTGAGGGACAGAGCGTTCCAGCAAACACGCCCTTTCTGCAGAGGAGGAAACTGAGGCAGGCTGGCGCCGGGCCCAGGCTCAGAGTCCAGCCTCACGGACTCCAGGCCCGGCTTCCAGAGGCCGCCCCGCCCCGCCCCGCCCCGCCCTGGTGAAGTGTCCGCCTGCCCGCAGGGACTCTGGCCGGAGTCTGAATTCCTGGGCCCCACCTCTGTCCTGGGCTCCGGCTTATCTCCCGAGATCCAGAGGGGACAGCACCAGACCCTGGCCGCACAGCAGCAGGCCCAAGGGCCTGAGCCTGCATTTCCAGGCACACACACACACGCACACGCACACACACACGCACACGCACACGCACAAACGCGTGCACGCGCTCGCGCGCACACACACACACATGCACACGCACACACGTGTGCGCACACACATGCACACAAACACACACACGCACACACACGCGCTCCTCCCCTGCTCCCGCGATGGGCTCAGGAGGAAATGTTGGACCCTGAGGTCCTGCGGGGCTGGGGGCTGGGAGGCTGGGCTGGAGTCCTGCGGCTCCTGTCCAGCTTGACCGCACTTTCAAGGTCAGCCCTGGGCCGGCTGCCCGGAAAGCCTGCCCGGCTCCCCGCCGCCTCCGAGCAGCCGCAGCTTCCCTGCCCAGAGAGGGCGGCCGCCCGGCCAGGCCGCACAGCCCGGCACAGCCCGGCACAGCCCGGCACAGCCCGGCACAGCCCGGCACAGCCCGGCACAGCCAGGAGCCGGGCCGGGCCGGACTGCTCCTGCAGGCCTCAGGCAGCGGATGGCACCGGACAGGGATGAGCAGCACCCTGGGTGCAGCAGGGGTGACCCTGGGCCTCAAACAGGCCAGCGGGGAGACCGGGCCCCCTGGTGTGAGAGCCAGTGCCCTGAGGGAGGAGGAGGAGGAGGAGGAGGGCGGACAGGGCAGCCCCCAGGCGGCAGCCCCCAGGCAGGCGGGCCCAGGGCAGGAGGGAGGGACCGGCCAGTGTGCTCCCCTGGGCGCCAGCCAGGACCTCGGTCCCCACCCAGGCCTGGCGTCCAGCCTGAGTCCCTCCCAGGCCCTCAGCCTCGCCGCCCGGCCTCCCTGCCTCCCTCCCGCTGGAGTCCCCCGAGAAAGGGGGTTCCCTGCCCTGGAGAGGCTGGGGACTTCTGATGCTTCTTGGGAGAGTTTTGAAAAATCCTTAAAAACTCCCCCCCCCCCATTCCGATCCCCCGGGCGCTGGGAGGAGGGCCGGACACGCGGGGAGTTCCCAGCCTCGCTCACTGGGGTTTTTCAGAAGAGAAATGGAGAACCAAGTACCTGTGCTTCCCCCTACACACCCCTGAGCCTTCCTTCCCCCAGGCCTGCTGGGTCTCCGTGACCCCCAGACCCAGCCAGGAGGCAGGAGAGGACCCCTTGGGCGAAGATCCTCTCAGCAGCCTGGGGGGGAGGGGGGCTGGGAGTCCCAGGTCTCCCCAAAGCCCCCAGGAGGCCACGGCGGCCTGAGGCGGGGGACAGGGCGGACCAAGCGGGGCGGGGTCAGTGGCAACTTCAAGTCGACCCAAGGTTCTGGAGACTCCTGGCCTGACGCCGGTATCCGCAGACACACCTGCGGGACTCCCCGCACCGAGGCCCACCACGGAGCCTGCGCCCCGGCCTGTGGCCCAGGGCATGAGGAAGGGGAGCGGTGCCCGCACCCCGCAGCCTGGGCGCCATCAGCGGCCCGGGGTCTGAGGGCCAGGCCCGGTGGGCACCCAGGGACAGCGTGGTCAGTGTCAGGGACTCAGCAGCTTTCTATCCGGGTGGCCTCCTCCCGGCCTGGCCCACCTGGGAGCCGGAGGGAGGCCCCAGGGGCAGGGAGGGCGGAGGAAGTGAAAGGGGAAGGAGTGGGGGAGGGAGGTATTGGGAAAGTGCAGGGGGCGGGGCGGGGACAGGACTGGGTGGCTGACTCACAGAGGTCACCAACTGGCCCATTCGGGGTCCAATCTGGCCCCTGGACCCCTGAGAGGACAGGCGACGCAGAGGACCGGAGACTGCTGTGGCCAGAACACTCACTGCCAGCTCAGCTGGAGTCTCCCCATTTCCCAGACAAGCAAACTGAGGCCAGGGAGCTGGGAGCCTCCGGCCTGCGGTGACCAGCACACCGTTACCGGGACGTGCTGGACCGAGGAGTCCGGAGCCGAGGGTCCCCACCCCGAGTCCTCCAGCCTCAGAGGTCAATGTCCTCAGCCCGGTTCCACTGGACAAACTGAGGCTCAGCGTGGCCGGCGGGTGCAGCAGAGGCGCGCCCCCCGCACCCTGCCGAGCCAGGCACACACGGGCTCCACGTGGGGCGCCTGTCGGCAGTGCCACTCCTCCGGCCGCGGGGCCTGGGGCCCATCCAAGGGGAAACCCGATCATCGCGCAGCCACGTCACAGTGTAAGCAGCCTCCGCAGCCAGAAATCTCGGCCCCGCCGGGCTCGCCAGGAACCGGCAGGTCCCGCAGCCTGGGCGTCCTGGCTGCTCTCTCCCCACGCCCAGCCCGGTCAGCTGCCGGGGCGCGCGGGACCCGCCAGCCTGCACCGTCCACTGAGGACTCGGTGACACTGTGGGCTTGAGTCTGATGGCCAGGCAAGGAGGCCACTGTTGGGGCCAGGGGGAAGCAGCCAGGCGCCCCCTCAGTTCCTGGGTTGCTGGGGAGGAATTGTGCCTGGTGCCCTGGGCTGCTGAGACCCCTGGCATTGGGGGTGACAGCGTGGGGGGCACACAGATGGGCTGAGACACGTGTACCAGAACGCGGGGCGCGGCAGGGGCAGGGTCCCGGCTCAGGGAGGACTCCCAACAAGCCCTGTGCCCAGGGCGGGCGGGGCGCAGGGGCCGGAACAGGGCCCACCTGCCCTCAGCGAGGCCCGAGGACAGAGCCCAGAGCCCTGCTCCGACCGCCTTCCCCTGGACACTGTCCGGGCCCGTTCTGTCACCGGCCCTGCGTGTCCTGGAAGGTGACGCGGGAACTCGGAGCACCAGGGTCAGCGTGTGCGGAGGGCACCTCCTGGGTGGCTCCTGGGCCTTCCGGGAGTGTCAGACACCCTGAAGCTGGCCGCCACCTGTCTCCTTAGCGGAGCAGAAGCCGAGGCCACAGCACGTGCAGGCCCCAGGCCGGCCGGGGGGCTGGGGCGCGCCTGTGTGTGCCCAGGGCCAGGCGGCCTGTGCCGCGGGGGGCAGGATCCCCTCCCGGCCAAGAAGGAGGGGCTCTACGGCGGCCTGAGCGCCCCGGCCCGGCCCTGCCCAGCCTCAGAGCCTCATCCTCACACCTCCCCAGTCAGAGGGCCCTCAGGGCCCTCACAGGGTCAGGCTCAGGTTGGGGGACGCTCCTTGCCACGCCCTGCTTGGTCCTGAGGACTCGCTGTGCCCTCTCTGCAGGCGGGGCAGGGGCGGGGGCAGGGCAGGGGCGGGGGCAGGGCAGGGGCAGGGGCAGGCGGGGCAGGGCAGAGCAGGGACAAGGACAGGGCAGGGGCAGGCCCGGCTGGCTCATCGTGGTCCCGCACACAGCGGGCAGCCGTGGACTCAGAAGCAGGCGGAGGTGAGGACACAGCCAGCGGGCTGCGGGCGGTGCCCCGGCAGGTGCTCCCCGGTCTCCGAGCTGCAGGGAGGGGACAGCGGAGGGAACAGAGCGGCTCAGGCCGGGCCTGCCCGGAGCAAGCACGGGGGCCGCACGCTGGTGGCCGTGCGCCAGACACAGCAGGAAGCCTGATGCCTCAGCTCCTCTCCGGACCGGACCGGACCGGGGCTGTCTCCCAACGAGAGGCCGGCCAGCGCGTGGGCCAGCAGGCCGGGCGGGGCGAGCAAAGGCCCCGGTCGATCGATCTGTCGGGTGCTGTAAACAAGAGGCCGCCCGGATCTGCAAACCGGCTACAGAGGGAAGGCGCTCAGCTTCCCAGCCCGGAAAACACGCCACCGAAACCCCCGACTGCGCCGTGCCAGCAGCGGGCAAAGCGAAGGCTGCCGACCCTGCCTGTGTGTGCGCACGCGTGTGCATGTGTGTGCAGGTGTATGTGTGCATGTGCGTGTGGTGAGGCGGGAGACCTGTAACTCCACCCGTAGCTGGACGGTGTGAAACTAATCGGTCAGTTCCATGCAGGTATTTATTTATCCACGTGTCCACCGATAATGTACAGGAGTGGCCACACAGATTCATGAAAAACATACACATGTTCACACAGCCCACACTGAGGGCACCCAGGGCACGCCAGCACAGAAGGGGCAGCTGGGAGCCGGGTGTGCAGAGAGGGAGGGAGCTGCTGGTCCCCCAGCTCGCCGATCTCCCACAGGAGACGCTGCGCAGCTGACACCCCGAGTTCACTGCGCCGGTCAGGGCAGTGCTGGCCTGGGGGGAGGGGACTGGCCAGGGCATGGGGGCTCCTGGGAGCTGGAAAGGTACATGGAAGCAGCCGGCTTGGGGCCGAGGCGTCACTAGGTGGAGAGTTTGGCCCTGGTGGTCCGGAGCCGCCTGCCTCAGGCCTCACGCTCGCTCTTCTGGGTGCACAGTGGCCCCTTCTCCCTCCGCACAGCCTTCCCGCGGCTGTAAGCGGTGTGCTCTGCAGGGCTCAGGGAAACACCGCCTCCTCCAGGGGGCCCTCCTGGTCCCAGCCAAGGGCAGGGCTCCGTGGCTCCTGCACTTGCCCTGCTGCTCACATCTGCTGACCAGAGGCCCCTCTCCCTCCCAGCTCCGCCGGCAGGGACCACGTCTGTTTTGCTCACCGCGGGGCCCCCAGTTCCTGGGGTGTCATTAGTGAGGTTTTCGGCTCCGTCTGGGGCAAAAAGGAGGACGGAAGGGGGACAGGCGGCCGGAATGGATGTGTCGTCCCCGGGGTGTGAGCATCCTGTCCCAGCAGGGCGTGGGCGGGCCTGGCAGGAGCAGCCGCCGGGGCTGCCAAGGCCGATGAGGGACGGGCCCGGGAAGCGGGCAGGGCCGGCTCAGGCGAACACCTTCCAGCGGGAGTTGGCAGGAGGGCGTGGAGGGTGAGTGTCACCGGAAGTGCTCGGGCTCAGCGGCAGCTGACTCACCGGTGGCTGCCGATGCTCACAGGTCAGACTGAGGGAGGTCCAGGACGCAGTCTGACATCCTGGGCGTGGAGGGGCCCCTGGAGGAGGCACGGCCTGCAGTGCCGGGAGGCTTTCCAGGGAAGGGCTTTTTCCGAGCGGGCCTTGACGTTTGAATAAGAGTCCACCAAGGAGACACTGCAGACAGGGCTTTGGCCGAGGGCATGATGGGAGAGGTGACGGCGCCTTGGGAAATGGAGTCTGTGGGACCCTCCGTGGGAGATCTGGGCCTGTCTCTGGAACCTCAGGCTGAGACCCCGGGCTTAACCAGGTCTGAGAGTCCGGGAGCACCGAGGCCCAGCAGGGAACTGGTGGGAACTGGGTCTGGAGCTGAACCAGGCCGCCCCGGGGGCAGCGGCAGGGCCTCCGTGCTTGCTCCCCCGAAGCTGGCCGCGGCCCCCTCCCCTCGGCCTCCGCCGGGCCCAGCGAGGGCGGGAGCCGCAGGGCCACCGGAGAACACGGCTCTGGCGCCCAGCCCGGAGGTGGCACCGTGCTTCGTGAGCCTGGCGATTAGCGTGTGCAGCATGCCCGGCAGCCGTGTGCTCGGGGACTGGCATACGCCCAGAGTGGGACTTGGTCCTGCCAGGGAGCCGGGGCATAGAGGCTGCCGGTCGGGAGAGGGGCAGCGGGACGCAGATGGCTCCCCGTAACCAGCAGCCGCAGCCCCGCGGGCTGATTCCTCCCGCCTCCGGCCGAGCAGAGGTTTGTAACGGAGATGCGGAGGTGGGCGTGTGGCCACGGCCACAGCGTGAGGACCGGGGCCTGCCTGCCGCTCTTCCCTCCCGGGGGCTCTGGATTTCGATCCCAGCCCCGTGGCCACCAGGAGGCAGCAGGCAGCGGTCATTGGACAGTTTAAGCTTGTGGGTCCCCAGGCTCACAGTTGGGGCCCGACGCTGCCTGCGGGGTGCGGCTCCCTCACCCCCACGCAGGCTGTGCCCCTGGAGGTGAGGTGCTGAGCTCCCCACCCCGTAGCCCCCGTCCCACCAGCTGCCCACGAGGCGGGGCCTTTGCTCCCCAATCACAGGCCAGGCTGAGGGGGAGGGCACGTGCCCGAGGTTCGAAGGTGAGATGGCAGGTGTGCCATCTCTGTGACGGGCGGGAGCTGGAGGCCTCGTTTCTTCACCTGTAAAGTGGGGGACACATGTGCCCCCGTTGCTCCGGCTCCCAGCAGAGAACTGCGGGCCAGTGGCCCCTCCCCTAGGTGTGGAAGGAGGAGGAGGAGGAGGAGGGTGTGTGCCATCAGCTGGCAGACAAGCTGAACTTCCTGGCCCTGATCCCAGCAGCCCCCTGAGCAGAGGACAAAGAACAAAGGGCAAAGGGCAAAGGGCAAAGGGCTGGGCCTCTCCCTGTCATCAGGGGCCACTGGCAGGCCATATCTAGACTTATCAGGACAGCGCCTTGGCCCAGGGTGCGCTGGGCTGTGCCAGCCTCCGTGAGCCCCCGCCGCCGCCCACAGCCACGGCAGGCGGGGCGGGGCAGGGGCTGCCGTCTGTCCCGGGCAGAGAGGAGGCCGGAGACCTGTCGGAGCGCACGGACACGGCCAGGACTCCCGAACCCCAGGAGGGAGGCGCCAGGACCGGCTGGGCCCGCCTGCCATGCCCCACGCTGACTTTCAGCTCCAGGCTTGGCCACGTCTCTGGGAGAGCTGGGAGTTTCGGGGGGCCTGGGAGAATCACAGCCTGTTGCAGGCCACTCGTGGGGTCCCCGTGGGTGGGAATACCTGAGACAGCATCCCGGCCTCGCCCTCGGGGCGGGGAAAAGCAGGGCACCCACCCCGCCCCCTCCCGCGCTGTCTCCCGCCTCAGCGTGCCCATCTGCAGAGCGGGCCCAGGGCCTCAGCTGGCCTCCCAGGTGGACTCGGCCCCTGAGGGCGCTCAATCCTGGGCTCTCGGCCACTCCCAGCCCTCCTCCCCCTGCGGCCGGGGCTGGGGGGTGGCATGGGGGGCACCTCCTCTGGGGGGAGTCGGGGCCAAGACACTGGGCGCCAGAACAGAGGGCTGGCTCTCCCAGGCTGGCGGGAGCAAACCCAGGCTGGAGGGCCACTGGAGCCCGGGCAGGCGGCCGCCGAGGTGAGGGCTCAGACCGTTTCCAGCCCGGCCGGCGGGTGGGCGCGGGCGGGTGGGCGCCGTGCCCGCCGTGTGGCCGGTGCCATTATCTGGCGCCCCCAGCCTCGCGGCTCACGTGGCCGCCCGGAGATAAGCGGCTGGGCTCGCCGTGTCCAGCCCGGCTGCTCCGGAGCTCCCTGCAGGCCCAGCCCCCACCGCCCTCCGGAGGCCGGCCCACTTGGCCCGCTTCCTCTCCATAAAAGGAGAGGTTTGGGAGCCCTGGAGGGGGCGTCGGAGGGTGGAGGAGCGTGCCTGCCCCCTCCCTGCCTGCCCTCCCCAGGGCCCGCAGGCCAGCCTCGGGTTTTCCTAAACCCCTGCCTCGCCGCCCCCCCCCCCCCCCCCCCCCGTGCTCCAGACCAGGCCCCCGACCAAGGTCCTCCTGGGCCTGCCCCCCATCCCGGTCACTGCGTCCCCAGTTTGCGCTTGAACAGAGACCCGAGGCGGAGCCGGGCTGGGGGCAGGGCGGGGGCGGGGCAGGGGCGCTGAAGAACCCCAGGAAACGCCGATGTGCCCAGAGGGTCACATGGTCACAAGCTGGGGTGCACGCCCAGCGAGTCTGACTTCCTGTGGGCTCTGTGCACGCCCAGACCTCGGGGCCGGGGACCCCTCCCAGGTGCACGGTCAGACCCTCAGCCATGCCACCTCGCTTCTGCGCCCTGGGCTTTTTAAAATTTTATTTTTATTGATCTTCTACAGAGAGGAAGGGAGAGGGATAGAGAAGCAGAAAACATCCATGAGAGAGAAACATCGATCAGCTGCCTCCTCCACACCCCCCACTGGGGATGTGCCCACAACCAAGGTACATGCCCTTGACCGGAATCGAACCCGGGACCTTTCAGTCCGCAGGCCGGCGCTCTATCCACTGAGCCACACCAGTTAGGGCCTGCTCACAGCCTCCTTCTCACCTGCTCACCAGGGCTATGCTCTCACCCCGCTGGTGCAGCTGTAAGGACAGACACTCAGGGTTAGAGGGAAGGGTTGGGGGCAGCTGCCTCCTGCCTGGCACCCCCCTGAGTCCCCTCCCAGGGGAGCGGTGCGGGACCCCGTCCCCCTGTAGGACGGCAGTGAGGAGGCAAACAGTGGGCGCTCAATACCTGCAGCCGCCCAGCCCTGCCCGGTGGGCCCGTCTGCCCCGGGCGGGAGCAGGGCCTGGGTGTCACCGGGCCCCGTGGCCCAGGTGTGTGACCCCAACGCCCTCCTCTCCACGGTCCCTGTGAACGACGGGCCGGGGCAGCCGGCCGTGGGCGGTGAGAGGAGCCGCCGGGAAGGTCGAGCCGCGCCCCCTCCCAGCCCGCGGTCATGGCCGCCCCTCGGCCCCGCGTCCGCTCCCACGAGGCGCCTTAAAAGGAAAGGGTGCAGGTCCCGGCGAACTTAGTCATCGGCCCGCAGGCTGCGGCCCGGCTTCCTCCCCGCTTCCGTCTGCGAGGCCCGAGGGGCTTTCGAAATGTGCTGGCTGCTCCGAGGCCTGGCGGCGGCCGCGGGGAGGGGAGGGGGGCCGGCTGCTCTGAGGGCCCAGCCGGGCGGCCGCGGGGAGGGGAGGGGGGGCTGGCTGCTCTGAGGGCCCAGCCGGGCGGCCACGGGGAGGGGAGGGGGAGCTGACTGGGAGGTGGGCCCTGGCCAGGCGGCCGCGGGGAGGGGGCCTGGCCGGGAGGTGGGCCCCGGGCGGGGGCGGGGGGCGCTGTCAGAGAGGCGGGGGACCTGGCCTGGGGGGTCCCAGAGCTGGGACCTGCGGGAGACGCCCCTTCCCCCTCTGCCCGCCCCTGGCGTTTTAACCCTGAAGATGCTGGGCAGCCAGAGCGGGCGAGGTGGGCATGGCGGGCTGAGCCTGGGTGCCGGGTCCGACGGGTGACCGCCCGCCGCCCAGCTGGCTGCTCCGATCACCCTCAGCGGGGTCCCTGGGGAGAAGCGCGCAGTCTCCACGTGCAGGCGTCCGGTGTAAGGACACCCGGACGGAGCACCGGACACGGGCGGGGGGGACAGGAATGCGGGGGAACTGAGCCGGCCCGTCCCCGGATGAACCGAGGCCCCGCTCCAGGCACAGACACGGCTGGGACAGCAGTCCCGGCGGTGATTCTGGGGGGCAGGTCACACTGGGGAGCAGCGTGTGTGCCGGCTGCGGTGATGGCTGCTGGCTGACGGGTTGGTGCTGTGCACTGAGGTGGTGGCGGTGACTGTAGGGCCAGAACACGCAGGGCAGGACGGTGGAAGCACACACGGGCCACGCGTGTGCGGCGCAGGGCGAGGCGGAGGGTGCCGAAAACCAAGCTGAGAGCAGGTGGGTCCTCCTGGGGCCGGAGGACAGCAGGTCCCTCAGTGCTTCCCGTGTATCTGAAACGTCTCCCACTTTCCCCAAAGCAGCAGGCGCGGAGATGGGATCAGGAGTCGGAGCTCTTTTTTTAAAATTTTATTTATTTTTTTACAAAGAGACAGGGAGAGGGACAGAGAGCTAGAAGCATCGATGAGAGAGAAACATCATCCTCCTGCACACCCCCTACTGGGGTTGTGCCTGCAACCAAGGAACATGCCCTTGACCGGAATCGAACCCGGGACCCTTGTATGCAGGCCGATGCTCTATCCACTGAGCCACACCGGTCAGGGCTGGTGCATGCAGCCCTCAGGAAGTCCCTGCCGCTCGGGTGCTCAGCAGGGTCTGGTGTGGGCCCCCCTCTCCTCAGCGCCTGGAGAAGGCCCGGCTGGCTGGAGGGGGGGCCGCCGGGAAGGTCTGCCCGCGGCTCCTGAGGCCCGTGGCCTGGCCTGGCCTGGCCGGGAAGGCTTGTGTTTCTGACAAATGGGGCCAGCCAGCCCCATGCCCTGCGCCCGCCCCGCCCCGCCCGCCCTGTCCCCGGGGCCAGGGTCACTCCAGGTGAGGCCCGGGGACAGCACACACAGCAGGACGCAGGTCACCTGCCGCCGGCTCCCAGCGGCAGGTCCCCAGCAGCCTCCGGGGCGGAGAGGCTGGCCTGGGTGGCGGGCGCCGCCTGCGAGGCCAGGAGCCCAGCCCCCGGGCCCGGCTGGGGTGCTGAGAGCCCTGAGGCTGCGGGCAGCCCCGCTGGAGCCAGCGAGGGGGGGGGGGGTTCGGGTTAAGAAAGGGCAGCTGGGGAAGGAGAGGGAAGGAGGAAGAGGAAGCCGCCAGGGGAAAGCCTGTGACCCCGGGAAAGAATCTTCCAGAGGCAGAGGTGGAGCGACCCCAAGGTGACCAGCTGGCGGCAAGGTTGGGGGAGGTGTGGGCAGGGGACTGACCGCTGGTGGGGGTGGGGGACCACAGGGCTCTGCAGAGGGTGAAGCTGCCCAGGTGAAGGGCCTGGGGGTGAGGAAGGAGGGGGGGCCGGAGGGGGGAGGGCGCGGAAAGAAGTGACAGGCTCCGCAGGACCGGCTGGAAGACTCTTCCCTCTCCGGCGACCTCTAGCGGGGACCTCTCACCCTGCCAGGTGGACCTGCCTGGCTCCATCCAATGGGACCAGCTGTGTTCATGGGTGCGGCCCAGCCCCCTCTGGCTCCCACCCCCAGCTCCCCGCGCCCCTCCGCAGGCTCCGGCACCGGGTCTCAGACAGGCGGCTGCTGGAAGCACCGGCCAAGGGGAATGTGCTCAGTGCGGGGCCGCTGCGGCCTCCGGGGACCCTGTTGTGGGCACATGTCTCTCCCCCTTTTCTTTTTAAAAAAATACATTTTATTGATTTTTTTTTCTTAAAATGTATTTTACTGATTTTTTACAGAGAGGAAGGGAGAGATATAGAGAGCTAGAAACGTCGAAACATCAACCAGCTGCCTATTGCACACCCCCCACCGGGGATGTGCCGGCAACCCAGGTACATGCCCTTGACCGGAATCGAACCTGGGACCTTTCAGTCCGCAGACCGACGCTCAATCACTGAGCCAAACCGGTTTCGGCTTATTTTTTTTTGAGAGAGAGAGAGTTATAAACATGGCTCAGCTGCCTCCTGCACACCACCTATTGGCAATGTGGCCCCAACCAAGGTACCTGCTCTTGACCGGAATCGAACCCGGCACCCTTCAGTCTGTAGGCCGAGGCTCTAGCCACTGAGCCACACTGGGCAGGGCTCTCTCCCTTTTCCAGAGGAGGACGGCGAGGCTAGAGGGTCACAGGCACCCCTGGGTGCACTCATGCACCTGAGTCCAGACACCCGGGTGGAGCAGTCCCCTCTGGGCACTCAGCCGAGGGACCCTCTTGCAGGCTCCACCCCGTGGCCTTCAGCCCCCGAAATGGGGTGAGATTCCAGCATGCCCCGGGGCTGAAGCCAGGGTCAGATCCCAGCATGCCCCGGGGCTGAAGCGCGGACTGGAGGAAATAGCTTCCACTCCAAAAGGAAGTCAGATGCTGCCGGTTTCCGGCCGGATTGACAGGTCTGAGCGGCCGCCCAGCCCCAGCGGGGCCGGGCAGGGCCTCCGAGCGGGCTGGCGGGGAAGGTTCAGCCCATCCGTGGCCTACATTCGGGGGCAGGCGTGCCAGGGCGCCCGCAGGCCGGAGGAAGACTCCCGAGGGAGGGCCTCTCACGGTGACCTGCTCGCCTTGTGAAATGCGTGGGGGAGGCACCGTCGTCCCGGGCTCCGCGGTGCCCCTCGGGGCTCCTGATCCCAGCGGGCCGATGGCACCCCAGCGGCACAGGCTGAGTGGCGATCTTAAGCGCGAGAGACAAAGCGCGCAAATGCCACAGAGAGGGAACTGGTTCCAGAGGTCTGACTTGTGGGGTCTTTGGTGGAGGGCGGTGATCGTGCTGAAGCGTCGCCTGGACTCTGTGACAGGAAGACCCCAAGTCTGGGGACAGGCCGGGTCCAGAACAGCGAGTTTCTTTCTTTTTTCTTTTTTTCAAATATATTCTTATTGATGTTTTTAAGAGAGGAAGGGGGAGGGATGGAGAGTTAGAAACATCCATCAGCGGCCTCCTGCACATCCCCTGCAACCAAGGTACATGCCCTTGACCGGAATCGAACCTGGGACCCTTCAGTTTGCAGGCCGACGCTCTACCCACTGAGCCACACCGGCTTCGGCTGCTGTGTATTTTTTAATGGTTCTTTTATATATATATTTTCAATTGATTTTTCAGAGAAGAAGGGAGAGATAGAGAGCTAGAAACATCGATGAGAGAAAAACATTGATCAGCCGCCTCCTACTGGGGATGTGCCCACAACCAAGGCACATGCCCTTGCCCGGAATCGAACCCGGGACCTTTCAGTCCACAGGCCGACGCTCCATCCACTGAGACACACAGGTTTGGGCTACGTTGTGTATTTTGCCACAATTTAAAAAGCACAGGGTGCAATAAAAACACAATGTAAAGGCTTAACCATTTGAAAAGCAGGATGCTTAGCCGTTAGCCGGCATCCCTAAGGTTCACAGGCTAAGCAGTCCCCGGGCCCTCAGAAAGGGGGAGACCCCCAGCGCCCCCTGCTGGCAGAGCCCGGCGGGAGTTCCGGGCGCCGGGGATTCTGGGAATTGTAGTTTGCAGTCCTGGGCGAAGCCTCGCCGGGAGCAGGGAGACAATAGATCCGGGGCCGCCGCCCCCGCCCGCAGGGGACGCGCAGGCGGCGGCCCCCACGCAGCCGGCGCTCCCAGCCTCTCCAGGGCGCGGGGCGCGGGGCGCGGGGCGCGGGGCGCGGGGCGCGGGCGGGGGCGCGGGGCCGCGGGGGCGCGGGGGCGCGGGGCGCGGGGGCGCGGGGCGCACCTGCCCCTCGGGCCGTGAAGCTCGGCGCCGGGCTGTGGCACCGGGCGGATCTGCCCATCCAGTGCCCCCCGCGGGTCAGGCCCGGGCGCGCTGCCCCCGGGGGAGGCCGGCAGGGCCGCGGGGCGGCGCCGAGGGTGAAGGACACTCACTGTTCGCGGCGGGCGCAGCTGCGGCCGCGGAAGTGACTCAGCCGGATTCCTGGGAACCGGGCGGCGCGGGCGGCTCCCGGCGGCGGGGGGGCGTGGCCCGCGAGGCCCCGCCCACCAGGCCGCGGCCGGGCCGCCGCCCCAGGTTTCCCCACCCCGCCCGGCGCTGGGAGAGGGGTGTTGGAGAGGGGGTGCGGCCTGAGCCTTTGGGGAGGGCGGAGGGGAGAGAGGAGCAGGGGGGTGGGAGGAACTGGAAACCTGGCGGTGGGGTGGGGCGCGGGGATTTCTCCCGATCTTCCGGGAACCCCGCCTCAGAGCCTGGCCTTAGGTGGGGGTGAGGATCGGGGTGGGGTGGGGGTTAGGATGAGGGGGGTGAGGATGGGGTGGGGTGGGGGTTAGGATGAGGGGGGTGAGGATCGAGGTGGGGTGGGGGTTAGGATGGGGGGGTGAGGATCGGGGTGGGGTGGGGGTTAGGATGAGGGGGGTGAGGATGGGGTGGGGTGGGGGTTAGGATGAGGGGGGTGAGGATCGAGGTGGGGTGGGGGTTAGGATGGGGGGGTGAGGATCGGGGTGGGGTGGGGGTTAGGATGAGGGGGGTGAGGATGGGGTGGGGTGGGGGTTAGGATGAGGGGGGTGAGGATCGGGGTGGGGTGGGGGTTAGGATGAGGGGGGTGAGGATGGGGTGGGGTGGGGGTTAGGATGGGGGGGTGAGGATCGGGGTGGGGTGGGGGTTAGGATGAGGGGGGTGAGGATCGGGGTGGGGTGGGGGTTAGGATGAGGGGGGTGAGGATCGGGGTGGGGTGGGGGTTAGGATGGGGGGTGAGGATCGGGGTGGGGCGGGGGTGAGGATGGGGGGTGAGGATTCGGGGGATGAGGATTGGGGGGGGAGCTCGTTCCGTTTCCAACCCCGGGGCAGGCGTTTGGCGGGAGGCGGAGCGGAGCTGTCCCGCCTGGACTTCCCGGGGACTAAGGCCTCCGCCCACATTCAGGGGTGTCAGCCGCCTCAGGGGGCCACAGCCCGGCGGACGGGGCGCTTTGGGGGCGGGAGGGGCGCTGCGGCGGCTGGAATGGAGGTCTGAGCGCTGGACGGGGCCTCAGTTTACTGAATGCGGACGCGGGGCACCCGACCCCAGCCGGCGTGGGGCCGCTGCACTGGGGGGGCGCACTGCGGGGGACGCACTGCGGGGGAGCACTGCGGGGGGGCGCACTGCGGGGGGGCGCACTGCGGGGGCGCACTGCGGGGGGGCGCACTGCGGGGGGGCGCACTGCGGGGGCGCACTGGGGGGGGCGCACTGGGGGAACGCACTGCGGGGGGCGCACTGGGGGAACGCACTGCGGGGGACGCACTGGGGGGGCGCACTGGGGGGACACACTGCGGGGGCGCACTGGGGGAACGCACTGCGGGGGGCGCACTGCGGGGGGCGCACTGCGGGGGGCGCACTGCGGGGGGGCGCACAGCGGGGGCGCACTGCGCGGCGCCGGGGCTCCCGGCCCGGTCCCTCCGGGGGACGCGGTGGACGCCACCCGGCCCCGCGGCCCCGCCTCCCTCCGCCGAGGAGGTTGCTGGGCGCCAGGCGGCCGCCAGGTGGCGCCGGAGACGCGCCTGCCACGCCAGCTGGGCGGGTCCCGGACCAAACAGAAGGCATTTGTTCCCGGCCGGTGTGGCCCAATGGTTGAGCGCCAACCCGGGTACCAGGAGTCACTGGTTCGAGTCCCGGGAAGTGACTCTTGCCCGAGTTGTGGGCTTGATCCCAGCTGGCCGATGTTTCTGTCTCATCAATGTTTTTCTCCCTCTCCCGCTCAAATCAATAAAAACATTTAAAAAAAGAAGCAGCAGCTTATTGGACAAAAAGAAAAGCACTGGGTTCAAAGCATGTCAGTACACAAGGAACACTGTCACCACATCTGTAAGGGCAGCATCGCAGAGGTGGGACCTGTCCCTGCTGGGTTAGACAGCGGTCGGCAAACTGTGGCTCGGGAGCTACATGCGGCTCTTCAGCCCCTTGAGTTTTTAACAAAGGCCAGCTTAGGAGTACCCTCATTAAGTTAGTAACAATGTACCTACCGATATAGTTTAAGTTTAGAAAATTGGCTCTTCAAGGGAATTTCAGTCGTTGTGCTATTTGGCCTGTTGGCTAATGGGTTTGCCGACCGCTGGTCTAGGGGAAAGCTGCGGTGATTCCCAGAGTTCACAGGTTCCGGCCATGGGGGTGGGGGGGATAGGAGGGGAGGGGGGGAGAGCAGGGGAATTCTAGGCTCACTCAGGAGCTCACCCAGCTGAGAGGGGGTGGGAGGGGTGGAGTTGGGCAGTGGAGCAGAGGGTGGGAGCGACCCGTGTTGCCCAGCGTGGGACGGCCAGGGTCTGTCCCAGAGTGGTCTCAGGGACATTCGTGGAGTGGCCTTCCCCGCGGTGTCCAGCCTCACACCAGCCTGACAGATCCTGCGGCCACCGGGCTGCGCCTGGTCCTGTCTCCCCAGCCTCACATCCTCATGGCTCCAGGCCCGACCCACCGGGGCCCGCCTGGCCCTGCTGGCCGCTGGCCCCGGACCTGGCCTGGCAGACGGAACTCTGGGCGCCGGGCCGGGGCTCAGAAAGGCGTACGTGAGGGGTGTCTGCCCAGATGTCGGGGTGAGAGGGCAGCGTCTCTGACCGGGGAGCGAAGTGGGGAGCATTCAGGGTGACCTGGGCCTTGACCCCACCCCCAGCCCAGACGTGACCGAGGCGGAAGGGCCCTGAGCGGAGTCCCCAAACGCTGACACCACGGCTCCCGTACCTCAGAGGTCAGCAGCTGGCAGACAGTTCGGCTCACTGCTGAGCAGGGGCGGGTGGGGGGTCCGAGCTGGGGGACGGGCTGTGGGTCCCTGTTAGAAGCCAGGCAGGATCCCCAGCGCCATTTACGATCTGATGCTCCACCAGACCGCCAGGAGCAAGCTCTGGTTTGTATCAGGCGCAAACCACTGGCTAACCTGCAGCTTGGCCAACCGGAGCCGCCATTAATGGTGATGAGCAGGCAGACGGAGCTTCCTGAAGAGAATCCGAGGAGACACCCGTCGGAGGACACGCCGACAGCCAGCAGACACTCACCGCCCCACGCATCAGCGACCCGGCCTGACGGCCCAGCGGGGGCCCCGCGGAGCGACGGGTCAGAGAGCCCTCTGCTCCCTGCGCCGGTCCAAACGCCTAACCGAATGGACAGCACAGACCGGATCACCCACAGAACACGTGCTGGGGCCAGGTGCGCGTGTGCCCCACACACCGACATCACATACTACGCACACACACACACACAGTACACACACCGACACACCACACATACATACATATACCGCACACCAAATACACACCGACATCACATACTACACACACAGCACACACACATACACCACACACCGACACACCACACACACATACATATACCACACACACATCACACACACCAAATACACATGACATCACATACTACACACACAGCACACACACACAGTGCACACAGCGCACACACCACACACCGACACACCACACACACATACATACACCACACACACACACAGTACACACAGTACACACAGACCGGATCACCCATAGAACGAGTGCTGGTGCCAGGTGCGCGTGTGCCCCACACACCAACATCACATACTACACACACAGCGCACACACACACACCACACACCGACACACCACACATACATACATATACCGCACACACACATCATACACACCAAATACACACCGACATCACATACTACACACACAGCACACACACATACACCACACACCGACACACCACACACACATACATATACCACACACACACATCACACACACCAAATACACATGACATCACATACTACACACACAGCACACACACACCACACACCGACACACCACACATACATACATATACCACACACATACATCACACACACCAAATACACGCGACATCACACACTACACACACAGTACACACACCAACACACCACACATACATACATATACCACTCACACACATTACACACAGTACACACAGACCGGATCACCACACAGAACGCGTGCAGGTGCCAGGTGCGCGTGTGCCTGTCGTCTAGGAAACACACACACACACACCATACACACTGACACACCACACATACACCACACACACACAGCACACAGTACACACACAGCATACACACAGCACACACCGACACACCACACATACATACATACACCACACACACATTATACACACATACATACACCACACACACAGCACATAGTACACACACACCACACACACCATACACACTGACACACCACACACACATACATACACCACACACACACATTACACACAGTACACACACAACACACACCGACATCACATACTACACACACAGCACACACACAGCACACAGTACACACACACACCACACACCACACATACATACATATACCACACACGCAGTACACACAGTACACACAGACCACACACACCAACATCACATATTACACACACACCACATACACACAGCACACACTACACGCACACTACACACCACACATGCACACACCACACACATGCGCACGCACACACCACATTACACACAGTACACAGACACACCACACACAGACACACCACACGCACATACATACACCACACGCACACATCACACACAGTACACACACACACCACACAGACACACCACACACACATACATACACCACACACACTACACACACTACACACACACACCAAGCACAGTACACACAATAGTACACACACATATCACACACAGCACACACCACATAGACCACAGACACACACACACAGCACACACCACATAGACCACACACACAGCACACACATACCACACACACACACACACACACACCACACAGGGAGTACACACACACACACACAGTACGCACACACCACACGCACACAGCGTGGGGGAGGCCTGAGGCAGGGTGCTGCAGGAGCCCTGCACCAGCCCTCGCGGGGACCCCTCACCTTCCCGCCGACAGGAGCCCCCTCCCCAGCCGGCCATTTCATGGGGCCTCCCCTCTGCCCCTCGGCAGGGAGAGGAGGTGGGGGGGCAGGAAGGGGCCTGGCTTTGGCTCAGGTCACGCCCTGAAGCCGGCCCAGCGGCCACAGGAGAGCTGCCCGGCCTGGCGGGCTCTGTGCCCGGAGGTGCTGGGCGGGGAGGTGGGGTCTGGGCCCTCGGGGAGCCTGCTGTCCCTCCCTCCTCCTTCCTCCGGAGACAATGGACTGGAGATAAATAAGGGCCGGTGCAGTCCGCACCCCCATCCCGAGCCATTCCCGGCCCCCTGTCCGCTCCTGGGCTCAGTCACCACGAGGAGAATGTTCTTCCTTTAGTTTTTAAACACTTCGGTGAACCCTCACCCGGACATTTCCCCGATTCTGAGGGAGGGTGGGAAAGAGGGAGAGACAGACAGGAACATCCATGGGAGAGAAACGGGCCGCCTCCCGCACGGGCCCGACCAGGGCTGGGCCCGGGAGGAGCCCGCAGCCCAAGTGCCCGCCCCTGACCGGAATCGAACCCGGGACCCTTTGGTTCGCAGGCCGATGCTCCACCCACTGAGCCACCCGGCTAGAGCAGCCTGACTGCTCCTGAACCTCAGGCAGGGGTCGCCGGCGAGGGCGCTGGGGTTCCCAGGGGGCCCGCTCGCAGGGACTTGAATGGAAAGGGGGCTGTGGCCCAGCCTCGTGGCTCAGTGGCTGAGCGTCAGCCCACGAAACAAGACGTCATGTTCGATTCCTGGTCAGGGCACATGTCCGGGTTGCCGGCTGGATGCCCATTAGGGGGCGTGCAGGAGGCAGACAATCGATGAATCTCTCTCATCGGTTTGTTTCTTTCTTTTTTTAAAAAAATATATTTTATTGAATTTTTACAGAGAGGAAGGGAGAGGGACAGAGAGTTAGAAACATCAATGAGAGAGAAACATCCATCAACTGCCTCCTGCACACTCCTTACTGGGGATGTGCCCGCACCCAAGATACATGCCCTTGATCAGAACCGAACCTGGGACCCTTCAGTCCACAGGCCGATGCTCTATCCACTGAGCCACACCGGCTATGGCTCTCTCATCTTCTTTTTTAAATCCTCACCTCAGGATGATTTCCCATTGATTTTTAAATATATTTTATTGATTTTATACAGAGAGGAAGGGAGAGAGATAGAGAGCTAGAAACATCGATGAGAGAGAGTCATCGATCAGCTGCCTCCTGCACACCCCCTACTGGGGATATGCCCACAACCAAGGTACATGCCCTTGACCGGAATCGAACCCGGGACCCTTCAGTCCCCAAGCCGATGCTCTATCCGTTGAGCCAAACCGGTCCCGGCGATTTCCCATTGATTTTTAGAGAGTGAAATGGAGAGGGAGAGGCAGAGAGAAACCCCGATGTGAGAGACACATCAATGGGACCGGGGCCAGGAACCTGCAACCAAGGTACGTGCCCTTGACCTTCAGTCCACAGGGTGGGAGGTGGAGGACAGGGGTAGCAGAGGCCCCACCAGGCCCGTGGCCTTGGCCTCAGAGCGGTGGCTCCCAAGGGCGCAGCTCATGCTCCCCTCGGCCGGCTCCTCTGGGCTCAGAGCTCCGCCCCCCGGCTGACTGCTTCCCAGTGGCCCTCTGGCTCCGCCTGGTGACCGGGCTGCCCTGCCCGGCGCGCCCCTCGCCGCTGCGCCATGTCAGCCGCGGTGCCCCTCACCCCCCACCCCCACCGTCCAGGCTAATCCCTGAGCTCAGACCCCAGGTCTGTCCTCCCAACACGGTCTGCTCCCCTGCACCCGCCCCCCTGCCGGCTCCGGGACCCATCGCCCTCTCAGGCCAGGTCCCCACAGGCCGAGAGGGGAGATGCTGCACCCATTTCACGGAGGACAAACTGAGGTGAGAGAGGGAGAGGGAGGAAGCTGGGGGACAGGCCGGGGCTGAACCCGGGAGGCCCTGCACCCCCTGCCCCTCAGCTCCCCTGTCCACGTGCAGCCCATTTCTCGTGGGCAGCGGGCCTGTCCGCCGGTCTGTGTGGCCTGTCCCAGCCTCCACTGTCCTCACTGCTGGGGCACCTTAGTCACCACCAGGCCAGGCCTGGCCAGTTCACCAACGCTGTTCCCATCACCCCCTCCCCAGCCCCTGCCCCCCTGCTCCTCCGTCTCCGTGAAGACCACTCCGAGGGGACCTCCTGGACATGGAGTATTTGCCCCTTCGTGCCTGCCCCCTCGCGGTCCCCTCATGCTGGGGCCGTGTGACAACGTTCCTCCTTTCGGAGAGGGAGGGAGAGGGAGGGAGAAGGACATCCATGATGAGGGGGAATCATGGATCGGCTGCCTCCTCCACACCTCCTTTTGGGGACCGAGCCCACAACTCCGGCATGTGCCCTTGACTGGAATCGAACCCGGGACCCTTCAGCCCGCAGGCCAACGCTCTGTCCACTGGGCCACACCGGCCAGGGCGGGATGTCCCTCCTCTGTCGGCTGATTGACAGTGTGCTGTAGGCAGAGACCGCAGTTTGCTTCTCCGTGGACTGCAGGGTGGGCACCAGGTGGCTTTCGCCTCTGGCTCTCGCGATGACGCTGCTCGAACCCGGGCGGCCAGTGTGTGCCGGAGCCCCGCCCCCGGCTCTTCCGGGCCTGACCCGGCCGTGGCACCGCGGGCCTCCGGGGGCCGGCTGGAGAGGCGGCCTCCCTCCCGGCCGCGGGCGAGGACGGTGGCTGGAGGCCGGGAGCGGCTCTGGATGGACAGACCCTCTCCCCGCAGGGCGGCCGGGCGGGGCCTGGGGTGCGGGCGCTGAGCTCGGCGTTCCCTCCAGGGAGCGGGAGCAGCACGGGGGCCTGCGGCTTGGTCCCGGGACTGGAGGCCGGGGCACACTCCCCGGGGCTCTCGGGATCCAGCACAGCGGCTCCCAGCCCCTTGGCCCGGGGATGTGCTCAGAGCACACGCAGCGCTCCGGCCAGCAGGGGCGGCCCGCACCCCTGCCTCCCAGCGGGGCCTGCTCCCCCGGGGCTCCTGGGTGCCCCCCACACCCCTGCCTCCCAGCAGGGCCTGCTCCCCCGGGGAATCCTGGGCCCCCCCGCACCCCTGCCTCCCAGCGGGGCCTGCTCCCCCGGGGCTCCTGGGTGCCCCCCGCACCCCTGCCTCCCAGCGGGGCCTGCTCCCCCGGGGCTCCTGGGTGCCCCCCGCACCCCTGCCTCCCAGCGGGGCCTGCTCCCCTGAGGCTCCTGGGTGCCCCCCTGCACCCCTGCCTCCCAGCAGGGCCTGCTCCCCCGGGGAATCCTGGGCCCCCCCGCACCCCTGCCTCCCAGCGGGGCCTGCTCCCCTGAGGCTCCTGGGTGCCCCCCCGCACCCCTGCCTCCCCGCGGGGCCTGCTCCCCCTGGAGGCTCCTGGGTGCCCCCCGCACCCCTGCCTCCCCGCGCGGCCTGCTCCCCCGGGGGCTCCTGGCGGCCCCGCACCCCTGCCTCCCCGCGGGGCCTGCTCCCCTGGAGGCTCCTGGATGCGCCCCGCACCCCTGCCTCCCAGCGGGGCCTGCTCCCCCGGGGCTCCTGGATGCGCCCCGCACCCCTGCCTCCCAGCGGGGCCTGCTCCCCTGGAGGCTCCTGGATGCGCCCCGCACCCCTCCCTCCCAGCGGGGCCTGCTCCCCGGGGGTCTCCTGGGCGGCCCCCCCCCGCACCCCTGCCTCCCCGCGGGGCCTGCTCCCCTGGAGGCTCCTGGATGCGCCCCGCACCCCTGCCTCCCCGCGCGGCCTGCTCCCCCGGGGCTCCTGGGTGCCCGAGCCGGGTGGGTGCCGGGAGACGCTGGCCGCCCTGCAGCCGCCCGGGGACGGGCTCGGCGGGCAGAGCTGGCGGGGAGAAGGGGAGCCCGGTCATTCCCGGGCGGCAGTGAATCAGCCTGGAAACTCCCCAAGACTCGCTTCTCGCCATAACCAGCGCCTTGTTAAGCCGCTGAGTCAGAGTTCTCCTTTCAGTGTCTTCTCATCGTGGCTGAGGGGTTCCCGGGGGGTCCCGCGGTCCGGGGTGAGCGGGGAGGACATGCCGGAGGCGCCTGCGGGCTGAGGTCTGGCGGCGGAGTCCCCTCCTCCAGGCGCCGCAGGGCGGGTGCCGGCTCCTGGGGGGGGCACCCCAGTGCGTGGAGCAGGCGGCTCCATGGCGGGTGCTCGGCCTGCGGGAGGGTCCTCACAGGGGCCACTCTGGAGGGAGACTCAGCCCACACTCCGTCCCGCCCCCTGCTGGCGAGGCCTCACTTCCTCCTCCACAGACCCCTGCAGATAGGCCTCTTGTTCGCGCCCCCAAACTGCCCTCCTCCCCCTCAAGGAGCCCCAGTGCCCTAAGCCCTGCGGTCCCGGACACGCGCTGGGAGGGGTAGGGAGAGGTGACGGCTGGCCCGGACCCTGAGTCAGGCAGGCAGTGGGTTTCCCATACCCAGGCCCCTGTCGCCAGCCGGCCAGCACTGCCACGCTCTGTGGGCAGCCCCAGCTGCAGGCTCTCTGGGTAAGCAGCCAGGTGCTGGTCTGGGGGCCCCGTGCCCGCTTAGGGGACTGCGGGGTCTGGAGTCCCGGAGGTCTGAGGGCAGGGAGGATCGAACCAGGACAGGCCCGGAGCAGGGGAGGGGGAAGGCCTGGCCTCTGCGCCCCTCTCTGCCTCCACTGGCCTGACTGCGGCCACAGCCCGGCCCGGGGCACACACAGCCCGCCCCCTGGGGCGGCAGGAGGGCAAAGAGCAAAGTCACTGCTAGTTGCTGGGGTGCTGGGACCTCCCTCCGGTCCCCGGGCTGTGGCAGGGCCCGGTGCGCCCAGGCCGTGCTGCCCAGTAGGGGTGACACTAGTCACGCGTGGCTTTGCCTTTTCAGTTATTCCCGGTGACGTCAAATGGAAGTTCAGCTCCTCGGTCACACAAGCCACCTTTCCAATGCTCAGTGGCCACGTGTGTGCCTGGAGGCTCTTGTATTGGACAGGGCAAATTCTAGAACATTCCATCATTGCAAAAAGTTGTCCTGGGCCATATGCCCGCCCTGACCCCTGGGACCCCTAGTCCTGGGTCAAACGCACCAACACCGCCCTCCGGGGGCTCCAGGGAGGAGCAGGAGCCTGCCCAGAGGAGTGTGAGGCTCACCCTTAGGACCAGCAGGTGCTGGCAGCTGCAGGGCACGGGAACAGCATGTGCGAGGCTCGGAGGCCGGGAGCAGCGCCCGCCCTGTGGATGGGCGTGAGGGAGTGCGGGCGGGAGGGGAGGCAGGAGGTGGGAGGCTCTGGGCTCCGGGCCCTGGGGCGGGGCAGGGACAGGGTTAAGCTGAGGGAGCAGGACCAGACCTGCAGGGAGGAAGCTGGCTGCCTGGGGGGTGGGGGGGCGGGATGGAGCCTGAGGGGGGTGGAGGCGGCTCCTGGGGGTGGGGTGGGGTGGGCCACAGACTCAGAACCCGCCAGCTGGGAAGAGCGGCTCTGGATGGCACAGCTAAGCCTGGAGCTGAGGGCCCTGGGGGAAGGGGACCTCGCCATCTGACAGTGGACAGCGGAGGTGAGGCTCGGCCGCCTTGCTGCAGAGGTCTCCCGGGGCAGGTGCGGCGCCTGGTGCAGGGGTGGGGGGTGGCGGCCGGAGGGGTGGCGGCCGGTAGGGGAGGCTG
Source organism: Nyctalus aviator (assembly GCA_036971965.1). Taxonomy (NCBI): domain Eukaryota; kingdom Metazoa; phylum Chordata; class Mammalia; order Chiroptera; family Vespertilionidae; genus Nyctalus; species Nyctalus aviator. The sequence continues at coordinate 94,919,592 of CM072927.1, read as the reverse complement.
AGCCTGGCACCAGCCAGCAGTCTGTCCACGCCCGGGATCGGCCGCTCCTGGCAGGGACATGTTGGCAGGCCGGGGCGCTGCGGGTGCTAATGTCCTCTTAATTAGCCGGGCGCTTGCCAGGCACCCGCCACGCGGCTCCGCGCAGAGCGGGCCGGGGCCTTGGCTGGGGCCGGAGGGCGGCCGGGGGCTCGGAGGGGACCAGCCTCTGTGCTGGGGCCGGAGGGCGGCCGGGGGCTCGGAGCTGCTCACAGAGGCCCCTCAGGCCCCGGCGTCGCTGTCCGGAGGAAGCCAGAGAAAGGGCTGCCGGGTCACAGGGTTCCAGGACCAGCACAGGGCACCCCTTTGCTCCAGCAGAGCCGCCCCCGCCCCCTCAGCTCCTGCTCCCCAGCAGCGCATCCCTCCTCCTGGGGACCCTCCTGGAGCTTGTGGTAACTCTGGGGTTCCCCCAAGACAACAGCTCCTCCTGGGGGCCTCTGCGGAGAGGTGATGTGCGGCCTGGATGGCACAGCTGGGGCCGCGGGCAGCGGGGAGCGGCCTGCCAGGACCCGCCCTGGGCTCCGCTCGCCCACGTGGGGCTCCCGGGGGGGGGGGGGGGGGACAGCCGTACCAGGCCGCACCGCGGGCTCCGCGGAGGCAGCGAGAACACAAGAGCCATTCACGGCGGGCCCAGGGCCTCGTTAGGGGGACGGTGCCGCTGGGACGGGCCGGCGCCCCGGCCCCGCACCCACCCCTGGGCCACACTTGTCTCCGTTGCAGAAAAGGGAAACTGAGGCTCGGAGCGGACGAGGAGGCGCTCCGCCCACGCCTCTGAGGGATGCCCAGGTCTCCGGGTCTCCGGGCTGGAGATTCCTGCGAGGAGGGGCCCAGGCCAGAGGGGCCAGGCCGGGGCACAGAGGGAGCTGCCTGCGGAAGGGCGGAAGGGCCGGCGGACGTGGCTGCGAAAATCCCCAGAAACAGAGCGACGCCTTTCTCCATCTCAGTGCCTATCAATATCGCCACGTGGCTGTCAACCAATCATCAATCAATCAATCAATCAGGAAACTCTGCCTGCTCTGCACCACCCGGGCTCCCTCCCCCGCCTTCGGAGTCTCCGTGACACCGGACACTTCCGAGGTCACCCGGCCCCGCCTGCAGGCCCGCCCGGTCCCTCGGGGAGCGGGGAACAGGACGCCATTGTTCCCGCCCCACAGGAGCCGGGGCACGCGGGGACTGGCCGCGGGCGGGAAAGGAGGCCACCGGGAGGGCCGAGGCGCCAGCCCGGAGCCCAATCTCCCGAGCCTGGGACCGAGCGCCCCCCAGCCGGCCGCCTCGGAGAATCCGGTGCCCACCGCGCCGAGCAGGGCTGTCCGGCGTGGAGTCCCCAGTGACCCTGGCCAGAAGCCGAGGATGGGAGCCGAGTCCTTGAACAAAGGACAGCGCACTCCATCCCCGGAGGCCCGCACGCCGGGAGAGGACACCAGGCTTCCCGCGGCGTACGGGCCAGGGCTGGGCGAGACGCGCACACAGAGCGGCGGCTGTGGCTGGGGTTTCCCTGCTGGGGGCGGGCTGTGCCGGCCACCGCCGGGCGTGCCCAGTGCCAACGCTCACGGGCAGGCACATGGCCCCGTGCGCCCGGCAGCGGGACGCTACGCGGCCGAGAAAAAGAACAGGCAGCCGCCTCCCTGAGAAAAACTGCTGGGACACATCAGATAACAGAAGCAGGCTGAAATCACCGTTTAAAATGGAGAGAAGAAAACTGAGGACAAGAGACGGAGCCAGGCTTGCTTGCGTCTGTGTACAGAGAGGAAAACACAGACAAGTGTGACAGCAGCTCCCCAGGCTGTGCGCGGGGACGGGGAGGGGCATGAAGGCCTTTTACATTCCTGGATCTTTAAACTCCACATTGTCTATTCGGACTCCGGCCATGTCCCAACCCCCCGGCTGGCACCCACAGCCCTCCCTAAACGCCTGCTCTCATCCAGCCCCGCACTCTGAGTCTGGTAGCGGCCGGATGTCCGGTCTCCCTAACTAGACCGTCTTCCTGGGTCCTGAGAGAGGTCGGAGACTGCGTCTGAGAGCCCCAGGGACGCTCGGACCCCCTGGGTGGGGGGTTTATATCTCTTCTACAAAAAAGAGAAACGGAGGCTCAGAGAGGTTAAGTAACTTGCCAAAGTCACACAGCCAGTGAGACCCTAGCTTCAAGCCTCAAACCGAGCCCCCCTGTAGGAGGGTGCTATGGGTGTGCCAACCTCCGCCCCTGGCGCTGCCAGTAAACCCACGGAGGTGAGAAGGTCACTCCTCCTTCCCTGGAGGAGAAAACCCCCTGGAGGGGGTGCCAGGGCGGCACAGGCCCCGGGGACCAGCGGGGGAGCCCGGCAGTGCCCTGCTTTCGCCCGGAGCCCTCGTGGGCAGCCTGTGGCCGCGCTGGCATTCCAGGGGCCGGCCTGGCACGCGGGGAATGTCCCAGCCAAGGCCTTGCCTTCGGAGAGGCCCGGGAAGGGGAAGTGCCCGGGACAGCACAGGGGATTCCGCTGCAGGGGGTCCCCCCGAGGGTGGGGAGTTGGGGGCCTGAAGGATGAGGGTGCCACCCCGCCGTGCGCTGGCTCAGCGTCCTCTGAGCCTGGGATGTCGGGTACAAAGCGGAGGGCACCCTGGCCCAGAGGCGGCCCTGGGCTCGCCCTCCCTGCCCTGCCAGGAGGAGGGCTCACTGCTCACCCACCTCCCGAGGCCACAGCCCGCTCCTGCCCGCGCTGCCACGGCGACCAGGGGGCAGCCCAGCCGGCCCGGGAGCTGGTCTCCACGGGTGTCCTGGGAGCGGGGTGTCCTGGGAGCGGGGCCTCAGGGAAACCCCCACCCGGCCCCTCCGCTGCGCCCCCCACCCGGGCCCTCCGCGCCCCCCTCCCGGCCCCTCCGCTGCGCCCTACCCCCGCCCCCTCCCCGGCTCCTCCGCGCCCCACTCCAGGCCCCTCCACCGCCCCCGGCCCCGGCCCCCGGCCCCTCCGCGCCCCCCTCCCGGCCCCTCCGCTGCCGCAGGGCCGGGCTGAGAGGCGCCGGTGGGAGCGCTGGGGTCTGCAGACCCCGCCCCGGCTGCCCGCCCTCCACCCTCCACCCCCCACCCACCGCCCTCCACCCACCGCCCCTCCACCCCCCACCCACCGCCCCTCCACCCACCGCCCTCCACCCACCGCCCCTCCACCCACCGCCCCTCCACCCCCCACCCACTGCCCCTCCACCCCCCACCCACCGCCCCTCCACCCACCGCCCTCCACCCACCGCCCCTCCACCCCCCACCCACCGCCCTCCACCCACCGCCCCTCCACCCCCCACCCACCGCCCCTCCACCCCCACCCACCGCCCCTCCACCCTCCACCCACCGCCCTCCACCCACCGCCCTCCACCCACCGCCCTCCACCCACCGCCCCTCCACCCCCCACCCACCGCCCCTCCACCCTCCACCCACCGCCCCTCCACCCTCCACCCACCGCCCTCCACCCACCGCCCGCCGCCCGCCGCCCAGGCCCCGGGGGGAGGGGGCTTCTGGCGGCTCCGCAGGCTCTGCGCTCAGGCCGCCCCCGCGCCCCCCGCAGCCCCAGCCCGGCGCTCCCTACGCTCCGGGTTCTGGGCGCGGGGCCCGGCCCGGGGGTCTGGGCTCCGGGGATCGGGGATCGGGGCGGGGGGGGGGGCCGGGCGCGGGGGGCGGCGGCGGCCACGGCGGGGCTGCGGGGCCCGGGCGGAGGCGGGGCGCCGCCGAGCCCCCTACCCTCCCCTCCCCTCCCCTCCCCGGGGCGGGCCGTGACGTCAGCCTATAAGGCCGGCGGGCGGCTTTGTGCGGCGCTGCGGCGCGCTCCGCGGACGGTCGGGAACAAAGGAGCCGGGCGCCGCCGCCGCCGCCGGACCCGCACCGCCCGGGCCCCGCACCGCCGCCGCCATGGCCGCCAACGGCGCGGCCGAGCCGCTGCAGATCCAGTTCGGCCTCATCAACTGCGGCAACAAGTACCTGACGGCCGAGGCGTTCGGCTTCAAGGTGAACGCGTCGGCCAGCAGCCTGAAGAAGAAGCAGATCTGGACGCTGGAGCAGCCGCCCGACGAGGCGGGCGCGGCCGTGTGCCTGCGCAGCCACCTGGGCCGCTACCTGGCGGCCGACAAGGACGGCAACGTGAGCTGCGAGCGCGAGGCGCCGGGCGCCGACTGCCGCTTCCTGCTGCTGGCGCACGACGACGGCCGCTGGTCGCTGCAGAGCGAGGCGCACCGCCGCTTCTTCGGCGGCACCGAGGACCGCCTGTCCTGCTTCGCGCAGAGCGTGTCGCCGGCCGAGAAGTGGAGCGTGCACATCGCCATGCACCCGCAGGTCACGCTCTTCAGCCTGGCCCGCAAGCGCTACGCGCACCTCCGCGCGCGGCCGGCCGACGAGCTCGCCGTGGACCGCGACGTGCCGTGGGGCGTCGACTCGCTGGTCACGCTGGCCTTCCAGGACCAGCGCTACAGCCTGCAGACGGCCGACCACCGCCTGCTGCGCCACGACGGCCGCCTGGTGGCGCGGCCCGAGCCCGGCACGGCCTTCACGCTGGAGTTCCGCGCGGGCCGGGTGGCCTTCCGCGACTGCGAGGGCCGCTACCTGGCGCCGTCGGGGCCCAGCGGCACGCTCAAGGCGGGCAAGGCCACCAAGGCGGGCAAGGACGAGCTCTTCGCGCTGGAGCAGAGCTGCGCCCAGGTGGTGCTGCAGGCGGCCAACGAGCGCAACGTGTCCACGCGGCAGGGTGAGTGGGGACCCGCGCCCGCCCCCCCCGTCCTCCCGGTCCCCCCCACCCCGTCCTCCCCATCTCCTCCCGTCCCCTCCGTCCTCCCCGTCCTCCCCGTCCTCTCCATCTCCCCCCGTCCCCTGCATCCCCCCATCCCCCCGTTTCCTCCGTCCCCTCCATCCCGCCGCCCCCCTCCGTCCCCCCCGTCCCCTGCATCCCCCCCGTCCTCCCCATCCCCCCCCGTCCTCCCCGTCCCCCCCCACCCCCACCCCGTCCCCTCCATTCCCCATCCTCCCCGACCCCGCACAAAGCGCACCCACCGGGCCCCCGCCTCCCGCCCTTTCCGCCCGGTCGCGCTCCGGCCGGAGGGGGGCGGGCGGGGCTCCGCGGCTTCGGGCGCCGCCGCCCACCCCCTCCCGGCCCCTCCCGGCGCCGCCCGGGCTCCGACCCCCGCCAATCAGGGGCTCCCCACGCGCGCGGGTCCCGGGGGCGGACCTTTGGCCTCGAGGCCGGAGGAGGGGGTCGTCGCCCGCCGGGGAGGCTCTGATCCCCGCGGGGTGCGCCCCGCCCCCGCCCTCCTCCCCCCGCGGCGGGAGGGGTCGCTCCGCTGCCCCCGCCCGCCCGCCCCCGCCCCTCCGGGGCCGCGGCCTTTGTGCCCGGCCGCCCCTCCGGCCCTCCCCCCTTTGTCCGCGGCTCCGGGAGGGAAAACCAGATGCGCCGGGGGAGGGGCGGCCTGCTCCGCGGTCCCCTGCGGAGGGCGCCCCAAACCCGGGCTCAGGCCGGGGCCGGGCCCCCCTCCTCCGCCAGGTCCCCGCCCCGCGCCCCCCAAACCCCAAACCCGGGCTCAGGCCGGGGCCGGGCCCCACTCCTCCGCCAGGTCCCCGCCCCGCGCCCCCCAAACCCCAAACCCGGGCTCAGGCCGGGGCCGGGCCCCCCTCCTCCGCCAGGTCCCCGCCCCGCGCCCCCCAAACCCCAAACCCGGGCTCAGGCCGGGGCCGGGCCCCCCTCCTCCGCCAGGTCCCCGCCCCGCGCCCCCCAAACCCCAAACCCGGGCTCAGGCCGGGGCCGGGCCCCCCTCCTCCGCCAGGTCCCCGCCCCGCGCGCCCTGCTCCGCGGTGTCAGCTCCTCGGGTCCCGCTGGGAGCCCCCGCCGCCCCCGAGTGAACCGCCCGAGCCCCGGCCCGGGACCATTGGCTGCTCTCCCGGCCCCCTGCCCACCGGGCCGTCTCCTAGCCAGAGGGGCCCCCCTTTCCCTCCCGGCCCCCCATCTCCTGCCCCCCTCCCCCCCCCCCGGTGAGGGAGGCCGTGACTCCCGGCGGCAGAGGCCGCACCGAGGGGCCCGCGGGGTCTTGCTCCCCCGGAGGGGTGGCGTTGGCCCCAGCCTCCGGAGCGAGCGGGGTCCCCGGGCCTCTCCTGCCTCCCCCAGGGGTGGGCTTAGGCCCGGAGAGGTGAGGCCCCCCCCCCCCCAGCTGGAAGCACGTGCAGAACCGGGTCTTCTGACCCGGAGCGGCTCTGATCTGCACCCCCTGCGGCCTCCCGCCTCTGGCACACGTGGCGCCCCGTTCTCACTGCACGGGGTGTGTGTGTGTGTGTGTGTGTGTGTGTGCAGGCTCCCCACTTGCTCAGCAGACAATGAGCCCCTGACACGAGAGACTGCGGAGGCCCTGCGTGGGGAGCCAGTGGGCAGTTCTGGACGGTTCCCTGGGGGGATGCGCTCTCTCCGGACCGGCCAGCATCCTGAGGTCAGGCAGAGGCCTGGGGGCCAGGGAGGAAGTCACCTCCAGACTATATTGGGGTGGGGGGGGTGCTTGCTGAGTAGTGGAAGGCAGCTCAGGCGGCGGGCGTGGCGGCAGGCCCTGTGCAGAGGCCCGGGGCAGGAAGCCGCTGAGCTTGGAGCAGCCAGGGGCCCGCCGGGACGGGTGCCCGCTGCTTCGGTGAAGCTGGGCGTCCTGGTGATTCAGGCTGAGGGGGCAGAGCTGTGCTGGCTCATCTGAGTTTAGGGGAACAGGGACTGGGGGAGGGGCTTTGGGCTCTGACGGGAGTGACCCTGGGTCTCTGGTGGGTGAGGCGGGCCGAAGGGCCCAGGTGGGCACCGGGGGTGGGGGTGTCCGCAGGGGCCATTTGGCCCGGCCTGCGTGGCAGAGGCAGCGCCCAGCACCCAGCACCCGGGAGAGGCAGCCAGGCAGGAGGATGGGGTGGTGGCTGAGGGACATGAATCACCCCAGGCCTCCCGCTGCCTGGCGGGGCGGGGGTGGGCTGCTCCCACGGAAGCTGCGGCCTGCTCTCCTGCCTCGGTTTCCCCACCTGCAGGGCTGGCTCCAGGCTCCCCGAGCACATTCTCAGCCAGCCTTTATTTCTGGGGGGGGCCATGGGTCTGGTGCCCAGCGCTGATGCGCGTGGCACGTGGCTGTCCCAGGGCCCGGGAGGTGTGGCTGGGCTCACAGGCGAGGACCCGGCGTGGACGGGGAGGGATGGCGAGGGCACGTTCCCTGGCCACCTGCCTGCCCTGCTCCAGCCCTGGCTCCAGCCCTGGCCTGGGCAGTGCCTCACCTCCCAGGGACGCCGCACTGAGGAAGTGCCCGGTCCAGCCGCAGAGGCGGGCTGGCGGCGGAGGGCTGGGCCGCCTGGGCTTTGCAGGATGTAGAGGAGTTCTCAGGAGGCGGGCACAGCAGGCCCGGGAATGGCTGAGGCCAGGGTGGGGGAGGCATTGGAGTGCTCAGGTGTTGGCAAGAGGGACTGGAAAGAGAAGAGGGGAGGGGGCGGGGGCACCGGCCAGGATGCTTCCAAACCCTGCCCTGAACCCAGTGAGGGTTGGGGGAGCTCCCTGGGGGTTGGGAACTGCTGAGGCTGAAGGGGGTGGGGGAGGGGGTGGGGATCCAGGTGTCTGGGGCTCTGGAGGGAGGGTGGGTGTGCCAAGGGCTCCATGGAGCCCTTCCCCCACCCCATACCCCTCCCTCGGGCTCCTCTGGCCTATGACTCAGGCTTTCTATGCAGCTGTTGATGTAAAGAAAAATCCCAAAGAAAACCCTGTTTCCATGGTAACCCAGCTCCAATTAGAGGCTTCAAGGCCAAGAGGGGCCTCCCTGTCTGGGCCTGGCCTTGAGCGGGAGGGGCCGAGCCGGATCGCCGGGAGGCATACCCCCTCCCCCCCTGCCCCCCCTCCCCCCCTTCCTGTTGTCTGCGTGGCACCGGGCCCAGACCCCCAGCCTCCGGGAGAACGGAGGGGGCCCTGCCAGGAAGCGGGAAAGGTGTCCCCGAGGCGCCCGCCTGGCCCCCACGCTGGGCCCTCGCCACGGGCCTGGGCCCTCTCCTCAGGCCTGGGACCCGGGGTGGGTGTGCGTGGGGAGCAGGTGGCGGGCGTGGCCCGGGGCGTGGACTGCACGGGCCCCCTTTGTTCCTCTGGGAGGGAGGAGGCAGTGGCCATTCCGTGGTCCGAGCCACGTGTGCCCACACCCTGTCCACAGAGAGAGGGCAGAGGGCCCGGTAGTGCTTTCTCTCTGGGCGACCTTGGTCAAGGACACCACCTCCCTGCCTCAGTCTCCCTCGTGTGAAGTGGGGGTGAAGGTCCCCAGGCGTTGGTGCTGATGTGGGGACCTGTCATGGGGTAAGAGTGGGAGAGCGGACAGTGGGTCCCCAGGAGGTGCTCAGACCCAGGCTCCCTGAAGGGACCTGACGCCCATCACCGAGGCCCCGCCTTCTAGAGGCCCCAGGCCCAAAGGTGACGCCCGGAGCCCTGAGCCCTGAGCCCGGAGCTCTCAGCCCGGAGCCCGGAGCCCTGAGCCCGGAGCCCGGAGCCCGGAGCCCTGAGCCCTGAGCCCTGAGCTCTCAGCCCGGAGCTCTCAGCCCGGAGCCCTCAGCCCTGAGCCCTGAGCCCTGAGCCTGGAGCCCGGAGCCCGGAGCCCTGAGCCTGGAGCCCGGAGCCCGGAGCCCTGAGCCCTGAGCCCTGAGCTCTCAGCCCGGAGCCCTCAGCCCTGAGCCCTGAGCCTGGAGCCCGGAGCCCTGAGCCCTGAGCCTGGAGCCCGGAGCCCGGAGCCCTGAGCTCTCAGCCCGGAGCCCTGAGCCCTGAGCCCTGAGCTCTCAGCCCGGAGCCCTGAGCCCTGAGCTCTCAGCCCGGAGCCCTCAGCCCGGAGCCCTCAGCCCGGAGCCCTGAGCCCTCAGCCCGGAGCTCTCAGCCCGGAGCCCTCAGCCCGGAGCCCTCAGCCCGGAGCCCTGAGCCCTGAGCCCGGAGCTCTCAGCCCGGAGCCCTCAGCCCGGAGCCCTCAGCCCGGAGCCCTGAGCCCTGAGCCCTGAGCTCTCAGCCCGGAGCCCGGAGCCCTGAGCCCTGAGCCCTGAGCCCGGAGCTCTCAGCCCGGAGCCCTCAGCCCGGAGCCCTGAGCCCTGAGCTCTCAGCCCTGAGCTCTCAGCCCGGAGCCCGGAGCCCTGAGCTCTCAGCCCGGAGCCCTCAGCTCTCAGCCCGGAGCCCTCAGCCCGGAGCCCTGAGCCCTGAGCTCTCAGCCCGGAGCCCTGAGCCCTGAGCTCTCAGCCCGGAGCTCTCAGCCCTGAGCCCTGAGCTCTCAGCCCGGAGCCCTCAGCCCGGAGCCCTGAGCCCTGAGCTCTCAGCCCGGAGCTCTCAGCCCGGAGCCCGGAGCCCTGAGCTCTCAGCCCTGAGCCCTGAGCCCGGAGCCCTGAGCTCTCAGCTCTCAGCCCGGAGCCCTGAGCCCGGAGCCCTGAGCTCTCAGCTCTCAGCCCGGAGCCCTGAGCCCTGAGCTCTCAGCCCGGAGCTCTCAGCCCGGAGCCCGGAGCCCTGAGCTCTCAGCCCGGAGCCCTCAGCCCGGAGCCCTCAGCCCGGAGCCCGGAGCCCTGAGCCCGGAGCCCGGGCCGGGCAGGTGCCTGTGGCCGCCGCTCTCAGACCCGGGGCCGGGGGGTGAGTTTGTCTGTTGGGAGCAGCTCACATGAACCGAGACGTGGGGGATCCAGGGTCCTGAGAGCCAGCCTCAGGCTTCACTGCGGCTCTCGGAGGCGGGAAGGAGGGCGTGGCCATGGCCCCGGCCCCCGGAGGGGCACTGCCCCTCCTCCCTCCTACCTCCTCCCTCCGCCCTCCGCCCTCTGTCCATCTGCCCTCCGCCCTCCGCCCTCTGTCCATCTGCCCTCCGCCCTCCGCCCTCTGCCCGCGTCACCGTGGTTGGTTGTTTTTAAAGCAAATCCTGGCATCAGGGCATTTCCTCGAGAAACGTTTGTGAAATGAGGCCGTTACGTAACCACCCGATGAACAAGGATCAGCCCGCCGTATCTCACCGAGGGCCTGGTGCGGTCCCATCGGCTCCGGGGCGTTTCTCTGCGGGTGGTTTGCTGGAAGGTGTCGGTTCTGTCATCAGGGACAGGGACAGGCTGCAGCCGGCTTGCTGCTGGCTGGCACCGTCCAGCCCACGCCGCCCTCGGCTCTGCCCGGCGGGCAGGCGCGGGTACCAGCTGGAGGCTCTCCCCCCCAGGCATGGACCTGTCGGCCAATCAGGACGAAGAGACCGACCAGGAGACCTTCCAGCTGGAGATCGACCGCGACACCAAAAAGTGCGCCTTCCGCACGCACACGGGCAAGTACTGGACGCTGACGGCCACCGGGGGCGTGCAGTCCACCGCCTCCACCAAGTGAGTGCCCCCGCCCCGCCCCGCGCGGCCCTTCCGGAGCTGGGCCGGGCCCTGACCGCGCCCTGACTGCGCCCTCCCCCAGGAGCGCCAGCTGCTACTTTGACATCGAGTGGCGCGACCGTCGGATCACACTGCGCGCGGCCAATGGCAAGTTCCTGACGGCCAAGAAGAACGGGCAGCTGGCCGCCTCGGTGGAGACCGCAGGTAGCTGAGCGGGTAACCCCGTCACTCACCAGCGCCCCAGCCCGCCCGTGCTGGGCGTCCCCCACACTGTCCCAGGGCGGGCTGCGGGGCGACCCCGGGCTCCCACTCTGCGTGCCAGCCACACACACACACCCTCACACACACACACACACACACACACACCCACACACACACATACCCTCACACACACACACACCCCCTCACCCACACACACACCCTCACCCACACACACACCCTCACACACCCTCACACCCACACACACACACCCCCCCCCACACACACACACCCCCACACACACCCACACACCCACACACACACACCCTCACCCACACACACACACACCCTCACACACCCTCACACCCCCACACACACCCCCCCCCACACACACCCTCACACACACCCACACACACACACACCCTCACACACACACACCCTCACACACATACCCTCACACACACACACACCCTCACCCACACACACACCCTCACCCACACACACCCCCTCACACACACACCCACACCCTCACCCTCACCCACACACACCCTCACACACACACACACACTCCCACACAGATACACACACACACCCCCCCACACACACCCACACACACACACCCTCACACACACACACACACACACCCTCACACACACACCCACACACACACACACCCCCCCTCACACACACCCACACACACACCCTCTCACACACACCCTCACCCACACACACACCCTCACCCACACACACCCCCTCACACACACACCCACACCCTCACCCTCACCCACACACACCCTCACACACACACACACACACACACTCACACACCCCCCCTCACACACACCCACACACACACCCTCACCCACACACACACCCTCACCCACACACACACCCTCACCCACACACACACACACACACTCCCACACAGATACACACACACACACCCCCACACACACACCCTCACACACACACCCTCACACACACACACACACACCCTCACACACACACACACACACACACACACTCACACACCCCCCCTCACACACACCCACACACACACCCTCTCACACACACACACCCCCTGAGTCACCCCTCCCTCCCGGCCAGGGGACACCGAGCTCTTCCTCATGAAGCTGATCAACCGGCCCATCATCGTGTTCCGCGGGGAGCACGGCTTCATCGGCTGCCGCAAGGTCACGGGCACGCTGGACGCCAACCGCTCCAACTACGACGTCTTCCAGCTCGAGTTCAACGACGGCGCCTACAACATCAAAGGCAGGTCCTCAGGGGGGCGGGGGGCGGTTTGTGGGGTGAGCCCAGGGTCCGGGCCAGGAGAGTGTGTGTGTGTGTGTGTCCCCGCCCGGGTGCTCAGCCTGGCCGCCCTGTGACCTGGTTTGGGCCATTCCAGCCCAGAGGGCGGGTGTCCCGAGGCCACCAGTGGCTCTGACCGGAGGGAGACCCCCCCAGGCTGGCCTCAGCAGGAGGACGGGGTCCAGAAAGGGTGGGCAGGGAAGACGCACCCACCCCGAGCTGCGGGACAAAACCGTGCGGGGAGGGGGTAGGGGGGAACAGCGCGATGGGCAGGTGGGGCTTGGGGGAAGCGGCCAGTGCAGGGGGGGACAGAACAGGCCTGACGGGGCCTCGCACCCCCCCCCAGACTCCACAGGCAAGTACTGGATGCTGGGCAGCGACTCGCTGGTCACCAGCAGCAGCGACAGCCCCGTGGACTTCTTCTTCGAGTTCTGCGACTACAACAAGGTGGCCATCAAGGCGGGCGGCCGCTACCTGAGGGGGGACCACGCCGGGGTGCTGAAGGCCTGCGCCGAGACCACCGACCCCTCCACGCTGTGGGAGTACTAGCCGCCCCCCCCCCCCCGTCGTCCCCCCCCGCCCCCCACCCCAGCTAATCCCTCTCAGCGGCCGCGCCCAGTGCGGTAGCCCCTGGCTTTCCTGCTGGAACCGGAGAAAAGGCGCCCCCCGTGCCCTGCGTGGCCTCTCCCGGGGTCAGCCCTGCAGCCTGGCCTTAGCGGGCCCGGGACCCTCCGCCCTCCCTCTGCCTGGGCGAGGCTGCCACCTCTTCTGACCTCAGACGACTCTGAGCCTTATTTCCCCAAAGTGGCTGAGGAGTGGGGGCTCGAGCCCTGGGGGTGGCGGGGGTTTAACTGGAATCTCCTGCCCCGCCCCCCAGCCCAGGTTCCCCCCAACTTCCCAGCAGCCGGGCCCTGGCCCAAGCCCCTCGGTGGCCCCCGGGGCCCCAGCCCTGCACCAGGAGGAGCGCCTGCGGGGCCAGGGCTGAGGCTGGCGCCCGGCTCTGTCCCCTCCGCACGGAGCAGGCCCGCCCTGCACCCCTGTGCCCCGGCCCGCCCCTGTCTCTCCCTGGCTAACTGGAAGCAGAAAACGACCAAATCAGTATTTTTATTTTTTTTGTTGTTTAATGAAATGTCATTGGAGGTGGCGCAGGCGAGCCTCGGGCAGCATCTCCGGGCCTCGGTGCCCCTGCTCCCTGTGGCCGGGCAGGGAGGGCACCTCCCAAGCTCAGAACCTGCCCCCACCGCCCGGGGGCGCTCACCGGCCCCGCCCCTGCCCGCCTACAGAGCCTCCAGCCCGCGGATTGGTGCTCCTGTCTGTGGCTCCTGGGTCTCGGGTGGGACAAGCCGGTGTCACCCTCCTGTGAGGAGACACAGCCCTGGCCCCTGGCCCCCAGCCGCACCCCTGCCAGCCCCCGCCCCCCTGTCCGCCATGCATCTCACTCTGGGGGTCTTGGTCTTTTATTTTTTGTAAGTGTCATTTGTATAACTAAATGCCCATGATAGTAGCTTCAGACTGGAAAGAGCAAATAAAATAACGCAAAACCAGCGCCGAGGCAGCCTGTGTGTGGGGATGAGAGCAGCCGGGAGGGCGGGCCCAGGGCCCAGGGGGCTGCGTAGCCAGGACACCTGCGGGGACAGGAGGCCCTGCAGAGGGATGGCCCGAATCGGGCACTGGGTTCCCACCGGGGGAGGCGCTGACTTTCTGGTTGCTCAGTGTCCCGCCGCCTGGGGCCCGGGCAGGCGGCTCTGGTGGCTGTGCCTGCGTGGTTAGGAGGCGGCCATCCGGCCAACAGCAAACAGGAGCGCACCTGCCCAGGCAGGTGGCCTTGCCGGAACCGAAGGGCCAGGCCCTTGAATAGCCCGGGAGGGCCCATGCCCAGGGCTGTCTGCGCACAGGGGCACAGGGCCCGGAGCGGGGGGCTGGGTGGCCAAGCTCGGGCCATGGCGGAAGGACCCCGGGCCCGGCTCTGGGTGCAGGGAGGCGGCAGTTCCCGCTGCCAGGGGAGACCTGGGTCCTGAGCCCACGGGCCACGTGGCCAGCAGCGGGGCCTCCGGGAGGGGCTCTGGGCTGGCCCTGCATTTATCCAGGGCACCGTCGGTGGGTGCTGGGCTCCCGTCCTACCGGGGCCAGAGCGGCAGGACAGCCTCCGTGTGGAACGGGGCCTTCCACGGCGTGTCCAGTAAGGCGGTAACTGAGGGACAGGGGCTTGGGGGAGGGGGAGTAAATGGGGGGGACACTTGGGCCCCCGCCAGCCTGGAGCCCCTGGTCCCCACTCGCTGCGGGAGCGCTGATTGGCTGCTGGTGACGGAACGGGGATGCCTGCGCTGTGATTGGCGGCCCCGGGGGAGCCGGAGTGACAGGAGCAGATGGGGCACAAAGGGATGCAGGGCCTCCAGCGGTGTCCTGGCGGCCAGCCCGCCCGTTAGCCGTTAGCTGGGCTGGAGGCCAGAGCCGGGCCGGTGACGTGGGAGGAACAGCTGCACGTTCCAGACCGGGGCTGGGGTGGGGGTGGGGAGGCAGCTGGGAGGGGTTCGTTTGGGGTGGGCTCCCTGTCGGGCCCTTGTACATCCTGCGGTGCCAAGGGCAGGGACGGCCTGTCCCGGGGTGTCCCAGGGTGCCCCTTCCACCCCAGGCAGCTACTGACGTCAATTCTGCAGAAATGGCTCCCGCGCTGGAGGCTGTGGGTTTGAGGGAGGAGGAGGCTCAGGCTTGTGGGGGCGCCGCTCGCACCTGCGGGGGGAGGAGGGCCAGGGAACCGGCGGCCCAGGCTGTGCCCTCGGGCTGCGGGCGCAGGTGTGCGGACGGGTGTGCACCGTGTCCAGGGCGCGGGCATGGTTTCCACGCTCGTCCTCTGGGGCTGGCGCAGCTCAGACGCACTCGCAGGTCAGGGGACAAGCAGGTCCCCAAGGAGCCGCCCGCGGGGGGGGCGGGGGGGGCGGGTGGTGGTGAGGGACCCCAGCCTGCGGCTGCTCAGGGCTGAGCGGCGGAGAGAGGAGAGGCCCTAAGGACCAGCCTGAGGGAATCGCAGCTTCTCCCTCACTCCGTCCTCACCTCCCGCCTCAGGCCGGCACTTCCTACCAGTTCTCCAGCCCGGAGACGCAGCTGATCTCCCTGTACAGGGGGAAGGCGCGGTTTTGGGGGGAGGCGCAGTTACAGGGGGGAGGCGTGGTTGAGGGGGGTGCGAGTGTCCCCCAGGTCCCACGTGGCTCAGGGTTCGGATTCAGGGTGCGGGCTCTGGAGGAGGCGCCCCCTGAAGGACAAGGATGAGGAGGAGGCCGCCCGGGAGGCTGGTGGGAGGGGCCTCGCCACTGATGCCTTCAGCAGCCGCTCACCGGGCCGCACACCGGCCTCCCAGGTCTGAGATGTATTGTGCCATCCCAGGCAAACCCACACAGGAAGGAGACGCATTAAAACACTATCAGTAACGATGCCGAGACCGGTTTGGCTCAATGGATAGAGCGTCGGCTTGGGGACTGAAGGGACCCGGGTTCGATTCCGGTCAAGGGCATGTACCTTGGTTGCGGGCATATCCCCAGTGGGGGGTGTGCAAGAGGCAGCTGATCGATGACTCTCTCTCATCGATGTTTCTGGCTTTCTATCTCTCTCCCTCCCTCTCTGTACAAAAATCAATAAAATATATTTAAAAAAAAAAAAAAAAAAAAAAAAACACTATCAGTAACGAAACCACAAAAAACCGATCAGCAGTTCCTTTAAAAACAAATCCTCCCTGAGGCCGCCCACCTCTCAAACCCGCTCCTTACCGTTCGGCTCCGGTGACGCCGGGCTCCCACCAGGACTGTCCTCGGTCACCTTGGCCCAGCGCAGCACTCCTCTTCCTTTGTACGTCTGTTTCCAAGGTTTTCCTAATTTAACAGTTATAACTGGCAGCTGCGTCTCTGAAGAGCGACAGGTGAGTGGACACGGTGGGCCTTCCCACGGCTCCTGATCGCGAGCAGCTGCCGCTGGAGGAAGGGGTGACGGCGCCTCCAGGTGGTTCCGGGGGAGCCTCAGGCGGCAGGCCGACCTCGGTGCCCAGTGCTGCGGGCAGAGTGCCCAGCTCTCCCAAGCGATGGCGGCTGGTGGCATCGCGAGGCCTTGAGGGGAGGAACCCGCTAACGGCATCGAAATGCCCCCTCCCCCCCCCCCCTGCCCCGTTCTCTCTGGCAGCGCTTCAGAACCAGAGTAACTTGGGGCCAATCTACATGCAGAAATCTCACAGCCCCAGCCCGGATCCCAGTGGATAGAGCATTGGCTTGCGGACCAAAGGGTCCTGGGTTCGATTCTGGTCAAGGGCACGTACCTTGTTTTCAGGCTCCCCGTGTTAATGTGAACACTTTCAAACCTGTAAAGAATGTGAGTTGATTTGAGCCAAACTGTCGACAATTGCCGGGAAGCAGAATCTCAACGATTGGCTTAGTGCTCTGGAGAATGGCGAGTTTTCATTGCAACCAAAGGAGGGCAGGTGGGTTACAGGAAATCCACTGGAGGCAGGCTAGAGGGGCGGCGGAAAGCAAAGCAGGAAACCTCCGGGAGCGGATAAAAAGTAAAATGATAGTCGCGTACTTAGGTGGGTAACAGTCACCAGTTAACGCGGGAACAGTGGCCAGGAAGGAATTTGTGGTCTGTCCTGGCGCCAGGGCATTAGCTTGTGCCCCGAGGGGTCCGGTAAAAAGGGAAGTTAAAGCCACCCTGACATTTCACAGGCACATTATAACAGATGCAAAAAAGACCCATGGGCTCAGTTAAGGTAAAGGTGACCTTGTTAGGGAAGATACTGGCCTAGGAGGTGACTCCCCACCACAACTGCGTTTAAAGTTTAATTTTAGGCCGTCCTTTGTGGTGACTTTGGGTCTCCGAGTTTGCAAGACCGCCATGCAGGCCTCCCCTGTGAACTGTGCGCCCCACCGTCCCCTGGCGCTGGGAACCCAGGATGGGATGGGGCGACTGGTTAGACTTGGACTTCCGACTGGGTGGTGGTTCATATTGCTCAAGGGTCCGCTGTACTTAAAACATACAAAATAATAATAGTAATAAAGGAACCATTCCATAAAAAGTTGCCACCAGCAGAAGACGGATTGCCCCATTTCATTAAAGCTTTGAGCTCGGTTTGAGCCGGAGTGTGCTGTGGTCCACCTGTGCCCAGAATGCCCTCGGGGCCCCGGCCGGATTCCTGCAGGCGGGAGCTGGCACCCAGTAGATGCTGGGATGGGCGGCCGTGGCCGGGGGCAGTGGCAGGGAAGAGGCTGTGCCGGAGGGAGGAGGCCGGGCCGCAGGGCAGGGCCCAGCGCTGGGCTTCTCTGCCGGGCGCGCTCTGCTCTGCAGCCTTGGTGTCCGGGACACCCCGAGTCCCATCCTCACCTCAACTTCAGGAGTGGGGGCAGAGCTTCTGCAGGTGGCTCTCCAGGGAGCATGTGCGGCAGCAGCCTGGAGGAGCGGCTGACCACGATTTCTCAAAGGACATTCTGTGCCAAAACACCCAAAAATAAGGCCCTGTGCCCACCCTGGGCCCACCTCCCTCCCGGCTGGGCAGGGAAAGCTTCCCCCGGGAGCGGCTGCTACAGGGTTCAGGTCCTGCCAGCTCTGTGGAGCGGTGCTTAGGGCCACTCGCCCCAGGAATCTGGGGGCCCCTGGGATTTCCTGGGAGCAGTGGGGCCGTGGAAGAAACGAAAACAGAGGGAGCAGAGTGCACAAACGTTTATTTACAAAAGTCCAAGGTACATATGATACAGGCTTTGTACACAGTAGTTAAAACAGAATTATTTTATGTGTTTTTACTACCAGATAGTAAAGAAAACATTTAGTAATCATTTCTATTTTTATAAAGTGACAGGTCATGCTCTTTTAAGTTTTAAAATCCTTTGCTGAGTGCAAATACTAGATTCCTTTCTCCAGTTTTAAGGCAAGTGGAAGGGAACTGTCAATGGGCAGTCTCTGGCTCTGGGGAGCACTCCGCCCAGAGGGGAAGGATGTCCCCAGAAAGGGGTTTCCTGTCACCTGCATCTCGTCAGATGATTATGGCCCCATCTCTGCCAAACCATCACTAGTAGGACTGCTTCCTGAGGAGCCCGGACCCAGGTCCTGCCTCTGAGACCCTGAGGTTCTAGAATTCTCCGGGGACAGGGCCTCAGGTTGGCCCGGGGGAACCAGTCCCTGGGGACTTGCTGATGGCAGCGATGGTGCCTGCTTCCTGCCCCAGGACGTCCACGGAGCCAGAGCCCGGCTGTGGGCGGAGGGGGAATGGACCCACCCAGGCAGTGCATGGGCCCACCCCTCCCTTTGGCGGGATGTCTGTGGGGCTCACTGTTCTGAGACCCCCCTTGGGGGAAGAAAGCACAGGCACATGCTCTCTCAGGTCCTGTCCTCATGGCCCACCTCACGCCCAGGTGCCCCGCTGCCTGCCCTGGAGCAGGGACAGGAGGGGTGGCCGCTCCCCCTCCTCTCAGGCCTGCGGTGCTGAGCTTCTGGGAGCCCCCAGGCAGCAGTGGAAGAGCCAGCACAGGAGCCAGGCAGGCTTGGCCCCCCGGGGTGAGGACAAACGGGACAGAGTGAGCCTCAATGAGCCTCAAGATAGGGCAGCGGCCGGGCCTGCCGAACACCTGGTGGGAGCACCTTGACGGGAGAAACCCCCATCCCCACCGAGTCTCAGGGGAGCGGTGGGCGCAGATTGGCGACAGAGAAGCTCCAGGGAACTGCTGCCTGGGGGCCACCAGACCCGTGACAGCCGCCCCAGGACCTTCCACCTGGCAAGTGTCAGGGCCGGCCGGCTGCGGATCTGGGTGACCGACTCCCCACTGAGGCGTCTGGCCCGGGAGGCTGGTGACTGCCGAGAGAGCCAGCGGAACGTTTTAGGTAAATCACTGACGGAGCCGCGGCTCGCTGGTCTCATGTGAGCGGCCGCGAGGAGGACAGACCTCAGCATGGCCACCAAGGCCGCACCCGGGGTTCTGGACGTGACGTGGGGGACCTCGTGCTCTTGGCCGTGGCCACTGCTCTGGCCTCTCCCCGGCCCCGCGGCTCAGAGCGCCTCACGCGGGGCCCAGGGCGAGGGCGCTGCGGCCCGGCCTGGGACCCGGCCCTCACTCTCCCAAACGGCACCACTGCTCTTCAGCTTTATTGGGAACCGGGGTGTGGCGAGGAGGGCCTGTGTGGTCCTCACCGCGTCGCCTGTTGCCTAGCGCGAGGGATGGAGGCGAACCTTCCCGGTCTCTGCAGGCGGGGCCTGAACTCCCCGGTGGCCCTGGCGACTGGCAGAGGGACTGCTGTGCTGCGCGGAGGCAGAAGGCTCCGAAGGGGTGTGGCCGGCCGATCTCTGGTCAGCAGGGACGAGCGTGCCGGCCACTCCCCCGGGGCCAGGGGCCTGCGGGAAGGGGAGGGACAAGCAGCCTACGCTTCTGGGAGCCGAGCCCACATCCCACCGAGCGCGCGGAGCCACTGCCGCGGTGGACGGGACGCAGCCAAGCCCCGCCTGCCCGCGCTGCTCAGCGGGGCTCGGGCTCGGGGGTCAGAAGCGATGGCGCGGCTGGGGGCCAAAGTGCATGGGCAGGTTGGGCTCCAGGGGCAGGTGCATGGGGGCAAACTCGTAGTTGACGCGCACGTTGGGCAGAGGCGGCACGTACGGGGCCGGGATGGGGCCCATGTTGAGGGGGAAGTTGTTGAACACGGGCCGCACGGGCGGCAGCGGGAAGGCGGGGTGCACGAAGGCGTAGGCGGGGAACTGCGGCTGGTGCAGGTTCTGCGGGACGGGTCTCGGCAGGGCTTCCATCCTCTGGACTTTCTCTGGAGGCTTCTCCAACGGGGGCCCGATGCGCTTGAAGGTGTTCTCTGAGAGGGAGATCGGGTTTGGGAGACACAGGCTGAGCTGAGCAACTCCCCTTAGAGCCAGGCACTCCCAGGAGGGCACTCCCAGGAGGGCCACTGCATTGCTCTGTGGCCTCCGGCCGCCTACTGTCAGCCTGGGTTGGCGGCTACTTCCTTCCTAAGCGGAAACCTGCCCCCGGAGTCCTTCCTGCCATCAAGGAGGGGCTGGGGCTGTACCGCTCAGGGCTTCCCCAGGAGCAGGACGGGGCTGCAGTGTGTCTAGAGCCCCCTGACACCGAGAGGCCCAGGGTCCCCGGGAGGCCAGCTGCGGGGAGCGTGCTGGGCGGGGCCTGTGGAGGGGGAGGGGAGGAGCACTTGCCTCCATTCTTTCTTTTCTGTTCCTCTTCGGCTTCCTTCTGGATTTCCTCAATCAGCTTCTCATCATCTTCCTAGAACAACAACAAGGTGAGAAGCTGGCTCTCTACCAGCTGCTTGCAGTGCGAGGCCCACCGGGACACTGGGACGCCAGTTTGCGCTGGTCAGCAATGGGGTGAAGCCAGAAATCTGCTGCTGACCAGTGGCCTTCATTCACTCGTTCCCAGCTCCCCGAGGCCCTCCTTCCCCACTGTGGGGTTCAGGCAGGCGGCCTGGGGCTGGGCCCAGAGCCTGCTTCGTTCCCTCAGCTATGGGGTCAGCAGAGGGAGAGCCTGTCTCATGCAGCTGGGGGTTTGGGGAGCAGTAAGTCTGGTGGGCAGGGCCCGAGGATTCCCAGCTTACTGCCTCCGAGCCCAGCAGTCTGCCGGCCCCCCCTAATGGGCTGCACTGTCTGCTCAGGCCTCCAGCCCTAAGCCGCCCTCAGCGCCCGGCGGGCTGTGGCAGCAGCAGCACCTGCCAGGGAGCGGCCCGGCCAGAACAGACTTGCCACGCCCCTTCCCAATCCCAACACCTGATGGGCCGGCTGTGCCGACCGGCACTTCAGACTTGGATGGCCAGCCCGGCCAGGGGCCAGAGGGGCTCTGGCACGGCAGCAGCTCGGTCGGGGCAGGGAGGGGAGCCGAGGACACTGCACCGTTACACCGAGCGACAGGCAGGCCTGGCCTGTTTCCAGCTGTTGCTCTTGGAGAGAAGAGCAGCCAAGCTGAAGAGGCACAGGGAGGGGCAGTGGTGCCCAACACGGGGGCGGAGGGCGAAAGCAAGTTTTGGTGCTTCAAGAGCCTGCTGCCCACGGCGTCTCCCCGGCCCAGCGTGACCCCCGGTGGGGTGTGTTCTGGGAGCAGGGTCAGTGTGAGCCTCGTTTTCCGCGCTGACCCGAGGCTCTGACTGGTGGGGCCACAGAGCGGAGGACGAGCTGGGAAGGACCCTGGCATCCCGGGCCCAGAGAGGGGCAGCCCCACGGTGGAGCTGTGCAGGGGCGATTGGCAGGTTTACCGCGGGTGGTGGTGGTATTAACGTCACAGCCAGACAGCAGCGGGAGGGTTCGCCAGGCAGCCGTGAGCCCCCGAGGACGCCGGAGTCACGTTTTCACTCAGCCGGCGGGTCAGACACTGCTCTGTGCTAGGCACTGTTCTAAGTTCACTGGTTCAACTTCTGGTCCACAACGGGACGGACGGAGTGAGTGAACAGCACGCCCTGCTGTCCCTTCGTTGGCAGGTAAAGATCTTAGGACAGGGCTCTGGAGACTGGGCTCCGCGGGCAACACTGGAGCCCATTCAACTCTGCCTTCCATGCTCCGGGCCTCAGCTGCTGGTCTGGACTCAATGGTCCCAAGGACTCCCCAAACTCCGCATGTGAAAATCCTATCAGACACCCCTTTCCAGCCTCGCCTGGCCAGCCCATCTGGGAGCAAGGCCAGGGGCACAGGAGCCGGGACAAAGGTTAAGACCCATCATGCACTCGGCCGCCGCCAGGTGCTTGCGCACATCGGAGTCATACGTCCAGGAGGGATCCCGGCGGGTGGCACGCCCACCCCAGGTAGCGCGGAACATGCTAAAACATCCAAGACGCGGCACCCAGCCTCTCTGCGAGCGCCCAAACGAGGAGCTCCCTGCTCTACCGAGTGTGCACTGAGCGAGGCAACACGAGGGGCCCAGCAACTCCGGTCTGGGGACAGTCTGGCCTTCATAGGAATGTCAGGGAGGCTCTACCAAGTACCCAGACTAGGAGCTGGCAAAGCTCTATGGTGGTGCCAGGGGCACGCCTAGGAAGAAAGAAAAACGAAACAGAAGGGAAGTGATGAAGATGAAGGGAAGCAGGAGCGCAGCGCCTATACCTCACAACAGGTCACCTGGGCGAGCTGCTGAGTCTCAGCCCCTCGTGGGACACCGGCTGCTGGAGGGAAGGAGGGATGAGCTCCGTGTGTAGAGGCCTCAGCACGAGGCAGGCGCTCAGGACTAAAGGCAAGCAAAACCGGTGTGGCTCAGCGGACAGAGCATCGGCCTACGGACTGGAGGGTCTCAGGTTCGATTCCGATCAAGGGCGTGTACCTTGGTTGCAGGCACATTCCCAGTGGGAGGTGTGCAGGAGGCAGCTGGTCGATGTTTCTCATCGATGTTTCTAGCTCTCTATCCCTCTCGCTTCCTCTCTGTGGAAAACCAATAAAATGTATTAAAAAAAGAAAAAGGACTAAAGGTAGGAGGTCTGACAGATGGCAGCCAGCTACAGCCCGATGAGAAGTTCTGAGAAAAATGGCTCACACTGGGAGATGGCCATACATTTCTCAGCGGCTTTTTTAGGTACAATGACAGGTTTCTCCAGTGGTCACTTATTAACGGTAACTATTAGCACTCCCTTCACCATCACCACCACCACATCGCCTCGATGGGAGGCGCAAGGCCGCTGGCAGCACAGAAGGCATCTTAGACACCACCCCCCACCCCCGCCCCAGCTTCCTCACGGCACAGACACTGAGGACCCAGAGGAAGGAAGCCGCTCCGTGTTATGGCGAGCTGGTGGGGAACAAGCAAACGCTTTATGCTGCTCCACGGCCACTCAAGGGCTTTCGGGAGGAAACGGCAGAGCCCGGAAGGTTTCCCCGTCCACTGCTGACCTGAAGGGAGAATCTGAAGGGTGTAAGCACTGCCGCTCTCACGGTCAGCACTGAGGGCCCTGGCCAGTGTGGCTCATTAGGTGGGCGTCATCCTATGCACCGAGAGGCCCCGGTCAGAGTCCCAGGCAGGGCACACACCCAGGCAGTGGTTCCAACCAGTGTGCAGGCAACTGGCCTATGTTCCCTCCCCCCCTCCCTCCCTCCTCCCTCCCTCCCCCCCTCCCTCCCCCCCTCCCCCCTCCCTCCCCCCTCCCTCCCCCCTCCCCCTCCCTCCCTTCCCTTCCCCCTCCCTCCCTCCCTCCCCCTCCCTCCCTCCCCCTCCCTCCCTCCCCCCTCCCTCCCTCCCTCCCTCCCTCCCTCCCCCTCCCTCCCTCCCTCCCTCCCTCCCTCCCTCCCTCCCTCAATCACTAAAAACAAAACAAAGAAAACAAAAAGCAGCCAGAACTGAGTGCTGGGTATAGATGAGGCCCTGCTGGGTGCACGGCAGAAACAGTTCTGTCAGGAAGCGGAGAACGAGGGAAAGAGAGCTTTCCCTCCTGGGTAGAAGATCCCAGGTCCCTCAGCACTGCTGATTCTACAATGCGCACCGTGCTGACCCCATGCTCCTGGCGACGCTCAGCGGAATGAACGCAGCCCAAGGGTTCCCTCAGGTGGGTCCGAGGCCTGGCAGAGTGATTGTCAGCTGAGCTTCCTGGTGCGGATCTGCCAGCCCCGGGAGGACAGGGCGGCGGTGCTCCTGCTGGCACAGGCGTCGCGCTGCCACTGAGACCTCCCTGGAGGAGGGACAAGGAGCTTCTGGCCTCTTCCCTTCCTTCCTCTGCTCCCATCACTCCAATCTGCTGAGTGTACTCAAGACCATCTGTCCTTATGCCCTGTCCTCCCCCGCAGGCAGTGCCCCTAGTCTGAATTCAGCCTGTATTCACCAGAAAAGGTCAGCGCTCAACTACTTTGAGCAGTGATTGTTAGCATAAATAATGAGTGAGCTGTCAGTTACACCTAGAATATGGGTCAGGAGTTTCAAATTTCAACTTTCTCCACTGGTTGGAATCACAGGACACCGTGTTTAGAAACTAAAAACTAAAACACTGCCTAACAGCTCTGGCCAGCCTGTGCTGCTCCGTGGTTAGAAAGTTGCTCCCCCACTCCAAGGGCTGAGAGTTCAATTCCCAGGCTCACTCCCCACAATTGTGGGAGACAACCAATTGATGTGTGTTTCACATCAATGTTTCTCTCTCCCTCTCCCCCCTTCCATCTTTTTCACCATCTTTAAAGTCAATGGAAAAAAAATATTATTGGGTGAGGATTAAAAAACAATGAACAACCCCAAACACTGCCAATATATATATTTTAAATGATAGTTTCAGCCAAATATGTTAGATTCTAAAGCAAAGATTTCTTACTTCATCTGGGGTGTAAATTCTTTCCACAAGCAGCTTCTCTCAAGCATTTTAAATTCCTCAAGTGAAGAGTGAAGACAGACTGAGCTGTACACTTTTATTTATTTTTTTTATCACTTGGGGCTGAGAGACAGCGAGCACCGAAGCCTCGGAGGGCAGCTCCCCGGGAAACACGCCGGCGCCCGGGGTCACCGCTCAGTGAGCGAGGACCCGGCGGACACACCTCGGCGCTGGAAATGCGGACAATGGGAGGAAGAGGATGTGAGGCCAGGTGCGGCTGAGTCACTCACAGGAAGCCAGGGAGCGGGCTGAGCCAGCGCTCACTCTGGATCTTCCTACCAACGCCCCGGGCCAGGTGCCGGCACCGAGCGCCCTGGCAGATGCAGACACCGAGGCCAGCTCAGAGCCTGACAGGAGCAGGGAGCCTGAGGCCAGGACCCTGCCTGCGCAGTCACTGTCAGAGGGGCTATTTTTAGGCCCTGCTTTGTTCTAGAAAGAGTGCATCTTGCCCATCTGGAAACACAAGAGGGTTTTTTCTTTCTGGAATGGACAGAACTCTGAAATCTCTTTCCACTAAACGCAGAGTAGGGCAAAACAAAACAAACGCCTCAAGGAGACAAACAACCAATACAACCGAGAAGGGCCACGCCCCTGGGAAGTTTTGGGGGACTCTTCCTTTCTTGGGGTCAGCTCACCTGGAAGTGCACGTGCCAGCCCCAAAGCAGGGTGGGGAGCCTCTCCTGCCCGGGCCATGGGGTATTTACCGCACCATCTGGGCCATATAAGACCACCCACTCACACATTAGCGGCTGCGTTTGGTCAAACACTTCATTAACTCACCCCAAGGCCCTGCCTCAGAAGGCGCCACTGGAACACCTCCCTCTGCCCCAGAGGGGAGGGGAAACCTCAGGTGCAGGCTGGAGGACTTGCTGGCTCATGGCGACTGAGCCTCCCGTCACCCGACTGGGTGCTGTTCTGGGCGCACCTCGATCGTGGAACACACACTTCCGATTTCCCTGCCCGACACATGTTCTCATGAGGCCCCCAAGTCACTTGCATATGTACTTCGGCGCCCATAGAACGTTCCCCTTCTGTCACGCCCTGACCTCACCAGACGCCGCCAGGCACATTGGGCTAATTCCCATCGCTGTGTACGCACGTGTCACGTTCGAAAAGCCCCGAGGCTCCCTCCCGTCCCAAAGGCTGCCCTGCGCCCTCCCCGTGTGTGCGGCTCCCCGCGCACGCCCGCCCTCCCGCTGCCGCCCAGGCTCAGGGCTGGTGCCCTCTGCCCGGGACCAGCTGGCTCTGAGGCCGGGTGAGGAGTGAACCCAGAACCAGGGCAGAGCCTGGTGCTCCTGGCTGACAGCGCCAGGGGTGCCCGGTTCGATCAGTCCTGGGCTCTGTGGGCAGCCAGAGGCCGCTGGCCCTGGGAGAGCCATGAGGGCCCCTCCATGGTGCTGCCCTCAATGGGACTGGAGGATTAACCAACCTGTTTGAACTGCGCTCTCCGTACCCCTGCGAGAGGGCCAGACAGCTGTCCGTACCCACTGTGCCCCGGTGAACAGCCACCGAGGGTGACACCCCACCCAGCGCACCTCCCCTAGCCTTTGGCTCGGCTTTAAGACCGACCCGTAGTCTGGGTGCGCCCCCTCCCGGCCCTCATCTGAGCGCCTTAGGGCGGCGAGGCGGGGGCGGGAGGGGAAGACTGGTGAGCGGTCACAATGTCCCTCGGTGGTGGCTCCGGAGACTGGGTGTGACAAACACCAGGCGGAGGGGCAGTGAGCACGCGTGCCGCTCGGAGAACCCGGATGGGAACACGCGCAGCACCAAGCGGCAGCGCCCGGGACCCAGCAGCAGCGCAGAATGGGACGGGTCTCACCGGCCAGCAGATCTGGAGGACACTTTATTTATTTAAACATTTTTATTGATTTCAGAGAGAAGGGAGAGGGAGAGAGACAGAAGCATCAATGATGAATCACTGATGGCTGCCTCTGGCACACTCCCTACTGAGGAAGGAGCCTGCAACCTGGGCATGAGCCCTTGGCGGGAACTGGCCCAGGAACTGAACCTTAGTCCGCAGGCTGACGCTCTATCCACTGGGCCAAACCAACGAGGGCTGGAGGACACTTTAAGAACCAAGCGGGTTGCATCTTAACAGGGAGAAGAGTTTATTTCCTTCCTTTCCCTGAATTCCTGAGCTCAGCAGGATGCAGAGTGCTGGCCTGCCTCCGAGCCTCTGGCACGCCCGCTTCACGGGAGGGGTGGGGGGTAAGGTCTGGCGGGAGCAGGAGGTGGACGGCAGGCCCAGCCTTGCCAAGTAACGACTCAGCATGCAGCGCCGGTAGGAAGTGAGGCAGAAGTCACCACAGGCTCTAATTAAGAAAAACTGCCACAAAACCCCACTTCTTAGCTGTCTCTCAACAGCCTGCAGCTCAGCCAGGGCGCAGGGTCCGGACAGGAGAGCACGGGGGTGTGTGTGTGTGTGTGTGTGTGTGTAAGAACGTGTGCCCCGGGGCATTAACAGTGACCGCCCACCACAGGCCGGCGGCTCCTGGCACTTGGCACATGGCCGCCTGCCCGCCGACGAGCCCCCTGTGACCAGGGAGGAAGGATGGGGCTTCTCTCCTCCATCTGGCTTTTTCTCCCCTTGAGAAGGTGACTGCTTCCCTCTGGCGATACTGGGGGTTGGGATCCAGGTCATGTGTGGCCACAGCTGTTGTTAATAAACTTGCAATGATTTCATAAAAGGCTTCCAAAGAGCTGAGGATTTAGTTTCAAATTATTCCCAGATCGACTGCAGATCGCCGAGCAACGGCAGAGTAACCCGCCCAGCTGTCCCCCTGCAACAGGAAATTGCAGGAGGGGCGCCGCGGCCGGAGGGGCACGTGCTGTGCAGCTGGGTCTGCCGCGGGGAGAAGCAGAGGCGAGGCTCCGGCTGCCTTCAGCCTCTCCTGGCGAGGCCGCACCCGAACACCTTTCTGTCTGGAGCTCCCGGGTCCGCAGGCAGCCTGGAGTGTGGCCGTGTTTTGACTCCTCTCGGCTCAGTGCTCAGCCGGGGCCTGAGGCATTTGCTAAAGACAACACATCCCCACAGGCCATGCTAACTGGGCTGAGCCTGCTGTGTCCTCCTGGGTCAAGTCCTTTAGTGACACCCAACTAGAAAGAAACATCCATGGGTTGCCCTCTCTATGTGCCCCAACTAGGAATTTAACCCCCAACCCAGGTATGTGCCTGACTGGGAATCGAACAGGCAACCTTCCAGTGCACAGGACGACCCTCAGCCAACTGAGCCACTCCAGCCAGGCTCCCTTCACTTTTTACACGTGCCTTCTACAAAAGGGGAGAGAATCAGTGAGCCCTCCTGTTGCCCCACCCCCAGCGTCCACAACTGGCCAACTGGAGCAGGGACACTCACTTTGGAGCTGCCAGGCCCCTGTCTACCATCTGCAACTTGCCCAATGGGGAAGGGGTCCCGTGAGGGTCCCCCCTGTGCAGGCCCACTCAGTTCACTGGGCTTAGGGGCCCGTGAGCACCCCACGAGGAGAGCATCTGTATTTGGGACCTTGCTCCAGGACACGGAGACTTTTGGAGGGGAAGGAGCAAACACCTGGTCCAAGATCTGGGCTTGCATCTGGTCTTACCGAGTGACCCGGATGTCATTTTCTTCATCGGAAGGACAGGAAAGTGGCCCTGCCCCAGGTTGTAACGGGAACAATGGTATTTAAAACAGTGACTAGAAATAAAACCTATGGCCAATAGTGGAAGCTGGGGGATGGGGCTCACTGATTCTCTCCCCTTTTGTAGAAGGCACATGTAAAAAGTGAAGGGAGCCTGGCTGGAGTGGCTCAGTTGGCTGAGGGTCGTCCTGTGCACTGAAAGGTTGCCAGATCGATTCCCGGTCAGGGCACATACCTGGGTTGGGGGTTAAATTCCTAATTGGGGCACATAGAGAGGGCAACTGATGGATGTTTCTTTCTCTCAGCATTTCCTTGGATGAGGATTTAAAGAAAAAGGTGAGGCCAGAAATTAATTACCAACCTCAGGTCTGGAATATCTATCTTCCTCCAGGGTGGGCTCCCACCTTTTCCCCTTCAGCCCCTGAAGTACTCTCTGCCCCTCACTGCTGCACCGTCTTCCTTCCTGCAGCCAGCTGTCCAAGCTGGAGGCCGGGGGTGGAAGCCTGCTCTGCCCCGTGACTGACTGGTGCCCAGCAGTTAATTCATTTGTACAAGTGGATGACACGTCTGCCTACGGGGACGGCCACAGAATTAGACAGGAACGTGTATGGTCCTGTCTGAGCCCTGCAGACGGGGAGAAATAAGCAGGTGTCCTCACCAATGGCCGGGAGGTAATGACACCGAAATGAACTGGCTGTGAAAGCCTTGGGTTGTGTTTGAACTGAACATGCTTCACACGCCCACACTCAGAAAACAAGGTTGTAGAAACAGTTCTGTGCAGTTTCTGGTAGCCAAGACCCATGACCAATGCGTCTTTGTTTGGTTTGAAGGAAATCCTGCCAAACGCGCAGGGCCAGGCTGCCAGGTGACTCCTGCACACACATCCCGGCAGGAGAGGAAGTGAGCCCGCCACGCAGGCCGCCGCGGGCGGACGAAAGCAGAGTCAGCAGATTTGGACCCAGGCAGGTCCCGGGAGAACCCTCCCCCTGGCGAAGTGTGTTCGCTTGTGTGCTGAGATTTCGCTTTGCATTCTGATCCCTAAACCAGAGAACTGTGGTTTGCTGAGACTATGCTGGCTTCTCTCTTTTCTTCTTTCTAAAATGACATTTTGTTTTTGTAAGACTCTTGGTTGAGTGTTTTGGTTCAGTTTAGATAAATAACAGAAAAAAAATGCTATCATTCACCACTTAGCTCTGTAACACGGAGATAGTGTGCGTTCCCAGGCAATTGCTGGTCCTGAAGGGTGAGACCCCCACGTGCGCTGACCACGCAGGGACAGCTCCTCGCTGACAAATGGGCGCCTCTTCCTGCCGCTGGCACGTGAGGCGGAGCAGGCGCGGTGACAGGGCCTGCTTTGTTCCCTGAACTTCTGAATGGCTTTGTGTTCTCAGAAGCCCCAACAGATGCTGGGTTGGAATTCAATCGGTCTCCTGGTGAGAATTAAGGAAACGGGGCTGATCCCAGTTTTGATGGGAACGGACGCGAAGAACAAAATCTCTGGCTGTGGCTAGCAGAGGAAATCCAAGGGTTTGTTCGGGCCTGACCTTCCTTCCTGCTTATTTTAAGCAAACCCAGAGCCTTTCTCAGAGTAGAAGACAGCACAAGAAAACAAGGGGGCAGCCACAAGCTGTGGCACCCAAACAAGTAACAGAACATGAGAACCCTTTATCAGCGATTCCACGCGTGGGGAGAGGAGGCGGCAGCGGAGAGGGACTAGGAACCGGAGAAGGAGGAGAAGAAAGGAAACCAGCACTAAGAATAGGCCAGACTGCCGACGCCCTCCCTCCTGACGTCCTCCCTCCTGGTCGCTCCCACTCAGCTCTTTGTTTTCGAGACAAGATGGGGAGGGGGAGGAATCTGTCTCAGGAGGTGCAGCTGAAGAAAAAGGACCCCATTTCCCTACCACGTTCCTGGAGATGCTCAGCCCCCTTTGTCCTGGATGGGGCGGAGTGAGCCAGCAGGATGGCCACGGCCTGAAGTCCGGTTACAAAGCAGCGGGTCCCGGGCCCAGCACTCCCGCTACGCGGCACCTCCCTCCACCACCGCCCAGCGCGGCTCCTCTCTGCAGCCTCCCTGCTGTCATGGTTTTCCTTGGCGGGGGGGGGGGGGGGGGGGGGGGAGGGGGATTAATAATAAGCCTGATGGGGTCACAGAGCTGTGGGATAGGAGCAGTTCCTGGTTTCCAGAGGACTCACTGCCTTTCCAAAGTGGGGGCTCTGTGGCCAGCAGCCCCGCCTGCTGTGCTGTCCGGAGGCGCCTGATACGCAGACACCTCTAGTCAGGCACACCAAGATGTTCTGCACCAGACTGGCTCACAAGACCTTTCCTTTGGCTTATAAAGTACTGGCTGGAGTTGTGTATTTAAAACAATTATTCTTCATTGAGAGAAGAAGGAGAGGGAGAGAGGGAGGAAGGGGAGAGAGACAGACAGACAGGCAGACATTGATGTGAGAGAGAAACATCTATCAGTTGCCTCCAGCAGCTACCCTGACCAGGCAATTGAACCTGCCACCTCCTGCTTCACAAGATGATGCTTCAACCAACTGAGCCACACCCGCTGGGCTGAACTGTATATATTTTTAATTTGATTTTAGAGACAGAGGAAGAGAGAGGGAGGGAGATTGAAACATTAATTGGTTGCCTCCAGTTCCTGCCGACAGGGGATTAAACTGTCAACCCAGCTTTGTGCCCTGACTAGGAATCAACATAGGACAACACTCAAGCAATGGAGCCATACTGGACAGGGCCGCACTGGGTCTTAAAGATACTTGGATTAATAGCCCAATCTTTAAAACTGGGAGAGCTCACATTAAAATACAGATCCCCGGCTCTCTGGAGAATCTGCAGCCATGGTAACGGAATAGAATCTCATCTGGCAACAAGCTGTGGGCGCTGTGAGCGGCCCATCCGCTCTCCTGTGCCGCAGTCCCTACCGCACCTACCATCTCCTGGACCTGCCTTCTGTGTTCACCAACCACTCATGCTCCTTCTCCCTGGGGGAACGGTGTGACCCCGGCTGCATGCAGGTGTATTTTACGCATAAATCTTGCCATGCTTCCCCCGCCCTCCACGCTTTAACACAGATACACAGCATTGCTTTTCATAGCCGTACACTACATAATGTGAGCATCCAGCTGCCACCACTGCTACCTACATGAGGGAGAAATGAACCTTTACCTTGTAGAAGCCACTGCTATTTTTGGGTTTTCTGATATTCACAGACAAAATGATTCTTACTTACTAGTAAAATAAGGATTTTTATTGATTTCTAAAAAAAATAAAATAAAATAAAGCCCTGGCCAGTTTGGTGCAGTGGATGGAGCATCAGCCCTTAGACTGAAGGGTCCCAGGTTCGATTCCGGTCAAGGGCATGTATCTTGGTTGCAGGCACATCCTCAGTAGTGGGTGTGCGGGAGGCAGCTGATCAATGTTTCTCTCTTATTGATGTTTCTAGCTCTCTATCCCTCTCCCTTCCTCTCTGTAAAAAATCCTACTGGGGATGTGCCTACAACCAAGGTACATGCCCTTGACCGGAATCGAACCCGGGACCCCTCAATCTGCAGGCCGACGTCCTATCTACTGAGCCAAACCTGTTTTGGCCAATAAAATATATTAATATAAATATGTATATATATGCACACACATGTATATTTTAATCACTGATTTCATAGAGGAAAGGAGAGGGAGAAAGAGCGAGAAACATGAGTGATGAGGAGGGTCACTGACTGGCCACCTGCTGCACGCTCCACACTGGAAGAAGCTCTTAGCCCAGGCCTGTGCCCGACAAGGAACCAAATGAGACCTCCTGTTTCATAGGTCGATGCTCAACCCGAGAAATGCCAGCAGGGCTTTACCGATTTCTTATTGAGTCACATTACTCTTTAGATATTAACGTATTAAATTATCTCTATCACACATATGTCACAATTCCCCCTTGTTTCTCAATCCACAGGGTAGCCAATGTGACCTTGAAAACTTAAACAAGTCACTCTCCTGTAAGTCGGGCAGCAGCACCCACCGCACTGGGTGAGACCCCCCACAGCCTAGTCCTCAGCCACCGCCTGCAGGCCACCCTGGCCGGTTGGTCCCCTAACGGCTGGACTCTATTCCCTTGGCCGCTTGCTGCTCTCCGCCTGCCCACGCCGGTCTCCCAGGCCACGCTGAGGGGGCCGCCTGTCCTTCCCTCTCACACTCTCATTCCTGCACAGCACCCGCTGAGGGAGGACTGTTTTAGACTGGAACTTCACGAGGACGAGGCTTTTCTGTCAAACTAGTCCTGGCAACACCAAATAGCTAAGAACAAATCTATCATTTTCCTAGTGAACTGAAACGGTACTTTTTCCACATTAAGTTCTCATAGGTGTGTTTCTGGTGTCTATTTTGTTCATTTGATCTAGCTGCCTTTTCTTTTATCAGCCTATAAGGTGGTGTTTTTTGTTTTTTTTAAGTATATTTTTATTGATTTCAGAGAGGGTGAGGCAGAGATAGAAACACCAAGGAGGAGAGATTGGCTGCCTCCTTCACGCTCCCTACTGGGGATTGAGCCCGCAACCCGGGCATGTGTCTTTGACCAGAATTGAATCTGAGATTCCCTTCAGTTCACAGGCCAACGCTCTACTGAGCCAAACCAAACAGGGAAGCCTAAATGGTTTTAATCAGTTTAGCTTAACAGTAAAAAGTAGTCTTATTTTCAAAATGACAGGTAATTTTTCAAGGGAAAATCCTACTGAATTTAAGAGGGAACTGCAGTAGACTTCCGGGTCACTTTGGAGAGAGCTAATCTCTGTGCCACCCAGTCTCCGCTTTGAGGGACGAGATGCTTCTCCATCATCCAGGCCAGCGCCCTGTCTCAGGTGGCAGCTGAGGAGCCTGGTGCACGGGGCACCCCCACGGGCTTTGGTGCTCTTCCTCAAGGCTGCTCATCCGCCAGCCGGCCGGTCCGCACTGTCAGGCTGAATCACTTTGTGGCAGCACCAGCCTTCTCACATGCCCCATTGCTATCCTTATAGATCAACTTACAAAGGACTGTGGTAGTTTTAAATTTAAAACTATTTTAAGAAGAACTGATACGTTTTTAATATAAAACTATTTAAGAACAGAGCACATTTGTCCATATGTTCAAATCTCTTTCTTGTCTTTTGATATGGTTTTCTTCACATTTCTAACCAAAGTTCATTTCTAGAGTATTGTATGATTTATACTGCTACTGAGTGGCATTCTGTGTATTTATTTTGTATCTAGCCAACTACTGCTTCCAATAGCCTGCAAGTTGGTTATTTCGTCTTTTTTTAGGTCTAACATGGTAGAGCTGCTTCTTTTCTTTACAAATCTAAGTGCTTACAACAGAGTCTGACACACATGGGTGACCAATAAACATTAGCAATTATCTTCTCCAATATCTGCACCTTTTATTTTATTCTCTTAGCTAACTGTACTGACTAGCAGTCCAGAATAAATTAGTGGTGATAGTCTTACATTTGACTTTTTGGGAACGTGGCCATGTATTTCATTATTAAATACATGCTAATGACTGCTTTGAACTATGGACTTTAAAAATATAATATTAAGTAAAGCATCCTTCTAACACTATTTTTTAAAGCTCAAAATCAAGACTGGCTATCTGATTTTAATTCAATGTCTTTACCAGTTAAAGCTATTATATGGTGACTTATATTAAGAGGTCATAATATTGAACCATCTTGCATTTCTGGAACAATCTCACTTGGTCATGGTTTTTATTTGCCGGAATTTTATTTAGAGAATTGAAAACCTATAATACTCATAAGTAAAACTGATCTGTAGTTTTTTTTGGGGGGGGTTATCTCTATCACAGGTTGGTATCAGCATTATTCAGATATTACATAAAATTTTCCTTTGCTATGCTCTGAAACATTTCAGATGGAATAAAAAATTTTATTCTCTAAAGGTTTGAAAGAATTTGCTCAGAGATGTTTGGGCATGCTGCCTTCTGAGGAGGAGCTGTTTTCTCACTCACTCCGTTTTCCCCTGAGGTTATTGGTCTGCGTAGTTCCTATCTTCTCACGGGCCCCAGTATGTCATGGTGTATCCCATCACCTTCCTCCCGGTATCCTCTCACTGATATTCCCCCTCAGGGCAACGGGCGCCGTGCATTCACTTACAGTGGGGTCGGTCCAGAGAGAGCATCTCGAGCACTCCTGGCAGGGGGCTCCGGGCGAGCGGGGATGCTGGCAGAAGTGGTCGTACCCACTGATGGGCACTCGACAGAGGTAGCACATTTGGGCCCCGCAGCGGCAAGACATGCGGTTGCAGCCTTCGGACTTGATGAGGCCCGTCCCACACTTATGGCATTTCCTGATGCGAGCAGCGGTCATCTTCTCTTCACTGGAAAAAGAACCCAAGATTGGAGACACCAGGGAAGACGAGAAGAAAGAAAAACATGGCTGTTCCGTACGCCCGCCCAGCCCTTTTGGTGACATTCAAGAGAGAGAAGAGCCCACGTTTTGGACCAGAGAACTGGGTTCTGTTGATCAGTTGTTGACCTTCAGGAAGTTACTCACTGACTGGAGACTCAGTTTCCTCATTTTTAAATTGGGAAAACACAACTTTCTCACAGTGTTTTGAGGGTTGTAGGGAAATACAAAGTCCCCTAGCCCGGTGCCTGGCACAAAGCACTTAGAAAACAACCATCTATTTGTTACAGGCGTCTCTGTAGTCTTACAACGGAGAGAAAAACTCAGGGTTTTCTGAAATGTGTTTTGTACATACAAAGCCGGGTAATGGAAGCCAGTAAGCCTAAATCTTAGTTACATTCCCACCTTGGATTTTTACACATCTGGCATCGGGTGGGATGGACACAGGTGGGGGTAATCCCACAGCCAATGGGACCCCACATTCGCAGACTTCCTGGCAGAGGGGATGGGCACACATGTGACTCGTGGGAAGCCTGTAGGACTGCATGTTTCTAGAAGCGTGTTAGCTGATGTGGAAGGGCAGGAGACGAGGATCAAAGTGACAGGTCTTGGCTCTTTGTCACGAGCTGCCACTATTGAACCAAGCTTCTTCCAGGACGCTGTTCCTAACACTTGCTATTTGGCAGATAATTCTGTGTGTGTCTGTCTTCCCTACGAGGCTGAGTTCCTTGAAGGGAGAGAGCAGAGGCCGGGCTGGCATTACCCGTGTGGTCTTGACAGGAAGTTACTTACTGAGACTAGGGAAGAGCATGAAGGACCCAAAAAGTGTCAGCCCTGCAGCCGGGACTCACCCCACTGCTCCACACCGTAATGACTAAGCACCGGGGAGGAGTTCTGACCTGCGCCTCCTTCCTAAGGCTGAGGAAACACAGCCTTCGTCCCCACCTCTCTAGGTTTTTCTGCAAAGTAAGAGCAGCCATGGGAGCCAGGGCAGGCAAGGGTTTTGCATTACTGGTATTTAAGATTGCTGCGGTATTTAAGAGTACGCTCCTTAGAAGCCAGACCGTTCTTTAAAAATAGAAAAGTGCATTAGGAAATTGGCTGCTATTCATCTAGATTTAATTTTTTAAAAAATATATATTTTATTGATTTTTATACGGAGAGGAAGGGAGAGAGATAGAGAGTTAGAAACATTGATGAGAGAGTCAACGATCAGCTGCCTCTTGCACACCCCCTACTGGGGATATGCCCGCAACCAAGGTACATGCCCTTGACCGGAATCGAACCCGGGACCCTTCAGTCCCCAAGCCGACACTCTATCCATTGAGCCAAACCGATCCCAGCATATAGGTTTAATTTTTGAATGACCCAAAATGAAGGAAGTCAGAACTCTGACTTGAACATAATTTAAACCCAGTTCAAGTTACAGAACACATGAGTTCTAAGTTTTGCTGAATAGAAAACACTGTCAAGATGACAATGTTTAAATGCAGTGCATTATTATTGTCAACTAAATAATATAACACACATGCTCATTATTTCTGTTACTGAGCAACTGTGAGGACACCTGTCAATGCTTCATGTTCAGGCTCCCAATTTGCAATGCTGTCACCAAAATATAATTGTCGCCGAAACCGGTGTGGCCCAGTGGTAGAGCGTCAGTCTGCGAACTGAGGGGTCCCGGGTTCGATTCCGGTAAGGGGCATGTGCGTTAGTTGCGGGCACATCCCCAGTGGGGGGTGTGCAAGAGGCAGCTGGTCGATGTTTCTCTCTCATCGACGTTTCTAGTTCTCTATCTCTCTCCCTTCCTCTCTGTAAAAAATCAATAAAATCAATTTTAAACAAACAAACACCCCCCCCACACACAATTGCCATTTCCTAAAGCACAGCCTCTCTGCGTCAGAGCGCCCCGTAGACAGAGGGGGGGCCCTCCACCGCACTCTGGTCGCTGGGGCTGGTGACTAGCTGCAGTGTGGGAGAGAAGTGGCTGAGAAGAACCCGGTTACGCGGTTCTTCCTGAGGTTTGGAAAGAGGGTGCGTTTGCTTACTGTTTCACCACAGTCAGCCCCAATGTGAAACAATAGCGGGTGCGGTGAGGCGAAAAGGCACTCCCAAATGGACAAGGAATACGTACTGGAATGCAATGCACACTGCACGGATATATATCCATTCGAGCCCTGTGCTTTTGCAGGACAGTAGTAGGCAGGGCCAAATGGCCTTGTACCAGAAGGGACTGCCACTGTGGGGCTGTAACCACCTGCCCAGCGTATGAAAATGCAACTGGAACTGGGGTAAATCTGTGGATTCTTCTGGGAGGAAGGTGATTTGGCAACTCGATTCTAAACGAGGCAGGAAGCAGCCCCACAGGATGCGCTGCTGTTCAGAACAGGAAGAGAGGACCGAGTTGCAGCTGTGTCTGCTGACCTCCTGCTCCAACAGGAAGGCTCGCTCCCTCTTCCCCCGGCAGAGCCTGGATTCCAGGCCTCTTTCCTCGCCACTACTTAGGTACCTGGGAACTCCCCTGTGGGCGGGCATACTATTCAAATCTTAAATGGCTTTCCTTTGTGTGTGTACTTTTCCCCCTCCATTTAAATTCTTTACTGTTGAAAGTATTGCATCTTTTTATCCCACTGACCTTTCCCCGCCCACTCAGGCCCCCAGCACACGCCCTCAGCCCCTAGTGTCCGTGTCCATTACTTACGCTCAAATGCATGCATACAAGTGCTCTGGTTGGTCTCTTACCCTCCCTGCTCCATACAACGTCTCCCGCCTTCCCTCTGCGGTTTGATGTCTGTTCGCTGCTTCTATGTCTCTGCAACTATTTTTGTTCATCAGTTTATGTTGTTCATTATATCCCACAAATGAGTGAGATCATGTGATATTTTTCTTTCTCTGACTGGCTTATTCCGCTCAGCATAATGCTCTCCCGGTCCATCCCTGTTGCAAATGGTCAGAGTTCTTTCTTTTTTACAGCAGCGTGGTACTCCGTTGTGTAGATGTACCACAGTTTTCTAATCCACTCATCTGCTGATGGGCACTCAGGCTATTTCCAAATCTTAGCCATTATAAAGCGTGCTGCTATGAACATAGGGGTGCATATATCCTTTCTGACTGGTGTTCCTATTTTTTATTTACAAAAAAATGTACTGTTTTAACCATTTAAAGTGCATAATTCAGGAGCATGTAGTATATTGCCTAAGTTGTGCAACCATCCAGCTTTATTCTTATAAACATCCCCTTTCCCTGCAATGGCTGATCTGCTGTCTCTAACGGATGTGTCCACTCTGTACACAGGCAACTATCCATGTCTACGGACATTTCATATAGATGGAATCATGTAAGATGTGACTGACTTCTTTCATTTAGCGTGTTTTCAAGATGCATCCATGCCGCACTGAAGGGTAGCAGGTTTGATGTACTGGGTTGCAGGCTTGCTCCCTGCCCCCGTTCAGGGTGCATGCAGGAGGCAACCAGTCAATGTGTCTCTCTCCATTTGTGGGCCTGAGAAACTAAAGGAACACGTTACCTGCTCCCAAAGGACAACAGGACAGGAATAGGGTAACAGTTACAGATATTCTGGTTCACAAGGGAGAAAACGGAGGAAAAAGCAGTCACTATCCAGTCCATTTGGAAATCCAGCGGGCAGACTCCCACTTCAGATCGAGAACCTCCTCTGTGGTTTGAGGCTGTGCTCTTGGCTCGGGCTCCACTTTCCCAGCAGCCCTTTGAAAGAAAGGTAGCAGATGCTTGCAGCTGAGCAGTTTTTAATCAGCCTGTTTCCTGCTTGGAGGACTGTGGGGGTCTGACAGTCGTCTTTCATTTCATACTCCGTCTTTCCAGTCCAAGCTGGCCTTGTTTCTGCTGAGGTGACATTCTCAGGAACCATGCGGGCTTCCATTTGTCACAGGAACTCACTGCATTAGGCAAGCAGTGCGTTTATAGGTATTTCCTCCATAACCCACCTCTAGTTCTGACTTCTGCTGAGATGGCCGAGGGGTAATGCCCTAGTTTCCTAAGGCTGCTGGGGAGGTTGCGGATCTGTGAGCCACTTGCTCAACCTCTTCAAAGAGCCTCTGTATGACAATACTCTCCAGTTCTGAACAGACCCTTGTTTTTCTCTGGGGCATGCTTTTCCTGACAGTGAGCCGGTCCACTTTAGGGTCTTTTCTCATCTGGATCGGATGAGAATTTCAGAAACAATGACATCCTGTTCCTTTATGTTAGTAGCTCTTCCCTCAATTGATCTCTTCCCACTTGTATTTACCTCTTCAGCACGATGCAGGACACACATTAGCTAAGCTTTCTGACGTTACTAGTAAGAAGTCCCTTTCCTCCAGTGTGTGTGTGTGTGTGTGTGTGTGTGTTTGTTTGTTTATAGCTTTAATACAGAAAGAGCTCTTAAATATTCTGAACTCTATGCATGACATATATATTAAAAAGATTCCTTTATCGTTTTTCAGTTTGTCATTTTTCTTTTATTTTAAAAATATATTTTATTCATTTTTTACAGAGAAGAAGAGAGAGAGATAGAGTTAGAAACACCGATAAGAGAGAGCCATCCATCAGCTGCCTCTTACACACAAGGTGCATGCCCTTGACTGGAATCAAACCCGGGATCTTTCAGTCCGAATGCCGACGCTCTCTCCACTGAGCCAAACCAGTTTCGGCTTCCCTATTTTTAAATATAAAGTTTTTATATAACTACCTAGAATGAGGGAGGGATCTATTTTTTAAAAAACAAACTGTTTTTCCTAGGTGCCGCATCTACTGGGCGGAGGGACCATCCTCAGCAGTCAGACTGGGGGCAGCCCAGATAACGTGGACCTCAGTTTGAAGGGACGCCCAGCCCCAGAGGCACCCTGCGGAGGGACCTGAGCCACATCAATGCGGAGCTGTCTCCTTGGGAGGAAAAAGAAGAGGCTTGGGGTCGTCAACTGGTGGGGAAATAGGAGGGAAGTGGCCACAGCTCACACTGTGTAAGTCACGTACAGAACAGGATCAAGGGGGTGACATGGGCTTCCGTTCCAAGATGAGGTCTGTGCACGCTCACTTCCCACCAGCGTCGTTATTCAGGAGAATGGTCCCCTTGTTGAAATTAGAATTTCTTGGGCAAAAATACTTCTGCAGAGTTCGGATGAGGTCAGGCATTGCTTGTGCAGTAGCTCAAGCCCAGAAAGAGTTGATTTCCAGTTGCCCTTGAATATTCCCTGATGGCGGTGGGATTCCAGAAGGAGGCCTTCCTGTCAACGCAATCCCACCCCGTGAAGCAGGGCGAGCTCTGCTGAAGGTGTGATTACTGGCCATGTTCGTTCACTTTAACCGTGGCCGGCGCGGAGGAGGGGTCGCCAGGCTCGGGGAGGCCACCCTGAGGGAGAGTCAGCCCGCAGATGTGACCACCACCTGGCGCAGCTTCCCAGGCCCCTTTCCTCCAGTCAGCGACAGGTTTCCATTTCCTTCGGAGTTCTCACCAGCGGCGCCTTTAGTGTCCATATTCCCACTAACCGTCTCCGATGGTGATCTAACTACTCTCTAAGGCAATTTAGTTTTTGCCTTGAATGTTCCTCACTGCTTTCTGAGTGAAATTTCTAATGTCCATATTTTTACTGACAATCTAGGTGTGTTTTTTTTTTGCTATAATACTTCTTGAAATTCTTCCAGGTTCTACCCTTTGCCCAATTCCAAACCACTTGCACATTTTTAGGTAACTGTTACAGCAGGATTCCACTTCTGGTACCAAATTCGTATTAGTTTCCTATTGCTGCTGTCGCAAATCATCACAAATTTATTAGCTTACTAAATAATACACACATACGATTTCATAGTTCTGTAGATCTGAAGTACAGCACAGGTCCTTCCAGTCCAAAATCAAGGAGCTGGCAGGTCACGTGACCCACTGAAGGCTCTAGGAGAGAATCTGTTTGCTGCTCATATGGGCTGTCAGAATCCAGCTCTTTGAAGCTGGAGGGCCAAGGGCCCTGTTTTCTTGGTGGCTGGAAGCGGAAGGTCGTTCCCTGCTTCTAGATGCTATAGCATTCCTTATCCAGGCCTTCTTTCTCTATCTTCGAAGCAGCAATGAGAGGCTGAGTCCCTTAACATAAAGCCTCATTTTCCCTGCCTCTGTCCATCACTGCATCTCCATCTGATCAGAGAAAGACGCGCTCTCTGCTTTTAAGGGGTCATGGGATTAGACTGTTTACCTGGAGAATCCAGAATAGCCTCCCCATCTCAAAGTCCATAACCTTCATCACACCTGCAAAGGCCCTTCGCCATGTAAGGTGGCATATTTCCTGTTCACGGGTTCTGGAGATTGGGGCATGGGCATTGTGGGGGCTTTTATGCTGCCCACCAAATCTGAGGTCAAGGGCAGGCAGGAAGCCATCTGCCTGGATTTCAAATTCCCTCCCTGCACTTACTACCTGGGGAGCCATGGGTAAGTCGCCTGGGGCTCTGTGTCTCAGCTGTGTCATGTGTAAAACGAGCAAATAGTATCGACTTGTGACGTAGACTTGGAGACCTTTAACTAAAGTAACAAACCTGTTCCTTCCCCTTCAAACTTAACGTGGACATAAAGTAAGGTGACCAGACGTCCCACTTTCTAACAATGTGTCCCGAGGCGTTTTAAAAAAAGTCCCTATCTTTGGAAAGAAAAATATTTCCAAAAATTGGGACTTTTTTAAAACGCCGCGGGACGCGGGACAAATTGTTGAAAAGCGGGACGTCTGGTCACCTTAACATAAAGCCACCCCGCTAGAGACTACACACGGTGCCTGCCTGGGAGCAGACATGGCCAGTGACTCATACACTCTCTGGGTCACTTACAAATCCAGAAAAGCTGCCCGCCTGGCAACTTGTCTCTCTCATCACCGCAGGCTGGAGTGTAAATGTGGCTGCAACCAAGTCCCAAGCGTAGGTAATGGCGAAGCATGAGCTGA
Source organism: Nyctalus aviator (assembly GCA_036971965.1). NCBI lineage: Eukaryota > Metazoa > Chordata > Mammalia > Chiroptera > Vespertilionidae > Nyctalus > Nyctalus aviator. Next base: position 94,878,500 of record CM072927.1, on the reverse strand, counting down.
AGGCACCAGTGGGACAGCTCTGCCCCGGCCCTGGCAAGGCTGAACGACTGTATGAGAGAATAGGCGCTTGTGTTTGTTAAGTCAGTGTACTTAATCAATTAATATCTGTAAGGCGTTCGGCCACATAAGGAGTGCTCCACAGTAATGACTTACTACTGACTGCATTAGCATGGATTCTACTCAGTGTCACAGGCCACCAGTGACGGATGAACGCGAAGTCCGGACCGGACCTTGGCGGGTAGAGCGCCGGCCCATTGAAGGGCCCCGGGCTCAGCTTCGCTCAGGGCATCACCTGGTCAGGGCATGTGCAGGAAGCACCAATTGATGCTTCTCTCACATCGATGGTTCTCTCTGTCTCTGCCCCTTCCTTCCACTTTACAAATCAATGGAACAGTATCCTCATTTGAGAAGTAACAAAACAACATTAGCACCATCTAACCTAACTAAAACGTTATTGCTTATTTATTTAGATAATAAGGAAGCAACATATACCGAATCCATATATGCCAGGCATGTACTATGTTACGTTGGACCCTGGGAACAGCTCTGAGGCTGCAGAGAGGAGGAACGGAGGCTCAGAAGTTAGGTCACGTTCTGGAGGTCACTCTAGACTGGGGAGTGTGAGAACTTGTTCCCTCCACAATGCCCCCCCTCTCTGTAAGTGCTGTGAATCAGCCAATAAACCCCCTGGATTATGCTACTCACATCGATGTCCGGTACTTGATGTCATCCTTCTCAGCCAGCTCTTCACAGGTGAGGCCATTGTGCTCCTTCCAGAGCCCCTGACACTTCCTGCAGGTCTCCTGGGGGAAGAGCAGACACACAGACTCTCCTGCTGAGTAACCCCATGCAAGTTCTGCTCCCCAGGGAGCGGGCACCAAGCTCCCACAGCCTGGTCTTCCAGAGGCTCCTCCCTCTGAGCAGGACCTTTCTGCGGACACTCCATGGGAGAGGGAGAAAGCGTGAGACATTTTTCTCTCCTTAGATCACAAGGATGCACTGCTTCCAGCACCACTTTGTATAAGGCTTTCTACAATGCCAGGGGCCACCGGCAAAACTCCCACAAAAGGCAGATTTGGATTCCGGGTTTTTAAAAATACAATACTGTGAGCTGCTTGAGGGCAGGGTCTGTGAGGTCTTATTAATTTCTGCAACCCCTACCCCAGGGTCCCAGTGTTGTCTGGCACAGAGTGCTCTTGTTGAACTGACTTGAAGAATGGTCTAACCAGTGTTTCCCAAACTTTTGACATATGGGTACCCCTTCTATAATTTTCATAATGCTGAGTACCCCTCGTACTCATGAGAACGTAGAATTAGGTGTAGCTAAGCACGGTGCAGTGCATATCTCCCCGCCCCCAAACTCTTCCCGTACCCCTGGGGTACGTGTACCCCACTTTGGGAAACACTGGAAAGGATTACTAGAGGTTCTTTTTTTTTTATTAAAAATATATTTTATTGATTTTTTACAGAGAGGAAGAGAGAGGGAGAGTTAGAAACATCGATGAGAGAGAATCACCGACTAGCTGCCTCTTGCACACCCCCCACGGGGAATGTGCCCGCAACCAAGGTACATGTCCTTAACCGGAATCGAACCTGGGACCCTTCAGTCCACAGGCCGACACCCTATCCACTGAGCCAAACCGGTTTTGGCTACTAGGGGTTCTTATGGGAGGCATTCCTCCCTCACAAACAAGGAACATTCTCCATAACTTAACTTCATTTATAAAAAACATGAATTTAAAAATTACTATTTTTTATTCTAGGATCCTTTGTAATTTATAAACTGTCTCATTAATAATGAGAATTTTAAAAAATAATGCAATTTAATTAAATTCCCATAAATGGAAACTACAACCCCCATAAGTACAATAAAGGAGAAGACAGTGTCAGTTTTCACTGGGGACTGACCTAGTCTGGGGACAGTGAGGCTTGAGGAGGTGGCCGAGAGCTGGAAGATGCGTCAGAGAGAGGAGAGGAAGGCAGCATTCTGGCAGAGGAGCAGCCGGAGAAGTCGGCGGGAAGCTGGCCTGCAGACAGCGAAAATGGGCCTGCTGGGCCCACAGGGGCCTGGAAGGGGCTGATTGTCAGTTTGACTTTTATCCTAAAAGCACCATGAAGGTGCCCAAAGGTGTCACGCATGGAAGTAACATGATCAGTTTTGTGATTTTACAAGATTACTCTTCACGGAGAACAGATGGGCAGGAGGAGAGAGTGGAAGCCTAAAGATAGTTAGGAAGCTACTAAAGTCACCAGGAGAGAGATCAAGGAGGCCCGCCCAGACCTAGGAGGCAGGTGGGGCGCGAAGGAAAGCTGACAGACGGGAGAGACATTTAGGAAGCAACGACCGGTGTGGTGGTGGAGTGAGAAGAGGGAGGTGTCCGGGAATTCACCCTGGCTTCTGGCTTGTGTAACACAAGGTAAGAGCGGCACAGATGGAGCCTGGGAACAGGGGGGAAGGCTGGCGTGGGTAGAGAGAGGGAGGCTTTAAGATCCGGTCTGGAATTTGATCTGGGTGGTGATGGCACAGGCGACCTGTGGGACAGCAGAGACACCTGCCAGGCACGCAGGTGGTGTAAATGTCTAGCATCTGGGAGTGGCTGTGCTAGAGATCACCAGGAGACTCAATTATATTTTCACATCAATTCTAGGAACATCTATCACTATATCCTTCACTCATCATCGAACATTTTCCAATATATATTGCTCAGATGACTCTAACAAGGCACAGAATAGTATGCACAGCACAGGTGCCACCATTTCTACATAAAGAAGGTGGTGGGGGTAGAAGATAGTGATATAAAACCAACCAGAAAGGATACCCAAGGAATTGGTAGTATGACTGTCCTGGTGGCTAGGAGGCAGGGCAGAGACTCTCACTGTAGGCCTTTTGAATCTTACACTACATAAATGTACCATCTAATTAAAAGCTAAACAAAACTTAAAGAGAGAAATGAAATGCTGTTTTAGGATCTGAGACCTGAAGCGCTCTTTAAAAGGCGGCGATGAGGTGGTGGGGTAGAGATGAGCTGATCAGAGATTCTATATTAAATGTTGTTGATTCCCAAGTGAATGATTTTATCTGGTCCACTAACCACATCCCTGTCAGGAAACAGAGGCTCAGTCAACAGTGAATTATTACACACCAAAATGTAAAGCAGCATCAACCCCATTTCTATTTTATTTGTTAAAAAATAGGTTTTGCTGAAACCGGTTTGGCTCAGTGGATAGAGCGTCGGCCTGCGGATTGAAAGGTCCCAGGTTTGATTCCGGTCAAGGGCATGTACCTTGGTTGCGGGCACATCCCCAGTGGAGGGTGTGCAGGAGGCAGCTGGTCGATGTTTCTCTCTCATGAGCTGTGGGACACGGGCTCCCATGCTTCCTGGAGAGCTGGGAACGGCCCAGTAGGACACAGGATGGACTGAGATTTCTTAATGAGGACAGGAACTTCCTCACCACCGAGCAACCTGAGACTGGACACGTGAGGAAGCAGCTGCCCCGGCCACCTGCGGCCAGCTGCCGTCTGGCAGGCAGAGGGAAGTGCTTTAGGCTCACCAGGAGTGCTCCGCTGAACTAAAGGTATCAGGTACTCGATCCTCCTCCACCAGCACCTGCCACTCACTCCTCTGAAGGCACCAGGACGATGGCACGTGGGCCTGTCGGTGACAGTGCTTCAGAGCACTGCCATCGCACACTGCTCTGGGCCCACGTCCTGTCCCGAGTGACACTGGCAATGGAGACGACTCCTGCCCGGACAGAACAGCGGCCCTCTCACCTTTCCTCCCCCTCAACCAACACCCCCCGCACAGCGGCGCCAGCCTTTCAGACCTCACGGACCACCGCCGGCGACCGCTATGCTAGAGTGTTCCCAGCAAAGGGTCAGTGAACAGACAGAGCCCCCCGTGCTGGAGTCTACACTCCGGGAGGGTGAGGAGTGGACACTGTACCGAAGAGCATGTAGGGGTGGCGTGGGGAGTGAGGAGTGGACACTGTACAGAAGAGCATGTAGGGGTGGCATGGGGGGTGAGGAGTGGACACTGTACCGAAGAGCATGTAGGGGTGGCGTGGGGAGTGAGGAGTGGACACTGTACAGAAGAGCATGTAGGGGTGGCGTGGGGGAGGGCAGGCAGGGAGGCTGCCATCTACCCTGCTGTGAAGGACCCCTCGTGCAGAGCCGGGTTTCAGCTCAAACCTGAGGGGTACCTGGTGGGCAGTGGAAGCAGAATGGGGGTAGGATGGCGGAGCTCCGGGAGGCAGCGTCCCAGCAGCTCACAGCTTGTCCTGGGCCAGTACGGCTGGCCTCCCGCCAGTGCCACACGCCTGACACCCTCCCCGCACAATGCTCAGCCTAGACACCCTTTCTCCTCCGGTAACATGTGCTCCTCAGTTCCCATGTCAAACGCCAGCGCTCTAGGGGACTCACGTGACCCAGGCAAAAGCTGGCGCTCTTCTCCGGGACGCTGGGAGCAGTGGCTCTCACTCTATGACACTCTGAATCGTGTCTTGTAACGACCCAATTACATCACATCTCCACGGAGCCAAGCACTCCTTGTAGGCAAAGGCCGTGCCCTGCAGATCGCTGGGAGGGTTCGATTTATCCATGCGAAAAGAACGTTCTCTCTGAGCGTCCATCTTGTCAACATGGAGATGCACTAGTGAGTAAGCCGCAGATTCCTGATTACAAGAAGCTTATTCATAATCCGCCACACTATTATTTAGTTCCCTTTGAATTTCTAGGGCCTCAGACCAGGTCTGACACACACAAGGAGCCAAATATCTGACAGAATGACAGCGAGAAGGCAGTGGCGAGACAAAGCACACTCCCCCCTCCGTGCAGAGGCCCCAGCACTGCTCCAGGGACTTCCCTCGTAGACAGGGGGAAAATAACATCAGTTCCTGTCGGGTCTTCAAATTTATAATTGTGTCAAGTATAATGACAATTTGTCGTTGTTATTAATCTTCACTAGAGGATATTTTTTCCATTGATTCTTAGAGAGAGAAGTAAAGGAGGGGGAGATAGAGGGGGAGGGAGAATTGATGCGAGAGAGATACAGAGATTGGTTTCCTCCCACACCTACAACCAAGGTACATGCCATTGACTGAGAATTGAAACCAAGACCCTTTGGAGCTTGGGCAGACACTCTAACCACTTACACCTGCAGATTATGACGATGATTTTATGACTTTATGAGTTATATAGACACTTTCAGGTTAATTCATTAGGGCTTATGTTGTAAGGATACAGGTTTTATGTCTTTTTCATCCCTAACTCCCTTCCCCAATCTAATGCACAAATCTGGGAAGATCAGTTAACAGCCAAATGTTTGCAGGTGGTGCATGAGAAAGTCTGAAATATATTTCTTTTTAAAAAAACATTTTCATTGATTTCAGAGAGGAAGGGTGAGGGGGAAAGAGATAGAAACATCAAAGATGAGAGAGAATCATTGATTGGCTGCCTCCTGCATACTGGGGATTTGCCCTTGACAGGGATCAAACCATGACCTCCTAGTTCCTGGGTTGATGCTCAACTACTGAGCAACACAGCTGGGCTCTTTTCTTTTTTTTTAAATAATAGTTTATGGATTTTTAGAGAGAGGATTGGGAAAGGGAGATAGAAACATTGATGTGAAAGCTCAACACCGACTGGCTTGCCTTCTGGGGATCAAGCCTGCAACCTAGGCACAAGCCCTTGACCAGGGATCAAACTGGCAACCGCTTGGCGCATGGAATGACACTCAACCACTAAGACACCCAGCCAGGGCTGAATGCACTGGAGTTAACAGGCTCCTGCTGACTTTCTCTTAGAGCTTCCATGTGTGGAAACTGGTCTCTTCGTTCCTGTGCTGGAGCCTGGCTCAGGGGCTGGGTCGGACCGGAAACCAGTCAGCGGCTCGGAAAACAAAGCTTCCCAAGGGCTCTGGGGGTCAGTTACCACCGAAGTCCGATCGCAGGTTCCTCCCATCCCCCTGCCCAGAGGAGAGGCACCCAGCCTGCCTGGGACCACTTTCCTTACAAGACAAACAAAATTCAAACGTTAACGCCTTTAGTGCCTTCGTGCAGTTATCTGATTGCATCACACCTCTCCAAGAAGCTGAGCTCTCTTCACAGGGGATTTCTGTCTTTTCCCCCAAATAAACCATCTCTTGGAGGCAAGAGAACCTAGATGTCTAAATGCAGAAATTCAAATCTTGGCATGGCCAGGTGACAGCTCTGGGCAACATTCCTGAGGAAAAGACATTTTGCGAGAAGATTCCATACTACTGTGTTTAATGGTCATGCACAAAATTACGGGAATTTAAAAAAATGTGTGTACTGGATGTGCACCTTACCATTCCTATGTACAGAAGCAGAGTCTGGAGAAAGAAATCTCCAAAGTCTTACTCTGCAGGTTAGTAAGGAGCCAAGCACCCCTTTCCTCTGGATCCACCAGAAAGAAGTAGGTGGTGATAATCAATTGGAACACGTGGCCTCAACTTGGTTTCTGAGCTAATGCTGCCCCCTAGAGACGGAAAACTATAAAGGCACCGGAGCAGGCTTACACTGCTTGGGAAGGGCAATGCGGGAGGCACTGACTGGGAAAGAGAGCCAGCCATAGCCACCGCCTTTACTGCCCCGGAGCAGGGCTTGTGAGACAGAGGCCCACGCCAGTGATTTGGGGGACACATACAAATTGTTTTGTTTTGTTAATCCTCACAGGAGGATATTTTCTCTGTTGCTTTTCAGAGAGAGGAAACATCAACGTGAGAGAGACACAGTGATTGATTTGCCTTCCGCAAGCCAACCCAGACCCGGATTGAGCCTTGCAACTGAGGTATGCACCGTGCCCTTGACCAGAATTGAATTGTAACCCTTCAGTCCATGAGCCAACGCTCTATCCACTGAGCCAAACCAGCTAGGGCTACAAATTCTATTTTACCTTTACTGGAATAACACCAACAAAAATACCAAGTCCTGCCGAAACCGGTTTGGCTCAATGGATAGAGCGTCGGCTTGGGGACTGAAGGACCCGGGTTCGATTCCGGTCAAGGGCATGTACCTTGGTTGCGGGCATATCCCCAGTAGGGGGTGTGCAAGAGGCAGCTGATCGATGACTCTCTCTCATCGATGTTTCTAACTCTCTATCTCTCTCACTTCCTCTCTGTACAAAATCAATAAAATATATTTAAAAAAAAAATACCAAGTCCTATATAGCAGTTATTCAAATACTGATGACTACTGCTCTCACACGCCCATTTATAGAAAAGAACCATTGGGACGCTGCCAGGAATCTGTCAGCTTGACTGTACACACTCTAAGGACGAGGGACCTGCCTGGCCGCTCACCCCTCTGTCAGCTCCGTCCTGCAGCGCCCGCAGGGCCAGGAGATGCCCGGCCGCTCGCCACCGTGTTCCCTCTCAGAGGCGCCCCTGGGACCGCGGTGCGGGAAGGCTGCCCGTGTCTGCGGCAGCTCTCTCGGCTGAAGCAGCATTCTGCTGTCTCAATCTCGTGTGTCTTGGTTTGGGCCCGTGTGAAAAAACCAGCTCTGCACGAGCCTGGCGAACAGAACCGCGGTCCGGCGTCCATTTCTGAGCATCAGCACCACTGCGGCTGCCGCACGGAGAGGCGGGCTTGAGACAGTGGCCCTGGGGGGGCCAGGACCGGCCTTTGGGGGCTCTGGTACAGCCAGGGGCACCTCAATCACAGCCCTGCTCCCTCTTCCTCCAGGACAGCCATGTCTATTCCCTCTGTGATTTGGTTTCCCCTCAGGAGAAGAGCAAATAACTGTTAACACATGTCCCTTCCCAACAGGCTGCTAGCTTCCTTTGGTGGCTTCCTGATAGAAAGAACATACACTGTGACCACTCCTCTTTGCCAAGCTTAAAAAGAGTCTTCTTTTCTGCCCACTTTGTCATCCTGGGTCTTTTGTGGAAGAGCCACACTCAAGGGGCCAAAGAGCCGCATGTGGCTCGTGAGCCACAGTTTGCCGACCACAGTTCTAAGCTATCAATCAATCAATCAATCAATCATACCTATATTCAGGATCCTCAGTTTAGAAAGAAATAACTAAGAATTGGACTGTGATACAGCCAGTGTGGAAAATAGTATGGTGTTTTCTAAAAAAGTTAAAAATGGCTGAAACTGGCTTGGCTCAGTGGATAGAGCGTCGGCCTGAGGACTCAAGGGTCCAGGGTTCGATTCCGGTCAAGGTACCTTGGTTGCATGCCAGGAGGCAGCTGGTCAATGTTTCTCTCTCACTGATGTCTCTGGCTCTCTATCATCCCTCTCTCTTCCTCTCTGTAAAAAAATCAATTAAAAAAAAAGTTAAAAATGGAACTGCCATTTGATCCAATAATCCCACTTCTAAGAATCTAGGAATGTGTCCTAAGAAAACAGAAACACCAATCAGAAAGGATATATGCACCCCTATGTTCATAGCAGCACACTTTACAATCGCTAAGATTTGGAAACAGCCTAAGTGCCCATCAGCAGATGAGTGGATTAGAAAACTGTGGTACATCTACACAATGGAAAACTATGCTGCTGTAAAAAAAACAAAAACACACACACAAAAAAAAAACTCTGACCATTTGCAACAGCAGGGATGGACCTGGAGAGCATTATGCTAAGCAAAATAAGCCAGTCGGAGAAAGATAAATATCACATGATCTCACTCATTTGTGGGATATAATGATCAACATAAACTGATGAACAAGAATAGATCCAGAGACAGAGGAACACAGAACAGACTGTCAAACCTCAGAGGGAGGGGGCGGTGCGGTAAGAGACCAACCAGAGCACTTGTCTGCATGCACATTAGCACAACCAATGGACACGGACACTGGGGCTGTAGGGGCTTGTCCTGGAGAGTGGGAGTGGTCAGGAAAAAACAAACAAAATAACCCACAAAACAAGAAATCAGTCCGGAATTTGGCCACCCAATTGCTAACACTGGGGGTTAAGAGCCAACAGCTTACCCCCGTTCTGGCATTACTGTCCATGGTCTTAGGTGCTGCTCAGGCGAGGTCATACATGCTGGACCATTAGGGTTACTGGCTGAATCAGTTCCCAGTGAAAATCAGGGTAAGGGGATGCTGGATTGTGAGGAGTTGGGTAAATGGTTTCTCGTTCCTTCCCCGGTTTCTGTAGAGGCCAGTGGGCTCCTCTTTTACATACAACGGTGCAGTCCTATGCCTCACCCTCAGTGCAAGATCACCCGTGACTGTCAGTCACCAGGCCCAGGAACGGTTCTTGTTAGTACCTGCAATTTCCACCTTCCACCTGACTCCTGTCCTGATCTCAGAGGTGTGGGCTTGCTTGTCAGCTGGCAAGCATCCTAACAAAGCCAGAGTCTAGGCTTGCTGCATTTGTGAGGCACTGGGGCCCTCTGCTGGCTGCCTGCTGTAACTGTTAGCTTCTCCCTAGACCAGTGGTTCTCAACCTTCCTAATACCATGGCCCTTTAATCCAGTTCCTCATGTTGTGGTGACCCCCCAACCATAAGATTATTTCCGTTGCTACTTCATAACTGTAATTTTGCTACTGTTAATGAATCATAATGTGACTATCTGTGTTTTCCGATGGTCTTGGGCTCTACAGCAGCGGTTCTCAACCTGTGGGCCCAGGGGTCGCCTAAGACCACTGGAAAACACAGATATTCAGGTAAGAATGTAGCCCTGGCTGGTTGTTCAGTGGTTAGAGCATCGGTCGGTGAACCGAAAGGTCACAGGTTCAATTCCCGGTCAAGGGCACATACCTCTATTGCAGGTACCTCAGCCCTGATAGGGGCATGTGCATGAGGCAACCAATCTCTCTCTCTCTCTCTCTCTCTCTCTCTCTCTCTCTTCCCTTCCCTCCCTCCCTCCTTTCCATTCTCTCTAGAAATTAACGGAGAAAATACCCTCTGGTGAGGATTAAAAAAAGAATGCAGAAGGCATTTATGTCATGCTAAGCACGAAACAAACACACAGGGCACAATATTATCCATATGGAATGATTACAATCACATGGCAAACCAAATACCCGGCCCTGGCAGTGCGGCTGTGGGGTTGTTTACTGCCCCATGCACCGAAGGATCGTGGGTTCAGTTCCCAGGCAGGGCACATACCAGGGTTATGGGTTTGATCCTGGTCTGGTGTATAAAGGAGGCAACTGATTGCTGTTTTTCTCTCACATGGATATTTCTCTTTCTTCTCTTTCCCAATTCCTTCCTCTTTCTCTAAAATCAATGAAAAAGATATCCTCCGTTGAGGATTAGAAAACAAACAAATGCGGGACCCACAGCTAAAGCTGCAGCACCACGTGGTGGAAGGAGCAGGGGGCAGGGGACCAGACGGATCTGTGTGAGCCTGACAAGTCCTGCCTTCGTCAATAGAAAAGGCAGGGTTTCCTTAAAGATAAATGAGAACACGTACCGGTATGTGTGCAATAAATGCAGCAGTGACAGACCAGACGCACTGTCACGCTCTTCACTACACCGAGGTGGGTGCCAGAGGCACAGCACTGTATCTTAACTATTTCACTGGAACTTTCCGATTCTGGCCCTGCAATTCGCAGGTCTGTAAACCCGGAGCCCCAGGGCCCCATCTGGCGAAATGGGGTAATGCCGCTGCCCCTTTCAGGGGTACTGAGGGTGGGGCATAGTTTCAAAGTCTTGGCAAAGCAGCAGATAACCAATGAGTCGTACAATTACTATTGGAGGGGGTGGCAGTTAGATCAGTGTCTTGGGATAAAATCATAAAAAGCTCAGGATGAGCTGAGAGCAGTTTACAGTCTGGCTACTCTGGCCATTATCAGAGTCAAACAAGAGACAGGATTTTCCAGTTTCATTCTGGATGGTGCTGGGGCAGTTTTGTTTAAAGAATGTGGTAACATTGTGCTATGACAAGGTACACACGGTAAGACGGCAGGCCGCCACGGCTGACTCAGGGTGGATGTGTGAAGAATAAGGGGCCGATCTTGGATGGCTGAGCCTGAGTTTCCCTTAGCTGGGCTTCCTGCGTTATAAAAAGAAGAAAAATTCCGAGGTTCAACTGCTGCCCGATTTTGTCTGTCTCTGACTTGCTCCAGGAAGCACCAGCCACACCGCTGCTGTGCAAGGAAGAGGGAAGATGCTTATCATCTTCTGGAAATGCAAGCCGGACACGTGAGGGGCGGTGAGACTGCCCCACGGTCCTGAATGTCTCCGGTTCCACTCAGGCCGGGAAGGAGGGGGTGCTTCAGCGGGCCCCTCAGAAACAGGAAGGGAAAAGAAAACCTGTCCTTGTGTAGGGTACACCCATTCAGCATATCAAGTCACACACCTCGTTTTTTCTTTTTCATACCTCACTTTTTTTCGAGGCGGCAAAGGGGAGGTCAGCAAAGCACTGATTTATCTGCCCCCGGAGACAAAGCGAGACCAGCTAGGCAGCCTGCTGCCGCCGCCCAGCACCAGGCCGATGTGGACAGGGTGCGGGGTGCTGATGGCCGCATCCTGCCCCCCCCCCCCACCTTTGCCACTGGCTGGACACTGCACTCCATTCTGAACAGAAGCCAGACCGCTACAGAAAGGGGGGTGAGCAGTGAGTCGCTGGGTGTGGACTGCAGGGTGGCTCTCTGGCACAGCCGCTGAGATGGAAGGAGCAGTGAACTCGAACAGTCACTTCCTCTTTGCCCCACACGCTCCCTGCCCTCCGCCCGCAGAACTAAAAGGACGAACGGGATTGATGTCAGGAGAGGTGGACTCCCACCTCCGGGGCCTGTGACTCCCTACGCTCCACACAGGCACCAGGCCGAAGGACGGAGGGGGGAGGATCTTCCAGGCTCTAGAATCCGTTCTGCTGCCTTATTTTCCTGGATGCTAAGGAATGCACACCAAGCACGACTGCTTTGAAAACACAGCAAACTACAAGGTAAACCTCAGAAGACAAAGTCCTCCCCAACCAAGAGGACGAGGTGATGAGCTGACGGAGGAGAGGAGGGTACAGATGGGACCGGAAGCCATGGTCCAGCCCCTCCTCTCACAGTCACTTCTACCTCAGGAGTAATTAAATCAGATTAATCTCGGGAAAAAGAGCTTTCAATATTCAAAGCCCCATTAATCCTCATGCCTCGTAATTAAATACGTATGTTAAGAAGGCTTAGACAAAAGCAAAACATCTCCAAAATGTGAATTCTTTTCATTTACAGCAGTAAAATGTATTCTAAGTACTGATCTTGTAGAAAACTATATAAGAAATGCAGAGAAGCACACACTGTAAAAACAGGCAGAAAGAATGTAGATGCAATCTCGGCCCATACTGCTGCAGAAAAATGTGCCTCGATAAGCATCTTCCCTCTCTGGCTGCACATTATTCACGGTGATAAGGCCGTCTCCGCAGCCAGACCCTCCCCTCCCCACCCCGCGGCTCCTGCTGGAAAGTCCTCTGCTTCTGCTGTCCCTTTGGTCATCTTGAGGATAATCTCTCTTTAATAATCAACATTAGCCAATGGTCACCCAATCTTCCACTTCTAAAGTAGAGTTGCTGCCTCGTGCTCTCTCCCCAAGCCAAAGAGCCCCCCCCCCCCCCCCCCCCGCCCGCACAGAACCGTGAGAGGGAGCTGGACCAGGAACAGCACGTCCATTTTCCTGACAGGCACTCAGAGTAAGTGATCCGCCGAAGGTCACAAAACAAGTGGTGAGAGTCAGATGAAATGCTATTGGCTCCAGCAGTCCTTCCAGGAAAGGCTGTGCTCTCAGGTCTGTCTAGATTGCATGGCTGTTAGAACTATAGTTGTCAATATTTCTTAAAAGGCATATGAGCTGGTGTTAGGAACCAAATGTTTGTGCTCCGAAAAAATCCCAAGTTGAAATGCTAAACCCCCAACGTGATGGTATCAGGAGGCAGGGACTTCATGAATGGGACTTGTTATAAGCTCTCTGCTCACCACCACGTGAGGAAACAGAGGGAAGGCCATGTGCAAACTGAGGGGGAAGAGTGTCACCAGAAACGAATCTGTCCGCACCTTGATTTTGGACTTCCCAGACTGCAGATTGTGAGAAATAAATGTTTGTTGTCCGAGCTAGTCGGTCTAGGGCAATCTGTTGTAGAAGTCTGAGTTGGTTTGGAAGCCCTGTTAGCAAAGCTTTTTCAGGCAGTGCTAGTTGTGGGGATGAAGTTTTACCTATAGAATATCTTTTTTTTTTTTTTTTTTAACAAACATGATTCCTTTTTTCTACCTATAGAAGATCTTAAAACAAAAGCAGAAGCCCTATTATTCCAACTGGGTTCATTTCCATGTATCTATCAGGAATACCAGATTCAACACAAAACCTAGAAATTAAGAAAACAAGTGGAGTTTTAGAAACGAAAGTATCATATCTAATTTCTAGATGAAGGATTCTCATATTGATAACTTGGATCTAAACAACATCTTAGGTTTCTTCTAGGTCCAAAAGTCTGTGATAAGCTGCTTTGTCCCTGGCAAGATCTGAGATAAGCATATCTGATGCCAGAGGAGAAAGCCAAGGTAGAGAAACTAAATGCCCAAATGAGGAGTCAAGAGCAACACAACAGTTACCCTTTGTTTATCCCAAGCCCCATGGGAGAGAGACCATAGGAACCCTTCACAGATAGGTATCATTATACCCATTTCACAGACGAGGAAACCAAGCTAATGAGAGACTGAATGACTTGATTAGATCCTACAGGTTTGTCCAAAATTCTTCCTGTCATACCACATTTAAAATCCTATCATACTCTTTCCTCTGTCTTCTATCAGGAAAAAAACCCCTAGCTGTTCCAACAATTTTACTTACATTTGATGTTAAATCCTGGGGATTTGGGACATGAAACTAAAGATGTGACAGGAGCAGTAATGAATCGGCTCAATGAACCAAGTCTTTGTGTTCTGTGTACTGATTCTGTTCCGAGAGAAAACTTAAACCACTTATTTCAATATCAAAGTTTCTGCCTAATGACTTTTTACTTACTTCTACATGATTATAAGTGAAGACCCTGACACCACGTAGGCTGAGAGGGAAGGCGCACTTCCGACCAGTGAGTGGAACAGCATTTTAGTATCTGACACACCGCATGGAGCCCTGCCACGCTCTCCTGGAACAGCCACAGGGTGTTACATGATTCAAGTCTGACTTCCTATCACCCGACAGCAAGGACACCAGGCTTTCATTTTGCTGTTAAAAGCACAGAAGTGAGTAAAACGGAAAGGAATTTCTAGCACTGATTTGCCTGCTTTCAATTATTTTTGACCTGCTCCATTTTCAACCCGAGCTGGTTCACCTTCTCAGTCAACCCGGCGGTTCCCCACCCGGGAGGTGACTGTATTGATGCCGAATTCAGTGCGGACACCAGGTCAGCCAAGCGCACTACAGCCAGACGCCTGGGCTCAAGTGATCCTCCTGCCTCAGCCTCCTGAGTAGCTGGGACCACAGGCGTGCACCACTGCATTTGGCTTTCTTCAATTACTTTTACTTTATTTATTTATTTAAATATAGTTTATTGATTTTTTTTTTTTAACAGAGAGGAAGGGAGAGAAATAGAAACACTGATGAGAGAGAAACATCGATCAGTTGCCCCCTGCACACCCTCCTACTTGGGAGGGCGTTGGGCCAGCACTCTGCCTCCCAGAGCCTCCCGCTCCTGCTGGCGGCCGCATGGGAAAGGGGCAGCCTTCGCTTTCAGTTTTGAGCACCGTGACTCACCCGACAGACACCGTATCCGGCCACGTGTGTCATGTTAAAAAGGAAAAAGGGAAGCAGACCTCTGAAGACCAGGAGGCAGGGCACCTGGAAACCCACGTCCCCTGATTCTGTTGACAAGGGATAATAATTGGTCCCGTTCACAAAGCTGTTTTCTTTTCAAGGAGCGAAGCTTCATGTGCTCTCAAAACAGTCTTTCCTGCTTTTCAACAATTAAAAAATATATATTATTTCAAACTAGTTTTCCTTTTCTCTTTGTTTTGCACAAATACAGTTCTAGAGCATAAGAAATGTAGTTTCAGGGCTGTATTCCAGGATGGCAGACATGAATAAAATAATTAGGTATGCACAGTTCAAGACAGTGGTGTGCAAGGGGGCAGGTAACCCATGTGTGCGGAGTTCAGCTATATTTTACTTTACTCAGATCTTTAGAATCCCTCTCCACTTCCTGTTCCTCTAGAAGGTGAGGCCTGTATCCTCAGAAGCTGGGCGGGTTTTCCTAAGGTTTCCCAGGTAACCTCAATGGCCTGAGATTTACCAATGGCTACCGCAGCATGACGTTCTCTCCCTGAAGCACACACAACTTAGGCGGTGGGAGGAGGGCTGCACTCCTCTCTCATAGAAACCAGCCGCCAGCTCACACTGGCATGCTAACCCCTGTCTTTCACACATGTACACGCTTGCCATGGAGTTGGGACTTGAGGGCAGGAGTGACTGACTAACGGATGAGCAGACTCAGACCGGAGGTGAAGGGCCGGTTCACTTTCCCGCCGCCTCCTGGCTCACCCACCGCACAGCACCTGCTCCCCAAGGGCTTGCTCTGCCAGAGGAGTGCTGGCGTTTGTAAGTTCTGGTAGAAGCGAGTCCCCTTCTCTGCCCCTGCTCACAGACCGGAGCTGGGGTGACGGATGGGAAGCAGAACACCCCCCTGCCAGCAGGGGTTCTGCTGCCGGTGGGCTCTGCTGAAGGCCACCTCCACCCTGAACAGAAAGAGCAGGCACCAGGCAATTTCGCCGACAGCCGTATTTTATTGTTATGACACTGTCTCGTGACCCACTTTACTCCCTGCTCCTTACTTCTGTTATAAGCAGTAATTAGTAATGTCAGTGTTCTGGCTGGATTGCTCCAGGCCCATTAATAATGCAAGAGCAGGAACAGGATGAATGCATAAATGTACAACAGAGGTTTCAAGGTTAAAAGCAGTAATGGAGAGAGCTATGGTGTGCGTATGTATGTGTCTGAGTGTGTGTGTGTGTGTGTGTGTGTGTGTGAGAGAGAGAGAGAGAGAGAGAGAGAGAAAACCCAGCTTCCCTTAGGGGCCATATGTATGGCAAAGCAGAGAGAGAGAGAGAGAGAGAGAGAGAGAGAGAGAGAGAGAGAGAAAACCCAGCTTCCCTTAGGGGCCATATGTATGGCAAAGCAGAGAGAGAGAGAGAGAGAGAGAGAGAGAGAGAACCCAGCTTCCCTTAGGGGCCATATGTATGGCAAAGCACAGCTTCATGGTGTCCTTGATCAAGCAGGACGGCTCTCTCCCCCCTGCATGGACACGTGCCTCTGGCCACCTGGCAGCAGGGAGTGCGTCTGCGCTAAGCGTCCAGGGCTGGAGTTACTAGAGTATGAAATTGAGGTCAGAGGAAACTACACCAGTATCTTTCAAACATGTTTTTGATGTTTTAAATGACTTCTCTTACAAAAGGCAATGCCTGCTTGTTCAGCAGACGGGTGCGCCCTCACTTACTGCTTTCACAGGGAAGTCAGGGCGAGCGGCGCAGACAGGCCTGGGTTTGGCAGCCAGGCGCGCCTGCGGCGGAAGAGACAGAGACTACGCTGTTCTAAACGCTTTCGTTTCTCTGCAAATCCCCTCGCCAGCGTGTTTCCAGGGGGATTCCAAAAGGTACACGATCTGGCATTCCGACACAGAGCTTTGCACGGCAGCAGCAAACAAGCCTGCATACACGCCCAGAAAGGGTCAGCACGGCGATAGGAAACCTGGCTTGGAAGATGGGGAGGTGCCGTGAAGCAACACGCCGACAGCCATCTGTAACCCTTAAGCCGTGCACAGCCACGTCAGCTTCTGCAGAGGGGTTTGCTCCTCACCCTGCCACGTGTCCGCCACAGACCGACGTGAACTGTGTGCACACTAGGCAGCAACAGCTCTGCTGCTTTCACAACCGAAGCAGACGCTCTAAAAACGGTCACCGCAATGCTGGGTGAATCAGAACCACCCTTACCCTGGTCAGAAATAGTCTCTGTGGGAAAAGGGAGCACTGGAAGCAGTCCTGGTCACAGTACGGAGAGCTGTTTATTCCCAAGGGGCTCTGGCTTCTGGCCAAGGCTTGCTTTCTCACTGCCTGCGCGCGCGCGCACACACACACACACACACACACACACACCGGCAGCAGCAGCGTAGTGTGTGCCGCGGGCGGGGCCCTGCAAACAGGCCAGCAAGCGGGCAGGCTGCCGGCCAGCTCTCCGCGGCCACTGCCTTCATCCGGCCACCGCCTGCGGCGAGGCAGGGACCCGGGAGAGATGACTAAGCGCTTGAAATTGTACAAGCATATTTTTCAAGTCACATGTCTTTCTTTTCAAGTTCTCTTAAACGACACAAAATGAAATGGTTTTGCTTTAAAAGTCAGAGATGACCCGGGCTGATGAAAACGGACGAAATATTTTAAATCGGAAAAGTAACACCCGCTTCAGTGAGCCTCCCCCACAGCACCTCCCTGCAGCCGATTTCTTATCTGCCCTTCCGCACAGAACAGATGTGCACGGAACTGAGGTGCACGTCAGCTCTCATCCCCCTCCTGCTCCCCATCTGAGACCCAGACACTCACTGCTCTGCACCTTGCTGTTTCTCTGACCACATCTCAGAAACAGCTCCATGCTGCCATACCTGGACCTGTGTCATCCTTTTTAATGCTATGGCGTATGCCAGGGGTTGGCAAACTACAGCCCACAGGCCAAATCTGGCCTGCTGCTGCCAGTTTTGTAAATATACTGTCATCTTCATGGATCACAGCCATGCTCATTGGTTCCCGATCGCCTACAGTACTTGCGAGCTACAAAGGCGGAGCTGAGGGGCTGTGGCAGACCACAAGGTCTGAAAAACCTAAAATATTTACTATGCTATCCTTCAAAGACACTGCTTGCTGCCACTGTATGGATGTACCAAAATGTCGTTAACCTGTTCCCTATTGAACGCATTCCGTAAAAGTCCTGATGATAAGCCCTTACTGCGAGAGGCATTAGGGAGGGCGAGGAAAGAAAGCAGGAACTAGCTGGGAAGGGGCCGCCAGGAAGCTTAAAGAGGGAACTTAGGGCAACTGGGCTCTAACTCTCAAGTGTCACTTCCTCTTTTCAGAGGAAGTAAGAGGCGGACTGTAGGCCTTCTGATAAGAGGAAATATCAAAGTTAATCCCTGTGTTTGTGTGTTTTTTTCTAAATTAGGCAAGACTGCCTGAAGCACACTGTGACCAAATTAGGAAGCAATCAGGCTGATGTCCCTAAGCTGGTCACTGGCATGCACAGACAGTGATGGGTGAGGAAGGAGACTCGGTCTAAGAAGGAAATGCTATTTGCTCAAAAACTTATTATGAACAAGAATTAATAACTGTTTTTTAAGACAAAATTTACTTGCTGCTGCTGCTGACAAAAAGCAGTGCCAGGTTCTCACAGGAAAGAATGTGTGAGGTACACAGGGAGACAATTTTGGCATTTCTGTTTATCCCACGGGCGGTGAAGGTGTTGAAAATTACCAGGGAAACATACAGGTTGGCACTTGGATAGATTGATAAGCCAGTCAGTTTACGCTGAGAAAAAGGAATTTAGAAAGATTCTGCTCAAAAAGAACTGTGTGCACTTTCCATCTGACAACTGCCCACTCAGGACTTTCTCTGCTGGAGCAGTGGTTTAAACCAGTCTTCCTGTTTCTGAGAGGCCCAGGAATGCAATGCTGAATCACGCGGCCTGAGGTGGCTTCCGCGCTATTACCAAGTGGCCCTCTCTCTCAGGAATGGCTTCTGAGCTACTCCTGATGCGGAGCCAGTGAGCGCAGAATCTTTCTGACCACCAGCGCTATCTGGGCCATAAAATGTAACCTCCCAAATCTCCAGATCAGCAGGATTCCTGGGCATGGTTTTTCCCTTAGGAATGTGCGTGGTTGAGTTCCAAGATCTGCTGTGAGATCAACGTGCAGTTAGAATCAAGGTTAAGTTTACGCAACAAATTTGTTTTCCCAGGAAAAGCTTCAAGGAGCCAGGCAGAGAGGGGGCCCTGCTCTTGGCTGAGTCGGAGATGCTGCTCTCTTCGGGGTGGGCAGCAGAGCCTGGAGCAGATGTCTGCGAGGCTGACCATGGGGCTCCTGTTTTTTTGTCCTCTCCTTCCTTCCTTTCTTCTGAGACAGTGGTAGAGAGAGGGAGAAACATGGATGTGCGAGAGACACATCAATTGCTTGTCTCCTGCATGCGCCTAAACCAAGGCCAGGGATTGAGCTACAACCAAGGGACGTGCCCTTGACCGGAAACAAACCCCAGTCCGTGGGCAACACTCTAGCCACTGAGCAAAACTGGCTAGGGAATGGGGCTCCGGCTAAAAGGACACTGTGCTGCGCGCAGTCTGTGCCGAGCTGGGATCCGGTTCCCCTGCCAGGGTGCACGAGGCAGAGCCCTGCAGCAGAGTGCTCTACGTGCTGTCAACAGAGCTAAGCGTGTGCTTCCTACTTGCTCCTGTGCTGACTATTCACAATATTCGAATATATTTTATTGATTTTTTACAGAGAGGAAGGGAGAGAGATAGAGAGCTAGAAACGTCAATGAGAGAGAAACATCAACCAGCTGCCTTTTGCACACCCCCTACTGGGGATGTGCCCGCAACCAATGTACATGCCCTTGACTGGAATCGAACCTGGGACCCTTGAGTCCACAGACCGACGCTCTACCACTGAGCCAAACCGGTTTCGGCTATTCACAATGTTCTAAAGGACCCATGAATTTTACATGTAACACAACAAAGAAGACAGCAGTGGGCAAAAGTAGGTTTACAGTGAGTACATGTATTATTTATTATTAACCTGCTTTTGTCCACCCTGTAGATACTTTCTAAAGACCCTGCTGACACACAAACCTACGAATTAAAAAGTGTATTTGTGTCGTCAAGGTTCCTGTGACTCAGCATTAACTGAGTCAAACTGCGTTACTGGACCGCTGAGGAGACAGACATACCGGAAGACGGAAGTGTGAGGGTTTTCTCAGCTGCCTGAACCTGCATGAACCGCTTTCTCCACCTGCCACATGACCCAGGCACCTGTGAAGCCAGCATCTGCAGCCACAGATGGGGACAGCGAAGGCCCAGCGCCGAGGCCGAGGCCGGCGGGCAGGCTCCGGCAGTTCCTCGTAGCAGGTTTGAAGGACACACCCGGAGCCGCCGAGTGTGAGGTGCTGGGACGACACGGACCCCGCAGCCTGGGCGGCGCCGGGAGCCGGCAAGCACTGCTGCTCCTGCCCTGGGCCTGCCTTCTGCTCGCTCCCTGCAGGGGAGGCCCGCTCTGCACAAGCGCCCTTAGCCTTTTATGGTAGAAAAATGAATTGCAGGCCCAGCAGTGGAGCGGAGAGAGATGACAGAACGGAAAGTTGCCATTTGTTGTGGTTTTGGCAGGAGAGAACAGTGTTCCCGTCAGCCACCCCTGGATGGACAGTCAGGCCAGGCACTCAGCGAGGCCCACCGAACGCCCAGTGCAGCCCCTCTCCTGCCGTGCCTGCACAGGGGTGTGTGTGTGTGTGTTTCAATATATTTTTATTGATGTCAGAGAGGAAGGCAGAAGGAGAGAAACAGAAACATCAGTGAGGAGAGAGAATCATTGATGGGCTGCCTCCTGCACGCCCCACACTGGGAATTGAGCCCACAACCTGGGCATGTGCCCTTGACTGGAATCAAACCCGGGACCCTTGAGTACGCAGGCTGACACTATCCCAAGCCAAGCCGGCTAGGGCAGGGATCTGTTTATTTATGAGCAGCATCAAGCCTTATTTTTGTGTAAACACGTGTTTCACAAAATGAGGTAAAAAGGCTGGCTGTGTTCTGCTGCAAGATCTAAGCAGAGGTGCCCCAAAAAACTGGGTTCCAGTCAGACTGCACCGCGGAGCAGAATGAATTTCCCACACAAGGACCCAGGACCAGAGCGGGGCGGGAGGCTCACTCTGGCTTTTGTTGAGGCCCAGGCCGGCCTTGACCCCTCTCTCCTGGGCGGCTCAGGGGACAGGAGCATGGCCCTGACTTCCAGCTGAACACACTCCCTGGGAAAACACATCCAGGCCAGCCCCCATGGCAGCCTTACACTGTTCGGTTTCTGTCGGAGGCCCACAGGAAAGGCAGGCCTCCCAGCAGCTGGGAAAACATGTTGCAAGAGGAGAATGAGGCAATTATCTGCGCGCACATCAGAGTTAGAGGAATTAGCTTATCTGAGAGAGAGGAATTAAGCTCATCCAAGGCGCTTTCAGCTGGAAAACAAGTCTTTGTAAATGGGCGGGAAGAAACCTTGTGCCGGCTGCACAATTGCTCCCATATTGAAGGCACCGGAGGACTGAGAACGGGCCGGCACACAAGCGCAGCCATGCAGCTGCCTAGTGAGGAGGGGCCGAGTGTCCAGTTTGTCTGCAGCAGCAACGCGGCTCCCACCATCGCCCCTCTGCCCTGCGGCCAGCCAGTCCCCAGAGGCCACCCAGGGCACTGAGGCCTTCGGGAGGGAGAGGAACTGCAGCAAAGGCCTGCGCCTCCACACGAGGGAGCCTGGGGACGGAGGGTGTTGGCCCAGGGCTAGGAGCACCGTGTGTTCCCAGGTCTCCGGTCCCAGGTTACTGGAAACGCCCTGTTACGATTAAACTGGCAAAGATGCCAGCGCCCTAACCTTCCGTATCTAATCTCTTCCCTGCTCCCACTTCCTTCCTCGGCTCTTCCATGTCCACCCTCCCCAAACAGCCCTGCCGCAGGCCGCCAGCTCTCCGGGGTCCGGAACCAAACCCGGCCAAGCCCTCCCCCCTCTGGAGGCTGTCTCTCCTGAGACTGCTCCTCCCGCTCGGTCCCTTGTCTGCTGGCTGACCCTTCAGTCCTGCTCCGGTCATCTCTGGCCGTGGAGCACTATTCTCTCACCCTCAGGCCGTTAGGCCAAGACCAGTTCTTTCTGAAGTAGTTCTCACTGCGCCAACTCCCAGTGCCTCCTCTTCTGACTCCTCTTCTGACTCCTCTGGCCATCCCCGTCCCCGGCTCCCTCTCCAATGTCTGCACGTGAGCTGGCTTCCCCGCCCAGATCCTAGGTTAGGGCTGAGGCGGCCCCTTTTGTAGTTCTTCAGGCAAAGTGCTCACGACCAAGTAAATTCCAACCAAAGCAATCACCTCCCCACCTGTCCCAGCACAAGCCTATGTGGAGGGAGTGGCTAATGAAGCTGTTCACAGAGGGAAGAAATGGCCTTAGCTGGTTTGGCTCAGTGGTTAGAGGGTCAGCCCGCTGACTGAAGGGTCCCAGGTTTGACTCCATTCGAGGGCATTTACGTTGGTTGCAGGCTTGATCCCCAGCCCTGGTCACAACATGTGTGGGAGGCAGCCAATCAAAGCATCTCTCTCAGATTGATGTCTCTCTCTCTCTCTCTCTCTCTGTCTGTCTGTCTCTCCCCGTCCCTTCTACTCTCTCTAAAAACCAATGGAAAAATCTCCTCAGGTGAGGATTAACAACAATAATAAAAGGGGAGGGTGGGAAGAGCTGCACGCAGGCAGGGCCACGGCGGTAATGGGGGTGCTGCGTGGAGGAAGGCTCCACATGAGAGGGGAGCTTAGGTCAGCATGGCAGCGGCCTGGGGGAGAAGAGGAGGTTTATGGGAAGTGAGAGGGCCCTGGAGCCGAGATGATTGTGGTAATACAAGCAGCAGCCACAGGAGACATTTTTAGCTGCAAAACCTGACAGAAGAGGGGACAGGAAGGCAAAAGGACAAGCTGCGGTCAAAGAGAAGAGAAGAGAATATTGTAATCTGCCTCCTCTCTTCAGCTAGAATCTGATCAGCTTCTCAGACACCGGGAGCTTTTGAAACTCAAATGCTTTTCATATGAACCGCTGATGAGAAGTAAAACTGCAGTGCTCTTATGGGGCTACAGGGATTTGATCTGAGAAGTTTCCTTAGCTTAGTTCTCTTTGAAAACCAAAGGCCAAAGCCAGTGTGAGAACTCTCAGTATTCTAGAAGGCACAGGCTCAGACTGGAAGGACGCTCCAGAGGTCACAGGCCCCTCTCCTGGCCTTGAGGCTAAAACACACGCCGGAAGTCGTGCTAGACCAAGGAGCTGCGCAAGGCTGTCCAGGCGCCTTCGGAGAGGCCCGTGCGGGGCCCCGGCTCCCGGGGCCCGGTTCTGGTGATGTTATGGTCTGGGACCCATCACAGATTGCTTACAGGGAGCGGAAGTCTGTTTTCTGAGAAGCTGGAAACACCAGCACTTCCACAGAACAGCCTGTAGAAACAGAGAAACGCCACAAACCTCCTCTCCTCCAAAGACAGGCCCTCAGGTCGCCCCACAATGGCTGTGGACATTGTCCTGTTACGTCATAGACTTGCCTCACATCTCAGAACAGCGGCCGTGCTGCTCTGGCCAGCGTGGCTCAGTCGGCTGGAGCACCGTCCATGCACTGAGGATTGTGGGTTTGATTCGCAGTCAGGGCACATACCCAAGTTGCAGGTTTGATCCCCAGTTGGGATGCATATAGGAGACAACTGATTGATATTTCTCTCTCTCTCTTTCTCCCTCTAAAATCAGTTTTGAAAACAAATAACCATACCACAAAATTCATAAATCATCTGAGTAAGGGTCTCTCCAGTTCCCAAGAGTGAGGTGCCTCAAAGCAGCAAAGCAGCGTAGGTAAGAGCACAGATAGAGAACGTCAAACAGACCTAGACTTCTTTAGCTGGTGTTCTTAAAATTAAATTATTATGAAAAAATTTAAATATATCCAAAAGCAGATAATATTATGAACCCCATATATCCATTACTCATGTTTAATAATGATCTACTCCTGGCCCATCTTAGCTTACCAAAACCCTATCACCTACCTCTTTCCTCCAGTATAATTTTAAAAAATATAAATTTATTATTAAGAGAGAAAGGGTGAGGGAGAGAGCGATAGAAAATCAATGATAAGAAAGAATCATTGATCAGCTGCCTCCTGAACACCCCACACTGGGGATGGAGCCCTCAAACCAGGCCTGTGCCCAGACCGGGAACCAAACCGTGACCTCCTGGTTCAGAGTCGACGCTCAACCACTGAGCCACACCGGCCCTCCAGTGTAATTTTGAAGCAAATCCCAGATCACACATCATTTCAGTTGTATTTCAGGTTGTGTCCCCATAAAATACGAACTCTTAAAACCAACTATCATACCAAAATCACACCTGAAAACGCACAAATAACGAGAAGGAAGCAAGCCCTGGCTCTGACTCCTGATGTCGCCTGGTAAGTGTGTGCCTCTAGCAGATACGGAGGAGAAAACCCCTGAAAGCCTAGGAGTCCTGCCGGCGGTAACCTGCCTTCGCCTGTTTAACTCCGATGGGAAAGCCCTGCGCAGGCGCCTCACGGCCCCCGCCGACTCCGGCAGAACAGCCCAGCAGAGCAGCTTTGGGTTGGTCCTCACCCCGACCTCAGAGGCCTGGACTCAGTTTCTCAGCACTGCTCTTCTGTTAGTTACCAAGGTGATTCCGAGGCTGTCTTCTCGATGGACAGTAGCACATAAGCAGACAGAGAGGACGTGCTGCCCTGTGGTTTCCAGAGTGCAGGGCCGGGCTGGCGTGGCTCACTGGATTGGGCGTTGTCCCATGCACCAAGAGATGGCTGGTTTGACTCCCAATCGGGCACATGCCCGAGTTGTAGGCTCAATCCCCAGTGAGGGGCGTGCAGGAGGCAGCCAATGGATGTTTCTCTCTCTCTCTCCCTCTCCCTTCTTTTCTCTGAAGTCGATAAAAACACATTTAAAAAACAAGAGAGATGCAGGGCTGCCTCCTTCGCCAGTTACATGAAAGCCAGTGGGTCTGGGAGGTCAGTCGCACTTAGAACAGTCCACTGGCCACAGACAGAGGCACGCTTTTCTAACTGACCTGGGAGAAGGCTGTGTGACTTATGGGGACTGGGAAGGTGACAAAGGCCTTCCTCATTCTCTGTATGCTTGTGGGGAGGCCGCTGAGGAGTAAAAGGCTATTTACATTTCTCAGCCACCACAGAGAATCGGAAAATGACCTTGAATTCAACAGTAAACACAAAAAGTTCCCCCAGCGGCAGCGTTAGCCTAGGCTTCTCTCTGACTGCGCGATGGTCTCTGAACGTTCACTCCTCTTTGCTATAGCTTCCCTTGCCCGCATTCTTCCTCCCTGACACAGGCACCCACGGGGATAGAGGGTGTTTTCATGCTTCTGTCATCACCATGGCAACAGCTCCTCTTCTCCCGGGAAGGCTGAAGCCCTGCAGTGCTCTACACTGAGAATGCAAAGAGGGTACGCTCTTGCTCCGTACGCCAACATGTATGCGCGCACACACATTCCTTCTTCAAGGGCATCGAAATGACAATCACTAAAAAAATGAAGATGCTGACACCTGCTAACATGAAATTAGTGTAAAGACAGAAAGGAGGCAAATGGCTATAAAAAGATATTTTGTAGATAGCAATTCTTGAGGTTTTTAACATGAGATTTCTAAAGACTTTGAATCCAAATGCACTTGTCCTTTGATGAGGCCACAGGCACAGAAAAATAACATCAGGTTATTTTAGCAAAACATATAAAAGCACTCACAAGTAATGTGTGGTTCCAGAAGCGGAGGCACTCAAAGCTTACTTATGGCTTTACGGCTTGTGAACAGTGTTAGGCTGTGATGAGACTGAAATATCGTGGCCACAGAAACCATGGGACGTGGTCAGACGTCTACTTTAATACAGTGGCATGTTCTTTCTCTACACGGACAGCCCGCGGCACAGCTCCTCCGCCAGGCCTGCCTGCCGCACAGGAGTGGGCGGCGTGGTCAGGACGCAAAGGTTAGTGCCCTCCCAACACAAAAACCATCACCAGTGAGCCGTTAAGACAAACCTGGGTTTTTAATCTTCATTTTGCAACCAATTCTGAGCTCACCAGCAAAAACGTTTCTGTTCCTAGGCCCTTTCTACATCTCTTTGAACAGCATTCCTTGGATACCGATACTTTTGGATACAGATTAAAAAAAAAAAAATCAGCCGGACCGGTTTGGCTCAGTGGATAGAGCGTCGGCCTGCAGACTGAAGGGTCCCGGGTTTGATTCTGGTCAGGGGCATGTACATTGGTTGCGGGCACGTCCCCGGCGGGGGTTGTGTGCGGGAGGCAGCTGGTCTATGTTTCTCTCTCATCGACATTTCTAGCTCTCTATCCCTCTTCCTTCCTCTCTGTGGAAAATCAATAAAATATATTTTTAAAAAGAGAAGAAAAATCAATGAAAACCCGGAGAGGAGGGGGCAGAGAAGTGCTGTAAACCAGGCAATTGAGACTTTGGAGGGCAAACCCACAGGCAGCCGTCTTCAGGACACAGCTCTCCACAGGCAGCACAGGGGCCCTCTCTGACCTTGACAATGTGGGCTACAGTGGGAGCAATAATTTCTTACAGAACATATTAACTAGCAAAAAAAAAATTCGCCCCCTTTACATTATAACATGCTAGTAAGAAATGAGTTGTGTGTGTTTTTTTAATAATTTTTTGTTGATTTCAGAAAGGGAGGAAGAAGGAGAGATAGAAACATCAATGATGAGAGAGAATCATTAATCGAGTTTCAAGGGCAGGGCCCTCAGCAGGCGCAGGCACAGCGGTCCTCGGAGCCCGCTCAGTCGCCGGCCTCTTCCAAGGCAGGCCCAGGCGGAGCGGGGCTGTTCCACCATTCCCTGCCCAAGTCAAGGGACAAAGAGGATGAAACACAGGGATAGAACGATTTCTGTGGGCTGATCGGAAACAAACACAAACGTTCATCCAGATTGGCATTTTAGTTTAACACGTGTACATTTTCACCTTTCCCTATTTTGGGAAGATGTTTAAATCCTTTTAAAATAAGCACTGCAAACAACGGCAGATAGAGCACTTATTTGGCTTTTACTGGAAAGGGAGGGTGGGGAGAGAGGTAAGCAGTATTTGTATCTGTTGCTTTTATTTTTTTTAAAATATGTTTTATTGATTTTTTTACAGAGAGGAAGGGAGATAAGAGAGTTAGCAATGTCGATGAGAGAGAAACATCGATCAGCTGCCTCCTGCACACCTCCTACTGGGGATGTGCCCGCAACCAACGTACATGCCCTTGACCGGAATCAAACCTGGGACCTTTCAGTCCCCAGACCAACGCTCTACCGCTGAGCCAAACAGGTTCGGCTGTTGCTTTTATTCTACAGAGCAACTCACAAATGCACCCCACTGAGAGAGCCAGGTTCTCCAGTCACTTCCCTGGACGTGTGAAACGTCAGGGAAGGGAATGAGTGTGATTATCAGCCCAAATCTCTAAAAACTGCCGAGGCCTCTGAGGAACAGATTCACTATGCTGCTTGCTGTGGGAACTTAAAGTTGGAAACTGACAAAAATGGAGTTAAACATTGAAAGCTCCCGGCT
Source organism: Nyctalus aviator (assembly GCA_036971965.1). Lineage (NCBI taxonomy): Eukaryota > Metazoa > Chordata > Mammalia > Chiroptera > Vespertilionidae > Nyctalus > Nyctalus aviator. The sequence goes on along the minus strand of CM072927.1, from coordinate 94,851,213 downwards.
ATGATGCCAGCTCTACTCCGTGCTTGGTGGGAGGGCGGCTCACGGGATGGGTTTGGGATCCACTCTGGAATTATGTTGGGGTGGGGAGCTGTCCCTTGGGGCTTTAGCCCCCAGTTTGCTATCACCTGATTTCACACATCAGTGTCCACTTCCCAGGGAAGGGCTCTGCAAGGCCCTGGTGAATATCATGGCGGCCTGAGGCTGTAAGCTTTCAGCCCGAACCCCCAGGCTCGGCAGGAAGCACCTCCCAGCGGGAGAGAAGCAGGGCTGACTGTCAGGAAGGACCCTCCCCCACTTCTTCTGTGGACTTGATTGTGCAGCACGGACTTCCACACCAGCAAATAAATGAGCCCTGGTTTGGGGACTTAAAACTCCCTTTGTTACCTAGACATTTAGTTCTTGTCAACGTTACTTCCTGAATAAAGGTCTTCCTGGGGAGCGGAACAAGAGGACCCAGCCTCATTCGTATCTAGATCAATGTCAAGTCCTGTGCTCCGCACAGGAGTCAGCTGACTGGCTGGGCCTCAAATCCTAGCGCTGCTCCTCAGTGCCAGCCTCCACGGCCACAGCTGGAGCCGCCCTGGCACTGCAGCTGGTCCCGCCTCATTCACATTCTTTCCACGCGGCCACCCAGCTCCTGGAGGGGCTGCAGATGCCTGTTCATAAACAGCAAACGGTTCGCCGCAGATGGGAACTGTTATATTCCCCTTCCCTGGCGTCAGGACAGAGTGTGACAAAGGACAGGAAGGTTCTGGAAAGGGGGTGAAGGATGAGTGGGCAGAGTGGGTGGGTGAGGAGGATACATTAAACACAATAGATTCACACCGGAAGAGAGGAGGGTTACACCGGCACAAGCTGGGGCTCCCAACCAGAGGGGAACTCGGTGCTCTTCAGGTCCCTCATTCGTCTCACACTCCACCTCTCTTCAGCCCTCGCCTCACGAGTACTCGTGCACTTCCACCCTTTCTGGAAAGCTCTACTTTCTTATGGAGCAAAGTTATGGTTCTAGAAAAACAGAAAAGCCTCAACCTGGAGATTTCTGGCCTACGAATATAAATAGTCCAGAAGCACTGCTTTCCAAGTTCCCTTTCTCCACACCGCAGTCCCACACCCAACACAGCCAATGCACGCCTAAGAGCAGCACGCTGGGAACACGCTGACGAATCCTTCTCCAGAGAACCCGGGGCGGTGGGCACTGAGGCTGCGACACAGACTCTCTCCTCGTTTCCTCAGAGGCAGGTCTTCAGGGATGCCAGAGGAATGACTGCAGACACCGAGCCCTCCTCCAGAGACTATGAACATAACGCCTCCTCTCAGAGGGACAAGTTCCTGGAAATGGGACTGGAGTCAGATTACTGGCAAAATCCCTACAGAGGAAGCTGACGCCCTTAGTCTCACGTGGACCAGTCAGTTCCGGACACACGGTTGGCTTAGCCACCTAACTGGAGAAAGGCTGTCATAGGCGAGTTTGGCTGAACACTGACATCGTTGACATTACATTCTGAATGTACGTAGTGGTTTGCTTTGGTGATAAGCCTAAAAGAATTCTGTAAACGCTTACAAGACAATGTTTCGTTGACACACATTTTAAAATGCCCAAGAGAAAAACCTTTTCTCACGGAGCATCAGTGCCACCTAGTGGCAACTCCTTCCATAGCTTGTAACAAGGACGGACCGTGGCTGTGATTGCAAGCTCTCCACATGCAAAGGACAGGTGGACGGACACTTCTCTGCAGCCTGCTGTCACGCTCAGGTTCCCAGGAGACACCGTTTCACTTTCTTTCCCGGGGCGGCCATACTAGGACACCTTCCCCAACAGCAGAGAGCAAGACTAGAGCGTGAATGGTGTTCCCAAGGGCAAGCGTCCGGTTCTGAAGCGCACCGGAACGGACAACGCCTTAATGATGGAAAACATTACTGAGAAACATAAGATCTGAATAAATGTGAAAACATACTTTTAACGTAGACACCAAGACTCGATATTTTTACGGTAATAATTTCCCTAAATTCATCTATAAATTTGGCGAGTGTCTAATTAAAATGCTCCCAGGTGGCTGATTCCTAGCTGGCCCAGCTCCGGCCCCTCTGCCTCCCCGGCTCCCTGCTGCTTCCTGAGCCTCGCTGCCTGCCCCTTCCAATGCTTTCCACTCCAGACTGCAAAACCTTCCCGGCCCCGGTCTCTCCGTGTTCCTGACCCCACACTTACTACCCCCTGGGAGCGGGCTTTCCAGGCTGTTTCGCTAAGGACACTCCCTTTGCGGACATCCCCTTTGCGGTGACCTCATTCCATTCTCTCCCCTCCGGGTATGCACAAAGAAGTCTCTGCCTGGAAAAACCCAAAAGTCCTTTAGAAGCCGCTGACTCCTCACTGGGTGCTGGGGCCACCCGGGCTCAGCCACCGTGTGCGGAGGACTGAATTCCTAACTCCCACCACTCCGGCCTGTGCGTTCCTCCTTTGGCAACCCAACATTTGGTGCCGAAACCCAGGGGGGTTCCTCAGGGATGGGGAGCCATTGTCCCGCCTTCAGTCACCCCGAGTTGCTGCTCATCCTGGGCCTCCGAATCCTACTTGTGACTCCTCGGGGAATCTTTCTCCGTTCTGAGTTCCCACCCCGTCTTCTCCAGCCAGCGCCGGTCTCCCCTCTCTCGGGTGTTCTGCCCTCTCTCTCTGACTTCTCGGAGTCTCTCGTTTGGAAAGTCCTAGTGCTGGGCCAGGAGACTCCTCAGCCATTTGGCTTTGGGTCCTTCTGGACTGGGGTGCCGTCCAGAGGGCCACTTCTCGTGGCGATCTGTTTAGCAGCAGGGACGCCTGCCCTAAAGAGTCCCCTGTGGATGTGTCTGTCACTCACCCTCCTCTCTGAGGCCACGCCACCCGCCCTCGGCACACTCGTGGGGGAGATCATGCTCAACCACCTCACTTTCTTTTGTAACACTGGCCACACATAAACTAGGTAATAGGTTTCCATGGCCTGAAAACAGCACTTTTAATTTATCACACTGAGCAATTTAGAGAATTGCTGTCACTGCAATGGAAAATGGCCAGGTTCCCTACATCCAGGCCTTTTTCACCCTTAAGTCCCAATCCCCCCCGCCCCCCGCCCCCCATCCTGCTCTAGCCATCAGGTCTTTCTCCTTCACACAAACATCTGACCTCCAATACTTCTGGTTTCTGAATCTGCTCTTGACCCAGCAGACCCTGACCTCCACCCTCTCCTGCACTAGATTCCCAAAACCCAGCCCCTCTTAACCAGCCACCACCTTCTCCCCCAGCCCTAAGAGTCCGATCCTGAGAACATGAGCTCCAAACACAGCCTTTCCGGTTAACACTGTTCTCAGGCCACGCAAAGATGGCCTTCCTCACCAGCTTCTTCTACTCCTGCGCCCTATCCACCCCGAGGGAGGCAGCAGGAACGGAGGACACAGTCTGAGTCCCGTCCCATTCTCCATGTCCAGCCTCACAGATGGAAAGGCTCTCAGATCTTTCTCCACTGAAACCCCATCTCAGGCCTTACGAAAGCCTAGGGGAGGGGACATCACCAAGTTTAGTTCACATTCAGGCACAGACTCACTAGCGCTGTCACCCTCCAGAAGAGAAGAGGACAGGAGAGAGGGGGCCTAGGGCTCTTTCTGGAGGTAAGAACATTGTTTTTCTATCAATCAGTCTGGCCCATCAGAGATGCCACCCAAAAATAACAGAGAGGGCCGCAAAGTTCAGGGAACGGCGATCAAACTCATGGGCTACTGGCTAAAGAATATAAACTGGTGCCTGGCTACTTCCCTTCACAGGACCATTAGCATCCTGTTCCTCATCCTGCTTGTTGGCCCGGGCATTCTGCGCCATCGTTCATCCTTCCTCCAGGACCACTTCCACCAACCAGCTGCTATAGCCCCTCCCCCAACCAGAAGGAACCTGTACAACATTCCAGCTGACGACAGTCAAAAGCCACCCCTGTGATCTCCAGGTCCTGGTTCAGCAGGAAGTAATTACAGAAGCTATAGCCTTCGTCCCAGTTCCATAAAACAGAAAGGCTGGCATGCTGAGTTGGTACCGCTCCCCTGGGAACTGGCTTTTCAGGCCATTTCACCAAGGACATTCCCTTTGCGGAGACCGCCTTTCACTGGGGCGATCACATTCCATTCTCTCCCCTCTGGGAATGCATAAAGAAGCCTCCATCCAGAAAAAGCCTGCCAACAGTCCTTTAAAAGCCACGGACTCCCGTCACTGCGGGCTGGGCCATCTGGGGCTCGGCCACCTGGTGTGCAGATGGTCGAATAAATTCGTAATCCCTCACCACTCAGGCCTCGTGCGTTCCTCCTTCAGCGACCTAACACTTACCAAATAATAAAGCATCTACTATGTGCTAGTCCTTGGAAATATATGCATACTCTCAAAACACAATATGTCCAAAACAGAATTTATCTTCTCTCCGGGAATCTTTATTTCTGTTCTATTTCCAATTTTGAGTGAGCAGCGCTATCATCCACTTAGCAGTCCAAACCGGAGCGGGGACTCATTTGCCTTCTCCCCGCCTCCAATCAGAATATTTCCTTCTAACCCTGACTCCCTCTACCGTTCAAAACTCTCCTTTTCTCCCCTCTCCCCAACCAGGGTTGGCTTCATCATCTCCATTACTCAGAAAGTAACAGGTGATGCTACTGGTAACCAACTCAAACCTCACAACAATGGCTTATTTCTTTTTTTTTTTAAATATATATTTTATTGATTTTTTACAGAAAGGAAGAGAGAGGGATAGAGAGTTAGAAACATCGATGAGAGAGAATCATCGATCAGCTGCCTCTTGCGCACCCCCTACTGGGGATGTGCCCACAACCAAGGTACATGCCCTTGACCAGAATCAAACCTGGGACCCTTCAGTCTGCAGGCCAACGCTCTAACCACTGAGCCACACCGGTTTCGGCCAAAGGCTTATTTCTACAAGTCTATCCTGGCAGAAGGAAAAGAGAGTGAACCATGTGCTCCTTTTTTTTATTGTGGTAAAAATAAATAACAAAACCTTAATACACTTTTAAGTGCACAGTGAAGTATTGTTAACTATATGTGCATAGTTATACAGATATTTTTTAAACATATATTTTTATTGATTTCAGAGAGGAGAGAGAGAGACAGACAGACAGACAGACAGACATTAATGAGAGATAACTTACTGATCAGCTGCCTCCTGTACGCCCCCCACTGGGGATTGAGCCCCAAACCCAGGCATGTGCCAATGACCTGAAACTGAACTGTGACCTCCTGGTTCATAGGTCAATGCTCAACCACGGAGCCATGCTGGCTGGGCAAATCTTTGGAACTTTCAAATCCTGCCTAACTGACATTCCATACCCACTGCATGAAAGCTATTTCCCCTCCCCCAGAGCCTAGCAACCACTCGCTACTTTCTGCTTCTATGAGTGACTACCTTACATATAACCTGGAAGTGCAGTCATACAATGTTTGTCTTTTTGTGACTGGCTTATCTCAGCACAATGTACTCAAAGGTCATCCATGTGGCTGCATGTATCAGAATTTCCTTCTTTTTCAAATGCTAACTAATATTCCACTGTATGGGTAGATTACATTTTCTTTATCCATTCATCCACTGATGGACATTTAGACTGTTTCCATTTACATGCTATTCTGAATAATGCTGCAATGACTACTGAAGTGCAAGTATCTTTTCAAAATTGTTTTTAAAAATGTTATTTACTTATTTATCTATTTATTTATTTTTTAGAGAAAGAAGGAAGAGGGATAGAGAGATAGAAACATCGATGAGAGATAAACGTCACTGATCAGCTGCCTCCTGAAGGCCCGCTACTGGGGATGGAGCCCAAACCCAGGCATGCGCCCTGACAGGGAACTGAACTGGCTGGCTAGCACACTGTCCTGATAGGCCAAGGTTGTGAGTCTGCTCTCCGGTCAGGGCATTTAGAAGAAACAACCGATGATCCACAAATAAGTACAACAACAAATTGACTTTTCTCTCTTTCTCTCCCCCTCTTCCCCTGTCTCTCTAAAAATCAAGAAAAATAGCCCAGGTGTGGTTCAGTGTTTAAGCATTGACCTATGGACACAGTTCAATTCCTGATCATGGCACATGCCCAGGGTTTCGGGCTCAATCCCTGGTGTGGGATGTGCAGGTGGCAGCCGACCAATAATTCTATCTCATCATTGACGTTTCTCTCTCTCTCTCCCTCTCCTTTCCTTTCTGAAAAAATAAAAATAAAGATAAATAAATAAAACATAAAAAATTAAAAAAAAAAACCATGTGATAGCTCACAAATTTTAAGACATTCTTTTATAAAGTTGTTTTTTTAAAAATATATTTTATTGATTTTTCACAGAGAGGGATAGAGAGCTAGAAACATCGATGAGAGAGAATCATCGATCAGCTGCCTCCTGCACACCCCCCACTGGGGATGTGCCTGCAACCAAGGTATATGCCCTTGACCGGAATCGAACCCGGGACCTTTCAATCCGCAGGCCGACGCTCTACCACTGAGCCAAACTGATCCCGGCTTAAGACATTCTTAGTACACAGAGTAAGAGTCTGATTAAAGAGAAGATTTTCAACAGTGAGGTGACTGAATAGCTTTGGTCTCACCCAATACAATCGGTTCTTACGCGATCATCTGAGTGAACAATATACCAGACATGACAGATTGCCACCATGATGCCCAGCTCTTTAACCAAAGGAGTTTTGGCAAGTAGGGTGGTGAAGAGAGAAACCAAGAATAAAGCTGGCACCGTGGAAGCGCACGAAACTCCCTACATCTACATACAGGGAGATGGCGCCCAGCAGACCCACCAGGGACTGCAGCTCCACGAGGGGCTCCATCTGAGCCGTGTCAACCACCACGCAGAGTACCGCCCTTCGTTTGCTTCCACGAAAAGGAGAAAAAAGAGCGAGCACTCAACCCTCTCACAGGTCAGCACAGATAACCGGGAGCTGTGTGTGCCACCAGGGCAGCTCAACCTTAATTCAAATAGAAGCGTAGAGAAGGCGCCCTCCTTACCTTCCGGCAGCGGGGGTTGGGACAGCTGAACCTCTTCACGTCGCTGTCCAGCAGGGCGGGAAAGCTGCAGGAGGGGCACCTAGAGCCAAGGCAGAGGGGCGATCAGAACAGCCCGCCGACGCGGCTCCGTGGAACTGCTGACCCACGGCGGGCTTCTCAGAGCTCGGCCACCTCTCACTCCTTACTGTGCATTAACACGTGGACTGAGGCTCGCCTGTGCGCTGGCCCCGACCAGAATGCGGGCCATTCTGGGTCCTCGGTGCGAACCACCCAACAAACATACCCCCAGCCCAATGTACAATGTCTGTACACACAGCCAGGTGGGTGAGAGAAGCCAAGGGGTGTAGGCAACAATCTGAAGTGCAGGTGTTTTCCATTAATAAATTATTCTTTTATTGCTCAGCAACAAGGCCAGAAAAACTTTGTACAGGAATCCCATCACCTGACGCAGTGCTCAGCCGCCTTCCCAGTGGAGAATGAGGCGGCCCTCACCTGACAAGCTCGTCGGCGTAGGCCGCAGTGACTTCCTCTTCAGCCTTGCGCTCGTAGTATTTACACAGGATGGTCTGGGGAAGCACCTTCTCCAGTTCGCTGGCTGGGAAGGAACATGTGCAGCTGCCTTCCATGCAGCTAAGCTCTGACTAGAAAGAGGAGGTCAGGAGGCAAAGAGAGGGGGAAAAAGGAAAATTTAACCAAGGTCTCAAAAAAATGAACAGCCTCAGTAGTTAAATGCATCATAAGCAAATAAACTTTGATTAAGTACACAGGTTGTGAGATTATAAAGATCTGTCTTCTGAGAAACCACACTCCAAACAAGGAAACCATGAAACAAAAACACAAGTCCAAATGGGATTTCCCCAAAAGGCCTCTAGCAGCCCAAAGCACAGCGCAGGGCGATGGGAGTGGAGGAGGGTAAGGCTGAGCAGGCTGGAGGGGAAGGTCACAGCGCAGTGTCTGAAAAGGAGCTCCCCAGAGCAGCCAGCTGGTTCCCGCTACAGCCTCTGCGAAGCCTGGGGGCTAGACATCGTGGGAGGCGGATGTGAGCGGCAGGAGGACCGGGCGGGAACCGACAGCGATGTAAACTGGAAACGGGAGGACTGTCTGAAGAGCCCCCTGTCCCTACGCCGTCAGACGCTGTCAGGTGATAAAACTCCTCAGGAGGAAGGAGAGCCTCTGGAGCAGCTGGAGCAGAGGCCACTCCCAGCCCGCTGAGCCGCACACCCCAGCACTCTGACCGTTCTGCTGCTCGTGTCCCTCTTAAGGACCCTTACAGTGACAGTGGGCCCACCTGAACCCTGAGGGCAATCTCCCATTCTGAGGTGCTGCGATAGCAGCCTCCGTTTCCCTGTGCCACGAAAGGCAGCATGTGCACAGGTTCTGGGGCCGAGGAGGTGGGCATCACAGCCACTCTGCCATTATCACTCAGTCCTTCACTAAACCATATCTGACTTTAGGATATGATGAGCGATTTGGTTATTAGTTGTTTAGGAAACTCAATTTTGGTTTTAAAGTATTCATCCAGGCAAAACAAAACTCCTTCCAGTGCTACTTTCTAGTGTTGAGAAAATGACTCTGGCAAGAGAAATGTGGTCTTGTATAAAATAGTTAACTGATTGCTTGACTGGTTTGCTCAGTGGATAGAGCATCAGCCTGCAGACTGAGGGGTCCCGGGTTTGATTCCAGTCAAGGGCATGTACCTTGGTTGTGGGCACCTCCCCAGCGGGGGATGTGCAGGAGGCAGCTAATCGATGTTTCTACTTTCTCTCTCCCTTCCTCTCTGTAAAAAAATCAATAAAATATATATATTTTTAAATAGATAACTGATTGTAATCCTATATAATAAAAGGCTAATATGCAAATCATTCCTTCAGGAGTTGACTGACCAGTAGGTAGTTCAATCACTTGCTATGACGCGCACTGACGACCAAGGGACAGCGTGGAATGAAGGGAGGCCCAAACCGGCTCTGATTGCTGGCAAGGCCTAGGGACCATACCCATGCAGCAGGCCTCTAGTAGAACTATAAAGTCCTTTAAAAAGTCAGTTAGCCCTAGCTGGTGTGGCTCAGTGGATAGAATGTTGACCTGCAGACTGAAGAGAACCGGGTTTGATTCTCGTCAAGGGCACATGCTGGGTTGCAGGCTTGATCCCTAATAGGGGACATGCAGGAGGCAGCCGATCAATGATTCTCTTTTGTCACTGATGTTTCTCTGTCCCTCTCCCTTCCTCTCTGAAATCAGTAAAAAAAATTTTTCAGTTAAAATTACTAATTTGCACTCACATATTCAAACAAGAATAAATTCTTTATTTCATCTTTCATTTTTCTTTATATATTTTTGTTGATTTCAGAGAGGAAGGGAGAGGGAGAGAGAAACATCAATGATGAGAGAATCATTGACTGGCTGCCTCTTGCACGTCCCCTACTAGGGATCGAGCCCACCACCCAGGCATGTGCCCTTCAGAGAGGAAGGGAGAGGGGATCCAGACCACCACCCAGGCATGTGCCCTTCAGAGAGGAAGGGAGAGGGGATCCAGCCCACCACCCAGGCATGTGCCCTTCAGAGAGGAAGGGAGAGGGGATCGAGCCCACCACCCAGGCATGTGCCCTTCAGAGAGGAAGGGAGAGGGGATCGAGCCCACCACCCGGCATGTGCCCTTCAGAGAGGAAGGGAGAGGGGATCCAGACCACCACCCAGGCATGTGCCCTTCAGAGAGGAAGGGAGAGGGGATCCAGCCCACCACCCAGGCATGTGCCCTTCAGAGAGGAAGGGAGAGGGGATCGAGCCCACCACCCGGCATGTGCCCTTCAGAGAGGAAGGGAGAGGGGATCGAGCCCACCACCCGGCATGTGCCCTTCAGAGAGGAAGGGAGAGGGGATCCAGCCCACCACCCAGGCATGTGCCCTTCAGAGAGGAAGGGAGAGGGGATCAAGACGACCACCCAGGCATGTGCCCTTCAGAGAGGAAGGGAGAGGGGATCCAGCCCACCACCCAGGCATGTGCCCTTCAGAGAGGAAGGGAGAGGGGATCCAGCCCACCACCCAGGCATGTGCCCCTCACTAGAACTGAACCTGGGACCTTTCAGTCCACAGGCTGACGCTTTATCCACTGCGCCAAACCGATTAGGGCTCAGCCTTCATTTTTCTTAGGATCAGGAGGATGAGGGAAGAAGCTGGTCCTCCATGGCATGGAAGAATGCCACTCCCTGAAAAGGTACCTCCTATGCTTAGCACCAGCATAACCACACAAATCAGGGACCGTCTGGGAATCACACACATTCGCGTGCCGTGGCAGCGTCCCTCCTCCAGGAAAGGCACTTCCGCGAGGTGTTCACACTTGTCTATAAACGTGGTCTCCACAGACGGTGCATGTCTCTTACCTGTGGGCAAATTCCACAGCTCTTACCTTTCCGGATCCAAAGACAGCCTCCTGGGCATATCTGATGAGACATTCTTTGCAGAACAAGTGAGCATCGGCACACTGAGTCAGCTCCTCAAATGGAAATTCCCCGTAGCAGCAGCGGCACTCAATCAGCTGGCCATCCTGCAGGCCACAAACACACAGGAAAATTCCCCAAATTCCAGTACAGAGCAAGCAGGTTTCAGATTCCTCCACCCATACGCCCCCAGAGGTCAAGAGCAGCCCGGGAAGCCACAAAACCACCAGGACCTGTTTTCCACTGTATAAATGGAGCTTGAGATGGCAGCACAAATGTTAATACATAATTAAAGAGAGTGAGATTTTCACTTTTTTGGCATCATCCTTTGTTTAATGTTATCCTATTCATGAAGTCCACAGTGCTAGCAGAACTGTACCATCTGCAAGCAGATTATACTGCTAATAGGATTCTAAGAGTCAGGGAGGAGTGGCATGACCGCTATTAGCTAAAAAGCTTCAAAAGTTGGATTTTCTCGCCTGGCTGGTGTGGCTCATTGGTTGAGTGTCAACCTATGAGCCAGGAGATGTGGGTTCAATTCCCAGTCAGGGCACATGCCCAGGCTGTGGGCTTAGTCCCCAGAGTGGGGTGTGCAGGAGGCAGCCAATCAATGATGTTTCCTTTGCTCCTTCCTTCTCCCTTACTCTCAGAAATCAATATATATATATGTGTGTGTGTGTGTGTATATATATATATATATATATATTTTTTTTTAGGTTGGGTTTTCTCTTCTTGTTATAGACAGTTGTGTGAGAGGATACAACCCAACCCAATCTTTACCTTAAGGTAAGGAGCCACCAGAGCTAACTGCAGCAGCAATCACAGTTCCTACAGGTACCATGAGAAAAGGCCACTGTGTGAAGAGCAGGTGAGTACAAAGCCGTCTGGCCCTGAGGTCACAGAGATCTCTGCCCTCTAACTCGACTAGTAAGCATGACTTTGAGTTCTACATTTTCCTCTAAGAGTTTTCCTCTTTGACTTTCTGCTCATAGAACTCCTGCTCATCCCAATGGATTCTAGGCAGCGTTCCTTAACAGGAGAATTTCTATCATCTCCCCTTCAACTCCCATCCAGTCTGGTATTAAGAGCAACAATGATGTTTCAAGTGTCTGACTGTAACATGGTTACAAACTCAGCAGATCAACAGATTATCCAGGAACCAATGTGCCATCAAAGTGCTGAGGAAATGTGATAAGAAGAGACTCCATGAAAAATAGCAGAATAAATTAATTAAGTTTTCAAAATACCTTCTGATACTGTTCTTCATTCATCTGCAGAGCAAGCAAAAAGTCTTCATGCTGAGGAACAAAAAACCAGACATGCAGATACAAATTTAGTAAAGATGTCACAAACCATTTAGAATTCATTGCAATAGACATAAAAGAGCTATTATTAATGGTCATCTTTTCAGTTACATGACTTAGCAGTTTAAAATTTATCAAATTTTGACCCTCAAAAACATTTTCCAGTACTCTGACAAAGTGGAGGAAACATGCAAAGTGCTTTTGCTGCACCCTGACTATGATGGTCGCCTCGAGCAGAAGCCCTTGTGCCACTGAATGGCAAGCTGCTGAACTAGGCACTTTAAAATGATTGCCAGAACCGCAACCGGTTTGGCTCAGTGGATAGAGCGTCTGCCTGCGGACTGAAAGGTCCAGGTTCGATTCCAGTCAGGGGCATGAACCTTGGTTTCAGGCACATCCCTAGTGGGGCATGTGCAGGAGGCAGCTGGTTGATGATTCTCTCTCATCGATGTTTCTAACTCTCTATCCCACTCTCTTCCTCTCTATAAAAAGTCAATAAAATATATTTATAATGAAAAAAATAAAAATAAATAAATAAATAAAATAAAATGATTGACAAAAACTGTGGTCATGCGAAATTAGGTATTTGGCAAACATTTTCTCAAAGGGAATGAGGTGATTATTTGTAACCAAAAATAAAATTCTCCATCTCAAGCAGAAATTAGGATTTTTGAGAAGTCGTCTTGATCCATCTGTCACAGAGCTACCTGTCCACCTATCATTAGGTGACACTGCCTTTTTGAAAAAATGTGTGCACGTTGAAGAAAATGACGACTACTGATACAAATTGGTGCCACTGGCTTGACTCATGCTAAGGCACCATTGCATTTGTTTTATCAGTACAAATTCAACACAGGGAAAAGGTAAGTAATGTCTTATTATCACAAGAGATCTGATTTGCAGACACCTAAAGAGTCTTGGGGCCCTGGCTGGTGTGGCTCAATGGATTGGGCACTGTCCTATGCATCAAAAGGTTGCTGGTTTGATTCCCGATCAGAGCACATTCTCAGGTTGTAAGTCCCATGCCTGGTCAGGGTGCATGCTGAGGGCAGCCAATCCAAGTTTCTTTCTCCCTCTCTCTCTCAAAATAATAAATAAGTAAATAAATAAGTAAATAGATAAATAGAGCCTTGGGGAAGTCATGGGTCATACTTTCAGAGCTGCTGGTCTAGACAATACATATTAAACCACCAAGATACATATTATCACTGACTAGCATCTGATGCATATTTGGAAGAATTAAAGAGCTCAGTGGCATTTTTCTCGGGTTTTGCTCCACCATTGACTGAGGGAGATCAAATACTGCGTGCTAAGCTCCAATTAAAATTCTCTGCCATAAATCTGATTTATGAATTTTAATATTATTTTACCCAGTTTTCCTTTTATAAACGTAACCGTTTACTCAAATCAATCACACAAGACCAAAAGGGAAATCTTAAGACAGTTTTGTGCTACCCTCCAAGCAAACCAGAATCCCAGAAACACGCCCGCACATGCTCCTACCTCTGCCATCTCTCTGACTTTCTGCTCATAGAACTCCTGCTCTCGCTGCACGGCTGGGTGGAGGGCGCGCCGCTCATAGATCCTACAATGGCGCCGCTTGTTTTCCAGAAAGAACATCCTTTTTTCTATTTTTATGTCACCTACAAGACATGACAATGCAGAGTCATGCAGATAACTGTGTGCTAGAAACGCAAGCCAGCCATTCCATTCTCCTGTGGCCGGGCCCCACCTCCTTTCTAGATGTACGTTTCGTTCCTCTCCTGCATGCGCCACCACTGGGGAAACTGAGCTCTCGTCCATCCCCTAACGTCCATGCTCTTTCTGACTTTTCTCTTTTCCCCCTTTCTATACTCCAGTTGGAGCATCTCTCCTATCCCCAGTTTGGTGCTGTGTGAATACAGCAGTTTATTGCCATGTTACTCTGAGGATAGGTGGGTTTACAGTTTAGGGTTAGTATCAATTGGGCTACTGAACATATGGCTACAATTCAGTCAAGCACGCAGGAAGGAATGGAACTGCTGGATCAGCTTTAGAAAACTGTCATTTTCCCAATGTCAGTCTCCCAATTTACACCTGCCCTCCACCAGCGACGTAAGCGAGTCCCAGTCACTTCACAGCCACATCAACACCTGGTATTGACAGTGTTCCATTTTAGCCATTCTGGTAGGCGCACATGTGTTTTATGTATGTTTTTAAATTTCTTATCTTGGAGATTTCACATACAAAAGCTGAAAGAATAAGACCTATATTCACAATAACACAATAAAAGACAATAGGATCATAAAATATTACATAATATAAAATTGGTCTATTCTGTTGACTGGTAATTTTCATTTTCTAAAAACTTGTCTACTTCATCCAGATTTTCTATTTACTCAAAAAAAACTGTTCTTAGTAAATCTTTTGATTTTATCAATATTTAACTATATCAGGTTCCAGATGGCTAGAACTTCCAGAACTATATTGAATAGCAGTGAATATTCTTCTTCAAAAAATATATTTCTATTGATTTCAGAGAGGAAGGAAGAGGGAGAGGAACATCGATGATGAGAGAGGATCATTGATTGGGTGCCTCCTACACGCCCCACACTGGGGACTGAGCCCTGACTGAGAATCGAACTGTGACCCCCTGGTCATAGGTCGATGCTCACCCACTGAGCCATGCCAGCCGGCTAGGACATCCTTCCTTGCTCCCAATCTCAGAGGAAGAAGGATTCTCCCACTATTAAGTATAATATTAGGAATAGATTTTATTGTAGACATTATTAAGCTGAGAAAGCTCCTCTTAATTCCTAACTTTCTGAGAGTTTTAATCTGAATAGGTTTTAAATATTGTTAAATGCCTTTTCTACATCAACTGATATGACCAAGTGATTTTTCTTTAGTCTATTAATATAGTGTATTATACTGATTTGTTTTTGAATAATGAACCAGCCTTGCATTTTTGGAATATACTCCTCTTAGACTTGGTACATACTAACAAGAGTTTGACTCAGTTGGTAGAACGTTGTCCTGGGCACCGAAAGGTCCCCAGTTTGATTCCCAGTCAGGGCACATACCTAGGTTGTGGGTTATATCCCCAGTCAGGTTGCATGTGGGAGACAACTCATCAATGTCTCTCTCACATCAATGTTTCTCTATCTCTCTCCCTCCCATCCTCCATTCCTCTCCTTTCCCTCTCCAATCAATAAAAATATATCCTAAAGCGAGAGTTAAGAACAAAAGTTAAGTGTATCTCTAAGTCACAAATATTAAACTACTAATGTAAATCAAGTATATTTTCTATTTCTAATTTTCAATGTCATTAAAGATGATCTAATAAGTGCAATATAAGAACCAGAATCAAAAATTAAAAGTGATATATCTGAAACAAGGGGCTAAAATGAAGTTAACAGGGAAAAATCAGATGCATCAAAACTGAGACTTTTGTAAAAGCAAGGTGGGTGAACAGACCAGAGCTTACATATCTGATGTTACATTCTTAGGCTGAAGGGACTGACATACAGATTCAAAATCCCAGCTGCTGTCTTTCCACAGCCGATCTCACTTGGAATACTTTGTCTAGCCCAGTACACAGAACTTTCAGAGAGATACTGACAAGCCAGTGAAGTGCACACAGAGACGGAAAGTCAGGAAGATGAAGTGACAACAGACAGACTCCCAGTCTTTCCAGAGGCAAGAGCTACCACCACAGCAGGAAATTCCAGAGGCAAGAGTGTGTGGGAAGGGACGGTTCTGCAGAGCAGCAGCACACAGTTTGCCATTACCTTGTTCAAACTTGAAATCTATGTAAGAATACTGATTCATTTCTTTTCTCTTTTTTCTTTTTCCACTGGTTTCTGGTGATAGCTCCTGCCATTTTTTAATAGCATCAGAAAAGGCCTAAAAATTGAGAAAGGGAAAGATTACACTATAAATAGGATATGAGACTACCTGGAACACAGGCAATCCCCAAACTTCATTCTGACTCAGTTTCGCTTCTCCCCAACATGGCTTACAGAAACAGGTAGTGGGGAAAAACAGGTGCATTTCATTTTTGTATTTTCTGACTTGGATGAACTGCTACAATGGCAGAACCCAAATGCTTGCTGACAAATTCAAGGGCCAGGTAAGAAAACACAAACTGCCCAAACTGTCCTTGAACAAGCACAGGTTAAGTCACAAAGCGGATGGCTAGGGATGATGTCTGTGAATGTCTAGTGCATGGGATGATGCCCACCAATGGAGCCACACTGGCCAGGGCCGTTAGAGTGACTTTAGGTCACCCAAGGTACATCCCATTCACAGACATTACCTCTATGGTGTTATTCTGTCAACACTCCCTGTCCCACTCCCCACACTCCTTTGTTGCTTTCACCTTGGTTCTGGAGCACAAAATTCTTATCCCAGTGATAATCCCATCTTCCATACCTTTCCACTTCTCCCTTTTTAAATTTAACATTATCATTATTTTTTGTTAATCCTCACCAGAGCCTATTTCCCCCCATTGCCTTTAAGAGAGAGTTGGGGGGAGAGAGGAGAAACATCAACGTGACAGACACATTGACTGGCTGCCTCCACATACACTCCAACCAGGGGGTGGTATGTAAACCCACAATCCAGGTATGTGCCCTGACCGGGAATCGAGCCCATGACCCTACGGTGGGCGGCCAACACTCTACCCACTGAGCATACCAGTAAGGACTTCTCCCTTTTTCTTTTCAGATCTTCCCAATAAGCATTTAAATGTGCTCAAGTCTTTACCACTGAAGGTCTAATTACATAGACCAGATAAGTTAGTTGCTCAGAATTGCTTATTTTCAAGACCTGCTAGTTAGAATTCACACCTACACACCTCAAAGACACCATGTCTACCTTTTCTTACCTCATAGGCTTTTTCTGTTTCCTAGTGAAGACATCTATTATTTGAGACTGTTTGACCACCCGTCATTTCTTTCCTAGTGCTCTCGTAGACATACTTCTCCTTTATAATGCTACTAGAGGCCCAGAGCGCACAATCGCGCGAGACCCAGAGTCCCTCCCACGGCCTCTGCAGGACCCACCAATGCACCTCTTGGTGACCAGTCGTTTGGTCATTCCGGCATTCTGGCCACTGGCTTTCTATAATACAGACGGTGCTATTTTAATTTTTTTTGCACAGCCCCTACTGGGGATGTGCCCGCAACCAAGGTACATGCCCTTGACCGGAATCGAACCCAGGACCTTTCAGTCCGCCGACCGACAAATCGACTACCACTGAGCCAAACCGGTTTCAGCATAATTTTTCCTCTTACTATTATCTGGCATTTCTCCCTCTAGCTTGCTCACGTTCACAAATCCAATTCCCACTGGTGGTATTATTCTGAGAATCAGACACAGTCCAATATGATTTTTAGGATATTTGTGAAAATCGCCAAAGTTCCTTTAAAGGATGACCTAAAGTCACTCTAGCGGCCCTGGCCAGTGTGGCTCAATCGGTGGGCATCGTCCCATGCACTGAAAGGCTGCCGGTTTGACTCCTGGTCAGGGGACATGCCCGGGTTTCGGGTTTGATCCCTGTGGGGGATTGTGCCAGAGGCGGCTGAAACAGCCATTGATGTGTTTCCCTAACATCGATGTTTTGTTTTGTTTTTTCTCTAAAAAAAACACAATAAAAAATCATTAAAAAAACAACACTGTAAGGGGCATTTGCTGACCTAAAAGCTGAGGACAAAGACTGGAGCCAGGGGGAGGGGAGAGTGGAACTCATAGACTGAAGAGAAAATGAAATGATTCTTGGAATCTGCTTCAAAATAGTCTGGGAGTGAGGAAGCGGGTGGAGATCAAACAAGACAGGACAATCGCTGATAATTACTGAAGCTGAGTGATGGGTTAAGCGTGGGTTTACTCTAATGCGATCCCTTTTAAAATACGTGTTTGATGTTCATTAATAATACGGGGGGAACCCAGGGAAGTGTGATTGTCTCACAGCGAACACACGTCCCTAAGCTAGCATCATGTCTGAGGAGCAGCACACGGGAGACGTGTCATTGCTCCAATTACAAAGTGGAAGCCTTTACGTCCTGTCCCCGAGTGTCACTTTCCACAGGGAAGGCCTCCCATCATCTGCACCAGCTGATCAGATTTCAGCCAGAGTGTTCCCTTCAACACGCCACCACTTTCATTAAATAACATGTAAAGTCTCAAACTGCCCAGCAAAACACGCAGACACATGAAAGACACAAAGGCCAGGAAGGCAAGGAAAGGCATAAGCGCGGGAACAGCCTCCTGCCCCAATCACAAGTGGCCGTGGGATGCGCCTCTGGCAGGGACATCGCTAATGAGAACCCCCTCCCCGGCCACTTCTCCTCTGGGCTCCCGGAGCGCAGAACACGGGAAGGCCCGCTGCAGCAGCGCAGCGCTAGGAGCGCCTCAAGATAAAAGAGCCCAGCTCTCTTGCAGTGACTATTTTCGGGCGAAGCTCATTCACGTTCAGTGACAGTACAGGCATTCCCTAGGTAGCTAGCCGGGGGAATGAGACTCAGAAATAGAAACCACTAACTCTGCATTCCCCTCAGAGTACGTTCACCTAAATTAACTACGATCAGGAGTTTGCTGACAGGTGCACCTGCTTGGCAATCTGAAGGTCTCAGACTCAGCACGAAGGCACGTTCACCTAGGGTTCACCAGCTTTGGGCTGAGACGCAGTGGGTGCTTTCACCATTAAAACTCCACTGGAAAAAGCATACTGTGTGCTGGGAACCACAAGAACCTCAGCAGGAGGAATGGGTTTCATGGCAGCAGAGAAGAGGGGCAAGCCCAACACCTGCTGTGCTCTCCGTCCTGGCTGACCGCCAGAGCGTGCTGGGCGGACGTCACTAATGAGGCATGCCGCCTCACCCACTGTGGCCAGCACTCTCTAAGCCTAGGACAGGGGCCCTCAGGGGGAGTCTTACTTAGCGCCCTGGAGTCGTGGGAGCTTCCAGCAGCTTCCAACTCCTTCTGAGGCAAACCACCGCTCACAGGGCAGTGCTGCCCCAGGGACCTGAGAGCTGAGCTCCTGGGGCAGGACTGTGGCCTGCCCTCAGCCAGAAAGCTCAGGAGGGAAGAGCAGCACTGGAACACACCCTGCATTCCAAGATAGAATTCACGACCCTCCATGTCTTTTATATGGTCGAGCCAGAACTTCCCTGCTTCTAATGTATTACTTTTTTTTCATTCAGTTCTTCCAAACCAGCAAACACTTCAGTCTATTTACTATCTTCACCCCGACAACCTCCTGTGCCCTTTGCCATCATACACCGCCCCATTTCTGCGAGCTGAACGCATCACTGTGTTATCCCAGGGAGCCCTCCTCCTGACCCGCCAGGAAGAAGTAGAGCACCTTTCGGGTGATTGCATAGTGTCCTTTGAGCTCATGCAGGGCCCACTTGATGTCCTGGCTGCTGAGCATTTTGAAGTCGGCCATCAGGAGGTCAGCAGCTTGGTTGAAGCAGCGCTGGTCAAGAGGAGCCAATTTTGCATAGTCAAAAAAGTCTACCTTAGGCAACTGAAACCAGAGAGAGGCACATTAGAGGTCAGAGGAAATCATTTGAAGGATTGCTGACTAAAGAACACCTCATTCACAACTACTCTTTAAGGAGGTTACCAGCCCTGAATAGAAATGAAGAAATGGTGATTCAGAGAAATTAAATGACTGTCTGGAGTCTAGAAATAGCTTTACTACTTCACCACTTACCCTAAATGCTCCTTTGGACCACAAGTGAAGATAATGATTTATATATATATATATATATATATATATATATATATATATATATATATAAATACGTGTGTGTGTGTGTTTTTTTCTTAATCCTCACAGGAGGGTATTTTTCCATTGATTCTAGAGAGTGGGAGGGAGGGGGAAAGGGAGAGAGGATAGAGAAACATCGGTGTGAGAGTCACCTCAATTGGTTCCTTCCACACATGCCTCTGCTAGGGTGGGGAAATTATAACCCAGGTTTGTGCCCTTGACCGGGGATGGAACCTGCAACCCTTTGTTTCATGGGCCAACATTCTAACCACTGAGCACACAGGCCCAGGCAAGAATTTTTAAAAAATCTTCATTAAAGGTTATGTTTATTGCTTTGAAGGCAGGGGAAGGAAGGAACGGGCGGGGAGGGTAAGAGAGAAATGAACCTGCAAACTAGGTATGTGCCCTGACTGGGAATCAAATATAGGCTGATGCTTCAAACAGTTGAGCTACCAGTCAGGGCGATAATGATTAAGATTTAAAAAGTCAAACTTATATGTACAAAGATGATAATTTAATTTTTTAAAAAGTCAAACTTTATATGTTGATTAGGATTTGGTTACACAGGTGTGTGCATTGTATGTAATCTTACATTATATATATATATATATATATATATATATATTTTTTTTTTTTTTAAATATGTTTTATTGATTTTGTACAGAGAGGAAGGGAAAGAGATAGAGAGTTAGAAACATCGATGAGAGAGAGTCATCGATCAGCTGCCTCCTGCACACCCCCCACTGAGGATATGCCCGCAACCAAAGTACATGCCCTTGACCGGAATCGAACCCGGGTCCCTTCAGTCCCCAAGCCGACGCTCTATCCATTGAGCCAAACCGGTTTCGGCTATTTTATTTTATTTTTTTATTGATTTTTTTACAAAAGAGGAAGAGAGAGGGATAGAGAATTAGAAACATCGATGAGAATCATCGATCAGCTGCCTCTTGCACACCCCCTAGTGAGGATGTGCCCGCAACCAAGGTACATGCCCTTGACCGGAATTGAACCCAGGACCTTTCGGCTCGCAGGCCGATGCTCTATCCATTGAGCCAAACCGGTTTCGGCATGTAATCTTACATTAAAACAATCAGCCCAGTCGATGTGGCTCAGTGGTTGCAGTAGGATTCCCGGTCAGGGCAGATGCCTGGGTGTGGGCTCAATCACCAGTAGGGGGCGTGTAGGAGGCAGGCTATCAATGATTCCCTCTCATCAGTGATGTTTCTTTCTCCCCCTCTCCCTTCCTCTGAAACGAGCAGTAATAAATTAAAAACAAAAACTATAAATAGCTTTGGCCAGGTGCTAAGTTGGATGGCATCATCCCATTCACCAAAAGGTTGTGGGTTCGATTCCGGTTAAGGCATGTACCTGGATTGTGAGTTCAATCCCTGATTGGGGTGTGTATGGGAGTAACAAATCAATGTTCCTCTCTCTTCCCCTTCCTCTCTAAAATCAATAAACCTATCTTTGGGTGAGGATAAAACAAACAAAAAACTGCCGAGACCGGTTTGGCTCAATGGATAGAGCGTCGGCTTGGGGACTGAAAGGTCCCGGGTTCGATTCCGGTCAAGGGCATGTACCTTGGTTGCGGGCATATCCCCAGTAGGGGGTGTGCAAGAGGCAGCTGATCGATGATTCACTCTCATCGATGTTTCTAACTATCTCTCTCACTTCCTCTCTGTACAAAATCAATAAAATATATTTAAAAACAAACAAACAAACAAACAAAAAACTATAAACAGACACTGAACTCTAGGCGATCTGCAGGCTGAGGTATGTTTGCAGCAGTATACTGATGCCTTGGAGCTTTACCTTTAAGTCCATTATAATGAAATGAAATATAAGGAAGAGCTGCTAATGGACAGGGACAGATAGGTAACAAAGTGGATACAATAAAATGTTAACTTTTGACTTTCTGGAAGATGGCAGCATAGGTAGACACCTAACTGCAGCCTCATACAACAATTTCAATAAAATATAAAATGGACATTACCCAGAACTACAGGAAATTCTACAACGAGAAGGAAAGAGAAAACCAGAAGGAAAATCAGAGGAGCTGTAAAAGCCTAAGGTACAAAGACACGCGGCACGCACAGAGAGGACGGAGCCGGAGAGGAGGGGGAGGCTGAGTGCCTGGCTGGCGTTGCCTAGCTGGAAGGAGATAAAACCTCTGATAAAACCTCTAAAGCCCAGTTCCGACAGCACTGAAGCCCAGTTCTAGGCCAGACCCTGGGGACCCAGGCTCATACGGAAGGAGTCTAGGCTGTAAGGCGTAATCTGGGGAGCGGCGAAAGGCAGTCCTGGAGGCGCCCACATTTCACGCAGAGGACGGACTGTTGACTCTACTGCTAGATTGCCCTAGTGGGAAGGAGACAAAAGCTCCGGACTGTGCTGAGCCCCAGTTCTGACTGTACTGAACCCCAGTTCTAGGCCAGACCCTGGGACCCAGGCTCATACAGAGGGAGCCTGGGCTGAAAGGCGGAAACCCAGGGGAGCGGCGAAAGGAAGTCCCGGAGGCGCGTACATTGTGCACAGAGAACGGACGGTTGACTGTGCCACGGATTGCCCTAGCGGGAAGGGGACAAAAGCTCCAGACTGCTCTGAACCCCACTTGCAAGTGAACTGAACCCCAGTTCCGGGCTCATTCAGGGAGAGCCTAGACTGTCTGATAGTGGGCGAAACTCGAGGGCGCCTTTCTCTCAGAGGTGCCTGCAGCACTGAAGGACCCTGAGGAACACTGAGACTCAGGAGCCTCATAGGGCGGGGCTGCCGGAAGCCAAGGCTGCAGGCTCCACCCTGAAACTCCGCCCCATCCAAGCTGAGCACAGAGGCTTTTAAGGCTACCAACTCAGGGAAGCTGCGAAAATGCCGAGACAAGGAAACTGATCACAAACGAAAGAAATGGAAGACAAAAAGCGACTGAATATAGAGTTCAAAACCACGCTTATAAGGTTTTTCAAGAATTTCCTAGAAAAGGCTGATAAAATAAATGAGTCCTATGAGGATATGAAAAGGGATTAACTAGAAATAATAAGGGATCATCAACAAATAATAAGGGATCAACTAGAAATAAAGAATACATTGTCTGAAATAAAAAATATTATACAGAGTCCTAAAAACAGAATGGAAGATCGTAAGAATCAAGTCAAAGATTTGGAACACAAAGAGCCAGAAGACACTCCTCCACAGAAACAAGAAGACAAGAGAATCCAGAAAGTTGAAGATAATGTAAGACAACTCTGGGACAACTTCAAGCGAACCAAGATCAGAATTATGGGCGTCCCAGATGAGAGAGAGCAAGATATCGAAAACATACTGAAAGAAATAGTGACAGAAAACTTCCCCCACCTGGGGAAAGAATTAGACTTACAAGTCCAGGAAGCCCGCAGAACCCCAAACAAAAGGAATCTAAAGAAGACCACACCAAGACACATTATAATTAAAATTCCAAGAGCAAAAGACAGAGAGAATATTAAAAGCAGCAAGAGAAAAGCAGGTAGTTACCTATAAAGGAGCACCTATACGATTGTCAGCTGATTTCTCAACAGAAACCATGCAGGCCAGTTGGGAATGGCAAGAAATATTCAAGGTGATAACAAGAACCTACAGCCAAAAATACTCTACCCAGCAAAGCTATCACTCAGAATTGAAGGCCAGATAAAGAGCTTCACTAATAAAAAAAAAAGCTAAAGGAGTTCATCACCGCCAAACCAGAATTATATGAATTGCTGAAGGGGGTTCTTTGGGGAAAGAAAGTAAATAAAGATAAAAATTATGAACAACAAATACGTAACTATCAACAAGTGAACCTAAAAACCAAGGAAATTAAAAAAAAATCTGATGAACAATATTAACTGTTGAATATAATAGAATCAGAGGTATGGAAGGGGAGTGAACTGACAATTCTCAGGGAAAAGGGGTGAGGGGGGTGTGGGAAGAGACTGAACATAAACTGTGTACCTATGGATGAGGACAGTGGGGGGTGGGGAGAGGGCAGAGGGTGGGGTAGGAACCTGGTGGAGGGGAGCAATGGACGGGGGGGGGGGGGGGGGGGGGGGGACGAGGAACATTTGTAATAATATGAACAATAAAGATTTATTTTTTTAAAAAAGGTTAACTTTTAAAATACTGCTGTATATATAGGTGATCAATATAAAATCTTTCCATAGGACTCATATTTAAAATTTGTCATATGTTT
Source organism: Nyctalus aviator (assembly GCA_036971965.1). Taxonomy (NCBI): domain Eukaryota; kingdom Metazoa; phylum Chordata; class Mammalia; order Chiroptera; family Vespertilionidae; genus Nyctalus; species Nyctalus aviator. The sequence continues at coordinate 94,827,505 of CM072927.1, read as the reverse complement.
TCAATTTTAAATCTTCAAAAAATAACTGAGATGATACCAAAAATCATGACCAATTCTTGTTTCAAGTTAGGAACTTATTTTGTAGGATGAGAGAGATGGAGGATTTGTGACAAAGGTGAGAATTAAATACAGAATTCAAAGTGGCTCAGATGGGCAAATCCCACTAAAGAATAAATATATTCTGAAATCCTATTTTCCTGGCTAATCTTTAAAAATGTGTCCTGACAAATCACTTTCTTCTCATAAAGACAATGAAAAGAAGCAGAGCATTTCCAGGTAGAGACTGCAAACAAGAACTCAATACTTGCCTTTATCTCATCTTGACTAGCAAGCAGACTGCTACTAGGATTGATAATGACTCGATCTTCTCTCTTTGGGTAATCTGGGTTTTCCAGTAGAAAATTACAAAGTCTGCAAAAATAAATGAGGTTATTTTCATACTGTTTCCAAATCCCACACCTGCCCCACGAATCAAACACAATGTCTGGAAGATGAGGTTCTGCCTGGCCAGTGTGGCTCAGTGGTTAAACACTGACCTATGAACCAGGAGGTCACAGTTTGATTCCTGGTCAAGACACGTGCCTGGGTTGAGGTCCTGATCCCTGGTTTTGGGCATGCAGGAGGCAGCCAATCAATGATTCTCTCTCATCATCAATGTTTCTCTCTATCTTTCCTCTCTGAAATCAATAAAAACATTTATTTTTTAAAAATGGTTAAATTATAAATTTTTATGTTTTAGTACAATAAAAAAAGAAAAAAAGGCACGGTGGTATACTCACACATTCAAGTCATAATAATTCTTCAAATGAATTATTTCCTCAATATAGCCAGGTGCTACATCTGGAAATCTTGCTTCCTGGAAAAGAATAAAAACATTATGTTCATTTCATCCATTAGAATGTTTTCAAATTGCAATAAAAATCCAATGTCAGCCCGAGCTGGTTTGGCTCAGTGGATAGAGCATTGGCCTACAGACTGAAGGGTCCTGAGTTCGATTCCAGTCAAGGGCACATGCCCGGATTGTGGGCTCGATCCCCAGTAGGGGAAGTACAGAAGGCAGTAAATAAATGATCTTTCTCATCATTGATGTTTCTATCTCTTTCTCTCCTTTCCTCTCTGAAATCAATAAAAATATATATATATAAACACACACACACACACACACACACACACACACAGAACATAACACAACACAACACAACAAAACACCAGACGCCAAATCATTACAAACTAGAAAAGGGCTATAAAGCAAGTTTGTGTGTAGCTTAAAACTGCACTCCAGGAGCCCAGATTTATCCGTCTACATAGAATATGGAAAGACCCCTGGGATCATCTGGTCCTCTGCTCCCATTTTGTAATGTCCTTCATTCTTTCAATAAACATTGAACATTTCTGCCAAGCAAAGGGATTCAAAGTGGAGTAAAGTACAATCTAGTGCTTACCCTCAGAAAGCACACAACCTAGTGGGCCAACTGAAAAAAACCTAGTGAAGAAGGGTTAGGAGAGAGTCCAAAGGCAATGGGCAGCAGGATCAGGACATAAACCCTGCACTGTTCATTTTTCTGAGAGAGAAACATTACGTTGTCCATTTATTTATGCTTTCATTGGCTGACTGGGATTGGGCCCACAGCCTTGGTGTATTGGATGACGCTGTAATCAACTGAACTATTTGGCCAGGGCTCTGCACTACTTTTTATTTTTATTTTAAAATATATTGTCATTGATTTCAGAAAAGGGAGAGAGATATAGAAACATCAAGGATGAAAGAGTTGATTGGCCGCCTCCTGCACGCCCCAAATGGGAGCTGAGCCAAGAATGTGTCCTGACCAGGAATCTACCTGTTACTTTCTAGTTCATAGGTCAACACTCAATCACTAAGCCGCACTAGCCAGGAAAAGAGAGGGAAATGTTCTACTCTGTGCTTTCCAATACAGTAGCTGTTCGTCCCCATGTGACCATCAAACTCTAAACATGTGATGAGTGGCAAATGAAAACAAAATTTTAAATCTTATAGACATTTAAACTTAGCCAGCTGCATGAGGCCACCACATTGGAAAGTGCGGCTCTAGGTAATCTGGTAAGCCTGCTTTACGGTTTGACTCTGGAGTTAACTCAATGTCTTTTTTAAAACTGGGGGGATTGCTTTTATGACAGCACCAAGTTATCCTTAATCTACAGCTAGAATCCCAAAGGGCTTGCTGGGAATTTAAAAATAGATTAAGAAATTCTGATTTAATTTTCATGTTTCTCTTCTATTCCATAAATATACCCTCCTTAGGAAAGTGAAGTCCACACTCACAATGTTTTCCCAATAAAAGGAAACAGTATATTTAGAGTCTACACTTACTTACTTAATGAAATCCAACTTACTGTTTCTTTCACTAGCAGTGCAACGACTTCTTGGTCGACCTCATTAGCGTCTTGCCCCCAGAGGTGTTCCAAATTGGGCTCCTCAAAGGCTGGGCCTGGCCCCTCCTCCTCATCATCCTCCTCCTCCTCCTCCTCCTCCTCCTCCTCCTCTTCTATTGCTAGCTGCTGGTCTTCCAGCTCTCCCAGAGGGTGGGCGGGCCGAGGAGAGGCGGGGCCGGGAATGCCGTCGCCAGGGGGCCCTGGCCTCGGGAAAGCCGGCCCCCTAGGGCCGGGCTGACAGAACAGCTCATGAGGAGCAGCCGGGTTTGCTCTCGCCCGGGGCTGCGGGTTTAGGGACGGGAAGAAAGGAGGGTTTTCTAACCAGCAGTCGTCTTCATTGGTCTGATCATCTAGCATATCAGCTGAGTCGCCGAGGTTTGATAAAAGGTCTGTCTCCGAGTCTTCAGATGACTGGTTCTGAGTGTCCAAAGGATCATTATCTGGAATAAGGAGGTCACTTTTCCTCCAGATGAAGATTTTTGGCTCTGATCCGGGGTTGCCAATATCGTTTGTTGCTTGGTTATGACTTGGTCCAGGCTTGGGTTCTCTTTCTGTTTGGCCACTTGGATTAATTAATTCAGAAACTCCAGGAGGCCCATGATCCAGAAACTCATCGTAGTCATCCTCAGAATCATCCTGTGCCCCAGAACCAAACAATGTGCTGTTATACACTGCAAAAGAGTTGTTCTTATTTGATTCAAAGGCTGCCCTAGACTTTTTAGGCCTTTCTTCTCCCCAGCTTTTGAGATCTTGCCAATGGGCAGCTGGTTTGATGAGATTAGGTCGTGATGTTTGAGGTTTACTTGTCTAAGAAAAAATGAAATTTTAATAACAATAATTCAATTTCTTTCCTATGTATGACCTCTTTATGTACTTATATGCAGCTTCTGAGATAGGATAGGAAAGAGACAAAAACACCTCAACCACAAAACTGATTCTTCATGCTTGTGGTAACACTAGAATCTGATCATACTATATTCACTATAAGAATAAAAGCAGTCAAAACCGGTTTGGCTCAGTGGATAGAGCGTCGGCCTGCGGACTGAAGGGTCCCGGGTTCTATTCCAGTCAAGGGCATGTACCTTGGTTGCGGGCACATCCCCAGTGGGGTGTGTGCAAGAGGCAGCTGATCGATGATTCTCTCTCATCAATGTTTCTAACTCTCTATCCCTCTCTCTTCCTCTCTGTAAAAAATCAATAAAATATATTAAAAAAAAAAAAAAGAATAAAAGCAGCCATTCTTATAATGAAGTCTGAATTATAGTTTGAATTATAATTTCATGTGACCACTAAAACAAAAACTACTATAGAGGAAAAAATGACAACACATTAAAAAAATGAAAAAGTTTGCCGAAACCGGTTTGGCTCAGTGGATAGAGCATCGGTCTGCGGACTGAAAGGTCCCGGGTTCGATTCCAGTCAAGGGCATGTACCTTAGTTGGGGGCACATCCCCAGTAGGGGGTGTGCAAGAGGCAGCTGATCAATGATTCTCTCTCATTGATGTTTCTAACTCTCTATCCCTCTCTCTTCCTATCTGTAAAAAATCAAAATAAATATATATTTTTTAAAAAAATAATAAAAAATCAGCCGGGACAGGTTTGGCTCGGTGGATACAGCATCGGTCTGCGGACTGAAAGGTCCCGGGTTCAATTCCGGTCAAGGGCATGTACCTTGGTTGCGGGCACATCCCCAGTAGGCAGTGTGCAGGAGGCAGCTGATTGATGATTCTCTCTCATCGATGTTTCTAACTCTCTGTCCCTCTTTCTTCCTCTCTGTAATAAATCAATAAAAAACATATTTAAAAAAATGTAACCCTGGTCAGTGTGGCTCAATTGATCGAGTGTCGTCCTATGCAACAAAGGATCGCTGATTTAAGTCCCTGTCAGGGCATATGCTCAAGTTGTGGGTTCAGTCTCTGGTTGAGTCACACAAGGGAGGCAACCAAGCAATGTATCTCTCTTTTCGATGTTTCTCTTGCTCTCTCTCTCTCTCTCTCTCTTAAAAAAATAAATACAATTAGAACCCCAACCCTAACCCTAACCCTAGCCCTAGCCCTAACCCTAACCCTAGCCCTAAACTAATAAAATAAAGAAATAAATAAATACAATTAAAAATAAATAAATAATGTATATCTTTATGCTCATCATGGGTTAAGTTTAAGAAAACTCACTTCTGTCAGGATGACATCATCATCGAGGTCCTCTTCATCATGTCGCTGAGAAACTGGGGTGACCGTCATTGGAATTCCTTCTTCATCGGAGTCATCAGATATGGTGATGGGTCCATCTCTGAGATGGATCCAGTCTAAAAACAGGCAGAAAATGCTGTTACAAGCAGGTGGGCACAATTACATTCTGCTCTTTAGATTTCAGTTTAGGGATGCAAAAGGTCAAGTCTGAAGCCAAGTTTGTGGCTGGTGGTATCTCCTCAAGTGACACAAATACCTAAGCATTAAGAGCCATGTTAAAAAAAAAAAAACCAGTCCCGGAGCAGCTGGGTCAGGTGCGGCCAGGCCCGGAGCAGCGGCTGCCAGGCTGGGAGCGGCCAGGCCCGGAGCAGCCGGGTCTGGTGCGGCCAGGCCCGGAGCAGCAGCTGCCGGGCTGGGAGCGGCCAGGCCCGGAGCAGCGGCTGCCAGGCTGGGAGCGGCCAGGCTCGTAGCAGGAGCTACCAGTCTGGGAGCGGCCGGGCCCGGCCCGGCCAGGCCCAGAGAAGCCGGGTCGGGCGCGGCCAGGCCTGGAGTAGCAGCAGCCAAGTACAGAGCAACTAGGTCGGGAGTGGCAGTGGCCAGACCCGGAGCAGCTGGTTGTGGTACGAACGAGAGCAAGAGGCCAGGCCCGGTGCAGCCAGGCCCGAAACAGCTCGCTCCTCGCCTGCCAGCACCCCAAGGCTGCCTCTCAGACATAGCTGGAAACTTTTGCGGGAACTTGAGGATCTGCTGAATCAAGTGATGAAGGCTTAGATCTGGATGTGTTGAGTTAGTATAGCGCTGGGGTGTTGATCTGTGAGTGCCTTGGGTGGGGCCTGGATGAGGTTGGTTGACCTATTTGGAAATGTCTTTTGTGTGAAGTGTGTCATTGGACATATGGAGGTATTATTGATATGAGAAAATGCTAAGTAACTGATTTACTATCTGAAAAGGGATTTACTATCGAGGAAAGGGAGGGAGGAAGAGACTGAACATAAACTGTGCACCTATGGATGAGGACAATGGGGGATGGGGAGGGGGTGGAGGGTGGGGTGGGAACCTGGTGGAGGGGGGAAGAAATGAAGAACCTTTGTAATATTATGAACAATAAAGATTGATTAAAAAAAATAATAATAAAAAAATAAATAAATAAAAGACAAAAAAAAAAATAATAATAAAAAAAAAGCCGTTTCCATGCTAATCTTTGGCAATAATACATTTTGGAAACCACATGAGAAAATCTGACAATTCCTTATGCTCAAGATTATCAACTTTTTCTTATACTAGGCTGGAAACATCTTTGATGAATCTGTCCATTTCTTAAAACTGACGTCTTGACAGCACCTCACCAGGCACCATGGCCGTTCCCCTCCCCAGACGCTCCACAAGGAAGAAGGGACATAAAAGTGGCTGCAGGTGGCTCCCGACAACCAGCGTGAATATCAGTGGGACGGATGTGAATCCTGGGCTGGTAAGGGCGTCCTACCGCCTGACTGGAGAGCCAATCACATCGCCCAACCCCAACTCCCAGGACCCCACCGGTGCACAAATTTGTGCACTGGGACTCTAGTATAACCTATATTATTATTATTTTTTAATATATATTTTATTGATTTTGTACAGAGAGGAAGGGAGAGAGATAGAGAGTCAGAAACATCTATGAGAGTCATCGATCAGCTGCCTCTTGCACAACCCCTACTGGGGATATGCCCGCAACCAAGGTACATGCCCTTAACCGGAATCGAATCTGGGACCCTTCAGTCCCCAAGCCGACGCTCTATCCATTGAGCCAAACTGGTTTCAGCTAACCTATATTATTTCAATCCTCTAAAACTTGAAATTTGTTTTGTGGCTCAAAATATGGTCAATTTTGGTAAACACACTGGGTCTATTTCATACATGTCTATTGTGTCAAGTTTATCATGTTTTTCCAATAGTCTATATTCATATAATTTTTGTGTGTGCTGGGCTCTCTCCCAGTTATTTAAAGAAACATGTTAAGCCGGGACCGGTTTGGCTCAATGGATAGAGCGTCGGCTTGGGGACTGAAGGGTCCCGGGTTCGATTCCGGTCAGGGGCATGTACCTTGGTTGCAGGCATATCCCCAGTAGGGGGTGTGCAAAAGGCAGCTGATCGATGACTCTCTCTCATCTATGTTCTGGCTCTCTCTCTCTCTCCCTTCCTCTCTGTACAAAATCAATAAAATATATTAAAAAAGAAAGAAAGAAAGAAAGAAAGATGTTAAAATCTCCCATTATGAGTGTGGATTAGTTCATTTCTTCATTTCTTCTTCTAGTTCTATCAGTTTCTGCTTTGTATATTTTGACACCATGTTACTAATTGTGTAGGGATTAGAATTGTTTTACCTTCCGAGTGCACTGACTCTTATCATTATGCAATCTTATTAATACTCCTGGCTGCAATGTCTATTTTACTTGATAATATATAGACATACCAGTTCTTCTTTATTTTTTTAAGCTACTATCTGCATAATGTATCTATCATTCCTGTAGTTTTAAACTCTAGTTTTACCTTCATATTAAACCTATTTTCAGTAGATTTAGAATTCTAGGTGAATATTTTTCACCAATTAAAAAGGATTGAATTACTTATACATGTAACACATGGATAAAATTCATCTAAAAATAAATTATGTTCGGCAGAATAACTCAAGCACAAAAAGTACATGCCACTTTTCTCAAACTCCAACTTCTTAAGATCCAAGGACTATATGTTCACAATTCTTTTCTTTTTTTTTTAATTGAGTTTTTACAGAGAGAAAGAGAGAGGGATAGAAAGCTAGAAACATTAGCCAGGACTGGTTTGGCTCAAATAGAGCGTCGGCTTGGGGACCGAAGGGTCCCAGGTTTGATTCTGGTCAAGGGCATGTAGCTTGGTTGCGGGCATATCCCCAGTGGGGGGTGTGCAAGAGGCAGCTGATCGATGACTCTCCCTCATTGATGTTTCTAACTTTCTATCTCTCTCCCTTCCTCTCTGTACAAAAATCAATAAAATATATTTTAAAAAAAAAAAAGAAGAAAAGAAAAGAAAGCTAGAAACATTGATAAGAGAGAATCATCGATCAGCTACCTCTTGCACACCTCCTACTGGGGATGTGCCCGCAACCAAGGTACATGCCCTTGACCGGAATAGAACCTGGGACCTCTCAGTCCCCAAGCCGATGCTCTATCCACTGAGCCAAACCGGTTTCAGCCACAATTCTTTTTAGACTATGAATTCATAGCTTATCAATCTACTTTTGATGTAAGCTTCTTAAACTTCAGTCATGCCATTAGGTGTCATGGTGATCTGACACAAAATTCTAGTTTGATACATCCATTTACACCTGATGTTCTGAGACCTAAAAATGAGACATGTCTGGATTCTGCATGGTGCAAAACAGGTTCATTTTAAAGAATATATAACTAGTACTAAGGGGGAAATGGTGAAAAGAAAGTGAGAACCAACACTTACCTTGTCCCTGGTGGCAGTGAAAGCTGTTCAAGTGAATTACCTCTTCATTATTATTTCCCTCTGCCATTTTCAAATGTGGACATACACATTTGCTTGCTAATATCTAAACATGGTGACTATCTGTTCCAAAGGGACTGAAAAAGATGAAAAAAAGAACATTAAGAATGAAGGAAGTATCAAAACTCTTCCCATGTATCTGGTGAACACACCACAAAAAACAACAACCAACAAACCCTAAATGGATACATAGCTAAAAAGCTAATAAAAGAGAAAATAATCCTATATAATAATAGGCTAAATGCAACTTCGACCAAATGGCAGATGACGCACACTGACCACAAGGAGGCAGACACTCGATGCAGGAGCTGCCCCCGGTGGTCAGTGTGGAACAGGGCTCACAGCTTGGAGTGCAGTGGAGGTGGCGGAGCCTCCCCTGCCTCAGCAGCAGCTCACTCCCCGTGGGGAGCAGACCTAAGCGGCAGTCTCCTGGACTGAGAGAGCACAGGCTGGGCTGAGGTACTTCCAAACCAGTTTCGGCGAAACCTATATTATTAATGTAACTCTAATAAATCCAATTTAAAAGGAACAAACAAAACACACACACAGATCCGGACAACAGAATGCAGTTACCAGTTGGGAAGGGAGCTAGAGGGAGGATAAAGAGGGTAAAGGGGGTCAAATATATGGTGACAAAAGGAGACTAGACCTTAGGGGGTGAGCACACAATGGAGTACACAGATGTTGCTTATAAAGTTGAACACCTGAAACATATAATAGTATTAATCAATTTTACCCAAATAGATTCAATAAAAATTAAAAGTATAATAAAAATACATTTTCTTCTCGTTCTTCTATTTGTGTTACTTCTCCATTTTTCCTTCCAAATCACATTCCTAGAGTTTTGTAGTGTTCCTGCTTTCCATAATAATCTCCATAAATATGCCTGTCACTGCTGTAGACACTGATTTGGGGGTAATAAAAGATATTTCAAATGTATTGAATCAATCTCTGAACATTCCAGGGAAAGTTGGGCAAAGCAGAGTCAAGTACAGGCTGGGAGAAGCGGACATGCTCATCATACCAGCCCCACACAATGCCTCCTCCTAACATATTTTTCAAGTGTCTATAAATGAATTTTGCTCTTCATTCAAATCCTAGCTTCTTAACCAGTATTTGGATATCCATTCTTTCTAAGCCTGTACTAACATTTAATCATTATTAAATCAACACAACAAAAAGTTAATAATGGCCGGGACCGGTTTGGCTCAGTGGATAGAGCGTCGCCCTGCAAACTGAAGGGTCCCGGGTTCGATTCCGGTTGCGGGCACATCCCCAGTAGGGGGTGTGCAAGAGGCAGCTGATCGATGATTCTCTCTCAGGGATGTTTCTAACTCTCTATCCCTCTCTCTTCCTCTCTGTGAAAAATCAATAAAATATATTTTTTTTAAAAAAGTTAATAATGGCTATTTCTAAGTAATAATTTTAAGGTAGTTTATTTTTTGCTTCCTTATATTTTGATTTTTCTACACTAAATTGGTTATTATTTACAATAACGCTTAAAATTAAAATATGGTAAAAGAATTCATTCAAGCAAATATTTATTGTGGGCCTGCCACATGATGTAAATAATGTGTTGTACGTCATGGTGAATAAATATCAAAAAATACAACATGGATCCTGCCTCAAAGAACTTGAGAATCTTTTCAATGAGAAAATCATAACCTATCCTATATAATAAAAACCCAGCGACTGAACAGTAGGACAACCGGTTGATCAGTGGCTCTGACACACACTGACCACCACAGGCAGATGCTCAACCCAGGAGCTGCCCGCTGGTGGTCAGTGCGCTCCCACCATGGGAGGGCTGCTCCGCTGACCAGGAAGAGCGGCTGCACCCGCAGTGGACCGATCCCCGCAGGCCACACTCCCCCCAGTACATGAAGCCCGCGCGCTGGGCCTCTACCATGCATATAACTAGCTACACTAGAAAGGACAAAGTCATTAGTGAAATAAAAAGACTATTCCAATTGGGAAGGGCAGGCAGTCAGGAAATGCTTAGCGGCGATAGCAGTATTAAGCTAACTTGAACCTTGTGCCAGCTCCAGGCTTAGCCTGTAGAGGACGCAGCAGCTTCCATCTTAGGCTCTTGAAGCCCAGAGTCACCTTGTGGGAAGCCCTGACACGACATGGAGAGGGAAAGCCCAGTGGAGCCCAGTCTTCACACAGTCGCTGACAAGGCGAGGGAGTGAAGAAGCCATTTGGGAGTGGGTCCTCCAGCCCCAGCCACCTCGTTTAACAGCAAGTGGATGAGAAAAAAGCATGGCCCAGGTGAGCACTCCCAATCTCCTGACTCACGAAACTGTTAACAAATCGTTGTATTAAGTCACTAAGTTTGGGTGTGGTTTGCTATGCGTCAATAACTAACTAAAGCTCAAATTTTAGTATCTATCCAATGGGAAGCAATGGAGAGTTGTGCTTTAAGAAAATCAACCTAGCCCTAAGTGGTTTGGTTCAGTGGAGGGTCCCAGGTTCGATTCCGGTCAAGGGCATGTACCTTGGTTGCGGGCACATTCCCAGTGGGGGGTGTGCAAGAGGCAGCTGATCAATGTTTCTCTCGATGTTTCTCTATCCCTCTCTCTTCCTCTCTATAAAAAATCAATAAAATATATTTTTTTTTAAAAAGAAAGAATAAGGCAGGTGATGAATTCAGAATAAGAAAATTCAATGCATGGTATTTTTAACACATAGACAAAAATGAAAGATCTAAGGTAGAATACTATAATTACATGTATAATTATGCAAACAATTAGTATCGAGTTTAAGCAGAGTTTTAAAAAGCTCTAAAAATCCTGTAATCAGCCGAGACCGGTTTCGCTCAATGGATAGAGCGTCGGCTTGGGGACTGAGAGGTCCCGGGTTCGATTCTGGTCAAGGGCATGTACCTTGGTTGCGGGCATATCCCCAGTAGGGGGTGTGCAAGAGGCAGCTGATCGATGACTCTCTCTCATCGATGTTTCTAACTCTCTATCTCTCTCACTTCCTCTCTGTACAAAATCAATAAAATATATTTTTTTAAAAAAATTTAAAAAATTAAAAAAAATAAAAATCCTGTAATCAGTATCTTTCTACAATAGAAGTTTTAATAAAAAAATTAAATTAAAAATCTTCATTGGGGAGGAGAAACCAAGATGGCAGCATAGATAAATACCTAAACTGCTGCCTCACACAACAATTTCAAAACTACAACTAAAAGACAAAACGGACATCATCCAGAACCACAGGAAGGCTGGCTGAGTGGAAATTCTACAACTAGAAGAAAAGAGAAAAGCACACTGAGACTCAGAGGAGCTGCGGAAGGCAGAGGTAGGGAGGCACTCTTGCGGAGAGGGCTGGCTTTCTCAGTTGGGAGGGAGACAAAAGCTCCCAACTGCTCTGAACTCGTTCTGGACGAGACTCCGGGGACCCACTCACACGGGAGAAGCTGGACTGTCTGGCATCGGGTGAAACTCGAGGGCGGCTTCCCTCAGAGGCGCTTGCAACAATTACCAAGGGGCACTGAGATCCAGGGACCTCTTAGGACAAGGCTGATGGGAAGCCATGGCTGTTTGCTGGGCCCTGAGATTCCGCCCCATCCAAGCTGAATGCAGAGGCTTTTGCATATGAATGCCCTGGTCCTTTGAATTCTAAACTTACCTAACAAACTGCAGCTGAGTCAGTGAGACCAAGAACATCCAAAAGAAGGCCTAAGGCCCCACAGCAGCTTGCACTGCCTCACAACTGGGCCTCATCTGGCCCCCTCCAAAACCCAAACAAAGAAGAAGAATCTATAGATCTCTCTGTAGCTCCTGCTGGGTGGCCTCAGGCAGAGGCTATATTAGCACCTCCTTGGAGACCCAAGAACCAGTGTACCCAGGGGTCAGCGTGGGGCCAGCCAGATTACAACTCCTCAGATCCATGAGGGACACACTCAGGGGACAGACTCAGTGAGCACCACAGCCCCACTAAAGCAAGTCTTATCTCATAAGGGTGTCTCCAGCATGGAAGATCTCCCATCATAGACAAGCTGAACCTCACAGCTAATTGGCCTGGAGATCAATTCATCCCAGAGATACCAACAACTGTTATCAAGGCTTAACTACAAGACTGTGCACACAGCCCACAAAGAGGTGCACCAAGAGTGTCCACCTCAGATAACTGGGTAGGCTGAGCCACTGGCCCTGCCCCTCACAGTCCGGGAGCTCTCAGGGGTGGGAGGTGACCTGGTGATCAGAGGAAGGCGACACCCCATCACACCTCTGCTGCTGCCAGTGCCGGCAGCACAAGCCTTAGCCAGCCCTGGTTATCTGCACCTTGGGTGGCCCTGGGTGGCTAGACCCGATAGGACATCTAGCACACAAAGCCACTGTATCAACTCAGGGAAGCAGCCAAAATGCAGAGACAAACAAAAGGTCAGAAATGGAGGAAAGCAAATGACTGGATATAGAGTTCAAAACCTATATAAGGTTTTTCAAGAATTTCCTAGAAAAGGCCAATAAAAGAAATGAGACCTGTGAGGATATGAAAAGAGATCAACTAGAAATAAAGAATATGCCGAAACCGGTTTCGCTCAATGGATAGAGCGTCGGCTTGGGGACTGAAGGGTCCCGGGTTCAATTCCGGTCAAGGGCATGTACCTTGGTTGCGGGCATATCCCTAGTAGAGGGTGTGCAAGAGGTGACTGATTGATGACTCTCTCTCATTGATATTTCTTTTCTTTTTTTTTTTTTAATATATTTTATTGATTTTGTACAGAGAGGAAGGAAGAGAGATAGAGAGCCAGAAACATCGATGAGAGAGAGTCATCGATCAGCTGCCTCTTGCACACCCCCTACTGGGGATATGCCCGCAACCAAGGTACATGCCCTTGACCGGAATCGAACCCGGGACCCTTCAGTCCCCAAGCCGACGCTCTATCCATTGAGCCAAACCGGTCCTGGCTCATTGATATTTCTAACTCTCTATCTCTCTCCCTTCCTCTCTGTACAAAATCAATAAAATGTATTTTAAAAAATCAATATATTAAAAAAGAAAAAGAAAAAAGAAATAAAGAATACATTGTCTGAAATAAAAAATATTATATAGATTCCTAAAAACCGAATGGAAGATCACAAGAATCAAGCCAAAGATTTGAAACACAACGAAGCAAAGAACACCCAACCAGAAAAGCAAAAAGAAATAAGAATCCAAAAATATGAAGATAGTGTAAGGAGCCTCTGGAACAACTTCAAGCGTACCGACATCTGAATTATGGGGGTGCCAGAAGAAGAGAGTGCAAGATACTGAAAACCTATTTGAAGAAATAATGACAGAAAACTTCCCCCACCTGGTGAAAGAAATAGACTTACAAGTTCAGGAAGTGCACAGAACCCCAAACCAAAGTACTCCAAAGAAGACCACACCAAAACACATCATTATTAAAATGCCAAGGGCAAAAGACAAAGAGAGAATATTAAAAGCAGCAACAGAAAAACAGTTACAGCAGGGGAGTGCCCATAGGATTGTCAGCTTTCTCAAAAGAAACTATGCAGGCCAGACGGGAGTGGCAAGAAATATTCAAAGTGATGAATAGCAAGAACCTACAACCAAGATTACTCTACCCAGCAAAGCTATCATTCAGAATTGAAGCTCCGAAAAAGAGCTTCACAGATAAGGAAAAGCTCAAGTTCATCACCGGCAAACCAGTATTATACGAATGCTGAACGGGATTCTTTAAGAAGAGGAAGAAGAAAAAGGTAAGATAAAAATTATGAACAATAAATATATATCTATCAAGTGAATCTAAAAATTAAGTGAATAAAAAATCTGATACCATGTTTTTGTTACTATTTTACTCTGGTGTTTTACTTTTTGGTTGTATCAAACTTGTGTATTAAATATAATCATATGCTGTTTAAAAAAAAGTCTGAAGAACAGAATAAACTGGTGAATATAATAGAATCAGGGGTGTGGGAGGTGCGGGAAGAGACCGGACAAACATCGTACACCTATGGATGAAGGCAGTGGTGGGGGGCTAAGGGCAGAGGGTGGGGTGGGAAGCAGATGGAGGGGAGCTATTGGGGGGGGGGAGGAAGGAACAATTGTAATAATCTGAACAATTAAGATTTATTTTAAAAATATCTTCAATGGGTAGCCTAGACATATAACATTAAAATTGCCCTTAAATTTTTTTTTGACGAGACCAGTTTGGCTCAGTGGATAGTGTCAGGCTGGGGACTGAAAGGTCCCAGGTTCGATTCTGGTCAAGGGCATGTACCTTGGTTGCGGGCACATCCCCATGGGAGGTGTGCAGGAGGTAGCTGGTGAATATTTCTCTTTCATCTGTTTCTAGCTCTCTATCTCTCTCCCTTCCTCTCTGTAAAAAATCAATACAATATATTTTAAAAAATAAAAAATATTGGGAAAAAAAATAAAAAATAAATAAAATAAAATAAATAAAAATAAAAAATAAAAAATATTGGTTCAGAAACTAGAATAGTTAAGTAAGCACTTTTTCACCTACAAAGGGTAAAAAAAAACAATGTTTTCAATGACCTTTTTATAATGGAATCCTCTTGACACCCAGTCTTTTTTCCCCTGCCTACAGATTCTACCCTTGCATGTTTTATTATAGCACTGAGAGTTTAAGCCACAAAACTCATCATAGTAGAATCAAAATCCTTGCCAAGGCCTGCAAAAATGCTGCCTCCTGTGACACTTGCTGACCCCGCCAGCCTCACCTCTTACCTCTCCCCATTCACCATCCGCAGGGAGAATGGCTGTTTCTTTAGTGTGCCATGCTCCTCCTTCACTTCCACCTCTTTTCTCTGGCTGGATCACTCTTCACTGCTTCTTGTTGATCAGATGAACTCTATCATCCTTCACTTCTTCATCTTAAATGTCACTTCCTCAGAGAAAAGCTTTCCTGACTATCCCCAGTATTCATACACAGGTCTCATTCCTTCAAAGGACTGGGGGCTCACTAATATTCTACGATTATTTAGGAAGCTGTGTTTAATATCCACATCCTCTGCTAAAACAAGTTCTAAGAAGTGGAACCTTACATCTTATTTGTTCCCATAGTCCCAGGACATAGCACACTGACAGACACAAATGAAATACTCCATAAGAGCCTTTGAATAAATATTCACCGGTATAGCAGGATAATTAGGAGCATGATCTCTGGAATTAAACTGAGTTCAAATTCTAGTCAGACACTTGTAAGCTTTGTGATTAGGTAAGTTGTTTTTCAGCACCTTCATTTTCTTTCTTTTAAAAATAAGAACAACAAAACCCACGTCATTGAGGAGTAAGAGTTACTTATGAACAATATCTGGCACATAGCTTCATGGTTTGTCCTATTATGACTAGCACGGAGGATAAGGTAACAGGGTTAGGGCCCTAGGCAGTTTGGCTCAGTTGATAAGAGTGTCAGCCAGCGGACCAAAGGGTCATACCAAGATTGCAGGCTCGTCCCTGGCCTGGGCCCCAATTGGCTACATGCAGGAGGAAACCAATCAATGTGTTGCTCCCACATTGATATTTCTCTTTCCCTCCCTCTTCCACTCTCTAAAAACATCAATGGGAAAAACATTCTCCAGTGAGGATTAACAACACAGAAACATGGTGAGGGCCTGGCTGCTGTGGCTCAGTGGCTGAGTGCGATCCACCAGCCAGAAGGCCAGGGTTCCATTCCGGTCAGGCACAAGCCTGGACTTCGGGCTCCATCCTGGGCAGGGTGCACAGGAGGCAGCCGATCAATGATTCTCTCTCTCTCCGTCTCCCTTTCTCTCTGAAATCAATAAAAGTATATATTTTTTAAAAAATAACATGGTTAGGTGTGAAATTACTTACGACGTCTCTGAAATCTTAACAGAATATTCTAAGCACTCATAAAACAGCAGCCATCGGCCTGATGGGGTGGCTCAGTTGGTTGGAGCTTGTGACACACACAAAGGGTGTGATTTCCGTCAGGGCACTTTTTAGGCTACGGGTGTGATCCTGGGTCTGGCAAGAACCGGTGCCAACCAATCCACGTTCCTCTTTCACACTGCTGTTTCTCCCCGTCTCCCCTCCTTTTTCTCCACATCAATGAACATATCCTCCGGTGAGGACGAAGGGGAAAATTAGCTGCTCTGGGCGGCGTGGCTCAGTTGAGAGTTGCCAGTTCAATTCCCTGTCAGGACACAGGCCACCTTCGGGCTGGATCCCTGGTGCAGGCGGCAGCCTATCGATATTTCTCTCACACACATCTCTCTCTCCCTCAAAATCAATAAAAATATTTGTGGGTTTTTTGTTTTTTTTTTAGATATATATATTTTATTGATTTTGTACAGAGAGGAAGGGAGAGAGACAGAGTTAGAAACATCGATGAGAGTCATCAATCAGCTGCCTCTTGCACACCCCCTACTGGGGATGCGCCCGCAACCAAGGTACATGCCCTTGACCGGGATCGAACCCTGGACCCTTCAGTCCCCAAGCCGATGCTCTATCCATTGAGCCAAACCGGTTTCGGCTTTGGGGTATTTTTCGTTTGTTTGTTTTTTAATAGCGGCTGTCAGCAAACACAGATGCTCTCACATCTCCTACTTCATAAACTTTCATTCTCCCCGACTCACAGCAACTTCCTTTATCCGATTTCTCCATCGGGCTGTAGGTTACAGGCAGGGCCCGGTCCGGCCTGGCTCTCAGCGCTTTCCTCACCCCCAGCACCGCCCCCCCAGCCCGCCCCGAGGACACGGCCATCTCTGCACAGATCACAGCGACGACGGGGCGAGGCCGGCCGGCGGCTCCTCCGCGGACAGGGTGCTCCCGGCGGAGGCCGGCCGGCGGGTCCTCCGCGGACAGGGTGCTCCCGGCGGAGGCCGGCCGGCGGGTCCTCCGCGGACAGGGTGCTCCGGCGGAGGCCGGCCGGCCTCCCCGCGGGGCGCTGGGCTGCCCTCCCGCTGGCCCCGCGCCTGGGCCGGGCCGGCCCCGGGCCCCCGGCCCCGCGGAGCCAGCTTTCCCCGGGGGAAGCGGCCCCGGAAGCCCGGCGGCCCCGCAGGCGCTCGGCGCGGCGGACACGGGGCTGAAGGGGCCGAAGTTGGGCGCCGGTTGCCCGGGCGCGTCCGCTGGTGTCGCCCTCGGCGGCGGGCCCCGGGGTCCCCTCCGGGCGCAGAGCCGTGGCCGGCTGTGGGGGACACACCCGCGGCGCGGGGGGCGCGGCGGCGGCCCCCCAAGTTCCTCACGGGCCTCCCCCCGCCCAGGCCGCCCCCGGCGCCACGGACGCCGCCCCCGCCAGGTCGCCCAGGAAGCCGGACTTTCGGCGCCTCCGCCGCCGCCGAACTGCCCAGGGGACGGCGGGGCCGGCCGCGTGCGCCTTTGTGGCTCCCGCCTCACGGCCGCCCGGCCCGGCCCCGCCGCCCCGGCCCGGCCCCCCCGCCCCGCGCCCGGCCCCGCCGCGCGGACGCGCACCCGCCCCGGAGCCCGCGCAGGAGCCGCGCGCCGCGGCCGCCTCTCACCCGCACTCCGCTCCCCGGGCCGCGCGGCGGCGGAAGCCCCGGCGCCCAGTCACCGAGGCGGCCGCCGGCAGCTCCGTCGCGGCCGCGGAGGCACCGCCGCGCTCCTTCCGGCCCCGCCGCGGCGTCAGCGCGCGCCTGCGCACAGCGCCCCCTCCCGACGCCGACAGGAAGAACCATAGAGGCCCGGGCGGGGCGGGGCGAGGGGCAGGGGGGGGACCATAGAGAGCCGCCCGCCCGCCGCTCCGCCCGCTCTCCGCCCACCGGGCCTCGACTCCCCCTCGAGGCGGGAGGACGGAACGAACCGAGACTCCCCCAACCCCGGGAGGTGTTGCTGGCGCCCTGGGGTTGGAAAGGGTGGGGGCAGGTGGCCCTGGAAGTCTACCTGCTGCGCACCTGTGCCCACCTGCCGCCTTTGCAACTCATTCATTCATCCATTCATTCATTCCGCACGTGTCAGTCATTCATTCCACACGGAGGGCGCCCTGTGCGCAGGCACTGTATCCATGGAGGTGCCTGTTCTAATGAAGCTTATGTTTTAGCGGGCACGTCTGTAACTAACTTGTGAACTAACTAAAGTATTGGCCCAGGCAAGAAGTGTTCAGGAAAAACAAAAAGTGCAGAAAGGGATGGAGAGTGATGGGGATAACAGGGTGGTCAGGGAAAGTGTCTTCTGGGATGGGGGGATGGGGGGAGTGGGCATTGAGCAGAAAACTGAAAGAAGTTAGGGGTGAGCCAAGGTGACCTCAAGCAGACGGCATAGAAAAAGCAGAGGCTCCCGAAGGGAACACGCCTGGCGGCTGAGGACACAGCAAGGCTGGCGGTGCGCAAGGAGAGACGCGTGGTGACAAGGCATGGGCTTGGCAAACCATAGATTTTATTCTAAGTGGGACGGAAGCTACTAGAGAATTGGGAGCAGGGGCATGGCTATTCTGCTTACATTTTGCAAAGATCACTCTGGTGACTCAGCAGTGTTTCCCAAAGTGTGGTATGCGTACCCCCAGGGGTACAGAAGAGTTTGGTGGGGGTACGCGTTGCACCGGAGTTTGGTGGGGATATGCACTGCACCGTGCTTAGCTGCGCCTAATTCTGTGTTCTCATGAGTACGAGGGGTACTCAGCGTTAGGAAAATTATAGAAGGGGTACACGTATGTCAGAAGTTTGGGAAACACTGGTTTAGAGAACAGAGGATGAAGAAGTCAAGTCAGAAGTGGGGAAGCCACTTAGGAATCGATGGCAGGAGTCTATTAGGAAGGGAGAGTGATTCGGACTAGCATGGTCAAGGAGGAGGCGGGAGAGAAAACCAGATTAGGATATTGTTTAAAGGTCAACAGAGCTTCCCAGATGGACTGGATGTGGGTGAGGAAGGAAAGATCAAGGATAGCCACCAGGTTTTTGGCTTGTGCAAGGGGGTAAATGGTGGTTCCGTTCACAAAATATGGAGAGAAATGAAGAGGAAGAGGTTTGGGTCAGAGGAGGGAAAAGTGAACATGTTTCGGACACATCCAATCACCGACAAACTGACAGATGGGATTTCAATAGGCAATTGCAGTCGTGCATCACTGAAACGGGGTATCGTCTGGGAAATGCCTCTTTAGGCAATTACTGTGCCAACATCACAGAGTACACTGGCCACACCTGGATGTTACAGCCCACTTCACATTAGGCTGTGTGGTATAGCGCCTACTGCTCCTACGCTACAAGCCTGTACAGCATGCTCCGTACTGAAGACTGTAGGCAATTATAACACAACTAGTGGCCCGGTGCATGAAATTTGTGCACATTAAAAGGGATTAGTTGTCAAAACCGGTTTGGCTCAGTGGATAGAGCATCAGCCTGCAGACTGAAAGGTCCCAGGTCAAGGGCATGTACATTGGTTGGGGGCACATCCCCAGTAGGGGGTGTGCAGGAGGCAGCTGGTGGATGTTTCTCTCTCATCGATGTTTCTAGCTTTCTATACCTCACCCTTCCTCTCTGTAAAAAATCAATAAAATATATTAAAAAAATAAAAATAAATAAATAAAAGGGGATTAGTTAGAGGAAGTAATTTAATATTGCTATTTGCCCTTTCTCTATAATGGAAGAGTGAGAGATGAAAGAAAATTACTAAAATGTATAGGAAAACCTCCCTCCTGTCAGAGTCTGGGGCACACCACGGGACCCAGAGTCCCTGCTGATTCTCTTTGAGGCTCCTTATAGGAACTTGGCCCAGCTGTGGGTGCAGCCATCTTTGTAACGGAGTGATGGTCAATTAGCATATTCCCTCTTTATCAGCTAGGATGACAAGTGTTTATCTACCTGAACGTAGAAAAGCTACAGTAAACACGCAGTGGGAAAGGTTTTAAAGGCTCACCTGTGCGGGCACTGCTGATCCTGCACCATCGTGTCAGGAGGCCACAGAAGAGCCCGCGCCGCCCCCTCCCTGAGCCACAAAGCAACAGAGCTTTTTCCAAATGTCGGACATTTGAGCAGTTTCATCACAATATTTTCCTAATCCACTTACTACCCATTAGTAACATTTTTCTTTAGAGTAATTCTTTTTTTTAAATGTATTTATTTAAATATAAAAAGGTTGACTTTTTTCAGAGAGGAAGGGAGAGGAATAGAGAGTTATAAACATGGATCAGCTGCCTCCTGCACACCTCCTACTGGGGATGTGCCCGCAACCAAGGTACATGCCCTTGACCGGAATCGAACCTGGGACCCTTCAGTCGCAGGCCGATGCTCTATCCTCTGAGCCAAACTGGTTTCTAAAAGTACTCTTTTTCTAATGGAGGTTGACTCCTTTGCCCTCCCCTCTGGTTTCCGTCTCCTCTCTTTTCTACAGGGTCCCTCTTGCATCACTGACCCTCTGTCTCTCCTGAATATTAAAAATGTCCCACTCAGTTAGGTCCTTCCCTCAGCATATTCATACCTGGAACTATTTCCCCTCTTTACACACACACACACACACACACACACGCACGCACGCACACACACGCCCACACACACACACACACACACCCTTCAGTTCTGGATCTCACTCTAGCTCTTGTTCCAAATGCCACCCTCCCTTTGCCGTACATCTTCATAAAAACATAACCCTCCTCATTGCTCTCACTTCCCCACCTCCATTAGCTTCTCCGCCCCAGAGACCTAGGCGGCCCTCACAAACCTGGCGCCTTCTTACCCGGGACAGGCGGCTGGCCAGCGGGGAGTTGGCTCAGGGCAAGGGCAGGGGTCGGCTGACGGGATGTCAGCCGGCCAGCGGGGTGTCGGCTCAGCTGGAGCCGCCATGCAGTTCTCCACTCCATGCTCAGTGAGGTCGCACGGGGAGCTTGAAGCAGGCCTTGGGGGGAGCATCTGCACCATAGAAATCAGCAAATGCTGCACCCCGAGCTCTCCGCCCCAGAGAGCCGCAGCTGAACGTTTACCAGCACACCATGAAACCAAGCGGCCTCCATCACCAGGCCATGCTTTACCGCCAGCCCTTCCTCTGGTTTCCGGATTACTCTCCCCGCCTTGTACCTTGGTGATGTCTGACCTGTTTGCCTGCTCTGGCTGAATTTTTCCATGTTGGCTTCGGGTAAGGATGGCTCTAACCCTTTTATTTGTTTGTTTATGTTTTTGTTAATCCTCACCTGAGCAGCCCTTCGGTGCAAGGCCAGCGCTCTCTCACCACTGGTCACGGCAGCCAGGCAAGGGGATTCCTACCGCCCACAGCCTTCTGATCGCTATTGCTAGTCAAGCAGGACTTCTGCGACCGAGATCATTAAAAACGGTCTCCAGCCGAAACCGGTTTGGCTCAGTGGTCTTCGGACTGAAGGGTCCTAGGTTCAATTCCGGCCGGGGGCGTGTGCATTTGTTGCGGGCACATCCCCGGTAGGGGGTGTGCAGGAGGCAGCTGGTCGATGTTTCTCTCTCATTGACGTTTCTGGCTCTCTGTTTCTCTCCCTTCCTCTCTGTAAAAAAATCAATAAAATATATATATTTTTAAAAAACAAAACGGTCTCCAGTCCTGGATTTGAAATTAAGAATTAGGGGGGTGTGAACGGCTGCCACTCGGTCAAATTTACAATCGCCTTTGGTGATGTGCATACAGGGAATGTGTGATTGGTGAGACGTTGGGGTATGAGGCTATATGTGGACTAAAATTAAATATGATCTGCTTAACTGTTGCAACTTGTTTATGGCAATAATTTGCTGAACACATTTTCAAATACTTCTGCAGCTCTACGTTTATTTGCATTTAGTTTTACCTGTTTCGGTTGACAGTGGAGAACTAAGACTCTCAACATAACCATTTATCAAAAGCCAGAGGTCCGGTGCATGAAACGCGTGCACGGTAGCGTTCCCAGGCCTGGCCGGCATCAGGGCTCCTCTGGCCTTCCAGGGCCTTCGGGCTGCCGGCAGGGCCGTCCTTCACCCTGCACCGCCCCCTGGTGGTCAGCACACGTCATAGCGGGTGAGCGAACTCCGCGTCTCTGGGTTTAACTCCGGAGGGGACACTTTACATATCAACCTTTTATACATGTAGATTATCAGGGTTTATAATGTCGCTTGTAAGATGAAAATCCAGTGACCATTTTCACAGAAAACCGTGTATTGGAACCAGTAAGCTTTGAAATTGTGACTTAAAGCACCAAAATGTTTTACTCTCCCCAATAACGCTGTGGACAGACCCGGCTCCACTGGGCGGCTCTGCTCCTCACGCCGGCACCTGGGACTGCGTCTTCCCAGCCGCGGGGCTAAGTGCTCACAGGTGGTGCTGGCTGATGGCTCAGCTGCAGCTGAGGACCAGAGAGCTGTGACTCTTCTCCCCACAGCCCTCCATGTGGGCTGTGATTCTTTAAAAAATAATAATAATAAAGAAAGAAAAAAGAAGCTGCATTCCCTAGGGAGCATCCCAAGAGCAAACATTCTGCGAGAGAATTCTCAGCAGAAGCGGTCTGTCTGAGCGCTTCGCTTGGAATTCTCAGAGCATCACTTCCCTGCCTCCCATTGGGGACGGAGTGAGAGTTCTGACGTCCCCACAGTGCCCCGGAACGGATGGTGTGGCAATGATTCCATGATGTCTGTTGTCATCTCGAGGGTAACAACTGCAGAATAATGGAATTATACATAACTTGTTAGTGGAGCGGAACTAGGATAATTAAAATCCTCAAACCAACCTTAAAGCAATGCAGTTTGAAAGTTAATAATAAAAGCAGGTTGAAAAACTCCTGAGAATGAAGTACCATATGACTGACCACGTTCAGATGGAAACTGCGAAGGCAACCAAGCAAGCTTTATTTTATTATTATTATTTTTTAACCAGGCAAGCTTTAGGACAATGAGAGGAAAACTGCTTCGTGTCAGCGCACCACGCAGCACGTACAGAATGACAGCTGTGCAGTTCCAGCACATTCATTAGGAACAAAGCAGGCTAAGACTTGAACTCCAGCGGCAAGCCCAAACCAGCAAGAAGATGACAAAGATAAGGCCAACTCAGACGGACGGACGCGCTGCGATCCACCCGTGCGGCCGCTCCCCCTCCCCCCAACCTCCTCTCCCGCCAGCTCGAAGGCCGTCTAATGTGACTGCTGGGCGGGGTGCCATTTCTCCCTGAGACGTGTGAAGCCTGGTTACCAGAGGCCCTCGTTAGGCCTTTGCTCTTTTTTAAAAATTATTAAATATATTTTATTGATTTTAATATATTTTGATTTTTTTCACAGAGAGGAAGAGAGAGGGATAGAGAGTTAGAAACATCGATGAGAGACATCGATCAGCTGCGTCTTGCACGCCCCCTACTGGGGATGTGCCCACAACCAAGGTACATGCCCTTGACCAGAATCGAACCCGGGACCTTTCAGTCCGCAGGCCAATGTTCTATCCACTGAGCCACACCGGTTTTGGCTCAGTGTACATTCCTGATAACCTATAATTAAGTCCCTGTCTCCTTCCCAGAAACTGGTCTGCAGAGCCTGTCACTGTGGACAGTGCCTGCCCCGGAGGGAGGGTTATTAACGCTGGCGCCAGGCCAGACCCTCAGTATGGCCTGGAGACCCCAGCACCTGGGGGCCTCCTTGCAAGGCCCTCGAAAAGGACCGGAAGCTTAATCCATGTTGGCGGGACAAGGACCACAGGGAGGGAGAAGGGAGGGCCCCATGCATGTTCCTTCTCTCAGATTTGGAGCCCACCGGTGTGTTAAACAGTGTCCCTCCATCTTTGAAGCGTCCTTGGTTTCCTTTGGTCTTCTGCACCGAGTCAGCTCACGCTCCTTCTTCCAGTCGCATCCCCCTCCCAGTCCCTTGTCTTGTCTGACTTCGCTGCCCCCCTCCTTCCCGGGACAGGGCTGGTGGCAGGAGGGCAGAGCGAGAGGAGTTAGGGAGCGGGGCTCGGAGCACCGGCTCACCGCTGGGTGCACCTGGGGTTGGTGACTCTCAGGCCTCCCTCCAGGAGGGGACAGAGCACCCTGGGGTGAGCTGGGCCAGGAGCAGCGGGAGCTCTTGGGGAGGAGCTGAAGGCAGCCACATGACCTTGGCTTAAGGCGAAGGTGTCTCACTGGCTCTCTGTGCTTTGCTGGCGGGAGGAGGCAATCAAGAAACAAGTCAGGCCCTGGCCAGTTTGGCTCAGTGGATAGAGCGCTGGCCTGCAGACTTAAGGGTCCCGGGTTCCATTCGGGTCATGGGCATGTACCTTGATTGTGGGCACACGCGGAGGCAGTAGGGGTTGTGCGGAGGCAGCTGATCCATGTTTCTCTTCCATTGATGTTTCTAACTCTCTATTCCTCTCTGTAAAAAATCAATTATATATATATATATATATATATATATATATATATAATATTTTATTTATCTTTTACAGAGAGGAAGGGAAAGAGATAGAGAGCTAGAAACGTTGAAGAGAGAGAAACATCCACCAGCTGCCTCTTGCACACTCCCTACTGGGGATGTGCCCGCAACCAATGTACATGCCCCTGACTGGAATCGAACCTGGGACCTTTCAGTCCGCAGACCGACGCTCTACCACTGAGCCAAACCGGTTTTGGCAAAATATACACGTATTTTTTTTTATAAAAGAAACAAGTCAGGTGCTCCTGCTTCTCTGGGTTTTGTCTCTAACTTTAGGAGCATTCTCTATATTTTGTCTGTGACCTCCATCACACATACTCCCCACAGTAAGTCGCTGGTCTTTTTATTCTGGTCAGGGGCTTTTATGCGATGTAAATGTTTCCATGGTTATTCCGCCAAATGGACTAATGTTGCCCACTATCATGTATGGATTTCAAGAAACAGGAAAATTTCCCAGTTATGGAGGAATCCCCCGAGTTCTCTTCTAGTACTTGTATGGCTTCATTTTTTACTTTACACCTAAACCTCTGATTCTTTTGTAATGATTGGGTGTGCGGTATGAGGAATAGATTTCATTTTATCTGTTTCCATGGAATTGGCCAGGTGTCCCTGAAAACCTATAATTAAGTCACTATCTCCTTCCCAGAAACTGGTCACACAGTAAAGAGCCCTCTCACTGGCCTGCGATGCTATCTGTTCTGGGTACTAACTTGTTTTGCATCTGCAATCAGTTTGGTTCCTGGATTTTCTTCCATCTATGAATGGGCCATTTTATTTTTTACTTTTTAAAAAATATGTTTTAGTGATTTTTTACAGAGAGGAAAGGAGAGGAATAGAGAGCTAGAAACATCTGTGAGAGAGAATCATCAATCAGCTGCCTCTTGCACCCCCCACACAAGGGATGTGCCCGCAACCAAAGTACATGCCCTTGGCTGGAATTGAACCTGGGACCCTTGAGTCCGCAGGCCAATGCTCTATCCACTGAGCCAAACTGGTTTTGGAATATGAATGGGCCATTCTAATGATGGATGCTGTGTGTGTGTTCTAATATACTGGCTGTGTTTCAAGCATTATCTAGCTATTCTTATTTGATCTTTTCTAAATTATAATCACCGTGTTTCTAATTCCAGGAGAAGGAAATGCACGATGTTTTTATTGAGATCATTTTAAGTTTATAACTTACCCTATGGAGGGTGCACATCTTCATGAATTATCTTTTTACCCGAGAATGTGGCCTGTCTTTTCATTTGTTCATCTCCCTTTTTGTCCTTCCTTTTTCTCTTCATATGGATTTTAGGTATTTTAAGATTATGCTGAAGTAATTTTTTATCATAAAGGGGGTCATCTCTTCCATTACCTCATTTTTCTTCCATTATATCTTTTAAATGGCTTTTGCTTACATAGATTTTTGCATGTTGATTTTATGACCTGCTTCTTTTTACAAAATTCTATTATTTTTGTGGTAGTTTTCCCATTGATTCTTTTGCATATTAAAGAAATAGAAATGTCAGCTGAAATTATATAGTTCTCTTTCTTTGCTCTAATTTGCTTTTTTGTTTTGTTTCATTTCATTGAAGTGGAATAACTCCAACACAGTGCCTTAGGGTGATGGACAATGTGGCCTTACTTTAGTGGTAAAGCTGGTGTTTTCTCATTAAGAGCAATCCTGATTTTTGGGATGAAGTATACATATTTTTTTTTAAATATATTTTTATTGATTTTGTACAGAGAGGAAGGGAGAGAGACAGAAAGTCAGAAACATCGATGAGAGAGAGTCATCGATCAGCTGCCTCTTGCACACCCCCCACCGGGGATATGCCCGCAGCCAAGGTACATGCCCTTGACCGGAATCGAACCCAGGTCCTTCAGTCCCCAAGCCGACGCTCTATCCATTGAGCCAAACCGGTCCCGGCGAAGTATACATATTTTTTAAAAAATATATTTTATTGATTTTTTACAGAGAGGAAGGGTGGGATATAGAGAGCTAGAAATGTCGAGAGAGAAATATTGACCAGCTGCCTCCTGCACACCCCCTACTGAGGTTGTGCCCGCAGCCCAGGTACATGCCCCTGATTGGAATCGAACCTGGGACCTTTCAGTCAGCAGACTGACGCTCTACCCCTGAGCCAAACCGGTTTTGGCGAAGTATACATATTTTTATCCTGTTAAGAAAGCATCCATTAATTTCTATTTTATATAGTATTTTTAAAAATCATGAATGAGTGCTCATTTCATATGTCTCTCTGCTTCTATGAAAACGGTCCTTCAATTTTCCCCCTTGTCCCATTAATGTGATATAGTAATTAGCATTGAACCTGAGCTTACAATTCTGATGGAAACTCCAGCTCACGGCTTCCCGGCCAGCACGGCTCAGTGGTTGTGTCAAATTATGAACCAGGAGGTCACAGTTTGATTCCCGGTCAGAGCACATGCTGGGGTTGGGTGCTCGATCCCCAGTGAGGGGCGTGCAGGAGGCAGCAATCCATGACTCTGTCTCATCACTGATGTTTCTATCTCTTTCTCCCCCTTCCTCTCTGAAATCAATTAAAAAATATATATGTAGCCCTAACCAGTTTGGTTCAGTGGATAGAGCGGCAGCCTGCAGACTCCAGGTCCCAGGTTCAGTTCTGGTCAAGGGCATGTACCTTGGTTGCGGGCACATCCCCAGTAGGGGGTGTGCAAGAGGCAGCTGATCGATGATTCTCTCTCATCGATGTTTCTAACTCTGTATCCCTCTCCTTTCCTCTCTAAAAAAATCAATAAAATATATATTTTTTAAAATACTGCCTTATTCTGTCCTGAGCACACTGTGTAGGCAGGGGTCCCTGAGACCTGGGAATTACTGCAAGGGTTCTTTCCTTCGGAGTGAAAATGCCGAGAAAGGGTGCCTCTGCGTCTTCACCTGGGGAGCGGGGAGAACGACACCTCTTTGGGGACTGGCACCGGACCGAAGGGCAGGCGTCAATCGCGCCCCCTCCTAACGGACCCCCTGGGCGAGGCCTGCAGCCAGGCCGGACTACAGGCTGGGCAGCCATCAGCCGGGGCAGCGCCGGGGGCCCATCAGAGCCGGTGGGAAGCCGCCAGGGCGACTGCCGCCCGCCAGCCGCTTCGGAAAGGCAGCGCTCACAGCCAGCCCGCGGGTCACCAGGGCCACGACCGTGCCCACTCCGGGCCGGCCCCGGCGCCACACCCACCACGCCTGCCTTAGCTCCAGCCGCCACTGTGGCAGGAAGTGCCTGCGGCTTACCGGAAGCCGACTCGGCGCGGAGGCTCCTGGGAGTTGTAGTCCCCCCTCCCCAAGACCAAGGGCAGCTGCGCAGTGGTGCGAGGTCTCCCAGTGCCGGACCCGGGCTGGCCTCGGTGGCCAGCACCTGGGACCTGGTGGGTTTTGAGGCCCCGGTTGCAGCTCGGGTTGGCGGCTCCCTCCGCGCCAGGCGGTAGAGCGGACACGCGTGGCAGACTCCACGCCCGGGAGGGTGCTCCACGCGGGCCGGGGGGCGGCTGCACCTGCCGTGGTCTGCAGAGAATCGGGGTTCCTGTCCTGCTCAGGAGGGTGCTGCGGGCGGGTCTCCCTGCATCTCTGTCCCCCCCGCAGCTCGGCCACATCCGAGTTCACCGTCCGCAGGAACCAGCGACAGCCTTGCTGGGTCAGTGGGGGCCCAGCTCTCCCGCGAACGTCACCCCTCTTTCCCGGCGGTGGATTTGCTTCTGTCCCTTGACCCTGAGCTTCTCCGCGCACCCAGGTCCCTGGATTCGGCTCCGGTGGCCAGGCTCCCTCGGGGCAGGATGGACTGACAGGAAAGGCCCCCTTCTCCCCGGCCCTCCCTCACTGCGTGGACCCGTCTACGCAGGCTCCGAGCTCGGAGGCTGCGGGATGATGGTTATTTCAGGGATCTGCATGCCTGTCTTCCCTCCACAAGCCTATTTTAAAAAAATATATATTTTTTTAATTGATTTTGTACAGAGAGAAAGGGAGAGAGATAGTTAGAAACATCGATGAGAGAGAGTCATCGATCAGCTGCCTCCTGCACGCCCCCTACTGGGGATGTGCCCACAACCAAGGTACATGACCTTGACCAGAATCGAACCCGGACCTTTCAGTCCCCAAGCCGACGCTCCATCCACTGAGCCACACTGATCTCGGTCCACAAACCTACTGAGTGTCTGAGTCCGAGGCCCTGGAAGGACAGGTCCCCTGCGCGGCTGGGAGCCGCGGCGCTGCGGGCAGGCGAACAGCAGGGCTCCCGAAGCTCCGCTGCTCCTCGTTTCTTTTCCGTTACACTCCCGGGGTCTACTCCTTTTCTCCCCCCTCCTCTTCTGAGTCCAAGGCCATTAATGGTCAGTTTCATTTTATGCGTGTCTTAGGGCTGTGGTTTTCCTCGGTGTGTGTACTTACCCACCAACGTTGAAATGTAGTGCTTTTGCAGTTGTCATATTTTTGCATTTTTTGTTATTTTCAAGTTTTGTTTTTTGGTTCAGAGAGTGGCATCTATGCAATACTGATTTTTTAAAAAAAATATTTGCTGCCGAAACCGGTTTGACTCGGTGGAGTGTTGGCCTGCGGACTGAGAGGTCCTGGGTTCGATTCCAGTCAAGGGCACGTACATTGGTTGCAGTCATCAATCGACCAGGCAGCTGGTCGATGTTTTTCTCTCATCGATGTTTCTAGCTCTCTATCCCTCTCCCTTCCTCTCTGTAAAAAAATCAATAAAATATATATTAAAAATATTTGCTAAGGTTTATTTTTTAGCCTATTGATTTTTTACAATTTTTTTTTTTATTGAGTTCAGACAAGAATGGAAAGGGATAAAAACATCAATGAGAATCACATTGCTTGGCTGCCTCCTGCACGCCACCTACTGGGGATGGAGCCTACAACACCCCAGCATGTGCCCTGACCATTTGAACCCGGGACCCCTCAGTCCCCAGGCCAATGATCTAAATGTGCTAAGAAAGAATGCACATTTTCTCATTATCAAGTGCATTCTTCTGTCTGACCCAATAGCTCAGCTTCTAAGTTATTCCAATGTGACGCATCCTTACTGTTTGTTGTGTAGCCTCTGCAGTCATTTCTAGAAACGTCCTCTGGAATCTCCTCCCTGTTTGTCCGGTTCTCCTCTGTGCCTCCGTGTTTGTTTGCTGTGCGTTTGAGCTACAGCCACCTCGGGCCCATTTACCCGTGACCCAGACCTAACAGGGCTGGCTCCGGGGCCTTGCACCGTCTGTCTGCACTGGGTTGTTCTTTCCTGCTTCTGTATGTCTTGTGTTATTATTTCACTAATTCCAGACATTGTGTGCCGGCGAGAAGAGACTTCGGCAGGGTTGTCACTGTATGTGAAACCGGAAGGTCAGGAGGTACATGCCCTTGACCAGAATCGAACGTGGGACCCTTCAATCCATGGGCGGATGCTCTGTCCCCTGAGCCAAACCAGCTGGACTGCAAGCTTTTTTTTTTGCTTTTTTTTTTTCCTTTTTTTTTTCTAAGTGGAAGAACTGCGTTGTAAAATAACATGAAAAATATACATAATAAGTACATAAACCAGTAACATGGTTGTGTATTGTCATGACCAAGTACGTACTGTACATGCCTGTATGTGCTGCCTTTGTACGTGAATGGCAGTGCGGGTGTGTGCGCATGTGTGAGTCACGTGGGATCTCTGACGTCATGATGCTGTGGTGTCATTAGGTGACAGTCTTAGCTCCACGGTACCCAGGGGACCGCGCTGTCCGCGGGCCCGGCGTTGACCAGGTGGTCAGGGGGAACGGGACTCTGGGGAGAGGAGCGCAAATGATTCCTGGTTTGGTGCTGTTTGCAGCTCCCCAACCGAACCTGCCGCCCTCCCGGTGCAGCGGCCACACGGCCACACGGGGCTGTGTGGGGTGCGCGCCTGCAGCACCAGCAGGGCCCCCTGCAGACCTGTGTGCACCCCGGCTCCGGCCCAATGGTTCCCCCTCAGGCCGCATTCCTCGCCCGGCAGCAGCCTGCGTGGTCCGTGTCCTGCAGCAGAATCAGGCCCACTCGCCTGCCCCACGCCCCATTCCAGGAAAGCAGACAGCGGGTGCTCTCGCTCCTGCCCCCCCTCCTACCCCCGCTGGCCGCCGTGGGGGCCCCGGCCAGCCTCTAACGCCCACGTTCTTCAGCTGGAAGCTGGCACCTGCTCCGGCCCGGTGCCCTGCACTCCACAGGAGCATCCGTTTCCCTCCTCTGAGCCGTGCGCCTGAGTGTCTGCAGCGGGCACACAGCGGCCTGGGGTGCGTTACTCCCCGCTTTCTCAGCGCCAGCGGGTCTCGGGGCACTTCCCCTGGACCGCCTCTCCTGGCTGGTGAGGTGAGGACAACCCATCCCACTCTCCTCCAGTAGATGGCGCTCCAACCACTTCCCTCTCACAGGAGGGCCTTCGAGGGCGGGTCCAGCAGCTGCTCCTCAGAATTGGGTGGTTTGGTTTTAAAAAATATATATACATTTTGCCGGGACCGGTTTGGCTCAATGGATAGAGCGTCGGCTTGGGGACTGAAGGACCCGGGTTCGATTCTGGTCAAGGGCATGTACCTTGGTTGCGGGCATATCCCCAGTAGGGGGTGTGCAAGAGGCAGCTGGTCGATGACTCTCTCTCATCGATGTTTCTAACTCTCTATCTATCTCCCTTCCTCTCTGTACAAAATCAATAAAATATATTTTTAAAAAAATATATATATACATTTTATTGATTTTTTTTACAGAGAGGAAGAGAGAGGAATAGAGAGTTAGAAAACATTAATGAGAGAGAATAATTGATCAACTGCCTCTTGCACACCCCCTACTGGGGATATGCCGGCAACCAAGGTACATGTCCTTGACTGGAATCGAACCTGGGACCTCTCAGTCCACAGGCTGACGCTCTTATCCACTGAGCCAAACCGGTTTTGGGGGCGGGGCCGGCTGGTCAAAGGCCTGTGGCCCCTCCCCCGGGCCAGCCCCAGCCCCATCAGCCTCAATTGGGGCGGGCTGGCCAGACCCTATGGTGCACAAATTCATGCACCAGGCCTCTAGTTTATATAGAACATACTTAATTACAATGTCCATCTGTAGCTACAGTAACTGTGACTACTGAGCTTTGGTGTGTGTGAATAAATTAAACCAGTAAGTAACAGGAGGTACCAGGACAATCCCATGGCTATTCAGGGGTTCTGTGCCTGCAGAGCTACAAAAGAAGAATTATACTTATCACTGAACATAGCAGTGACCTATATATATAAAAGCCAAAGCGACCATTACCACAGAACGATGGAACAACTAGTCTCTATAATGCACACTGACCACCAGAGGGCAGATGCTCAGTGCAGGAGCTGGCCCCATCCCACAGGCGATGGGGCCTGCCAGCCAACCTCCCAATCCCTCCCCCTGGCCGGCAAGCCCCAATCACCTGATCGGGGCCTGGCCCCCAGGCTGGGATGTGGAACCGGGGGTGGGTGGCGGCAGACATGGCCCCTTTCCCAGGGAGGCTGAGGGCTGGCTCCTCCTTGGAGCTGGCAGCCAACCTCCTGGGTCCCTCCCTCGTCCCTCCCTCACAGGTGGCAGGTACTGATCACCTGATTGGGGCCAGGCCCTGGGCTGGATGGCAGCAGATGCGGATAGCGAGGAAAGGAGGAGGTGGGGAGGCAGGGAGCCCAATTGGCCCTGATCACCAGCCAGGCCTAAGAACCCCACCTGTGTACGAATTTTGTGCACTGGGCTTCTAGTCTATATATATAAAAGCCTAAGCAACCATTCCACTGTTCAACATAGCTATTATGTGCACTGACCACCAGGGGGCAGACGTTCAATGCACAGGCATGGAAACATGGAACAGACTGATGAATCTCAGAGAGAAGGGGGACAGGGAATGCAGGAAGAAATTATCCAAAGATCTTATATGCATACTAGAGGCTCTGTGCACAGATTTGTGCTCTGGTGGGGTCCCTAAGCCTGGCCTGCAGGGATTGGGCTGAAACCAGCACTCCAACATCACCCAAGGGATCCCGGATTGCGAGAGGGTGCAGGCTAGTCGGAGGAACCCCACTGGTGCACGAATCTGTGCACTGGGCCTCCAGAGAACAACAACAGATAATTTTCTTTCCTGGGCATAATTCAGCTTGTAAGGAGATAAGTGAAGTTCCAGGTGCCAGCTAGGCAGAGGGAACTTTAAGCCACAATTAAGTTTGTGAGTTGATGCTGCAGCTGCCTGTGGGTTTGTTTATCAAAAAAACTTGGGTGTTAAGGACTAACAGATGATGTAAAGCACAGCCCTGGACACACAAGAGAGAATTGGCACTGAAATAACTCAAATTCAGAAATTTCAAAAGTCCATGTGCCGGTACTTGTCCCAGCATTAAGAAGGGATTCAACTATCTGGAGAAAGGCTGTGTGTAGATTCAATAAGGAGTCCAAAGACGAAAGATAGTTTTGAAAGGCACTGGGGGTCAGAGGAGTTTCAGCTAAAGGAGCTAAAGACTCTCCTTGACTCAGGACCCCGTGCTTTTTATTAACACAAATTGTCCTAAGGCAAGGTGGAGATAATACACTGCAAAGGGTAGGGTTTAGAGCATTGTCAGAATGGGGACGAGCCTACAGCTGTTCAGGTGTTTGGCCAATAGGAGGCAATAACATGTAGATTGAGATGCCCTGAGCTGTCTGGCAATAAACAATCATCCTATTCAGGTTGGGGGGAAGTGCCCTCTAGCTACTTCGATAGGTAATTACATATGTGAATCAGCCCTTGTTGAGCCTCCAAGTTTCATCAACCTTTTGGTAAAACTCTTGTAATTATGATATGCTGGAATTGGCTCCTGGCAGCCATGCACGTAAGGGTGAGGGACAGACTAGAGGAAAATCTGCCCATTTGCACAGGAAGCTTGTCTGTCTCTCCCTGGATTCTGTGGGAAAGAGTTTATTACTCTGCTGATTCCTAAGCCTTGACCAGCAGCTCACATGAGTGAGAATCTCAAATTTGCCTATTCATGTCCCAGTTAAAAAATTGAACAATCGACACACATTTGTCCTGGCCTTTAAAATACAATTTACAGAAGCAAAAAAAATATTTCTGGAGGAAGACATATTCAGCCCAGGTTTTGTCAGGATTCTTAAATACTAACACCAAATGAGTTCATAATGCAAGATTATAAAACATGAGGAACCCAGCCACCAGGAAAGTCAACAGACATTCTAACAAAATAAGAACTACAAATATTTTAGGTAATAGAAAAACCAGACATTTTATTAAAATGATTATCTTTAGAAAAAATTAAAAACAGCCCTAACTGGTTTGGCTCAGTGGAGAGAGCATCGCCTGTACTGAGGGGTCCCGGGTTCCAGTCAAGCGCTGGATCAATGTTTCTAACTCTCTATTCCCCTTTCTTCCTCTGTAAAAAATTAAAAAATTTTTAAAAATCAATAAAAATATTTTTTAGTCCTAGCCGGTGTGACTCAGTGGAAATGAAAAACAGCCACTGAAATTTAAAATTCAACATGAAAATACTGGACGAACATGGCAAACGGCAGATCAGACTCAGCTGAAGGGAAAGCAGAGCTTAGCAACTCAGCAGAGAGCCGGGAATGTGAACCAGCGGGAAACCCAGACAAGGCAGGGAACTGGGAGAAAAGCAAACATTCAGGGAGGTAATGGCTCGGACTGGACGGCAGGCGGGAGTCAGATTGGGCAGCCCCGTGTGCGCCTGGCTGATAAACAAGGGAATTCTCAGCTGAGCGTGCGCCGTGCAGGTTGAGCTAAGTTCCTCCCGAGCCGCACTCACTGCCTCGGACCCGTGGCTCAGTCCCCCGGAATCCCCCCCGCGGGCGGGTGCGGGACGGTCCCAGTGCCCTGCGCCCCGGCTCCGCCGCCAGCCCTGCGCGCCCCGCGCCCCTGGCGGAGGCCGGCGGAGCTCACCGGGCCAGGCTCCGGGGTCGGCACGGAGCGGTCCGCCCGCACCCGGGAACCCCACGAGCCCCGTCTGGGGCCGGGAGAGGCTGGTGCCCGGCCCTGCCTACTTCTCGGGGGCACTGGGCCTCGCCCTCCGCGTGGCCCCCCAGCGCGCTGCTCCCGGGCCGGGGAGGGAGGCGCCCGTTTCCGTTCCTCCCGCGGGGAGTGGCCCGTGCGCGGCCCTGGACCCCGCTCCCCGCCCGCCCCGCGAGGGTGACCTCGCAGCCGCCGCGGGGAAAGCCTCCGCCTGCCAACCGCCCGCCCGCCGGCGTCCCAGCCCCGGCCCTGCCGGCTGCCCGCTGCCCGCTGCCCGCCTCCCGCCGCAAAGCGCCCGCCCCAGCGACGCTCCAGAACCGCCCCCCCCCCCGGCCTCGGCGCACTATTCCCCCCAGGGTGCCTCCCCCGCCCCGGAGGGTGCCTCCCCGGAGGGTGCCTCCCCGGAGGGTGCCTCCCCCCCCGGAGGGGCCGCCTCCCCGGGACCCCAGGCTCCGGGCGGGGAGGCCAGGGCCCGGGGGCCGGCCCTCTGCGCCGCACACCTCGCCGCCGTGGCGCCTCTGCCCCTCACCCGGGACATTCGGGTCCCACTCCGGGCGCAGGATGCACCACGTCCAATGGCGAGGCAAGCGGCCTGAGCACCGGGCCGCCACCTGCGAGCCCAGGAGGCGGATGCGAACCCCCGCCCCCCGCAGCCCGCGCAGCCAGGCCGCCCTGATGCCGGCGAGGCCACCGCCCCGGGAGGAAGGCGGCCGCCCCAGAGGTGCTTGTCGCTGGCCTTTCCCGAAAGGGGACACACAGGTCCCGTCTACTGCTCCGCCCAGCACCGTGTCTGCGGTGCTGCTTCCCGGCACAGCAGGCCCCGCCCTGCCCGGCGCCCTCGGTGCCCGCCACGCTCACCGCAGCGGGTCGTTTCCAGGCTCCTCTATTCTAACTACCTGCCTCCCGCGCCGGCGTCAGCCCTCATTCTCTTCAAAAGACACTCCTGTGTCCTGGCCGGTGTGGCGCAGTGGTTAGCCAGCCTGCGGCCGGAAGGGTCCCAGGTTTGACTGATCGAGGGCACACGCCTGGGTTGCAGGCTCCATGCATGCCCAGTAGGGGGCGTGCAGGAGACAGCCGATCCATGGTTCTCTCTCATCACTGTTTCTCTCTCTCTCTCCCTTCCTCTCTGAAATCAATTAAAATATTAAAAATAAAAAGACACGCCCTGATCGCTTTGGCTCAGTGGATAGAGCGCCGGCCTGCGGACTGAAAGGTCCCGGGTTCGATTCCGGTCAAGGGCATGGACCTTGGCTGTGGGCACTTCCCCAGTGGGGGGCGTGCAGGAGGCAGCTGATCGCTGACTCTCTCATCGGTGTTTCTAGCTCCCTCTCCCTCTCCCCTGAGGAGGGCGCCCCGCAGGGGCCGGCGGAAGAGGGAGACCCCGCACTCCCGTGGGTGCAGAGCGCGGAGCCCCCCATCCCAGGTGCCGCCTCAGGCGGAGCCAGCCCCGGGCCCCCCCTCACCAGCCCGGGCGGCGGTGCCGGTCTCTGCACCGGAGCTTCGGCCTGGCCTTCCCCGTGACCCTGGGGCCGCCGCTCTGAAGGGTGCGCTTTGGGGGCTGGACATTGGGGTCCCCTCCAGGGGACTGACTCCGTGCGTGTCTGGATCCTAAGAGAAACCACTGGCCGCGTCCCGGGGGCTCGTGCGGGGTGCGGGGTTCGGGGTTCGGGCGCGGGCCCGGCTTTCCGTTGGGGGCGGCGGGAGAGGACGCGGCAGCTGCGGAGAAAGAACTTTATTCCGGGGCGGGGCCCGGGGGGCCCGGGGGGCCCGGGAGGGGCCGGAGGAGGGGCTGGGGCTGGGGCTGGGGCTGGGAAGGGCCTGGGAAGGGCCGGCCCTGGGCTTCGGGGCCCCGCCGCCGCCTCAGGTCGGAGGGCAGCTCGCGTGCGGAGCCGGCTTTTCCGCCGACCACGGCTCCCCGTCGCCTCCTTTGGCCCCTGGGGAAGGACGGGGGGTTCCAGGAGGGGCTTCGGGCTGCAGGGAGCCGGGGTGTCGCCCCCAGTCCTCCTTGGCCCCGCTTCCCCCCGGGCCCCCGAGCTCGCAGGAGGCCGGCTGAGCCCGCGGCTCCCCCTTCCCTCCCCTCTGACCCTCAAGGTCAAAGCAGCCCAAGCCCCCCATCTGGTCCCCCTGTCCGGGTCCCCGTCCCTCTGCTCTCTCTTCCGTCCCACTCTCCACTCCCGCCTCTCTCACCCCGGGCCCCTCCCTAGGCCGCGCCCCTCCTTCCTGCCCCCCAACCCGACCCTCCAGGGCGGCGGGGACCTTGGGGCAGGTTCTGCGAGTCCTGGTCGCTGGCATTGGGGATGGGCGCCGCAGTGGCGCTGGGGACGGGGCTGACGGAGAGCAGCAGCAGCAGCATCAGGACCAGTGGGCCCCACATGGCGAGGCAGTCGGGGCTGCAGGGGGGAGAGGGTGACGGGTGGGGGGTCAGAGGCTCCTCCCAACCTGCCCCTTCTCCCCTCCCCTCCTCTCCTCCCCTCCCTCCTCCGCTCCCTCCTCCCCCGCCCAGGAGCCCGGTCCCCGGCCCCGAGGCCCGCCCGCCCTCGCAGGGCCGTTACCGGTGCACAGCCCGCTCGCAGCCTGGGATCCCCAAGGACTGTTCGGTGCAGGCAGTTGCCGGCGCGGCTCCTGGAGCTCTGGGTGCTGGCTCGAGCCCAAACCACGCCCGCCACTGGCCACGCCCACCACTGTGACACCCGCCCCTCGCGATGGCCACGCCCCGCCAAAACCACGCCCAGCCCGTGACACACGCCCCTCGCGATGGCCACGCCCCGCCCACCACTGTTACACCCGCCCCTCGCGATGGCCACGCCCCGCCACGAACCACGCCCACCATTGTTACACACGCCCCTCGCGATGACCACGCCCCCGGCCGTAGCCACGCCCCCATCCTTTAACCGCACCCTTAGCGTCCAGACAAGCCCTCCCCCACGGGACACCCCCCTAAGCCAGGGCCACCCTGATGGTGAGGGGAACCCTGGGGTCCCCTCCCGCCGAGTCCCTCTTCCGACGTGAGTCCCAACCCCGACGTGAGCCCCCAGCCCAGCCGTCCCAGGAGCCCGGCGCCTGCGGTTCTCAGGCGCGGTCACCCCTGCGGGTTCCAGCCCCTGGCCTCCGACGCTGCCTCCTCGGCCCGAAGACCACCCAGCTGCTAGGGGGGGGTCCCCGCACTGTGGCCTGCGGCCCCTGCAGGCCGTCCGCTGGGGAGACCACAGGTCACTTTCTCCTCTCAGGGGTCACTGGCCCGCACCCCATGTCGTGTCCGAACGCCGCGGTTCGTCGGCTTTGTCCAGTTTGTAGTTGTTTAGGCAGGAGGTGAGTCTGGCCAGAAAGGGAAGATGACAGGTCTGTTATGTTTGAATGATGGCCCCTCATAGAACCGTCTCACACTTTTATCTTTAATATCCTTACATTTATTTTTAGTGGCATGGCTGTGTCCGGACCGTTCCTGTTCAGGCCGTCTTGTTTTCCCCTCATAGTGACAGTCACACCCGCCCGCCCCCACTTTGCAGCTCCTGCCCTGTCCCCCCTCCGCCCAGAGATCCGCACCTTTTCCCACTGGGTCTGCGCAGCTCCAGCCGCTCCCCGGGCTGCCGCAGCCTTTCCTCCCCGGTCTGCTCCACATCACAGCGTCAGGCAGAAACAATAAAAGTTCCTGGGGAATCTGTCTGCGAGGCCGGCCCTCCGGACGCTCCTAACCCGCACATCCGCCCTCCGGACGCCCGCGGGCCGCCCAGCTCCGGCTCCTGGCCCTCCCGCGGCCGCATCCTCCGGCCTCCGACCGGACGTCCTCCCGGAGCCCCGGGCCCGAGGGGACAGGCCGAGGACCCCGCGATCTGCGTGGCTCCGGGAGGACACGCGGGGCCAGAGCCCACCGCGGCCGGCGGGATCGCCGACCTCCGTGCGCCTCCCCGGCCCGCGGCAAAGACCGACCCCCCTCAACCAGGGTCTCAGACATCCCCGTCCTCTGGGGGCCGGGCCGAGGGGGCGCGAGGAGCCGCCACCTGCACACCTGCCCCCAGCCGCCACCTGCCCGCCTGCCCCCAGCCGCCACCTGCCCCCAGCCACCTCCTGCCCCCAGCCGCCACCTGCCCGCCTGCCCCCAGCCGCCACCTGCCCGCCTGCCCCCAGCCGCCACCTGCCCCCAGCCACCTCCTGCCCCCAGCCACCTCCTGCCCCCAGCGGCCACCTGCCCGCCTGCCCCCAGCCGCCACCTGCCCCCAGCCACCTCCTGCCCCCAGCCGCCACCTGCCCGCCTGCCCCCAGCCGCCACCTGCCCCCAGCCGCCACCTGCCCCCAGCCACCTCCTGCCCCCAGCCGCCACCTGCCCCCAGCCGCCACCTGCCCGCCTGCCCCCAGCCGCCACCTGCCCCCAGCCGCCACCTGCACACAGCTACCACCTGCCCCCAGCCGCCACCTGCACACCTGCCCCCAGCCACCTCCTGCCCCCAGCCGCCACCTGCCCCCAGCCGCCACCTGCCCGCCTGCCCCCAGCCGCCACCTGCCCCCAGCCGCCACCTGCACACAGCTACCACCTGCCCCCAGCCGCCACCTGCACACCTGCCCCCAGCCCCCTCCTGCCCCCAGCCGCCACCTGCCCCCAGCCGCCACCTGCACACCTGCCCCCAGCCACCTCCTGCCCCCAGCCACCACCTGCCCCCAGCCGCCACCTGCCCGCCTGCCCCCAGCCACCACCTGCCCGCCTGCCCCCAGCCACCACCTGCCCGCCTGCCCCCAGCCGCCACCTGCCCCCAGCCACCTCCTGCCCCCAGCCACCTCCTGCCCCCAGCGGCCACCTGCCCGCCTGCCCCCAGCCGCCACCTGCCCCCAGCCACCTCCTGCCCCCAGCCGCCACCTGCCCCCAGCCACCTCCTGCCCCCAGCCGCCACCTGCCCGCCTGCCCCCAGCCGCCACCTGCCCCCAGCCACCTCCTGCCCCCAGCCGCCACCTGCCCCCAGCCGCCACCTGCCCCCAGCCGCCACCTGCCCCCAGCCACCACCTGCCCGCCTGCCCCCAGCCACCACCTGCCCCCAGCCGCCACCTGCCCCCAGCCACCTCCTGCCCCCAGCCGCCACCTGCCCCCAGCCACCTCCTGCCCCCAGCCACCACCTGCCCCCAGCCACCACCTGCCCGCCTGCCCCCAGCCGCCACCTGCCCCCAGCCACCTCCTGCCCCCAGCCGCCACCTGCCGGCCTGCCCCCAGCCGCCACCTGCCCCCAGCCACCTCCTGCCCCCAGCCGCCACCTGCCCCCAGCCGCCACCTGCCCCCAGCCGCCACCTGCCCGCCCGCCGCGCCCAGGGGCCGCAGTGCCATGGGCGCGCGTGGAGCAGAGGGTTTTCCAAGTCCCGCGCCGCAGATGCCGCCGCAGATGCCGCGCTGCACGTTCCTCCAGCCCCGGGCCGCCTCGCCCCGCAGGCCCGCCCGCCCCCTGCGGAGCTCTGCCCGGCTCCCGCTCCGCCCCGGTCCACAGGCAGCGGGTCGATGCAGCCGCCGACGGCCAGGAGCCGTAAACGCTCCCATGCGGGGGTTTTCCACGACCAGAGGCCGCGGGAGGAGGGCCGCACATTTTGCTCGATTCTCTGTGGCCGAAACCGCTTTAACGTGGGAGCGCTGCTCAGTGCGGTGCTGCGGGCCGCCGCGTCCCCGCGGGGCCGCGTGGGTGACAGCAGTCCTGCACCACCGGGCACGGATCAGATCGGGGGCAACTCTGTCCTCAGGCACAGGCGGCCGTGCTTCGCTCTGACCCATCGGGAGGCTCTGGGACAAACCGGAAGTTGCCGGGCCCCACGCTGAGCAGTGAAATGGGGAGGGACAGGGCCCGTGACCACAGGGCCGGGCTGTGCGGAGGCCGAGGCGCCTGGCTGGGAACAGGCAGCCAATGCGGGATCAGACCTCACCGCGCCGCTGACCCCTCCCCCAGCAGGGGGCGCAGTTCGCCTGTTCACACATCCCCTCAGGCGGGCAGGGGAAGGGGAAATAAAGCCAAGTACTATGCGCTCCAGCAAATGTCATCTGTGCCATCAGCTGAGCCCAACCAAGAGCTCTATTAATATATATATATATATAGATTTTAGAGAGGGAGGAGACATCAACGATGAGAATCAT
Source organism: Nyctalus aviator (assembly GCA_036971965.1). Classification (NCBI taxonomy): domain Eukaryota; kingdom Metazoa; phylum Chordata; class Mammalia; order Chiroptera; family Vespertilionidae; genus Nyctalus; species Nyctalus aviator. Next base: position 94,787,041 of record CM072927.1, on the reverse strand, counting down.
TGATCAGCTGTCTCCTGCACCCCCGCCTCCCTCTCCACTGGGATCAAACCCGCAACTGGGGCAGGTGCCCTTGACTGGACTTGAACCCAGGACCCTTCAGTCCACAGGCCAGCGCTCCATCCCCTGAGCCAAACCGGCTAGGGCAAGAGCTCCATTTTTTATGGTGCAAAGTCTTAGTTACTTTTTTCCTTTACCCACTCACCTTGGTGCTGACAACTGTGTATCTGAAAGGATTACCTGAAAACTTTAAAATATACTTCTTCATCAAATCAAACTCACCGCTATATTTGCTTACTGCAAAGAAAGGTCACCTTGGTGACAGCGAAAAGATGCGCCCCTTTCTCAGAAGTGTGAACAATTTGAGAAAATAGGAAACATTTACACACATTAGTTCTTTATTGAAGAGGCAGTTCAGACCCATTCATATATGCAAAGGGTAGGATGACAAAACATGTGATGACCTTTAAAATATTTCACTTAAAATATACATTATAGTCATTAAGCTTTATGGTCACAGGGTAGGAAATCTTAGCAGTTGCCATGGAAACTGCTGTAAAGAGTATTTCCTGCACGGAATTATGCAAAATCTACCATTTACTTGCTGTTCTGCAGCATATTCATACTCAGCTAGAAAAATATGGCAAGAATGCTGAGCAACAGAAATGGTAGGCATTTGTGATTTTAAACACTTTTTATGGAAGTCTCACACACATGCAGAGACACACAACACACATATCCCGAGTGCACAGAACACTGGGATAGTCAGCACCACATTTCAAACACAACGTACACCACCAGTGACCCCCTCCCCCACCCCGGCCTGTGCCCGGCCAACGGCTCTCCTGATGTCTAAGTGCATAGACACACTTCGCCTGCTCCTAGTGTAAATAGAAGGAATAGACACGATGTTCACTTTTGTCTCTGGATTCTGCTATTTGACTTTGTGAGATGACGCTGCATAATTGTACGTTAATTCTCTCTGCATTACAGCATCCTGAGGGGGAATATGCCATGAAGTTCCTTCGCCGACAGCGTACACGCCTTCAGAGAGCTCTGGGTTTTGCGTTTTACACCACAGACATTCCAGTCCATGCCTTTGGTGGACATCCCGTGTTTCTGCCAGGTTTGGGAAAAGGGTTTGGCTTGAAGTACCGGATTTCCAAAATCTAGCAATTGGCAATGCCAGCAGCAGCACAGACTTCCTGCTGTTTACATTCTTGCCAACACATGCTTTCCCGTTGCTGTTCACGCTAACCATTTCAGGGGTGGGTAGGAGGACCACATGAAGGATCTGTCCGGGAACTCATGCACCAGGGATGTCTCTCTGTTTTGCAACTGTTTTTGTTTTTATCTTGAAGGCATGGTTAGGTAAATTTTCCCCTAGGCACTTGAGGATTTTTGATGCTACTATAAGTGCTATTGCTTCCAAATTCTTCATTTTCTATGTTTATTGCTGGTATAGTAAAGCAATTTTTTCATAATGAATTTGTATGCAGGGACCTTGAATTTACTCATTAATTCTAATTGTATAATTCTCAGACTTTTCTACATACAAAATCATGCCATTTCATTCTAAATCGTAAGCCTTTGGATTATAAGTCTCCCCTTACTTTCTTGGCTAGGTCCTTCTGCATAACCATCTATGTATATAAAAGGCTATCAGATGCCTCATGCACACCCCTTATGTGTCCCTCCGCCTGGTCACTATGATGTGCACTGACCACCAGGGGGCAGATGCTCAAAGCAGGAGCTTCCGAGCTGCAGTGGCTTGGCAGGGGTGGTTCTCAGGTAACACGCCTTGAAACGAGAGAGGAGGGAGCCCAGTTCCTCTCGAGGCCGCCCACGTGAGTCCACCAGGCCGCCCGCGTGAGTCCACCAGGCCGCCCGCGTGAGTCCACCAGGCCGCCCGCGTGAGTCCACCAGGCCGCCCATGTGAGTCCACCTTCGGTGGTGGGTTATGCTCTGGCTGGGGCATGGTTGGCCCCGAATCTGGTTTACTGCTCACTTGCGTTAGTATTCCACACCCTATACAACAGCAACTTAGCAGAGTGCCCTCCCACACTCCGAGACCCCTCGGGGGATGTCGGGGCCCGTTTCGGCTTGATCCTTGCAGACCAGGCGGAGGGACCCCACCTGCTGGAGGGAACCCCTCACTCTGACGAGGCCAGACTGACTGTGGGAAGTTGGCTCCAGGGCATGTCCGACCCATCTACACCATTCCTGTCCCACCAGTCACATTTTAATTAATTTCACTTCAATGTGCACGAATCTGTGCACAGGTCACTGGTACTGAATAAAATTAGTGATAGTAGATATCCTTGTCTGTTTGTTCTGTTGTTATTTATTTATTTATTTATTTTAATATTTTATTGTTTTTTTTTACAGAGAGGAAGAGAGAGGGATAGAGTTAGAAACATCAATGAGAGAGAATCAACCATCAGATGCCTCTTGCACACCCCTTATGGAGGATGTGCCCGCAACCAAGGAACATGCCCTTGACCAGAATCGAACCTGGGACCTTTCAGTATGCAGGCTGACACTCTATCCACTGAGCCAAACTGGTTTCGGCTGTGTTGTTGTTTTGTTTTTTAATCTTGGGAGAAAACTTTCAATATTTCCCCACTAAGCATGTTGCTGACTGTAGTTTAAGATACTCTGTATTCCACTAAAGAACACAGGTGAATGGCAATGTCACCACATTTGTTTCCTGCCTGCTAGATTACTTTCCTTCATGTGGCATCACGGTTACTGATTTTTAATTATTAAACCCTCCCCTTCCTGGAGTAAGACACACCTGATCACTCTGTCTCCCCAGGACGGGGCCATGCAACTACAAAGAAAGAGCTACAGGCAATCAAAATGGATCATCATGACTGGTTTAGACTAACCAGGACTTACCCTCTGAGTCATGTTAAGAAATGATAGACACCAAATTCCATCAAGGCAAGAGAAGAGCAAGGACATCAAGTTAAAAAAAAAAAAATGTCTGCTAGAAACGTATATTAATTTGTTCCCAAATACTGGAAATAAGGGACAGTGCACAAGTTAATGACACTGTATTCATATCAAAAAGTATAGATAACGTTTCTGAGGCACACTGCACATCAAATATGTGGGTTAAAAAACAGGGGTGGGATCAGAGCTGGGCATATTTTATAGAGTAAGAGCAGCAGAGTTGTCTTTATCTATTATTGTTTATGAAAATAGTATGTTTTAAAACCTTTTTTTTTCCTCAAATGTAGTTGAAAAATACAAAAATCACTATTGGTGAGACATTTATTAGAAACCCATTTATAAGTGCCTGAAAATAATAGAAACTTATGCATTTAACTATTTGTACCTGCCAGACATCTCACCAACATTTTGCAATTTTAATACACAAATAAGAATATTGCCTTCTCATAAATTATTCAAATCCAAACTTGCATAGTTATTAGATTGCATTTTTTAAATATGATATAAACTTCCACATAGGTATTTAATGCTACTGACCTTATTATCAAATCCTGATGATGTGAAAACTTCATTTTATACAATAAAAGTTTAGAGGTGACAGTTTCTGACATCTTTCCTATAAACATGTGATTTTACATCAGAAATATGGCTTTTGGTATAACATTTTCCAAGACAAAATATTTTCCCACATTTATCAGTTTTGACAGACTTTGCCTTGGTATGACTCCCTGATATGTAAATACAACGTTAGTCCAAAATAAATATTAAATATTTATAAAATTGACTCCTGTATAAATTATCTAGTGTCCAATGAGTTGTAGCGTGTTGCTGAAGGCATTTCTTCCTGTTGCCTTCTTAGGGACTCTCCTTCTGTAAAAAGTCAGATGAAAATGAACCTAACATCTGAATGTTTTCCCCCCGTTCAAAAACATGAACTCTCAGATCATATCTGACTCCAAATCATTATTCAGAGGGTTTTCCTAAAATGAGGCCTGACTTTCACAGGAGATTCCCCTCATTGAGCACATTCACATTTTCCCGCCTGTGGATCCTCTGGTGGCTGTTGAAGGCTGACCTGTGGTGGAATTTTTTCCCACATTCATTACATTCGTAGGGCTTCTCTCCTGAATGAGTTCTGTAATGCACAGTGAGGTATGACTTCTGGGAGAAGACTTTCCCACATTCATTACATTCATAGGGTTTCTCTCCTGAATGGCTTCTATAATGTACAGTGAGGTTTGACATCCGAGAGAAGACTTTTCCACATTTACTACATTCGTAAGGCTTCTCTCCTGAATGAATTCTATGATGTATGGTGAGATATGACTTCTGAGAAAAGAACTTACCACATTCATAACACTCATAGGGCTTCTCTCCTGTGTGTACTCTCTGGTGTCTAAAGAGGGATGAATTATGGGAGAAAGTTTTCCCACATTCGCTGCACCCATAGGGCTTCTCTTCTGAATGACTACTATAATGTACAGTGTAGTATGACAAATCAGAGAACAATTTTCCACATATATTACATTCATAGGACTTCTCTCCTTCTGGAAGTGACTGGTGTCCACCAAAGGCTGAATTTTCAAGGAAAGTTCTTCCACATTCATTACATTCATAGGGTTTCTCTCCTAAATGAGTTGTATGATGGTCAGTAAGATAGGAGAATTGAGAAAACTTTCCACATTCACTACATTCAAAGGGTTTCTCGTCTGTGTGTACTTTCCGATGTCTAATGAAGGCTGAATTCAGATTGAAGGTTTTGCCACAGTCATTACACTCATAGGGTTTCTCTTCTAAATGGCTTCTGTAATGTATAGTGAGGTAGGACACTCGAGAAAAGAATTTTCCACACTCACTACATTGGTAAGGTTTCTCTCCTGTGTGTGTTCTCTGATGTGTGATAAGGGTAGATTTTCGGTAGTAGGACTTCCCACAGTCATTACACTTGTAGAGCTTCTCTCCTGTGTGTGTCCTCTGATGGTCGCTGAGGGCTGACTTGCGGGAGAAGGATTTCCCACACTCATTGCACGGATAGGGTCTCTCCCCCGAATGATTTCTCTGGTGGAGGGTGAGGTGTGTCTTCTGGCAGAAGGTTTTGCCACATTCACTACATTCATAGGGTTTCTCTCCTGAATGAGTTCTCAGATGTTGAGTGAGATGTAACTTCTGACAGAAGGTTTTCCCACATTCGTTACATTTATAGGGTTTCTCCTCTAGGTGTGATCTCCGATGTACAGTGAGGGTTCCCTTTTGGCTGAAGGATTTGCCACATACATTACAAGCATAAGGTTTCTCTCCTGTGTGAGCCCTCTGATGTATAATGAATTTTGACTTTTTACAGAAGGATTTCCCACACTCAGTGCATTCAAAGGGCTTCATTTCAACCTGTGATCTCTGGTACATATTAAAATTTGACATCTGAAGAAAGTCTGGTCCAGAGTCGCTCCACTCACAGGGCTTCTCTCCAATATAAGCTCTCTTATGATTGATGAAGACGGTTTCATTGTCTAAGGCTTCCACGCATTCATTATACTCAAAGGGTTTCTCTAAAACATTAACTTTCTGAAGAATACTTTCTTCATTTTGAGAAAAGCCTTCCCCATTTTGATTAAATTCATAAGGTTTCTCTCCATGGTGTGTTTTCCCACATTCGCTAAGCTCATCAGACTTCTTTCTTGCATAGCTTCCGTCACCAATAATTAATTCTGAACTAGATTCTACATTTTTTCCACAAGAGACCCAATTATGAGATATGCTTGAAGGAACAAAGATTGCTTCTGTATTATAAGTTTTATCAAATGTATTCTCTCTCTCTTCAATTAAGATTTTATTATTTGTAGAAACAGTTTGCCTTGAACGTTCATCTTCCTTTTCTTGGATTCTTTCTAATACATCATCAAATTTCTTGATTTCTTCTGAAAAGGAATAAAGTTAAATAAACCTTGTGAATCTGAATATACCAGTTACAGGATAGGAGTGGTACTCAATTACCCTACTGTGGGGTTAACTCTTGGCTTTTAGGCCAATTCCCACAAATAAAAAATAACTCACATGTATAATCCTCTTTTCCCCTTGATTTGCCATTCAAGACAGACACACACACACAGGGGCAGAGCTAGGGGAATCGTGGGGAAAGGATAAGAGTGGGGTAGGACTCAGTGTTAGTGGATAAAGAAATAATAAATTCACTTTGAATACAAGTAGCTTTGTTACTTTACAAACATGTTCAAACTCTGGTATAAAAGGTAAATAAACAAGCACAGTGGTGAGCAGAGAACGAAGGCATTGGAGGAGTGCTAGACCCAGGCAGAGCACATGGGGCAGAGGGAGAACAACGGCTGGATGTATATTCAAAGGAAACATTCAAGGATGGATGACGCTTGGGAAAAGCAGATTACAATTTTATACTAAACTATGAGCTATCACTCCACAACAAGATTACCATGGCAACATCCTCACCAGCAGAGCTGCTCCCAAATCTTTGCCTTTCGATTCTGCACAGAAATCCAAGAGAACATTCTAAAAGCTCCATGTTCCTCATGTCTAGAGACAGCCCACAACCAGGGTCCAGCCCCCTAGCCCTGAACACATCCACCAGGAAGGAGAGTTCCCTGCACAGAAATGTCCCAACAACAGAGGACTGGACGGCAGGAGGCCTTTCCATGAGATCAGCGCTCCGAAGGGCGCAGTCTTATTTAGCACCCATGAACCTGTCTGCACAACAGAGCCCAGAGGTCAGGGTGCTGGGACCCAAACACAGACACATGACACGATGGGGACCTGAGCAGGTGCCCTAACTCTGATGCAGGTTCACTCACTGAAATGCGGGCAAGGGTGCCTACACCGCGGGGTTGGGAACAGACCAGTCCCGTTAGCTCGCGCATCTGCTTAGAACGGTTGGACACAACAAAAGCCCGTTAAGGTCCACCATTAATTTTCCTTCAATTTTCTGATTTAAACTTCCTAAAAGCAGTCATGTCCCTGACACAACACCATAACTCAATTCTCAATACAAATAAGAGTTCCCACACTCCTGGGTTTCATTTGGTGTAAAACCTTAAAAAAGATTCCAAAAGTTGCCCCTAACATCTGAACTTCTTAGATTATGGGATCCTCTAAACTGCTGTCAGCCACTCTCGCCCACACTCACCGCAATCCCGAGAACCTGCTCTGAAACCTGCCATCCTGAGCCTAAAAGCCCAAATACACACGGGAAAGATCAGAGACTCATTCACCAGTGAGTCTGCCATTACCGGGACTCACAGCTCCATTCAAACCAGCACTGCCCTGGCTCCAAACCCCGCTGCTCCGCAAGCCGGCTCCTGTGCTCACTGCAGAGCGGGCGGGAGGACCACAGCACTGAGGGTGCTTTCTGAGAATGGAGGCGGCGGCGGCTGTCTCACTGGCACTGGCCTCTGTCAGGGACCACAGTGAGGGGTGAGGAGGAGCTGGATTGCAGCATGAACACAAACCCAGAGTCCAAATGGGGACCAGATGAGCCTTTAAGAGCCCAGGTCGGCCTCCTGAGGAAGGAAGAGGAGGAACCACCCCCTCCCCAGCGGCTGCCGCCCCCGGGGGAGCAGACAGCCAGCAGGAGCGACGGGGCAGGCGGCCGGCAGTGCCCCCCCGATCAGCAGGGACGCCGTGGGGGTGCTGGCCTCCGACTTCCGTAGAGAACACGAACGCCTCTCTCAGCCTTCTGACGCCTGCGGACGGGAAAGCCGGTACCGGAGCAGCTGAGTCACTGAGAACTCGGAGCCAGAGGCGGGACGGTCACACGGAAACGGTGGACACGGGGCTGTGAACGGGGCGCCAAGGCACCGAGATGCGGGCACTCCCGAGCCCGGGGCCGTTTCTGAACACGGAGCTCCTCACTCACCTGGACCGCGCGGGCACGGGGCGTCCCCGGCCGCCCCCCACGGCTCCTCGCCCTGCTCCAGCCTGGCGATCACCCGGGGCTTGGCGCTGCGGTACCCTGCGGGGAGGAGACGGCGCAGCTGCAGGGAGGGCGCTGCCGGGAGGCCGCACAGCACCTCAATGGTTTTATTTACTTTTGGCTAATCCTCGCTTGAGGATGTTTTATTCCATTGATTTTTAGAGATGGTGAACGGGACAGGGAGAGAGAGAGACGGTGAAGTGAGAGACACATCAATTGGTTGCCTCCCACACATACCCTGACAGGGGCCAGGATCGAACCTGCAATCCGGGTATATGCCCTTGAACCAGGAATCGAACCCACAACCCTCTAGTGCACGGGCCAACCTCTAACCACTGAGCAACACCATCCAGGGCAAAGTTAGAACGTTCTGTTCTGATGGAGAAGCAGAGATACAAGTACTCTACCTGGTGCCCAAAAGGAATTCAATCCTATTTCTTCAAACCAGAGGATAAAGTCATGGAACTAGAAGCCCCCTCCCCATCCCCCACCCCCTCCCCCGGCCCAGCAGCACTGCAGGGAGCCGTCTGCTCACCCACGGAGACGAGGTGGCTGTAGTTCTCCAGCATCACGTCCCTGTAGGTGGTCTTCTGCTCCGGGCCCAGCTGCTGCCACTCCTCCTGGGTGAAGGCCACGGCCACGTCCCTGAACGACACCGGCTCCTGTAACAGCAGCGCATGGGCCTTGGGGACGTGGACGAGGCGTCCGGGACGAGAGCTTACCGGGTCCCTGGCAGAGGCAGCCAGGGCCCGGGTCCCGTCTGTGTTACAGGTTGTGGGAGGGAGCGAACCATGTCAGAAACGCACGGCATCTGGGTTCCTTCTGTGTCAAAAAATGACGACAAAACCCTCAAACCAAAGGACCTGCTTTCTGATTCTCAGCGGAGCACTGAGCGGGGGCGTCGCTGCTGCTCAGGAAGTGACCGGACAGCGGCAGCAGGGGGCGCACCCCTCGTCCCTGCCAGATCTTCAGGCGCCTTTGCCGGGGCCCTCCTCTTCCCGGCCTCTCGGGGCTGTTCGCCCGCAACCCTCCCTGCTCTCCTCCTCACCCTCCACTCCGGGCTCCACCGCCAGCTCGGAGCCTCGGACCCAGTCACAGCCGGCTCTCCGCACGGCTCAGCCCCTCCTGCCCCGGGGTTTCTCTCAGCACACACGCTCACAGCAGGGGTATCTGCTGTCGGCACGCATGCCCGGCTGCTATAGGCGATGCATGCAAGAAGCAAATTACTGACATTTCCTGTTGCAGCTCAGGCGCCGGCTCCGCTGGGTATCCCGCAGGAGGAAGAGAAGGAAGAGGAGGGACAGGAAGTGCCGATGGCAAAAGCAGAAGTGGTACCGTGCTGGGGCTGGCACAGGCAGAGGCGGGAGAGCACTTTGCTGAGGACACTGTGCAGTGTGAAAGGATCCTAATTCAAGTGGAAGCTGAACACACACCATTCCTTTCCAGCCCAAGACAACCCCAACAGCCCAGTTCACAGAGACACTCCGACGGAGCCCCTCCCAGGAGCCGGCCGCTGACTGCCCACAGCAGGCCTCCCTGAGGCCTCCCTGTGAAGCTGGTGGAGGGAGCACGTTCTCCCCGGAGGGGAGACACCAGAGCTGCGGGCACGCTGGACAGGCAGGCGCTGGGCCGCAGCCCGGGGGACAGACTCACACAGCCCGAGCGTGGCCAGGCCCGGCCAGAGGTCCGGGCACAGCGCCTGGCCCACTGGCACCGCCGCAGGACAGGGCAGCCGCGCTCCCTGCTCGCGGCGTGCAGAGCAGCCCACGAGGCTGGATCTGTGAAACCTGTGGCCGTGACGGAGGCACATCGCACTCCAGACCCCTAACCAGGGCAACACGTCCCCGCTGTCCCAGCGGAGAGTTCCGTCGGACCAATGACAAGGCAGCTGGGACGGCAGGAGCGTCACCCCGAGGCCCTCTCAGGAGGGCAGGGCAGTGACCGTCCCTCCGAGCGCGGCTCTCCGGGGCAGCACAGGGAGCCGGCGCTGCGGAAGCCACCGGGCGCGCCAGCGGCCCACACAGGTGAGGAGGACTGGAGCCCTGCGCTGCGGGTCAGGGGGGCCCCGCGGTGGACACAGCCTGCCGCTCCTCAACACGGATGACCGCATGACCCAGTCTACGCCCCAAGCAACGGGAAGCGAGGCCGGAAGACCCGTGTCCAGCCTGTGCCCGGCGCTTTCCCACCCAGCAGGGGAGTGCCCGTGCCCGTTACCGGACGGGGGCAAGCGCGGCGTGGTCTGCGCCCACACGGAGCGCTGTCCGCTTAGCGAGAAGGAAGCTGGCAGCTGGAGCACACGGACGGGGCGCAGGACCTCATGCCCAGAGCACCCGCCACACGGACACCCTCCTGTGTGCGTCCCGGACACGCGCCCTCAGGAGTCAGGCTCACAGACCGACAGCGGCCGGGGCTGCTGGGGGCTGGGAAGGTGGGGAGTTCGTGGTTCACAAGGACCGAGTTTCAGGTTTGCAAGCTGAGCAGCATTTGGAGGCGGAGGGGGTGATGGCCGCCCAGCAATGTGGATGTATTAACTCTGTGAACCGCAGCATGTGAAGCCGGTGAAGGGAGCACGTTCTGTGCTGTGGGGATTTCACACAATAAAAACTGGGGGGAAAGATGTGACACCTCCCCAGCCCTGCTGTAGCCATTCCCTCCGTCAGGGAGAGGAGCAGAAGGCTCGTTCGCCGATACGCTCACGTTAGCGGCAACAATTCTCTCAGAAACTGAAATTAAAAACGTCAAAAATCACCAGCTGAGGAAAACAGTATAAATAAAAGATAAACATCAAAATGAATAACCCAACCACAATACAATCAAATTCATAAAGAAAACAACTTGTATAACGTTATATTGATTTACACTTTTAATAAATTACTAAGCAACATATTGCTTCCGTAAAATGAAACAGTCTGCTAAGCAGCAGCCACCAGAGAATACTTAGAAATCAGAGACTGCATTATTGAGTTTTTCAAGATCCTCAAGTAAGATGCTTGCATAACAAATGAGACAGAATATATGTGAGGACGGCCCTCAGCAAATCAGAAACTGAAACGATGCAAGAAAACTTGCGATAAGGAAGCCAGACCCAGCAGACTGGAGGTTTCCGGAAAGACAGGTGGAGGAGCAGCAGGACACACTGCAGGAGGACGGAAACGGTTCTGAGCTGCAGACCAGGCTCCCCTCACTCAGAGGGCCAGCTAACACCCAGAGCGGAATTCTGGGGGAAGTACAGAGATCAGAAATTTCCTGACAAAATAGCCAGAGGATAAGGGGAAAATCCAAAATATTACAGAGGAAAAAAAATACCCAGATCCTTAGTAGCCGATGTTGTTTCTAACTTTTAAAAGAAAAAGATTCTGCCGAAACCGGTTTGGCTCAGTGGACAGAGCGTCGGCTTGGGGATTGAAGGGTCTCGGGTTCGATTCCGGTCGGGGGCATGTACCTTGGTTGCAGGCATATCCCCAGTGGGGGGTGTGCAGGAGGCGGCTGATCGATGACTCTCTCTCATCGATGTTTCTGACTCTCTGTCTCTCTCCCTTCCTCTCTGTACAAAATCAATAAAATATATTTAAAAAAAAAAAAAAAGATTCTGAATCTAGAACTGTACCAAGTCAAACTATCATGTAAACTTAATGATACTCCACAGATATTTTCAGAAAATCGAGACAACCAATCGATACTAATAAAAGGGTAATATGCTAATTAGACCGGAAGACCTTCCGGACATCCTTCTGGACAAAGCCATGGTGGTGGGCCAAGGCAGAGTCAGGAGTGAGCAGGCCAGGAGGGGAGGGCAGTTGGGGGCCCACAGCAGAGTGGTTAGGGGCGATCAAGCAGGCAGGCAGGTGAGCAGTTAGGGGCCATCAGGCCAGGAGTGATCAGGCCAGTGGGGAAGGCAGCTGAGGGCGAGCAGTTGAGCAGGCAGAGTGGTTAGGGGTGATCAAACAGGCAGGCAGGTGAGCGGTTAAGAGCCAGCGGTCCCAGGTGGCGAGAAGGATGTCCGTTGGCTGGTTTAGGCCCGATCCCTGTGGGTTTTGGAGAAGGTGCAGGCCGGGCTGAGGGACACCCCACTCCTGTGCACTGGCTATCTAATAAAACAGCCGCCTTACAGCAGCGGCCGCTGTTCTCCACGGAAGCCCGAGGGTGGCAGCAGAGGAGCGGGGGCACAGGGAACCTCAGGAGACCCGCAGGCTCGGCGCCCGGGGGTGAAGAGCAGCGTTAGGAACTGCAGACGGCTACGTCCTGTCAGGAGGCAGGCTCAGTAAACCGTTCCAGTCTCCGTTCATTTACAAAGGCCGTGTCCACAAAGGGCCTCGGCTGCCGACACTGCCCCTGCAGGTCCCACAGCTGCGACTGCCTGCCGGCCAGCAGGACATCAGGATGTTACAAGGACAAGCCAGGGAACTATCAAGTCGCTGGGAGGTGGCGAGAACCTGGCGTCAGTCAGTCCGCAGGGCAAGGAGGCAGGGCTAGGACACTACCTCATCGGCAACCCTGCTTACCAGGACCACTTATATCAACACGAATGCCCAAGACAAATATTAGCCAACAGAGCCCAATGCCAGACTGAAAAGGTCACAGAGAATAGCTAAAGGGGACTTATTTCAGCGATATAGACTAGTTTAATATCTGGCAATCCACTAATGTACTATTATTATGGATAATAACAGGAAAATCTCGTATCTGCAAAGATATGAAAAGGCCTCTGGGAATATTCAAAATGCATACTGAATTTAACAAAGAAAACCCTCAAAAAATAGAAGTCGACTGCTATTTCACTAACATGAATATATGTATATATTTACACATGAACTCTTATAATATGGAGAGTATGTGACATATGCATATGTATGTGATACATATATACATATTTCAATTACACACAAGCACACATGTACACTTTTAAAATGTGTACAGACACACATGCTCGCACACACGTATGCCTCTGTCCTTTCAAGTTCTAAAGTCAGGATTTTTCTTTAACGGGAAGCACCAGCCATTCCGAGAGATGGAACTGCACGCGTGGGCCCCCCAGCTCCCGCCGGCGAGGGCCAGCCTGGGGCGGGGAGGATCTGAGACAGAGGAGAGGAGAAAGAGCTGAATGTGATTCCTGTCCCGCCTGCATTCTCTGCCAGAAATTTAAACACAGGGGATCCTGGGGAACTGGCTAAACTGAAAGATGACCATGGATTAGATAAAAGCATCATATCAATGTTAGATTTCCTAAATTTAGTAACTGTGCCGAGAATATATAAGAGAATATTCTGGATCTTAGAAGCTTAAATCTGAAATACAGATGGAGGGGGTGTGACATGACACCCATTCTCGAAGAACTCAGAAATAAATGTAAAACTCACAGAGAAAATAATAAAGCAGATGTTAAAAATGTCAAAAACCGAGCATCTCGGCCACAGGAACCAGGAGTTCTTGTACCATCGCTGTGACTGTTCTGTAAACTTGAAGCTTTTCGAAATAAAACATTGGATAAAAGAAACTACTATAAAACAGAGGGAATGCTTCAGAAGGAAGCAGAAACTGCTGCGAAGGGATTCACAGATGGGCCCCTTAACAGCAGAAAGAGGAACATCTCTATCCCCCAATTGGATCACCCTGAGCCCACAGCGGACGGACTGAAACCAGAGCCCTGGCCCGGAGCCCTCAGGACTCCGGGGACCGTCCTTCCCGCGGGATCACAGGGCAGCGGGGGATGTTCTCCCGAGAAGCGGACCCGTTTGCAAACGAAGCAGAACCGGTAAAGAAGCACGTCCCCAGCGGGTCTCCCCGAGCGAATTCGTGGATCTGGACAACGGATGTCAGTCCAGACGCCAACATCCAAGACACGGCAGGAAGGTACAGGGCCTCCGGAGGAAGAGGACATGTCACAGCACAGTCTTCCCAAAGAGCGGGACCCAAGCCTGAGTGAATTCCACCTCACTGCCAGCTCTACCAGGAGCACCGGCAGCTTAAAAAGCAGTTACACAGAAAGCAATCAATCAGCACAGTCCAGATGGGGGGCAAACTGAGGATAACCCAATTTACTTTGTGAACATTTTTAAAGACTTTTTATTGATCTTTAGAGAGGAAGGGAGAAGGTGAGAGAAACATCCATCGGCTGCCTCCTGCACGCCCCCACTGGGGACAGCCCACAACCCGGGCAGGTGCCCTGACCCGGAATCAACCAGCGACTCTCAGCGCACCCAATGTCTTCAGGAAACAAATTTCCTGGAAATAACACAAGACAGAAAGGGACAGCTATTATTAAAAGAGGCCACCTGCAATGTATGGCCTCTATCTGTGTCCTGATTGAAAAGGACAAATAAAAAACCATTCAGAAAACTGGAATTTGGAACACCGGATCTTACAGAACGAAGAACAGTATTGTGAGTTATCCCCGCCCACTTGGGAAAGCCCCTTGATCTTTCAGAGACACACAGAGAAAGACAGACTGTTTTTAAAGACAAGGAGGAAGGATCAGTATGGAAGAAACAGATGCCAAAGGCAGATGCGTGTCACGAGAGGAAAGGATGGCACATGTGCACAGGATTTGGCTATAATTAGGTCACGGCTAATCCTCACCGACAGATGCAGGCAAGTGGGGAGGACCAAGCCCAGCCCTGAGGCCTGCGTGGGAACGGGCGTGAGGACACTCTGACCAGAGGATACTGGTTTTGCATTGTTTTCTGGGCAACCAGATACACAGACTGACAGGCATGTCTGCGGACGAACAGGCCAGTGCCCTGACTTCGGTATAACAATGGAAGTGTGTCTATTTCAATCACTATTTTGGTGCCTGAATAAAACAAAATATCATTCCCTTGGGCAGGAGGCCCTCTGCTTAAAAAAGCGAGTACAAGCCATATACTGCAATGACGTTCGGGTTGTTAGAAAGCTATCTACGTTTTATCAACTTTATTAAAGAAAAATTCCCAAGTCCTAGGAGCTCTTTACAACCCATAACTGACAAACCACAGTCTCCTTTTGTCTATACAAACCACCCGAAGGATGGTATTTCCCTTTTCCTATGACGTTCAAGGGCACTGGCTGTATTTGCAGCTCAATCTCACTCGCCCTAAAGTATCATGCTACCTGGACAGGTGAACTCACAAAGGATTCTGGTGCCGATCGGCCGACACTCCCTGAGCTGCATTTCAGTCTTTTCCCGAGCTCTCTGCTCCCAGGCGGAAGTATGGAGCCTTGAAAGGCCCTAAGCGTCTTACAGAGCGAAGCGGGAACTCACCTGAGACTCGTGCATTTTCGGCGGTTCTTGGGACCGTGCAGAGATAGTTCGCAATGGACCTGGGGAGAACAAGCAAGTCAGTGACGTCATGGGTACCCTGGCCCCTGGCCCGTGTAGCCGGGAACCTTCTGCGTAAGAATCACTGGCTTGGCTCAGTGGATAGAGCATAAGCCTGCGGACTGAAAGGTCCCAGGTTCAATTCCGGTCGAGGGCACATATATTGGTTGTGGGCACATCCCCAGTGGAAAGTGTGCAGGAGGCAGCTGATCGATGTTTCTGGCTCTCTATCCCTCTCCCTTCCTCTCTATAAGAAAGCAATAAAAAATACTTTTTTAAAAAAATCAGCAAAGAAAACGCAATAGAATGATGCCAGGTGAACACTCAGAAAGGGCTCCAGGGTGACAGAGGACAGACACACCCAAACCATTGCCCCGCCCAACGGAATGGAGGGAATGACAGGTCCCTCTCATTGGTGACTGTAAACACAGACTCCCTTTTCAAACAGCCGCCCCATTAAATAAAAAGGTGGTGATTATTTCCTTACTTTTCTTTCCGTTAAAAATCAACGATGACAGAGGAACAGAGTATGTGCTCTCAGAAAAGGGATAAATGTGCTTGATGGCATGGTTTGTTTTCTCAGACAAGACTCGGCTGGTGCTGACTTACTCCTTTAAGAAACCAGGAGACGGTGGGCACAACACTTGCCCTGGGGGTCTGAGTCCTGCTGGCAATCCCACCGACACAGGGACACCCGGCCAGTCCCCGCCCTCCTCAGGCCCAGCTCTCCGCCGGCACCCGGGCGGAGCACGCCCCCCGCAGGCTGACCTGAGGCGCTGCCCCGGGACTGCCCCGCGGCTCCAGGGCAGCGGGCACACGCTCAGGCCAGTGACCGCGGTCCTGCGGGACCTTTGGAGACACGTTGGAACCCGGGAGGGCGAGGCGGAGGGAGGGTGTTGGGTGCAGGACGGAGGGCCCCGTCCGGGCCCAGGCTGGGACCTCCTGTTCCCCCGGGAGACGGGCAGGTCCCGAGCGCAGGCGGCCCGCCGCCAGCAGCCCGCCCTCCGGGCAGACACGCGGGCCGGGAGGCGGCCCCGCTCCGCCCGCAAACCCCCGTCCCGGTCCGGGCGAGTCCCCAGCGCCGCCCGCCGCGGGCGGGAGACCGCACCTCCCGGGGCCGCAAACGCCCGGCCCGCCGTCGGGCTCGCTCACCTGCCCCGAGGCTCCGATGCGCCTCCGCTTCTCCCCGGGGCCCCGCCTCCCAAGCCGCGTCCCCGAGGCGCCGGCGCTGGGCCTTCGGACAGACTCTCCGGAGACGTCCCTCCGGGCCCCGCCGCCGCCCCGCTCCCCGGCCTGGCCCGCCGGCTCCGGGGGCGCCTCGGGGTCCCCGCGCCGCGCCCCGCCCGCCCGCGCAAGCTCCGGAGCGCCCCGCCCGCCCGCTGGGTGGCCGCCCGGCGGGACAGCGCAGCCCCGCAGGCCGGGTCCTCGCCCAACGGAGGCCGAAGGGGGGCCCGGGGGCGGCGGTGACCGGGGCTCGGACAGGAAGCCACAGCGGCGCGGCGGCAGGGCGCCTGCGCGTACACGCACACAGCCCGAGCGCACAGGCGCACTAGGGCGCCGGATGTCGCCTGCCAGGGCCCACCGGGGCAGCGGGACTCCATTTCCCAGAAGTCTGCGTGCCGTCCCGTTAGGGAGCGTCTTCCAAGTCTCCAGCTGGTGCAGCGGCGGAGAGGCGCTGTATGGGGAGAGCTGGCCTCTGAGGCGGGATGCAATGTTCCCCGTGATTTAAAGGAATGTCTGTCACGTGGACGCTGCACCACGTGTCTGGGCGCCCTGCCCTTTGGTTACCTGAGAGCTGACGGATTAGAATCAGGGACCATTAACAGCCCTGGCAAAACGGGGAAAGGGCTGTATCATGCTCACCGACAACTGCGGCATTTGATTAAAATATTAGTAAATGGAGTTCTGCGATCACATCATGGAGTGTTAGTCTGGATGCCTTCCCCCCGTGGGAAAAAGAAACCCACCCCTGACGCGCAGACAAGGTCCCTCCTGGGCTTCTCTTCACTCAGCTACTCCCCTCTGCAGAGCTGCTCCAGCTCCTGGAGTTCTGCATCCCCCGAGCTGCTGCGGTGGCCTGCGAGCACCCTGTCACTTCACTCCTCACTTCCTCCGTGTCTCCCGGTCACAGTTCTGGCCTAAAGCGTCCCTGGACCGGATAGGGGCAGCACCGGAACACTGCGGGCCCGCTGGAATTGTAAGAAATGTGAATCCTGCTCTGTGGACCCTGATTGCTTTGTTCTGATTAGAGAAGGCACATGCTCACCTGCCCGGGAGCTCACCTGGGACCAGGGAGCTCACCTGGAGAGGCGGCCCGTCCTCCCCACCCGGGAGCTGTCTGTTATTGTGGGAAGATTAGCAACCTCGTTGCAGAAACCAGAGCCGCCAGCCTGTGAAGACCCCCAGCCGTGGCATACCCCCCGGCCTTGGCAAATCTTCAGCCTGCACTACCCATTTGGCTTGCCTTTTCCTACTTCCCCGTGTGATCTTTGTCCTCCTCCCCAATACAGGCAGTTGGCTTATGGAGGGCAGAGCAGATGTGTGTGGATGGCCTGCTGCTCTCCTCTGCTGCCGGCAGGACCGGAATGCACGCACATGTATGATTCACCCATCTCTGCTGAACTGGCGCAAGCAGTGACCAGCGGCCTGAACCCATTGGCTGTTCGGTTACAGACCCACGCCTGTCTCCCTTCCTGGGCACCTGAGTGCTGGCAGAGCCCAGGCCATGCCCGGTGCGTTGTGTAATGAATGCTGTGATGGCCCTTGTCCCGGGTCATTGGGGAAATCCCTAAACCGGTGGAAGTCCCTGGCCTATGCTGGGCTCCTTGGCACACCAGGCCAGTGCCTACACAAGAAACGCCATAGCAAACCCGGGCCGCCAAGCCCGGGGAGCCTCTGGCTGGTGAAACATCTGTGAGCCAGAGCAGGCACTGCGTGGGGGCCCAGGAGCTTGACATCTGGGGAGTGCAAGCATTCTGGGTCCCCTCTCTCAGGCGCTCTGCTCCATGACCCTGCGTCCATGTGACCAGCTCCTCTTCCTCCATGAGCTCATCCTTTGTTCCCTTCCTCGCCCCCCTGAAATTTCTACAATACTCTCATTTCTTTTCTTTTCAAAAAATATTTTATTGTTTTTTTACAGAGAGGAAGGAAGAGGGATAGAGAGTTAGAAACATCGATCAGCTGCCTCCTGCACACTCCCTTCTGCGGATGTGCCTGCAACCAAGGTACATGCCCTTGACTGGCATCGAACCTGGGACTCTTGAGTCCGCGCTCTATCCACTGAGCCAAACCGGCCAGGGCAGGAGATTTTATTTTTAACCCCACCGCCTCCCCATCAGCTTTTTCTTTTATTGTTTGAGTTATTGATTGCCAGATTTTATTTTTAAATCTTTATTGTTGAAAGTATTACATATATCCCCCTTCTCCCCACTTCTAGCCTGCCCCCACCCCCACCCCAGTCTCCCCATCAGCTTTTTGGAAACACGAGGCCAAAAACACAGTTGCATTATTTCACCATAAAGAGGTGTTCATCATTGTCCTTATGGTCCCATTTGCCCAACAATCCTCCTTCCGAGGTAAGATCTCAGCTTTTTCCAATTGTGAGTATTTACTGATTTTTATAGTTTCATGCATTCGTTGTGAAATCTACAAAAGCTACAGTTTCTATTCTCTTTCCTTCCTTGGAGAAGCCATAGCGGGGCATTTACTGATTCCTAGGATTTTAGTGGAGCTCCTAGTCTTTCAGTAAGTGGACATGATACACCGCTCTGTGCCGGTGCCCAATTGTGGGGGAATCCCTCACCCCAAAGGAGAGGACAGGGGCTGAGACACCCTTCCTGATCGCCCGCAGAAGAGACAAATGGGAAGCTGGCGTCCCGCCCAAGCGGCCGCTCTCCCCGCAGAGTTCTTCTCCGCCGCTGCACCAGCCAGAGACTTGGAAGACGCTCCCTAACGGGACGGCACGCAGACTTCTGGGAAATGGAGTCCCGCTGCCCCGGTGGGCCCTGGCAGGCGACTTCCGGCGCCCTAGTGCGCCTGTGCGCTCGGGCTGTGTGCGTGTACGCGCAGGCGCCCTGCCGCCGCGCCGCTGTGGCTTCCTGTCCGAGCCCCGGTCACCGCCGCCCCCGGGCCCCCCTTCGGCCTCCGTTGGGCGAGGACCCGGCCTGCGGGGCTGCGCTGTCCGGCCGGGCGGCCACCCAGCGGGCGGGCGGGGCGCTCCGGAGCTTGCGCGGGCGGGCGGGGCGCGGGGCGGGGACCCCGAGGCGCCCCCGGAGCCGGCGGGCCAGGCCGGGGAGCGGGGCGGCGGCGGGGCCCGGAGGGACGTCTCCGGAGAGTCTGTCCGAAGGCCCAGCGCCGGCGCCTCGGGGACGCGGCTTGGGAGGCGGGGCCCCGGGGAGAAGCGGAGGCGCATCGGAGCCTCGGGGCAGGTGAGCGAGCCCGACGGCGGGCCGGGCGTTTGCGGCCCCGGGAGGTGCGGTCTCCCGCCCGCGGCGGGCGGCGCTGGGGACTCGCCCGGACCGGGACGGGGGTTTGCGGGCGGAGCGGGGCCGCCTCCCGGCCCGCGTGTCTGCCCGGAGGGCGGGCTGCTGGCGGCGGGCCGCCTGCGCTCGGGACCTGCCCGTCTCCCGGGGGAACAGGAGGTCCCAGCCTGGGCCCGGACGGGGCCCTCCGTCCTGCACCCAACACCCTCCCTCCGCCTCGCCCTCCCGGGTTCCAACGTGTCTCCAAAGGTCCCGCAGGACCGCGGTCACTGGCCTGAGCGTGTGCCCGCTGCCCTGGAGCCGCGGGGCAGTCCCGGGGCAGCGCCTCAGGTCAGCCTGCGGGGGGCGTGCTCCGCCCGGGTGCCGGCGGAGAGCTGGGCCTGAGGAGGGCGGGGACTGGCCGGGTGTCCCTGTGTCGGTGGGATTGCCAGCAGGACTCAGACCCCCAGGGCAAGTGTTGTGCCCGGTATTATAGTTAAGTCAAAGTTTCTTAAGAGATTTTTTTTTGTTCTCAAATTTGTACAAAAAAATTTAGACTTAGCCCTGCTGGAGTGTATCCCTTTACTCAGAGCATCCTGCAGACTTATTGATCTTATGTTGTTAAAAGAGTAAAAAAAAATAAAATAGATGATTGTAACGAAATTTCTCTTTATCTTCTCTGTATATAAAAGCCTAAGCCACCCATCCCAACTGTCAGGTAACTATGACATGTACTGAGCACCAGGGGACAGAGGCTCAACACACACGCATGGAAACATGGAGCAGACTGAGGAATCTCAGAAGGAAGGAGGGAGGGTGGGAAGAGGCTAACAAAGATCTTAGGTGCCTCCTAGAGGCCCTGGGCACCAGTGGGGCCTCTCGGCCTGGGCTGCAGGGATGGGGTGGGAACTGGCAGGCGTTGCACTGCACCATCTGAGGGTTCCCGCATTGGGAAGGGGCGCATGCCAGGCCGAGGGACCACAGCTGTGCACGTGCACGGGCCTCTGGCGTTGAATGATGGGGGGTTATTTCACCGGCTTTGGCGTTCATTCACTAATGAGAGATGCAGCCGGCAGTCACCACATGGTGATGTGGGAGTTACAGACCAACAGGTGGGCTCTCATTTCCTGTCACTTCTGAAGGCTTAAAGGGACAGTCCCCCGAGGTGTCTGATGGAACTTTCTGGGCGAGTTCTTAGGCAGGAAGAGTACTTCCTTGGCTGGCCACATCGCTGACTTCGTCGCCTGTGTGTTCCTTCTCCAGGTCTGCCTCTGGTTTCACAGTCCTCGTTTTTCCAAGAGCAGCAGAAGATGAATAACTATCTGGTGAGTTTTTCTAGTTACGTATTTCTTCCCTGGTTTGTTTTAGAATACTCCTTTTGGAGGTGAATAGTTCAAACATTACAATGTGAAAATAGATCAGATAAAAGATATGCTCAGACAAATCACAGAGCAGCATGTCAACCCCAGCATTTATCATGTTTGCATGTGTAGATGGCATGATCCTCCTGCACTTTTTTAAAAAATATATATTTTTGTTGATTTTTTTTTACAGGGAGGAAGGGAGAGGAATAGAGTTAAAAACATTAATGAGAGAGAAATATCGATCAGCTGCCTCCTGCACTACTGGGGATGTGCCCATAATCAAGGTACATGCCCTTGACTAGAATTGAACCTGGAATTCTTGAGTCCACAGGTGGACTCTATCCACTGAGCCAAACTGGTTAGGGCCCTCCGGAGCTCTTAAATCCTAAGTATAGGTGTGCCTCTTGTTCTGACATTCATCACAAAAATGATAAATACCATTAGATATTTGACTTACACTAACCAGCCAAAACACTGTTTTCTCATAGTTTTTAAAGATTTTGTTGGCATCCTAGCCGGTTTGTCTCAGTGGATAGAGCTTCAGCCTGTGGACCAAAGGCTCTTGGGTTCAATTCCTGTCAAGGGCACGTGCCTTGTTTGCAGGCTCCTCCCCGGCACAGGCCCTCGTGCCGGAGGCAACCAAATAATGTGTTTCTCTCACATTCATGTTCTTCTCTGTCCATGTCTCTTCCACTTTCCCTATAAATCAATGGAAAAATGTCCTCGGTTGAGGATGAACTAATAAAAATAAAAAAATAACAGATTTCGTTGATGATGTCACTATAATTGTGACTAGCCATCCTTAATGATGAGCCCTGAGCCATTGCCATCTGTGCCTTGTGCCTCCTGTCAGCCAGGGGCATACTGCCCAGGGAGCACTCCACGCACGTGACTTTGCTGCTGATGACAACGTTGTTGTGCCATAGATGGTTGTTGTAAAACCAGGGCCGCCTGGAGGAGTGGCCTCTCACCCTGCACATAAGTCTCCCCAAGTCTCTCCCATCATCTGTTGGGGTTGCACCGCAGATTGTGCAGTGACGTGTCTGGCAAAGGTTACTGATGCCCCATTCCTGGTTTATCTGGAAGCCTGCAGCCTTGGTTCTGTCCCTGCCCTCTGACCTGGTAAAGGCCCCTGTGCCCTAGCCAGTCCTGCCTCGCCCATCTGCGGTGCCCTGTGTGGGTTTGTGTCCTTTCATTGGACGTGGTTTAAAGAGGCAATTCTTTCTCTCCAGGAGCTTCTCTTGGGGCGATAATTCAGAACAGTGGTTGTGGGAGATGACAGACAGCCCCGTAGTTCACGGGAAGCTCTGTCGTGAGGGTGGGCACAGCCGGGGCATAACTGCCCCTTCTGAGCGGGAAGCTCAGTCACTGCGGGGAGAGCCTGTGCCTGGTGTCAGGATGCTGGTGTTTTGCTTTTCTTGCTGACCTACAGTCTCAAGTGTTTATAAATTTTTCCAGTGAGTCACATTGGTAAACATTGTTTTCCAAGTTTACTTTGTTTTACAGGATTACCATATAATTTTGTAATATTTTCATTTTGAAAAATTGAGAACTTGGTATTTTTAAAATCTCCCAAAATGAGCAAGTTTGTGTGGGTGAGATCCCTAGTTCAAGAGCGCCCTCCCCTTGAGTGTTGGGCGTAGCATCTTTGGTGGTGCTGGTGGCGGCGGCAGTGAGGAGGAAATCCTTGGTATAGTGGTTCTTCCGTTTGTCTGATCGTGGCCTCCCCTCCCTGGCTCTGGAGCCATGTCAGCGCTTTCTTCAGACAGACCACCCAGGCCGCGTTCTAACTCCTGACTGGAGGCGGTCTGTCTGTTTCCCGAGGTGAGGAGGAAGGACCCTTGCTGGCTCAGGACCCTCTCTCTGTCCCTCTGAGGCCTGAGGCGTTCCAGTCCTCTGGGGGACACTGTTCTCCCAGTCTTCACTAGTGAGGTCTCGGTGCTTCCCCCTTTCCTGGCCAGTTAGGTCGGGCCTCTTGGGAAGCGTAAGGCGCCGGTGTTCCACTCCTCGCCGTAGGAAAGCTAGCTCTGAGGTAGTGATGAGGATGGTCACAAAGTATTCTCTCACTGCCATGTCCATGGTCCAGCCTGTGTGGCCACACAGCTGTCCCTCACAGGTCTGAGGGGCTTCTGAAACATAATTAATGGTTGTTCCTTCATCTTCTCTAACTAACCTGAAATCCTCAGTCTGCAGTTCTGATTGGTTTCATAATTCATTATTCAAGTTCCCAAAACGCACTTTGTTAAAATTAAAAGTGCCCGAAAAGCTGCTGCTTTTTTTTTAGTCCTCACCCGAGGACATTTTTTTTCCTATTGATTTTTAGAATCAGTGGAAGGGCGGGAGAGGGGAAGAGAGAGACCTATTGATATCAGAGAGACACATCGGACCCTGACTGGGGCTGGAGACCAAACCTGCAACCAGGTACATGCCCGGGTACATGGCTGGGAGTCCAATTCAAGACGCTCTCACTCTGAGCAGCACCAGCCAAGGCAAAGCGGTTTAAGCCAGAGGAAGAACGGTGCGGTTTCCCCTCACCTTCTGCATAAACGTGAACTTGGCCAAGCTGCTAGTACTTACAGCTATTACCAAGTCACACATTGGCTTGCAGCAGTCACGATCATGCTGTTTGCAAGCGGCAACAGTGTGTTACCAATAGAAATGGTGCTGACAGTCTCTGGCGGCCTGGTTGACCCTGCCGCAGGCTTACCCCTGCATAACAATACCAAACCGGCTGGTGCTGCCTGGCTTGCCTGTTGCTTTGGTAACTGGCAGGCATTGCCGATTGGCTCCTGTAAGCTGGAGGGACAGTTCGGACAGGAACCGCGGCTGGGTTTCAGGCACGTTGAGGTTGAGATCTGGACCTGTCAGGAACGAGGAGAGAGTCTGGGCTGGTGATAGCCAGTGGGGAAATGCTGACCCATAGGCGGTAACTAAATCCATGAGGCAGATGGAGCAGCATCGGAGTGGTGAGTACAGACAGCAAGAGTAACGACCGAAAGGGAGCCCAGAGCCCTCCACCTGGGGGTGACGTGGAGGGGGAGGAGCCAGCTGAGAGACTGAGCAGGAGCAGCTGGAGCAGCAGAACCAGCACCGTTGGTGTTGGAAGCAGAATGAAGGAGCAGGTGCCCGTGTCCACGGGTGCCCTCAGGCCGGGCTCCTCGGGCAGACGCCTCTGCCCGGCTGAGTCTCCCCAGCAGCCAGGACTGTGTGGCTCAGTCAAGTCCGTTTCTTTTTGGGTGTGAACCCTGAGTGACCTTTCAGTGCCTGCCTGAGAGCGTTGTTCCCCTCCCACAACCTGTAACACAGACGGGACCCGGGCCCTGGCTGCCTCTGCCAGGGACCCGGTAAGCTCTCGTCCCCGGACGCCTCGTCCACGTCCCCAAGGCCCATGCGCTGCTGTTACAGGAGCCGGTGTCTTTCAAGGACGTGGCCGTGGCCTTCACCCAGGAGGAGTGGCAGCAGCTGGGCCCGGAGCAGAAGACCACCTACAGGGACGTGATGCTGGAGAACTACAGCCACCTCGTCTCCGTGGGTGAGCAGAGCGGCCGAGCTGCTAAGGCACCTGGGATTTCCCACACGTTTCCTGAAGAATTTGATGGGATAAAAGAGAATGGTGTGTTTGGGCACCAGGCAGGGCACCGCCTCCTGGTGGATCGGCACAGCCCAGAGGGCCTCCGGTCGCGGCCAGGCTCAGGGTCTCTCTCTGCTCACAGGCTGTCACCTCGTCAAACCGGACGTCATCACCAAGCTGGAGCAAGGAGAGGAGCCCTGGAGAGGAGACGGGGAAGTGCCACCTCATGGTTGCCCAGGTGTGTGGGAGGCAGGGAGGAGGAGGCTGCTGACTCGGCAGTGTTTTTCTGGAATTGGTGGTGGTTCCAAACCTTTAGGAGTGACTAGAGAAGTTAGCTGTGTGCGTTAGCTGCCTGCCTGTCACTCCCAGGCAAAAACATGTTTTAGAGCTTTTCCATGCTCACCTCCCAGAACCAAATCCAGTCCCTTCCTCTCAAACCTCGGGTCTCGCTCGCTCTTTTCAGTAACCCACTGTCATGGATTGTGTTTGGAGGCATTCACAAGTCTGTTACTGCATATAACGTATGTGACCTTAAGTTCGTGCTTCCCCTCCATAACGTGCATTTGCCTGCAATGTTTCCATCTCCACCTTCACTTGTCGCTTCTCCTTCTTGGAGGTAAGATCCCAGACGCTCACCTTGCCTCAGCCAGTGAAACCCGTTCACCCGGGAGGGCACGTGGGCTTGTGCTCGTTAGTCCTGAGCCCAGCCTGTCCTCAGTGGTGACAGCAGGATCTGGGGCTGCCTCCTTTTCTGAGTGCTGTTCATCTGTCTCTCCCATTTGCGGTGGCTCTGGGTCCCAGTGCCTTCATAGTGAGTCAGTGCGCAGAGTGGACCTGGGACTGGTCCCCTCCTGCCCCTCCTTCAGGGTTTGTCTGTGAAGGGCTCCTCGGCCCCAGGTCTCGGGTTTCTGTGCCTGGCCTGCCCTGTCCTCGTGGGGGACACCTTCATTCTACTTGGATTTGCAAGGTGTGTTCAGTAGAAGTTCCAGTTGTCCTGTCACTCATTTCACAGGATGAGCCTACAGTGATTCCCTGTTAGTTCCTGAAGGAATTAGCTTCCTCATCCTCTGAGAAGCACCAAAATCATGGCCTTGTATTGCCTGAAAAAGTAACTTTCAGTTGTTTCCAAAAATGGAGATATATAAAAACATCAATGATGAGAGAGAATCATTGATTGGCTAACACCTGCATGCCCCTTATAAGGGATTGAGTGCCCTTGGCTGGAATTGAACCCAGGACCCTGCAGTCTGCAGTCCGACACTATCCAGAGCCAAACTGGCTAAGGCAGCAGAACATCCTTGCCCCTCATTCAGAAGTAATTTACAGGTCATTATTTCTGAGCATGCATGTTTAGGTCACATCTCATATATCCGGTAGGTACTTGACAGATGCCCACATGATTCAGATTACTAATAAGAACAGCTTTTCTAATTTCTATTTAGGGGTTCAAAAGATCTAGGAAATAGAGTCATACTTCCTAAGAGATGGGTTTTGGTTAAGAAAAGAGAACAGAGCCATATAGAGTAATTTGAAATCCAGAATTTCACATGGGATTTCAATGTTCCACAGGTTGAATCCCTGGGCAAAAGGGATTGTGTGGAGAGTAATTACTTTCAACTTTAAAGAAAAATGGAGCTACCAGAGATGAGACAGGATTTGAGGAGTATTTTCTGAAAGCATGGAAACCCCCCAAGAGAGGTTTTGAGTAGACCAAGGCTAAAAGGCAGGCAGACTGCAGGAGCAGGAACAGAGGCTTGGGGTTGAAAGTAAGCTGGGCATTGGCAGTGCCACCGCATCTTGGGACAGGCTGATAAATCAAGCCTGTACTGTGAGCTGTTTCTCCCACGCTGATAGGGAATGATGCTGGGTGAAGTTCTGCTTCTCCTCCAAAACTGATCCATCCTCCGAGAGATTCCAACCCTCCTTCCCAGCAGTGCTTCTTGTTCCTTTCACTGGACTCCATTTGCTGGGAGTTCTCTCATGTCTGTATTGTCAGTCATTCATCTGGCATCTTGTCTGCTGTTCTTCTACCTTCTATATCCAGTTTTGAACAAGTTCTTATAAAAAAAAGATCCTTGTGTCTTTGTCAGTGAATTTCCCCCTTTTATCACCACTGGGGAGAGGAAGAGAGAGAGGTTTTTCAAACTAAAGAGTAAGGGAGCCCTGGCCATTTTTCTCAGTGGTTAGAGTATCGACCTGAGGACTGAAGGGTTGAGGATTTGATTCCAGTCAAAGGCATCAGTTATAGACTCAATTCCCAGCTCTGGCTGGGGATGTGGGGAGGCAACCAATTGAAGTGTCTCTTTCCCATGCATATGTGTGTCTCTGTCTCTCTCTCTCTCTTTCTGTCTCTCCTCTTCCCCTTCCATTCTTTCTAAAATAAATAAATCGAAAAAGTATCCTCAGCTGAGAATTAACACACAAGAAAAAGAATAAGGAGGAAAGGTACGGATGGAATTATTTTCATCTATGAAGCTAGCATCTATGCCACAAACATGCTTATGTATATTTCATCCCATATCTTATGTAGGAAGATGTATAAAATTTGGTTAATTTTGCCTCTTTTCAGAAGTCTGGAAAGTTGACCTGATAGACAGAGTCAAGGAAAGTGAAGACAAACATTCCAGGCAAACTCTATCCATCAACAACAAAACTCTAATTGAAGAGAGAGGTGATGTTCTTGGTAAGTCTTTTAATGTGGAAATAAACCCTTTTCCTTTAAGAAAAACATCCTATAAATGTGACTCATGTGAAAAGAGCTTAAAATCCACTTCAGAATATATTAGTAGTGATGGAAGCTATGCAAGAATGAAGCCTGATGAATGTAGTGCCTGTGGGAAATCACTTCTCCATGTGAAGCTTGAGAAAACTCACCCAGGGGAGAAATCTTATGAATTTAATCAAAATGGGGAAGCTTATACTCTAAATAAAGAAAGTATTTATCAGGACATTCATATTTTGGAGAAACCTTTTGAATATATTGAATGCCAGAAAGCCTTTCAAAAGGATGCAGTTTTTGTTAATCCTATGGAGAAGCCCTATAAGTGGAATGAATCTGAAATAGCCTTTCTCCAGATGTCAAACCTCAGTGTACATCCAACATCTCATATGGAAATGAAACCCTATGAATGCAATGCATGTGGAAAATCCTTCTGTAAAAAGTCAAAATTCATTATACATCAAAGGACTCACACCGGAGAGAAACCTTATGCATGTAATCAGTGTGGGAAATCCTTTTGCCAAAAGGGAACCCTCACTGTACATCAGAGAACACACACAGGGGAGAAGCCCTATGAATGTACAGAATGTGGGAAAACTTTCTACCAGAAGTTACACCTCATTCAACATCAGAGAACTCACTCAGGAGAGAAGCCCTATGAATGTAGTTATTGTGGAAAATCATTTTGCCAGAAGACTCACCTCACCCAACATCAGAGAACACATTCAGGAGAGAGACCCTATGTTTGTCATGACTGTGGGAAAACCTTCTCCCAGAAGTCAGCACTTAATGACCATCATAAAATTCACACAGGTGTGAAACTCTATAAGTGTAATGAATGTGGGAAATGCTTCTGCCGCAAGTCTACCCTCACAACACATCAGAGGACACACACAGGAGAGAAACCCTATGAATGTAACGAATGTGGAAAATTTTTCTCTCGGTTATCATATCTCACTGTACATTATAGAACTCATTCAGGAGAGAAACCCTATGAATGTAATGAATGTGGGAAAACCTTCTACCTGAATTCAGCCCTCATGAGACATCAGAGAGTACACACCGGAGAGAAACCATATGAATGTAATGAATGTGGAAAATTATTCTCCCAGTTGTCATACCTCACTATACATCATAGAACTCATTCAGGAGTGAAACCCTATGAATGTAATGAATGTGGGAAAACCTTCTACCAGAATTCAGCTCTTTGTAGACATCGAAGAATACATAAAGGGGAGAAGCCCTATGAATGTTATATATGTGGGAAATTTTTCTCTCAGATGTCATACCTCACGATACATCATAGAATCCATTCAGGAGAGAAACCCTATGAATGTAATGAATGTGGGAAAACCTTTTGTCAGAATTCAGCTCTTAATCGTCATCAGAGAACACACACTGGAGAGAAAGCCTATGAGTGTTACGAATGTGGAAAATGCTTCTCTCAGATGTCATACCTCACAATACATCATAGAATCCATTCAGGAGAGAAACCCTTTGAATGTAATGAATGTGGAAAGGCCTTCTCTCGAATGTCATACCTTACTGTACATTACAGAACTCATTCAGGAGAGAAACCCTATGAATGTAGCGAATGTGGGAAAAAGTTCTACCACAAATCAGCCTTCAATAGCCATCAGAGGATCCACAGGCGGGGGAATGTGAATGTGCTTGATGTGGAAAGGCTTCTCTGAAGTCAGACCTCATTTTACATAAGAGAACCCATCCATGTAATGTTAATTGCTACCTTTGTTAAGTCAGAGTTCACACGGGAAAGTAGACCCACCTCTGTGCATTACTCAAACTTCTAATCTTTGAATTCACAGAGTGGAAACCACAACTACAATAAGACACTTGACTTGTTAGATACCAGACTGTAAGAGGTATGAACACGTAGAATGTCCATACACTGCCATGGAGTGAGACTGTTTCACATATCAGGGAATTCATTCCAAGGGGAGATCTGTCATTTTACAGAATGTGGAAAAGACTCCTCTGGAGTTATTAATACTAAAAAGTTACGTTTCTGTTATAATATCAAGTTTTTTGTAATATATATATATTGTGAATAAATGTACTCTTTGTATAAATAGAATCTATAAGACTAGATAGCTCATCAGGACCACAATACAGCCACATTAAACTCATACATGATGTGTCCTGACCATGCAGGCCTTTGTTAACTTGTTTTTTAGAATGGTACATTACAGGGACTGTACATTCATTTGGAATCATGTTTGAAAAGGCAGTATATCCTTATTGGAATGATTTGTAAGACGTGTGTAAGATTAGCTATTTTAATAATACAGTCATGTTAGTACTTAGAATGCATTGCCATTGAACTAGTATTTGGTATATATAAAGTATGTTTCTTCTTGTACTCTTTCCTAGCACTTACAAATATATTTGATTATTGTTAATGAACTGAATAACTAAAGACTGCCATAATGAAGTCAGTGTATTTATAATGTTCACATCTATATCTGAGTCAGCAAGAGATAGAAAATAATGTATAAAATAGAAAACTGCATAGGTAATTTTAAATTGTTAATGCCAGAAGTCTCTAGTAGTGAGAAAAACCAATATTCATTGAACTCTACATTTTAAAACTGAACTAATTTTGATCTGTTTTATTTTCTTGCTTTTTTTTGGATGCCTACACAAATGTAAATGTGCAAACCACCATACTATATAATTTAGGAATTATGTGTATTTTATTTGATAGTATTTTTAAACACTGTGCTCTACTCCGTCCTGTTCCTGAGTGACTGAAGAACATGTTCACATGGGCTTGTGGCAGACAACGTTGAGTAACCACCCTTGCCACTTGCTCCTTACTGTTTGCTGGCAGAGTTTGGGTATCCTTTCTCCTGATGGAACGGGGATAAATCCTGATCAGTTTCAACCAGTAATGATAATGCCTTCCTCATTACCAGCAATGAGGTGGTCTTGGCACCCAATTCTAGACACACATACAAAGGAGATACCTGACACATTGTTTTTGGAAAAGGTTTGGAGTCCTGTGGGTGACATGGAATCTTGCATTGAACGTTGCCTTGCTGGGAAGTGATACTTTTTTATGTCTCAACAATGACGTGTATCTAAAGTGTGGCAGAGCAGAAAGACGCAGACCTGGGGCCCAGAAGGGGATGCTGAGCCACTGGACCAGCCATCCATGGAGCCACTTCGCCTCAGGACCTTTCCTCTGTGAAAGACTCTTACCTTTTCCAGCCAGTAGATTTGGGTTGCTCTTTCATTGGTAACTGAAGATACAAAGTGACACCTGGGCATGCCCAGGTTGTGGGCACAATCCTTAGTAGGAGTTACACAACTGAGAAGTGGACTTTAGGTAATTCATTTATTTTGAGGTGTTGATACAGAGATTTATTTCCTGTAAATTTTGATGTAAGTAGGTATAGCATTAGAAATGTATCCACTTCCATGAATCGTTACATCACTGACTTAAGGACCTTTGGAACCAGATATATTCCTTTTTATAATGCATGCCATAACATTTGTTTAGGCTCATTCATATCATTCATAGATTGTTGCTGCACTGTAGTTGACAGCATATGGTGAAAGGTAAGAACCTCCTCTTGTTTCCAGTGGTTAGCCTGATGCCCGTGTTATTTGAGTAGTTTATTCCTCACCACTAAGAAGAATGGCCACATTTTTCACTATTTCCACCACTCGTGGCACCTGTTCTGTTGCTCAGCACTTTCCCTTCTAGGTGACTGTGCCTGTGCCACATAACAGGACTGAAGGTCTGGCAGGCTGTAGTTACTTCTGTGTAAGAACCATGCATTCAGTTCAAAAGCCCTTCAGTATAATTGCTGAAATGATATCTACCAAGGTTTTCCACACTCGTGTCATCCTTATAACTTCAATGGTTTGCATTTTAAGTAAAATATGTGAAAAGTTTACAAGGCTTACCACATTCTTTTCCTCTGATGGAGCCCTAACATAGAAGGGTTGTATGTGTAAGTGGGCTTACGTGGCCTCTTCAGTAATCCAGAAATGTAACTGTTCAGTTTCCCAAATGTCCATGTTGTTATATCTCTGAAGTTAGCATGTTCTGGTTTAACTGGCCCTTTTTCTCCTCTCCCATTAAGTACTTCCTAAGAGGTACTTGAAGTAATGGTTTGTCTCAGATTTGATGGAATGGGACATCTGAAAAGGTCTGAACTATTCAGGCCATCATGGAAGATCCACCAGGCCAGTTAGTGAAAGAAAGCACACCTGGCCCGGGTCAGACAGTAAGAATGGGAAACAGTCCAGACAAGGTGAGTGCTTGCTTTGTGAACACGGAGACCTCATAGTGAGCGGTGTGAGCAGATTAGGAACCCTGAGGGGTTTTCAAGGGCTGAGCAAGAGGCCACCCCTTCCTGGCGTGTGGAGGTGAGATGCTCCCATCTTTTAAATCGTCCTAGGGTTAGTGAAGCATTGGCTCAATGGTGCTCCCATGTCCCCTCAAATAGGTCCAAACGAAGGCACGGGCCACATTCTGTCTGAGACAACATCACCCGCCTTATTCAAGCTCACAGTGCCTGGCTGGGCCCTCCAGACACGCTCCCCAGAGAAGGCTGTGTATCAGGCTACCTGCTTCCAGATGACAGCCAGCTCCATAGAATGCCTCCAGTTAAACAGCGAGGAAATACACTTTTAATCCCATTGCTTCTTCTCATCACAGCGATATCTGCATCAAAGATAAATTGCTTTCCTTTTCTTGAATCTAAAATCTTATGATTCCTGCGAAATTGAGGTAGCACAGGCTGCTGACTTGTTTCCATAGCCCAACTCTGAGATCCCACTGAGGTACGAGAAGCCATGGGCCATAGGACCAGCCTGAATGGGAGCCAGCTCTGCGGGAAGAACGACGTGGCTCCTGCAGGGGAGGTGCTGGCAGCCAGAGGCTGTTGGGCAGGTGAAGAAAACTTGTATTGGAATAGTTTTCTACATTCTACACATTCTCGCCCTCCATGGTGCCTTCCTGAGACCGTTGAGCATTGACCTATGAACCAGGAGGTCAGGGTTCGATTCCAAGTTGGAGAGCATGCCCAGGTGTGGGGCTGCAGGAGGCAGCCAATCAATGATTCTGATCACTGATGTTTCTATCTTTCCCCCTCTCTTCTGTGAAATCAATGAAAATATATCTTTTCTTAAAAAAGACACCATTGGGGGAGAACCAAGAAGGCGGCCTAGGTAAGCGCCTAACCTACCGCCTCGCCCAACAATTTCAAAACAACAAGAAAAAGAACGGACATCATCCGAAACCACAGGAAAGCTGGCTGAGCAGGAAATTTACAACTAGGAAGAAGGACAGAGGCTCTCAGATCAGATCGGGAGCCACAAAGCACTGAGGTAGGGAGACGCTCATGCAGAGAGGAAGGGCAGCCACATGCCAGATGGCGGGAGGGGAAAGGATGCCCTTGACTGCATTGAACCCTGTTCCAGCTGCACTGATCCCCAACCCCGGCCAAAACCCTGTGGACCCAGGCTCATACGGGTGGAGTCTGGACTGTAGAGAAAGGCACCTGGAGACTCAGATACTGGGAGCCGCAGGGGAGCCGGGAGCCGCAGGGGGTGAGTGAGTGCTCCCAGAGAGGTCTGACCAGACTGGGAGACCAGGGGAGCCGGAGACACAGCATGAGAGAGTGCACGCAGAGAGGTCTGACTGCGGAAGCTGCTGCGGCCTCATAGTGGAAGGAGTCGGAAGTTCCTAACTGCACTGAATCCCCAGTTCCAACTGCACTGAGCACTTAAACCCAGTTCAGGGCGAGCTCCTGGGGCACCCACGCTCTTACAGGGGGAATCTGAACTGTCAGGCAGAAACTCAGGGGATCTGTGGAAGGCAGAAGTCTGAGGCACACGCACAAGGGCAGGACTGACGGGAAGCCAAGACTGGCGGCTCAGCCCTGAGACTGCCCCATCCAAGCTGAGCACAGAGGCTTTTGCAAAAGTCTGATCCTATAAGACTGTCTCCAATACAGAAGGTATCCTGGTGTAGACACAGCTGATACAGATAATTGGTCTAGAAGTCAATTCCTTCCAGTGATACCAACAACAATCAAGATTTAACCACAACAAGGCTGTACACACAGTACACAAAGGGGAGCACCAAGAGTGTCCACCTCAAATAACTGAGTAAAACAGTTAGTTACCTACAAGAGAGCACCCATACGATTATCAGCTGATTTTTCAAAGGAAACTATGCAGGCCAGTCAGGAGTGGCAAGAAATATTGAAAGTGATGAATAGCAAAAACCTATAACCAAGATTACACTACCCAGCAAAGCTATCATTTAGAATTGAAGGTTAGATAAAGAGCTTCACAGATAAGAAAAAGCTAAAGGATTCATCACCACCAAACCAGTATTACATGAAATGCTGAAAGGTAATCTTTAAGAGGAAGAAGAAAAAGGTAAAGATAAAAATTATCAACAAATAAATATTTATCAACGAGTGAATCTAAAAGTCAAGTGAATTAAAAATCTGAGGAACAAAATAAACTGGTGAATATAATAGAATCAGGGGCAAAGAAAGGGAGTGGATTGATAGTTATCAGGGGGAAAGAGGTGTAGGAGGTGCAGGAAGAGACTGGACTAAAATACTACACCTGTGGATGAGAACAATGGGAAGGGGAGTTAAGGGCAGAGGGTGGGGTGGGAACTGGGTGGAAGGGAGCTATGGGGGGGGACAATTGAAATAATCTGAGCAATAAAGATTTATTTAATAATAAAAAAAAATATCAACAGTAAAATGCAACCCACAGCATGGCAGAAAATACTTGCAAGTAATTTGGTGGCTTTAGGACTACATGACCTATATAAATCACAGGATCACATGATCTACATAGACCAGAGCTACTCACTCTTCATTTACCTAGAAATAGGCTTTTAATCAAATTCCACTTTTCCATCTTAATATATGAACACAATAATATATACAAAAGCTATAAAATCTACTGATAGATAAGGAGTAAAGAAAAGAACTCACCTGGGATTTGCTCATTTTTTATTGTTCCTGGAAGAGTGTGGGAACCTGGGAGAGGAAAGGAATAGGATGAGCGCTGGCCGGCCCTGCAGCACTTCCACTGTCCTCAAAATCTCTCCACAGGAGAGGAAGGTAACCTTCGTGACTCCTTAAGCCTGCAGTGTTCACTACTGCTTTATCTATCTTCCTCTAACACAAAAAATATTTAAAACAGAAGTATCAGGGCATCTCAAAAGACAAAATACGATGCCCTAATTAAAACTGATATTTGGGAGGAGGGAGGAACTACAAAGTATTTTGTATATTCTAGAATCCTCATAAAGCTTTGGAAAGGGGGATAGGTGCTCAAACATGGGTCTTTAAAAACCACACACACCGTTTCTCCCCCCTGAAACCTGTATAATTGTGTTGGCCAGTGTCACCCCAATAAATTCAATAAAAAGGAAAAGAGAAGCCCCTCCCCCCAAAAAACCGTTTCTTCTCACCTGAGGGGGTGTTTCTCAAAGGGCCTTTGGGGGGAATTTGATTCCATGTGACTGTGGACAGCACCCAGGAGAATACAGGAATTGGGCATTCTGACTTCTGTTCGCTTCTCATTGGTCCTAGAAGAGTCATTTTTCCTTTTAGAGTCTTCTTGCCTTCCGTCAAAAGACACAATCAATAACCTTGCAAATCCTCCCTGAGCTGTTGGTGGCCCGTAAGATGACGCCGGAGCAGCGCACCCCAGATGCCCACATGCGGGCTGGGCGTGGCGAGGGCGCGGCCGGCTTCCGGGCAGGCTCGGTGGAGGACGGGGAGGAGGTGCCCTTTGCGGGTGAGAGTTGAAGATAAGAGCGCCCCAACCTCGGACCCTCCAGCGCCGGACTCTGCGGTGCGACCTCCCGCCAGCGCCTCCCGGCGACCACGGCCCGGCCCCTTCTCTCCGCCGCGAGGGCCCAGCCCCGGCCCTTCTCCGCTCTGCTGCCGCCTCTGCTGCCTGACGGGGCTCGGGTCCGAGGCTGAGGAGGAGCCCGGCCCTGCAGCCCCTTCCTTCAGCCCCAGGAGGCCGCCTGGTCCGGCAGAGCCTGGGGGACAAGCCCGCTTTGGCCGGAACTCCGTCGTGGCCCCGCATCCGCAGGCGGCACCCGACCCGCGCCGGGGAGCTGGGACGGAGGCTGGGCACCGGAGACGCGCCCCCGACGGCGCAGGGGCCGGGGCTCCCCACCGGGCAGTGCAGGGTCCGGGGCTCCCCGCCGGGCGGCGCAGGGCCCGGGCTCCTCCCCAGCGGGCAGCGCGGCCGGTGCGCTCAGGGCGGAGCGTCCACGCAGGGCGCACAGCCAGACTCCCGTCCGTTCCCTCGGCGCAGGGCTGTCCGCCTCCGCCGTCCTCTGGGCCGCGACCCCGCCGGGGGCCTGGAAGGTGGAGACCCCGCGCCCAACAGGACGCAGCCCAGGCGCCAGGCGCACCGCGCACAGAGCCCCACGCAGCGCAGGTGTCGCGGGAGACTCCGCCCACGCGGAGGCTCCGCCCACATCGAGGCTCCGCCCACACGGGGGCGGGGCCTGCGCTGGAGCCCTCTGGACCCCACCCCCACTTCTCTGCGCCTCCTTCACCTCACTCCTCCCACTGCACCCTCAGCGGACGCTGGTCCCCGGATGAGGGCCTCCCTCACGGCCCGAGCAGGGGAGAGGCTCGGCTCGGTCATCCAGAGGAGACTGTAATCAAGTGAGCACAGCCAAGCAGTTTTTTACAGCAGGAATGATCCTATATCATAAAGCGGTAACATGCAAATTGACCTTCGCCCCAACACACAAGATGGCTGCCCCCATGTGGACAGTGGACACAAGATGGTCACCACAGATGGCATCAGGGGAGGGCAGCTGTGGGCAATCAGGCCAGCAGGGGAGGGAAGTTGAGAGGGACCAGGCCTGGAAGGGAGGGCAAAATGGTTATTTTTATGTAACGTAAATTTCACCTCAATGTTTATTTATTTTTAAAATAATTTTATTGATTTTTTTTACAGAGAGGAAGGGAGAGAGTTAGAAACATCGATGTGAGAGAAACATCAATCAGCTGCCTCCTGTGCACCTCCTATTTAGGATGTCCCCGCAGCCAAGGTACCTGCCTTTGACTGGAATCAAATCTGGGACCCTTTAGTCCGCAGGCCGACACTATCCATTGAACCAAACCAGACAGGGCTTCACCTCAATGTTTAAAAACGGGAAAGAATCTGCTTGGTGTTCCCAATTCCTTAGGAATGCCTTTAAAAGTACATGAATCTGCCTGGCATTCGTGGTTCAGTGGTTGAGCATCAACAGGAAGAGGCATGGTTTGATTCCCAGTCGGGGCACAGGCTTGGGCTTTTGGCTCGATCCCCAGAAGGGGGCGTGCAGGAGGCAGCCCATCGATGATTCTCTGTCATCATTGTTTCTGTTTCTCTCTCCCTCCCCCTTCCTCTCTGAAATCAATAAAAATACATTTAAAAAAAATAGAGAAATGCAAGCCATTTGCCTCTCTGTGAAATGAACAGGATGAAAACAATTGTGTTGGTGAGGCCACGGACCAAAAGCACTTCCTCACTGAGATTATGCTATTGGACAGGAGTTAGCCTTTCTAGGGGGCAATGTAGTTGTAGCCAAAAATTTAAATATGCATGCCCTTTGACCCAGAAACATGAGTGGTTATATTAAAAATCTGTATGACGCACGTTTGGGAATGGGGGATGGGTGGGGATTGGTAAGCTATGTACACATATAATATCTCAATAAAAATAAATTAATTAAATTAAAATCTGTATGACTGCACCAAGATATATGTGCAAGAATCAGTGGACAGAGCGCTGGCCTGAGGATCAAAGGGTCCATGGTTTGATTCTGGTCAAGGGCACGTACTTTGGTTGCAGGCACATACATCCCCGGGGGGTGGGGGAGGCAGGAGGCAGTTGATCGATGTTTCTCTCTCATCAATGTTTCTATCTCTCTCCCTTCCTCGCTGCAAAAAAAAAATAACAAAAACACACATATATATATATATATATATATATATATATCGTGATAAAATCACGTTGCAATAAATATGTTCGTAGTTTCGTAGGGTTTCCACGGGCATGGACTCAGTGTGCACTGGCGTGCCCTTCGGAAGCCGTGGCCCCTGGTGGCTGTTTGTGGTATGACTCTTAAGGATGTGAAAAGTGTGTTTACCACATTTTTGTTGGAATTCTTACAACTACTGGGGCATGCATTTTGTAAACAGGCAAAACATTAAGGAACAAGGATCATAAAGCTTTATTTAATAAATATAACCAAAATTTCAAAATACTTTATTCCATATGCAGCCAGTTAAAGGAAGGAAGGGAAGGACAGAGAGAATGTGGGGGAGATGACATGGAAGGGGCAGGAGAAAGGAGGCGGCGGGGAACCGGGAGCGGTGAGATCAGGAAAGTAACGAGTGTAGGTGGAGGCCAGAGTGGTGCTCCGGCTCTGGCTCTCCAACTGCCCCCTTTCCTGGGTCACGTCTCAGGGCATCCATCCCTCCTGGGCAACGAAGGGAGATGCTCATTGACACTTTTGGAATGAATCAGGGTTCCAGAAACATGGAGTCCTCTCCAGCCAGGAAGGCTGCCTTTTTGTCTGTGACCATCAAGACTGAAGCCCCGCCCCCCATTAAGATAAAAACTGCCCTCGCCGGCTTGGCTCACTGGATAGAACGTTGGCCTATAGACTGAAGGATCCCCGATTTTCGATTCCAGCCAAGGGCACATGCCTGGGCTGCAGGCTCCATCCCCAGTGGGGGGGAGGGGAGGTAAGGAGACAGCCAATTAATGATTCTCTCCCATCATTGATGTTTCTATCTCTCCTTCTCCCTTCCTCTCTGAAATCAATAAAGAAATATATTTAAAAACAAAAAATTGGCCGGCCAATGGTTAAGCCCTAGCAGGGAAAACTTTATCTTTCTGAATAGACTTTAAGATCCTCAAGGTGGACCTTTTGGGCTAGGTCTTTTTCAATAAATCTGAAATATTGGTTCTGTCCTGATGCCCCCAAATCACATTTGAAAACAGAGTTTACTATACAGCTCATATTTTCAAATCCCTGGGGGGAGGACGGGAGGGGAGGGTCTGGTCTGGGGGACATGTGCTGCAAAGTCAATAAATCAGTTCAAAGGTAAGTGTTTAGGGCCCCGGGGAGGCACCCTTCGCCCCGGCACAGAGCAGGTGACCCGGGGCCTCTGAGGAGGGGCCTCTGGCTCAGGCACGTTTGGGGACCACCAGGAGGGGCCGCGGGAAGGCTGCCCCCATGCGGCTGGGTGTGTTCCAGAACTCGGTGGCAGTGTGCGGACAGACAGCAGGGTCAAAGCTCACCAGGGCTGGCTCCTCGTGGGCCAATCCTGTTCCCTGGAAGAAAAAAAGCTCCTAGAAAACATGTGAGGAAACCAGACAGGCCCCAGGCCTCGCAACGCCTCCCCCAGGCAGCCAGGGCGGCAACAACACGGAATTCAGTCAGACAGCTCGTTTCTCGTCTTTATTAAAGCTTGGTCCTCCTGCCCAGGGCAGAAGCAGCCGGGGCCAGGAGGAACAGCACGGAGCCAGCCCCCAGCCCCGTGGGGCCAGCCCAAGGTGCCCTCGGCCCTTCCTGAGGCCCGTCCCACAGGGAGAGGAGGCCGGGGACCAGAACCCCTGCCCTCCTCACCCCCCACCCCCACCCAGCCCGGCTAATTCATGCCAACGCCACCCAGGCCCTCTCCCCACCCACTGACTACCGGCCTCCTACTCCAGCCCTGCAGCTCGGCTGCTGGCTCCAAGGCCACGTCTACACTACAACGGAAGGAACTAGGTCTAAGAGGGAATGCAGTTGCGATAAAATCTGTTTCCTGGTCCCACTCAGGATGGGAGGGGTCTCACATGAGCTGGGCCTCAGCCGGCCGCCCAGTGGGTCCTGAGGGCCCAGCTGGAAGTGGGGTGCGGCCAGGTGTGCGCCTTGCATAGTTGGGTGCTTGGTTTGCTGTTCAGCCCGGGGTTTGGGCCTGAGGCCCACCGGGCAGAATGCCGTGTGAGGGGATCTGGGCAGGAACGGCCGCTTCTCCTGTGGAATTGGGAGAGAAGCGGAGGTCAAGCGGCCTGCGGGTGTCTTGGGCCCTGGTTGTGGGTTTGAGGAATGATCTTGGCACCGACCTGTCACTTCACTCTGGTTATTAATTCTGAGCGTCGGGCTGACCCCAGGAGATGGCAGTCGGAGGGGGTGAAGGCTGGGGCCAAGGCCCCAATCTCTGGGTGCCCCCGCAGGGCCGGAGTGAGCACCACGGACTCAGAGGAAGGCGGGCAGTGAAGCGACCGGCGGGCCTAGCACCTGGCCCACCTCGGTGCTCAGGTGGGGCAAGCAGAACGGGTGACCCCAGAATAAGGCTGTAAGCTCCCTGGGGCCCGCCGCCCCGGGGCCACAGATTAGGGTTCTGGCTCCTCCTTGGTGCAGCGGGAGATGGAAATGAACTGAAGCTGTCCCGCTGCAGCTCCGCCCGGGCGGGAGGAGCGGGTCCTAGGGAAACGCCCTGGCTCCTGAGCGCAGGCCCTCCCCTCACTGAGGGTGGGGGCCGTCTGCAAGCCCACGGGGCAGCCTTGTTTCCCCCGCCCCAAAGGGCGTCCTCTGCTGGAAGACCCGTTACAGCGCCTCGGCCCCTGTTCTGAGGCTGCGTCAGACCCCAGTGAAATAAACAGCAGGCCTGGCACCCCCACCCGGCTTTGTGGGGTGTGCCCTTCCCCCACGCTGGGCTGGCGGGCAGGGGGCTGAGGGAAGGCACCCACCAGCACTGGGCCCTCAGCTGAGGCCAGCGGAGGGGCTGGCGCCGCAGCTGGCACCTGGCCGCCGGCTGCGCCCCCTCCGGCCTCAGAGGACGCCCTCCCGGTAGGCGCCCGAGGGCCCCACGAACGGCGTGGGCTCGGAGCCGAAGCTGGTCCCGCCCGCGAACTCCCGCAGGGCGCCGCCCCGCTCCCCGGGGGCGCCCGCGCCGCCCCCCGGCGGCCCCTTGGCGGGCGCCTCGGCCTTGGCCTTGGGCGCGGGCCCGGGCGCGGCCCCCGCGCTGCGGTGCGTCTTCATGTGCGTGAGCAGGTGCGAGCTCTGCGAGAAGCGGCGGCCGCAGCAGGCGCAGGCGTAGGGCCGCTCGCCCGTGTGCGTGCGCTGGTGCGTGACCAGCACGGAGCGCTGCGAGAAGCGCTTGCCGCACTCGGGGCACGGGAAGGGGCGCTCGCCCGTGTGGCCGCGCCGGTGCTTGGCCAGGTTGGAGCGCTGCGCGAAGCCGCGGCCGCAGTCGGCGCAGCGGAAGGGCTTCTCGCCCGTGTGCGTGCGCCGGTGCCGCTTGAAGTCCGAGCTGTGGCCGAAGCCCTTGCCGCAGTCCGGGCAGCGGTGCGGCTTCTCCTCGGCGTGCGCCCACTGGTGCCGCGTCAGCGCCGCGCTCTGCCCGAAGCGGCGGCCGCACTCGCCGCACGCGTAGGGCCGCTCCCCGGTGTGCGCGCGCCCGTGCGCCGTGAGGTGCGCCCGGCGGCTGAAGCCCGCGCCGCACACGGCGCACACGAAGGGCTTCTCGCCCGTGTGGCCGCGCACGTGCGCCGCCAGGTGCGAGCCGCGGGCGAAGCGGGCGCCGCACTCGGGGCACGGGAAGGGCCGCTCGCCCGTGTGCGTGCGCCGGTGGCGCGCCAGGTGCGAGCCGTACACGAAGCTCTTGCCGCAGTCGGCGCAGCGGTGCGGCCGCTCGCCCGCGTGGTAGCGCTGGTGCTTGGCCAGCGCCGCGCGGCGCCCGAACGTCTTGCCGCAGTCGGAGCAGATCCACGGGCTCTCCTCCTCGGGCAGCGCGGCGGGCGCCGGCTCGGCCAGCAGCGCCCCCGCGCCCGGCCCGAACGCGCGCAGCCCCGCGCCGCCGCCCCCGGGCCCGCCGCCCGCGCGGAAGGGGTCGCTGGCCAGCCCCGCGCCCTCCACCAGGGAGAGCCGGGCCCCCAGGGGGCCGGCCAGGGGGCGCCCCTCGGCCGGCAGCCGCTCCCTGAAGTCGGGGAGGCCCAGCATCGGGAAGCCGTCCGGATGGATCCAGGACTTGGGGTGAACGGGAAAGGGGAAGCCCAGCGGGTGCGGCGAGGAGCCTTCGCCCTCGCCCAGGCCGTTGTCCAGCTCCGGGAGGCGCCGGGCCGGCCTGGGGTCCTGGCTCTGGGGGGCGGGCGCCTCCGGGGCAGCCGCAGCCGCGTCTCTCGCCTCTGCCTGGGCCTCCGCCTCCCCGGCGGCGTCGGGTCCCTCGGGCCCGGCCTCGGCCTCCTCTGGCCCCGCGGCCGACGCTGTGTCACCGGGCTCCCGCCGGGGGCCGTCGCCGCCGGGCTCGGAGCAGCCGCCGCCGCGCCGGTGGCGCTGGAAGTCGGCGCGCAGGCGGAAGGCCTGGCCGCAGTCGGGGCAGCAGTGCGGCCGGTCGGCTGTGTGCACCGCCTGGTGCCGCGCCAGCGCCGAGCTCTGGCTGAAGCTGCGGCCGCAGTGCGGGCACGGGTAGGGCCGCTCGCCCGTGTGCGTGCGCTGGTGCGTGACCAGGTAGGAGCGGCGGCCGAAGCCCGCCCCGCAGAAGGCGCAGCGGTAGGGCCGCTCGCCCGTGTGGATGCGCCGGTGCGTGACCAGGTGCGACTTGTAGACGAAGCGCTTGCCGCAGTCGGGGCACGGGAAGGGCTTCTCGCCCGTGTGCGTGCGCTGGTGGATGGCCAGGTGCGAGCGGTACACGAAGCCCTTGCCGCACTCGTCGCAGCCGAAGGGCTTGACGGCCGCGTGGTAGCGCTGGTGCTTGGCCAGGCGGGACCGGTGCGGGAACACCTTGCCGCACACGTCGCACGTGGTCTCGGGCCGCCCCGCCTGGTCGGCCGCGTCCGCCGGGAACGCCCAAGGCGCCAGCAGGCTCACGCCGGGCTCCTGGCCCGGCAGGAAGGGCTTCACCTCCGACCCCTCGGCCAGGGCCCCAAGGCCCCCCGGGTCGAGCCCCCAGCCCTCCGGAGTCTGCCCCGAATCCGAGTCATCTGGGCCCCACGTCCCGTGCACGTCCCCCACGCCATAGGCCGCCGACCACAGCCCGGGAGGCTCGCTCTCCTCCTCCGCCACCGCTGCCAGGAAGTCCTCGTCGTCCTCCTCCTGGTCATCCAGGTCGTCGGTCCAGAACCAGGCTCCTGCGGGCGACAGGGGAAGGCGGGAGAGCTGGGGGGAGCCGGACAGGGCCCGGGGGGCTCTGTTCACCCTCCCTGCCTCTCCGGGCTCCTCTCCAGCCTGAGGCTGGCAGCAACCAGGGGTCTCCCCCACATCCAGCAGAACCAGGAAGTTGGTCCTGGGCCAAGGAGATCTGGGGCTCTGCACCCCCCAGGCGGCCCCAGCAGCTGTGCGGCACAGCCCAGGGACCCAGCGGGGCTTTCTCTAAGTGGCTGTGCTTTTGGGAAACGGTCCTTCCAGTCGACACTGAGCTGCAAGCTGCTTCCCGTCACAGAAGGACAAGGAGTCCAAGTTCCTGCTGTTCTATCCTCGCCCCCCTTTCCGCCCCAGGCCGACCTCTCCCCTCAGCCAGAGTATAGACCCCGGGCAGTGTGTGGGCTCCCAGTTTATAAGGGGGTGCGGGTAGGCCGGTGGCATTGGAGGGACCTCGTGTTTATGGAGCCCGCCCCGGCTGTGCAGAGCACCTGCTTCTGCACGCGTCACGCTGTGCGCTGGGCGTGCACCCCGCGGTAGCCACCTGTGGGAGTCTGGCCAGAACCCAGACCTTACTGTGCCCCAGCCTGTCAAGAGGAATAAGCCTGTGTTCTGCAAGCTTCCTCTAGAAACAAAGAACGTGCTGGGCTAGACAGTCAGCAGCGGTCCTGCCAGACCCGGCAGTCCTCAAAGGGGTCGGCTGCACAGAAATTAAGGGGGCACAAGGGGAGGACAGTTTAGCAGGCAGGCTGCCATTAACTCACCATCAGAGCATTTAACACTATGCTTGGATCCTACACCCCAGACTCTGCGGATGGCTGGGGCTGGGGGGGGAGGGGGGAGTATCCCCAGGCCCCAAGCCGGGTTCAGGGCACAGCATGGCTACATCGCAGGGCCCTCCTAGAACCACGGAGAATGGGCACACACAGATCCTGTGGCCCCTGGACCAGGCGTTGGGGGGCTGCTCCCGAGATCTGCCTGTAGCTGGGACACACGTCCCTCTGGGACCCTCTGGGACAGTCACACTACCCTGTCTCGTTCTGGAGGCATGGCGCTGTGTTGGGCTGAAGTTGGGAAAAGATCCCAGGAGGGCCCCGGGCATGGGCTCCTGGGCAGAAAGCCCACATCCGCTGTGTCACACGGCTGGTCGGGGCATAAGAAGCATCGGGAAATACTCTGAGGAACACACGTGTAGGCAGAGCACTGTCTGTGCTTGTCCGTATTTTTTACTTTAAAACACATCTATGGGCCGAAACCAGTTTGGCTCAGAGGATAGAGCGTCAGCTTGTGGACAGAAAGGTCCTGGGTTCGATTCTGGTCAAGGGCATGTACCTTGGTTGCGGGCACATCCCCAATAGGGGGTGTGCAAGAGGCAGCTGATCGATGATTCTCTCTCATCGATGTTTGTAACTCTCTATCCCTCTCTCTTCCTCTCTGTAAAAAATCAATAAAATATATTAAAACACATCTATGGGTCTATCCAGGCACGTGACTGGCATGAGACATCAGTGACCCTCAGTAGACTGGCGTGACTCCGGCCCAGAGCCCAGCGCACGTCCTGTGTACCACCCCTCCCCCCATCCCCCCACCTCCCCCACCATTCCGCTCCCCTCCTCACTCCCCCGAGCCTTCTGAAACACCGAGGACTCAGGCCTCCATGAGACACTGCCCACAGCGTCAGGCTGGACACTAGATTGAGTTCACGTTCTCTCTTCTCCAGACGGGCACAGTGAGGCTCAGACAGAGGGGGAACGGAGCTGGAGCCAGGTCCCAGGTCCCAGGTCCCCAGAGACATCTGCCCGCTGAGCTTCCTGCAAGAATCTCTCCAAGTCTCCTCCGGAGGCCGGGCCTACCCGCCCCACCAGAGGCTGTCCCTGGCGCCTCGGGGTGAGGAGGGAAGGCTCAGAGGGGCCCATTGTTCAGAGATGCCAGACGGATGGAGAAGCCAGAGGCCCGGCTCGGCAGTGCCAGTACCCACAGTCACTCTGCACCTGTAGCCCCTCTGAGCCGGGCACTTCACAACTGGCCCTCGTTGACAAACAAAACAGAACAAAACAAGACGTACCCAGAAACTCCAAGGCCAGGACGGGCCACGTGTAAGGCCGCCTGAAAGAAACTACGTTCTCCAGGGACCTCCGAGCCCTCAGCGCTCCACGGACAGAGACCAAGAGCAGCCAGCCCATGAAGGCAGGGTAGCCAGAGGTGGCCACCTGTCTCTGCACAGCCCACCCTCTGCTCAGACCGCCAGCGCCAGGCCAAGGAGGCGGCCAG
Source organism: Nyctalus aviator (assembly GCA_036971965.1). Taxonomy (NCBI): domain Eukaryota; kingdom Metazoa; phylum Chordata; class Mammalia; order Chiroptera; family Vespertilionidae; genus Nyctalus; species Nyctalus aviator. The sequence goes on along the minus strand of CM072927.1, from coordinate 94,742,314 downwards.
TGCTCCCTGGTGTTGGCAGACACCGCACCAGGCTCTCCTCACGCTCACCTGTATAGACGCCAGTGACGATGTCTCCCTCCTCCGGCCGGGGGCTGTCTGGGACCCAAGGCTCCTCCCCTTGTTCCAGCCGGAAGATCAGGTCCGGCTTGGGGATGGGGTACCCTGGCATGGAGAGAGACAGAGGCCGTGGCTGTGCCTGCAGGCCACCCTCACTCCACACAGCACTGTCACTCCGGTCCTCAGCTCCTCTCTCCTATTCCTCCTGGCACCAGCCGCCACCTCCGTGCCCCGCTCCGAGAACCCCACATTCCCCTCTCTGGAGCCTTGCCCGGTACCCCAGCTCTCCTGCAAGCCACCCCACACACCTGCAGATGCTCATTCCTCATCTCCAGAACATGCCCGCCTGGCTCCTGGCACTGCTGGGCAATACTGGGGCCCCCACCCAGAAGCAGGGCTGTCTGGGGGGCTCCCCGGGGCGGTGGGCTGGCACCAGCACGCCCTTCTCCAAGACCTCGCCACTCCAGGCAGCGAAGCCCCCCGCAGCCCTGGCACCGGCTGCCTCCTGGGGCGGAGGCCCGCTTACCCAGGGACGCCAGGATGCCGTAGTTCTCCTGCATGACCTCCTTGTACAGGGCCTGCTGCGCGGCCGCCAGCCTCTCCCACTCCTCCAGCGAGAAGTACACGGCCACGTCCTCAAAGGTCACCAGCCCCTGGAACACAGCGCCGGCCACTGCTCCACACTGCCCGGGGAGGGCAGGCCCGGGGCGATGGAAGGTGCCCCAACAGGATGACCGGGCCGAGACAGCGAGCCAGGGGACAGGGCCCAAGCCCATCACCCGCAGCCCACCAGCCGCACAGCACCGCTTCCTGGCCGGGCGAGGCCCTCCAAGGCAGGGGCCCCGTTCCCGCTCAGAGATGAGGGGCCGGGCTCACAGAGGGGAGCACCCAGCTCGCACGGGGCAGAGCCAGCATTCAGAGGTCAGAGGACAACAACGCCAGGCCCTCACGGCTGTGCTGTGGCCGCCTCATCCCCTCCTGCTTCACAGTTTGGCTCAAGCCAATGGTCACGTCAGCGGCGCGAAGGCCAGTACCCGGGGGACAGAGGGCACAGGGGCCTGGTCTCACAGGCTCAGCAGGGAATCGGAGCCCGGGCCGGTGACGGGCACTCTGGGGAAGGAGCACAGCCCGGCCCGGGAGAGCCAGGCCTCCGAGGAGCTGCACGGCTCAGGGGAGTGGGCGGTGGGCGGCACCCACAGGACATTCCCAAGGCCGGGAAGGGTCAGCCAGGGAGTGGAATCGCATCCCCTGGGGCTCAGGGTGCCGGGCACAGTCCACAGCCACGCCCCCACTTAGCTGGGCTCGGCCGGAGGCCACAGTGCCCCTGCCATGGGGGTCTCCAGGCAGCCGGGCCAGCCCCCGAGGAAACCCTGCCTGCTTACTGACTCCAGAGAGGGCGGCTCACCTGAGACCCAGCTGTCAGGAAGTCCCCCTCCTCGTCCTCCTCTTCTTCCTCCTCATCCTCCTCTTCCTCCAGGTCTTCCTCCCCAAGCATGGCTGGAACCTCGGAGGCCTGCAGAGCTGGGGGACAAGTCTGCTGGGGGCGCTGCCTTTAGCAGGGGCTTAACTGTCCTGGCCGCCTCTGCCCATCCAGCAAGAGGGGCAGGAGCTCCTGGCTGCACCCCGTTTCTAAGCCTGGGCCCCGAAATCCCCCTCCCCCTGCAGCTGCAGCTCCAGCCTAAAGGGCCAGAGAGCTCTGCCCTCTCTCCCACCTTTCTTCCTTCTCCCCACCCCGCCCTCCCACCCTCCTCCCCTCCTTCCTCCCAAGGGCCAGCTCCCTTCTCCTACCCTGCTCCTGAAGAACTGGGGACGTGGCACCGCCACGGCTCAGACGCGCCTGGGTCCTCAGCGCCGGACTCCACTCCTCTGCCTCCTCTGCCTCCTCTGCCTCCTCCTCCACCTGCTCCTTGGGCTCTCCGTGCCCCGCCCGCAGCCCGGTGGCCGCCGCCTCCTCCACCACGTCCTGGCCTTCCTCTTCTTCCACCTCCTCCTCCTCGTCTGTCTCCTCCGCCTCTTCCCCCCTCTCCTCTTCCTCCTCTTCCTCCTGCTCAGGACTGCACTCGGACCCGTCCTCCGCCCGCTCCGGCGCGGTGTGCAGGGCTGCCATCTTCTCCGGGGGGAGCCTCAGCTCGGCCTGGAACACAGACGGCGGTGAGGCGCCCTGGGAGGGGGGCCGGCGCTGTTGCCCCCACCGCACGGCGAAGGCCAGAGGCAGGCGGGCTCCACGCAGCTCCGCCCAGAGCCCAGGCCAGGCCCAGGCCGGCTCACAGCTGCAACCGTTCCAGCCTCACCACCAGCACCGAGCCCGAGGCCACAGGTGAGCTACACCAGGAGGCCCGGCTCCAGCCTCTCCCCAGCGCCCTCCGCCCGCAGCCTGCTGGGGTGAAGGTGCTGAAAGCAGGAGCGGGTGCTGGAGTCACTGCAGCCGCCTCCAGACCAGCCCTGCCAGCGCCCGGGGCCAGGAGAATGCGCGTTTCCCAACGGGGCCGCTCCGGCTCAGAGGGCTCTTCTCACCCAGACCTCAGGCTGCACATTCAGCTGAGCCCGGACACCGTGCCAACATGCCAAGCCCGGCAGAGCTGCCTGCTGCCGGCCCGCCCAGCGCTGACTCCCACAGCCTCAGCCTCAGCCTCAGCCTCAGCCGGGCAGTGTCCAGGGACTGGCACTCAAAGGGCAGCTCCCGCTCTGGGATACCGGGACGCAAGCTCACCGCCTGCTCAGCCCCTCTCCCTGGGACTCCCGCCCCCCCTCCCTGGGGCTCCCGCCCCCCCTCCCTGGGACTCCCGCCCCCTCTCCCTGGGGCTCCCGCCCCCCCTCCCTGGGGCTCCCGCCCCCTCTCCCTGGGACTCCCGCCCCTCTCCCTGGGGCTTCCGCCCCCTCTCCCTGGGGCTCCCGCCCCTCTCCCTGGCCCAGGCCCCAGAGGCAGCCCCCCAGGCCATCCCACATGTGCCTGGCCTTTCCTGCGGCCCGGCCCGTGTTTACACACGGCACCAGGCGTTCACACACGTGTGGAACTGCCTGCTCACTGCCAGCCTCCGGGGCCGTCACGGCGAAGAGGGCAGCGTCCCCTCTGTCACCGCTGAGGGCCCCGCGCCAGACGCACAGAGCGCACAAACGTTTACTGAAGACGGGACTCAGGTCTCACCAGTGTGGTGAACGTGAAACTTTACAAACTCCGCATTCTGGCCACACTGTCCCCTTCCAGAACAGACGGGCCGCTGGCGAGGGTCCCCCCAGAGGCACCGGAGAGGGTCCGGCTTCAGGGGTTCAGCCCGAAGCCCCTTCTCCCAAGAAGCGACCAGAGAAGGGATAGACCCAGCAGCACGGAGGTCGGAGGTCGGCAGCCACCCTGCAGGTGGGACCGCTGCCCCGCACAGCCAGACACCCCACGTGCCCAGACCAGAATCCAGGACAGAACGTCCTGGCAGATGGACCTCGGTACCTGAGCACTGCTCTCACCTGGCCCCCCAAGGCCCGTCCGCAGACCTGCCCCCGCCTTCCCCTCTGCCCAGCTGCCAGCCACCAGACTCCCTCTGGCACTCCCCACATCCAGCCCCAGGGGCACCCACAGAGGGGCCGGGGAGCAGCAGCCTCACCACAAACCCCATCACCCCGGGGCCTTGCTCCCGCTGGAGCCCTGCACCCCAGGATACGATGCTGCCAACTATCAGAACTGGGGTGACAAAATGCCCCCCCCACGGGGAGCAGGGAGGACCCAGGACAGCAGGAGTGGCCAAGTTCCAAACTGTTAGAAATGCTCCCCAGAAGTGAAAAGAGACAGGGGAGCAGAGGAGGAGGGACAGAGGGGAGAAGGGGAGGAGGGGGTGCCAGGTCCCCCCCTGGGTGCCTCCCAGGTTCTCTCTCCTCCAGGGAAGCCTTCCTTCCCCATGACCAGGTGCCCACTGCCGGGTGCCATGCTCTCCTGGGTTTGGGGGGCAGGTGCCGCCACGGACCGTCCGGCTCCGCACCTCGCAGGCCACTCCCCCGACCTGCCCACACTTGTTGAAACAAACAAGGTCTCCGCACACACCAGGGCCTGGGCCTCCCGCACACCTCCCTGCCCGCCCATGGGGTCCCTGGGGCCAGCCCCTCGCCCACCTCTGCGGCCAAGGGGCAGCCCACCGCACCCACTCGGCGGCCGCCTGCCTCAGCGCAGCCCGGGGGCCTCCAGGGCAGGCCGGGCTCCCCTCCTCCAGGGGCTCAGGGCCTGGTCCTCCCACCGAGGCCCCGGCGGTGACAGCCCCTCCCGGATGGGCGTGTCCGGGTGGCCACAGCCCAGCCCCCCGCCGGACGGAGATCGCCCCCAGGAGTCGCGTGTCCCCCCGGCCCGCCCCCTCCGCGCTGCCCTCCCCACAGGCCCTGGGTCCGAGCTGCCCATCGCGCAGGCCCGAGCGGGGGCGCAGGTCCCAGCGGGTGGGCGCGGCCCCCAAACCCCAGCGCGCCCTCCGCCGCCGGGTCCCGGGCCCCGGCGCCACGGCCTCCCCGCCGCGCCCCGCCCCCCGCCCGCCCCCCGCCCCGGCCCCACGCCCGCGCCCCGGCCCCACGCCCGCCCCCCGCCCCGCCCTCCGCCCCGGCCCCGGCCCCACGCCCGCCCCCCGCCCCGGCCCCGGCCCCACGCCCGCCCCCCGCCCCGGCCCCACGCCCGCCCCCCGCCCCGGCCCCGGCCCCCCGCCCCGGCCCCACGCCCGCCCCCCGCCCCGGCCCCACGCCCGCCCCGGCCCCGGCCCCGCAGCCGCACCTGCCGCCCCGCCGCCCACTCACCGCGCCCGCCGCCGCCAGCCGCCGGGCCCGCGCCCCGCGCTACACAAAGTGACGGCCCGGAGCTGCGCGGCGGCGGCGCGTGGGCACCGGAAGTGCCGCCGTCGGCCCCGCCCCGCCCTGCCCGCGCCCACGGGGGGAACTTCCGGTCACGCGGGGCGGAGCGCGGCTCCGGAGGGGGCGTGTGTGGGGCCCGAGGAAGAGCCCGCGAGCCCCCCGCCCGCCATCCCGCACGGACCCCGCGCCCACCGAGGCCCGGCCCCCGCAGGCCGAGCCCCACCGGTCCTGGGGCCACGACCCAGCCCTGGGGATCCCCCGCCGGGCCCGCGGCTCAGAGCGCCCCCCACCGCTGCCCACCCCCTCCGGCCAGGCCTGGGCCCGGGAATGCCGGCCGCTCCGGCCCCCGGGCCCGCACCCCCCCCACGACCGTGCCGGAGGGGCCGGGGCTGTGGGGGCGCCTCCTGCCCCCGCGGGCCCGCAGCCTGGCGTGGCCGTGGCCGTGGCGGCGCCCCTCGCTGGCGAAGGCCCATGGACAGGAGCGGGCGGAGGGTGCCCACCGCTCACCGCCGCCCCCGGGCCAGCGTGGGGGGTGCCTGCAGGGCGGGGGTCCCTCGGGGCGGAGGGGGGTCCCTCGGGGCGGAGGGGGGTCCCTCGGGGCGGAGGGGGGTCCCTCGGGGCGGAGGGGGGTCCCTCGGGCGGAGGAGGGGGGTCCCTCGGGGCGGAGGGGGGTCCCTCGGGCGGAGGGGGGTCCCTCAGGCGGAGGGGGGTCCCTCGGGGCGGAGGGGGTCCCTCGGGCGGAGGAGGAGGGTCCCTCGGGGAGGAGGGGGTCCCTCGGGCGGAGGGGGGTCCCTCGGGGCGGAGGGGGTCCCTCGGGCGGAGGGGGGTCCCTCGGGGAGGAGGGGGGTCCCTCGGGGAGGAAGGGGTCCCTCGGGCGGAGGAGGGGGGTCCCTCGGGCGGAGGGGGGTCCCTCGGGGCGGAGGGGGGTCCCTCGGGGAGGAGGGGGTCCCTCGGGGCGGAGGAGGGGGGTCCCTCGGGCGGAGGGGGGTCCCTCGGGGCGGAGGGGGGTCCCTCGGGGCGGAGGAGGGGGGTCCCTCGGGCGGAGGGGGGTCCCTCGGGGCGGAGGAGGGGGGTCCCTCGGGCGGAGGGGGGTCCCTCGGGGCGGAGGGGGGTCCCTCGGGCGGAGGGGGGCCCCGCGGGGGGGAGGGGGGTCCCTCGGGGAGGAAGGGGTCCCTCGGGGCGGAGGAGGGGGGTCCCTCGGGGCGGAGGGGGGTCCCTCGGGGCGGAGGGGGGTCCCTCGGGGCGGAGGGGGTCCCTCGGGGCGGAGGGGGTCCCTCGGGGCGGAGGGGGGTCCCTCGGGCGGAGGGGGGTCCCTCGGGGCGGAGGGGGGTCCCTCGGGGCGGAGGAGGGGTCCCTCGGGCGGAGGGGGGTCCCTCGGGGCGGAGGGGGGTCCCTCGGGCGGAGGGGGGTCCCTCGGGGCGGAGGGGGGTCCCTCGGGGCGGAGGGGGTTCCCTCGGGGCGGAGGGGGGTCCCTCGGGCGGAGGGGGGTCCCTCGGGGAGGAAGGGGTCCCTCGGGCGGAGGGGGGTCCCTCGGGCGGAGGGGGGTCCCTCGGGGCGGAGGGGGTCCCTCGGGGCGGAGGGGGGTCCCTCGGGGCGGAGGAGGGGGGTCCCTCGGGCGGAGGGGGGTCCCTCGGGGCGGAGGGGGGTCCCTCGGGGCGGAGGGGGTTCCCTCGGGGCGGAGGGGGGTCCCTCGGGGCGGAGGGGGTTCCCTCGGGGCGGGGGGGGTCCCTCGGGGCGGAGGGGGTCCCTCGGGGCGCGGGGGGGACCCTCGGGGCGGAGGAGGGGGGTCCCTCGGGCGGAGGGGGGTCCCTCGGGGCGGAGGGGGTCCCTCGGGGCGGAGGGGGGTCCCTCGGGGCGGAGGGGGTCCCTCGGGGCGGAGGGGGGTCCCTCGGGGAGGAAGGGGTCCCTCGGGGCGGAGGAGGGGGTCCCTTGGGCGGCAGCGGCCGGTGCAGCGGCCTCGGGCAGGGTCCGGTCAGCACCGCGGGGGGCCCGCCTCGGGAGGGCGGTTGTCCGGGCGGTGCGGGCCGGTGCGGGGCGGTGCGGGCCGGGCGCCGGGATGGAGGCAGGTGGACTCCGCTGGCCGCCCCGGCCTCTCCGGAACCGGCCTCACCCCCGGAGGCAGCTGCGGGCTGGGGGGGCCCGGCACCCACAGAGGCCACGGCGTCCCGGGGAGCCGCGTGGGCCCCCTCCCAGGCCGCCTCCCGTTTCTGTGGGGCTGGGGGGCTCCTTCCAGAGCCGCAGCCTCCGGGCCCCACTGCTCCCTGCGAGGGGTGCAGCCCCCCAGGGCCTCCGCTTCCCCAACCCAGAGCGCCAGCGGCCTCCGTCCCAGCCTCACTCCTCACAGTGGTTGGCTCCCGGTGCTTCTAAGTGTTTAAAAACCGCCGAAGCCGGTGTGGTACAGTGGTTAGAGCGGTGGCCTGCGGACTGAAGGGTCCCGGGTTCAGTTCTGGTCAAGGGCATGTTCCTTGGTTGTAGGCACATCTCCAGTGGAGGGTGCGCAGGAGGCAGCAGGTTGGTTTCTCTCTCATCGATGTTTCTAGCTCTGTCCCTCTCCTTTTCTCTCTGTAAAAAAAATCAATAAGATACATAAAGAAAAGTAAGTAAATAAATAAATAAAATGTTTTAAAACTAATAACTAACACTTAAAAATGGAGGGTCTCTCATGAAATGATTGGAAATGCCTAAGCTCTGCCTGCAGAGCGCCCCCAGGTGGAGGGCACCGGTCAGAGGCCTGCGGAGTGTCAGCCACTTCCGGGTGGCACCCTGCCAGCCCTGGGTCTCCATCCAGGCCTGGGGAGGTGGGCCTGAAAGGGGGGCTTAGGGGGGTAAAGAGGGGGGAATTCCATTTTTTGAGGCTAAAATAAGCAGGCACGGAGGCTCCCATCCAGTGGCTCAGGCCTCGCCCCCTGTTCTCCCCGAGCCCGCCTGCCCCTGGTGTCCCCATGGGCGGGAGGGACGCTGGACGTGGTGGCCTGGGAGTCCCTCCTGTGGCTGCCTGGCTCGGTGTCCTGGCTGGCCACGCTGGGGGCTCTGCCTGCCCCGGGCAGGAGGAGGGAGAGGCTCCTGGGTCCCGGGAGGGGCCTCTCAGGAGAGGAGAGGGGGGCCGGGCAGCAGCCTGGGTGCCTCGGTGGCGGCCTCTGCAGAGGCGCTGCCCGCCGAGGGACTCCTGGAGGCGGGCTGTGGTGTGGGGAGAGGCCGGCAGACTTCACCCCCTTGGAACCTGGTCTTGGGTTGGTATCGGGGGGACAGGCCAAGAGGGAGTCCTCGGAGATGCGGGGTGACCCAGGTCCGTGCGGACAGGGCAGTGGAGGGCTCTGGGGCGGGAGTGGAGATGTTAGCGTTTGTCTTATCCGCTCCGATGCCCCCCTCCCTGCGGCGTTCCCCCTCCTCACTGCGAGTGGGTTCAGCTAAGGGCCCCGCTGGTGGGATGGGATGCGGAGGACAGGGCTGGGGTGTCCCTCCCCGTCCCAGCTCCCCCAGTGGCCCATCTCCCTGCCCCAGAGCCTCCTGGTCCAGGTGCATCTCGGGCCTCCTGGGGCGCTGGGCCCACACCCTCATGTCAGCTATCCTACATCCGGGCCCTCTCCCCACACCCCCCGGGGATGGAGGCTGGCAGCTGGACCCGGGGCCCGCCAGGCCTGGGGAGTCATGTCCCAAGGCTGGGAGAACCCGCTGGGGGCAGGGGGTTGTGATGGAGGCAGGAAAGAGGATGGGGGGCGGGGGTCAGCACCGTGGGGAGACCCCGGGGTCCGTCAAAAGGCAGTGACGGTCGTGCTGGCAGTGACGAGAGCATCTCCATACAAGCATGAATGAAAGCAAGGGCGTTTCTGTGTTTTGGATCATTGGGAATCGGGAAAGGATCTGCTGCCATTTTTAAAAATACGTTTTTATTGATTTCAGAGAGGAAGGGAGAGGGAGAGAGAGAAACATCCATGATGACAGAGGATCATGGAGCGGCTGCCCCTGCTCTCCCAGCACTAGGAATGGAGACTGCAGCCGGGCATGTGCCCTGACTTCCTGGTTCATAGGTCAACGCTCAAGCATGGAGCCACGCCAGCTGGGCTGAAGCCACCCTTGGACACAATGGGCTAGATGTGCCCGTCCTGCCAATTGCCTGCCCTCCGAGGGGCAGCGGGTGAGCCGAAGACAAGAGCGTAGAGGAAGGGCCCAGGCCCGCTGAGGCCTCTGCCCCCGTGAGGTGCCCAGGAGAGGGGGCTGAACGAGGACCGGGGGTCCGCCCTCCACCCAGCTGCCCATGAAAGGAGAGCAGAGAGAGGTGGCTGGCATTGTGACCCCCGGGCAGGGCATGCCGGGGGCCTGTGTGCCCCAAGAGAGAAGGAAGCAGCAAGAACAAGAACAGACCCACTTTGGACGCCGCCATCTGGCCCTGCCAGCGTCTGACCTGTTGGTCAGCAGCTCCCTTCCCTGGGGGGTGGGGGGCAGTGGGGTGCACACTGAGCCATGGGCAGCGGCAGAGTGAAGCAGAGGCGACACCGCAGCCCAGCCTGAGAGCGGGAACTGGCTCGCAGAGGGGCGGGGCGGGGCGGCCTGGCGTGGGCGGGAGCCTGGAGGAGGGTTGTTGGGGGCCAGCCTTCCCGTGGGGGAGCCTCACACCTGGAGGGACCCCTTGTCAACAACCAGCCCCCGAAGGCATCAGGCAGGGCGTTGGGGTTGGGTCGTGGTCTCCCACGATGGCCAGCGTCCAGGTGCGCGGCAGGGAGCTGTGCAAAGGCTGCCCAGGAGGCCCGGCTGGAAAGAGACACAGTTTCCAGACGACCAGGTGTCGCCATTCGGGCTGCGGTAACAGATACCGTGGGCGGGCGGCTGGAACTACAAACATTTCTCGCTCGCGGCTCTGGAGTCCGGGAAGCCCAGGCCAAGGTGCAGGCGGGCTGGGTGTCAGGAGGACCATGTCCCGGTTCCCAGCTGGACCTCGCGGTGTCCCTCCCTCCAAGGAGGAAAGGACAACGTGCTTTTGGGAGGGCGCTAATCCCATCCAGGGGGCTCCACCCGCATGGCTTATTAATCACCTTCCACAGGCCCCGCCTTCTAATGCCCGCACATTGCGGGTCAGGATTTCAGCATGCGCATTTGAGATAGACAGACATCCAGTCTGTGTCACAAGGGGACAGGGTGAAGCTGTGGACGTGGGAACTGTCTGGGGAACCTGATCAACCTGGTTCTGTGAACCTTGACCCATGGTGAAGGGCGCTGCTCAGGAGACAGCGCCTCCTGCCCACCCCTCACAGGGCTCAGACCTGCGCAGACCTGTGATGGCCCCTAGCTTCCTGCAGGCGTGCAGCGCAGGCTGGGAGCAAGGCCACCGGGGGCAGGGAGAGGGCCAGGCTGGGGGCCAGAGGGCAGAAAGGAGGTGCAGGCGGAGAGGACAGGAGTGTCCAGCAAACAGACGAGGGTCAAGTCCAGGCCCCTACGATGAAGCAGAGGAAGCAAGCAGGGGCAGGGCCTGGATGGCAGGCAGAGGAGGGATGGTGCGTGCATACTTGTGTGTGTGTATGTGACAGATCTCGACTTGACCAAACTTTTAGTCTGCACCTCATCGCACTGAGGCCCCCCTTTTGGGCTTCCGTGTCTGCCTTCCATCACCCAGTTTTAGCAAAAATCCTGTCAGGTCAGTCCAGCCAGATTCCGCACCCGGATATCTGATTGCCTTTCATACTTAACCACAGTGCTCACCCCGGTGTCCCCAATGGGGGGCTGTTTCTCTCCCCCCGCCCCCCACCTGCCTCCAGCAAGAATCCCACCAGGTCTGCCCCACCAGAACCCCGACGGCTGTGCATCTCTCCACTCAGGAATTCTCCACCCACCGGCTCCCCCCACACCCTGCTCCTCCGCGAAGCCCCCACCTGGCCTTCGGGACTCAGAACCGGGTCCACTTCTATCCAGAGGTCTCTGGCACCAGGTCGGGGGGGAATACAGTGCTCTCACCACTGTCCCGCTGGGCTGGATGGGCCTCCTCCTGACGGCGCCCTGCCCGCTCCCCACGCTGGGCACATGGGGACTGGGCACCAGTCACCACCCCTCTGTGCCAGGCTCCGTGCCAGGCCCCCACCCGTTTGAAAGCCTAGGAGGGCTTCCTGCAGGAGGAGACATCTGAGAGCCGCATGGGGTGTGCTCTGTCCAGCAGCGGGCCAGCCCGCAGGCAGGCTCACCCCCAGGTGGTGGGGCAGAGGGAGGCGCCTCCGACAGTCCTGGGTTTGAGTCCCACACACACCCAAGGCCTCGTGCCTCCCCGACCGGCTGGCGAGCCACCGGAAGGCTGACACAGACCAGGCGCCATGACAGCGATGGTGGGGGCTGACAGCACCCGCACCCCCACATGCGCCAGGGCAGGCAGCGCTGAAACGGGGTGCGGGACGCTGCAGGTGAGCATGCCTCCCCGACAGCTCACACACATGTAACAGCGACAGGGAGACGATCCCCTGGGAGGGACTGAGTCAAGGTGTGTCCTCAGGAGACGCCAACGTGCCTCCTCAAGCGCCTCCCCTCCGCCCCAGCTCTCCCCCCGCCCCAGCTCTCCCCAGGGGTTTCACTGGGGAAGCCCACCCCCAGCCCAGGGCCCAGCTGGACGGAAGGGGCTGGGTGAGGAGCACTGAGATGCACCTGGAGACCAAGTGCCTTCAGTCTAACCCAGTGGTCGGCAAACTGCGGCTTGAGAGCCATATGCAGCTCTTGAGCCGCGGTTTGGCGCTCTGTTCACTAATGAGTTTGCCGACCACTGACCTAGACTCTTGATTCCAATAACGACAGGCTGTTGTTGTTGCTTGTGAATACATAAGCCCCTATCCCAGTGGTCGGCCAACTCATTAGTCAACAGAGCAACAAACCGCGGCTCGCAAGCCATGGTTTGCCGACCACGAGTCTAGGGCAACCAGGAAACGTTCTGCAAAATTCAGAGGCAGGCCCTAGCCGGGAGAGAGCGTTGGCCTGCGGGCCAAAGGTCCTGGGTTCGACTTCGGTCAAGGGCATGTACCTTGGTTGCAGGCTCCTCCCTGGCCCGGGCCCTGGTCAGGGCGCATGCAAGAGGCAACCAATCGATGTCTCTCTCGCTTTGATGTTTCCCTCTGTCTCTCCTTCTCCCTTCCACTCTCCTAAAAATCAATGCAAAAACATCCTTGGGTGAGGATTAAAAAAAAAATAAAAATCAGAGGTAAATGCAGACAGGACAACGCGTTTCTCCACGTGTTTTATTTTCTTTCTCACTTACCAACACACTGTGGGCCGTAGCAGGCCGTGTTGGTAAAGGAGAAGCAGGGAGGGAGGAGGGTGGGACGTAAGCAGCCGCAGGTAGGACCGGACGCCAGGGGCAGGCAGCGCTGGGGTGGCTGTGGGGGGCGGCCTCCCCACCCGCCTGCCTTCCCATGGACATCAGCGACCCCCAGGTGACTCTGTAAATGGAAGGGCACTGCTGGTGTCTCCGTCCTTGTCCCCAGCAGTCTCCCTGGACCCCCAGTGATGAGGCAGGTCTGCTCAGGCCAGCCGCTCGGCCTGGCCCAGGAGGCCCATGCCCAGGGGCCCCACCCCCAACCTCAGCTGCTGGGCAAGCACCTGAGAAGCCTAGAGCTACAGGACGGCAGGGAGGGGGGAGAACCCCAGAGTGCTTTCCAGGGGGATCCCTCCCTTGGACAGCCCTCCCAGAATGCCCTCTGCTTCAGCCACAAGCTTCGAGTCAAGAGGGCACTGCCCCTCCCGTGTGGCTCAGCGGTTGGGCATTGGCCTATAAACCAGGTCACAGTTCCATTACCGGTCAGGGCGCATGCCTGGTTTGCAGACTCCATGCCCAGTAGGGGGCGCGCAAGAGGTAGCTGGTCTATGATTCTCTCTCATTGAAGTTTCTATCCCTTTCTCCCTCTCCCTTCCTCTCTGAAATCCATAAAAACATATTTTTTTTTTTTAAAAAAAGAATACACGGGACCTAACCGATTTGGCTCAGTGAATAGAGCATTAGCCTGCGGACTGAAGGGTCCCAGGTTCGATTCCGGTCAAGGACATGTACCTTGGTTATGGGCACATCCCCTGTGGGGGATGTGCAGGAGGTAGCTGGTTGATGTTTCTCTATCATCGATGTTTCTAGCTCTCTATCCCTCTCCCTTCCTCTCTGTGAAAGATCAATAAAATATTTATTTAAAAACAAACAAACAGAAAAGAACACACACATATGAGTCGGGTTCTAGCCGCCCTGATGAGAAAATATTTCCAGGGCACACGGCCCTGAGGACAATGTGCCTTCACCCTTTCCTGCTGGTGCAGACAGGCGGCCGCCCGCCCGTTTCCTTGGACTAATTCTCACCGGACCACGTCCTTCCTGCGAGCACATGGGACTGCCCCCACCGCCTGGGGTGACCCCAGGTGTATTTGATCCCCTGGTTAGTGTGCGCTCCGTGTCCACTGTCACCAAGGGTCCCTTCGGTGCCTGAAAGTTCAATGTGCCGAGGGCGGCAAGCTGGCGGCCTTCTGGACCACCGGTACCCAATCCGGTGCGTGCCCGTGCCTGTGCCTGTGCCGCGGGTGCAGACGTGCACACGTGTGCGGCTCCGGCCACACCGGCTTCTCCCGCCGAGTGTTTCTGCGGGTGAACGTGTTCCACCCGCAGGGAGCCTCTTCCCGGCGCCATCCCAGGTTATCCCGCCGGGCCACGGAGCCGGCCGCGATGTGAGTCCCCTGTCCGAGGGGCCGCTCCTCCCGGTCACGGAGCCTTGCCCCCGGCCGCCTGCCCCGCGCTCGGGCCGCGGAGCAGCCCCAGGCCCCGCGAGCGGCCGGCGCCGTGCAGCTGGCGCTCGTGCCGGCGGATCTCCACCTTGTGGCGGAAGCGCTCGCCGCAGTCCGCGCACACGTAGGGCAGCGCGCCCGAGTGCGTGCGCTGGTGGCGCAGCAGGTTGGAGGAAACGCTGAAGCACTTGCCGCAGTCGCTGCAGGCGTAGGGCCGCTCGCCCGTGTGCGTGCGCCGGTGCTGCACCAGCGCCGAGCTCTCGCCAAAGCGCTTGGAGCAGTGCGTGCAGGCGTAGGGCTTCTCGCCCGTGTGGATGCGCTGGTGCGTCACCAGGTTCGAGTGCTGCGAGAAGGCCTTGCCGCAGTCCCCGCAGCGGTGCGGCCGCTCGCCCGTGTGCGTGGCCTGGTGCCGCACCAGGTCGGTGCTGCGGCTGAAGGCTTTGCCGCACTCGCTGCAGGTGGTCGGCCGGTTCCGGCCGTGCCGGCGTCGCCGCTGCCGGGCTGGAGTCAGGGCGGCGCTGCCGGCGGGGCCTGGGATGGGCAGCACGCCCGGTGGCCGTGGGGCCATGGCCGGCGGTGGCAGTGGTGGCGGCGGCGGCAGAGGCGGCGGCGCCGCGGCTGGCAGGGCCACGGCTGGCGGTGGTGGGGCCACGGCTGGCAGGGCCACGGCTTGCGGTGGCCGGGCCACGGCTGGTGGCGGCAGTGCTACGGCTGGCAGGGCCACAGCGGGCGGGGCTACGGTTGGTGGCAGTGGGGCCATGGCTGGCGGCGGCAGAGCCACGGCTGGCAGGACCACGGCTGGCGGTGGCACCACAGCTGGTGGTGGCAGGGCCACAGCCGGCTGTGGAGGGGCCACGGCTGGCAGCACCACGAGCTCCTGCAACACCACGTAGCCCGGGGGGCCCACCATGACAGATCCCGAGGCGCCAGGTCCAGAAGCCGTGCCTGCCCCCACAGTGGGCACCAGCTCCAGCTGCAGCTCAGGTTCCACCGGGGTCAGCTCCAGCTGCACCTCCTGCTCCTGTTCCAGCTGCAGTTGCTGCTCCAGCTGCTGCAGCTGCTCCTTCAGTTTGAGCTGCAGCTGCCGCTGTTCCTGCTGCCGTGCCAGCTCCTCCTGCCGCTGCTGCTCCAGCTCCGACTCCAAGTCCACCGGCATGAGCTGCAGCTCCACCATCTGCTCCTCCTCCTTCTCCTCCGGTTCCACTGGGCGGCGCTGAAGCTGCTGCTGTTGCAACTGCTCTTGCTGCTGCAGCAGCTGCTGCTGCTGCAACAGCTGTTGTTGCAACATCTGCTGCTGTAACTGTTGCTGTTGCAGCAGCTGCTGCTGTAACTGCTGTTGTTCCAACATCTGCCGCTGCAGCTCTTCCTGCTGCTGCTGCAACTGCTGCTGCTGCTGTAACAACTGCTGCTGCTGTAACTGCTGCTGCTGCTGCTGCAACAGCTGCTGCTGTAACTGCTCCTGGATCTGTGACTGTCCTCGCTGCTGCAACAGCTGCTGCTGTAACTGCTCCTGGATCTGTGACTGTCCTCGTTGCTGCAACAGCTGCTGCTGTAACTGCTCCTGGATCTGTGATTGTTCTTGACGCTGCTGTAACTGCTCCTGGATCTGTGACTGTCCTTGCTGCTGTAACTGCTCCTGGATCTGTGACTGTCCTCGCTGCTGCAACAGCTGCTGCTGTAACTGCTCCTGGATCTGTGACTGTCCTTGCTGCTGTAACTGCTCCTGGATCTGTGACTGTCCTCGCTGCTGCAACAGCTGCTGCTGTAACTGCTCCTGGATCTGTGACTGTTCTTGCCGCTGCTGTAACTGCTCCTGGATTTGTGACTGTCCTTGCTGCTGTAACTGCTCCTGGAACTGTGACTGTCCTCGCTGCCGCTGCTGTAACTGCTCCTGGATCTGTGACTGTCCTCGCTGCTGTAACTCCTCCTGGATCTGTGACTGTCCTCGCTGCTGCAACAGCTGCTGCTGTAACTGCTCCTGGATCTGTGACTGTCCTCGCTGCTGCAATAGCCGCTGCTGTAACTCCTCCTGGATCTGTGACTGTTCTTGCTGCTGCCTCTGCTGTAACTGCTCCTGGATCTGTGACTGTCCTCGCTGCTGCCGCTGCTGTAACTGCTCCTGGACCTGTGACTGTTCTTGCTGCTGCTGTAACTGCTCCTGGATCTGTGACTGTTCTTGCTGCTGCTGTAACTGCTCCTGGATCTGTGACTGTCCTCGCTGCTGCCGCTGCTGTAACTGCTCCTGGACCTGTGACTGTTCATGCCGCTGCTGTAACTGCTCCTGGGTCTGTGACTGTTCTTGCTGCTGCTGTAACTGCTCCTGGATCTGTGACTGTCCTCGCTGCTGCCACTGCCGCTGCTGTAACTGCTCCTGGATCTGTGACTGTCCTCGCTGCTGCCACTGCCGCTGCTGTAACTGCTCCTGGATCTGTGACTGTTCTTGCTGCTGCTGTAACTGCTCCTGGACCTGTGACTGTCCTCGCTGCTGCTGCTGCTGTAACTGCTCCTGGACCTGTGACTGTTCTTGCCGCTGCTGTAACTGCTCCTGGATCTGTGACTGTCCTCGCTGCTGCTGTAACTGCTCCTGGATCTGTGACTGTTCTTGCCGCTGTTGTAACTGCTCCTGGATCTGTGACTGTCCTCGCTGCGGTAACTGCTCCTGGATCTGTGACTGTCCTCGCTGCGGTAACTGCTCCTGGATCTGTGACTGTCCTTGCTGCTGCTGTAACTGCTCCCGGATCTGTGACTGTTCTTGCTGCTGCTGTAACTGCTCCCGGATCTGTGACTGTTCCTGCTGCTGCTGTAACTGCTCCTGGATCTGTGACTGTCCTTGCTGCTGCCGCGGCTGTAACTGCTCCTGGATCTGTGACTGTCCTCGCTGCTGCAACAGCTGCTGCTGTAACTGCTCCTGGATCTGTGACTGTCCTCGCTGCTGCCGCTGCCGCTGCCGCTGCCGTAACTGATCCTGGATCTGTGACTGTCCTCGCTGCTGCCGCTGCCGCTGCTGTAACTGCTCCTGGATCTGTGACTGTTCTTGCTGCTGCTGTAACTGCTCCTGGATCTGTGACTGTTCTTGCTGCTGCTGTAACTGCTCCTGGATCTGTGACTGTCCTCGCTGCTGCTGCTGCTGTAACTGCTCCTGGATCTGTGACTGTTCTTGCTGCTGCTGTAACTGCTCCTGGATCTGTGACTGTCCTCGCTGCCGCTGCCTTAACTGCTCCTGGATCTGTGACTGTCCTCGTTGCTGCTGCTGCTGTAACTGCTCCTGGATCTGTGACTGTCCTCGCTGCCGCTGCTGTAACTGCTCCTGGATCTGTGACTGTTCTCGCTGCTGCTGCTGCTGTAACTGCTCCTGGATCTGTGACTGTCCTCGCTGCTGCCGCTGCCGCTGCTGTAACTGCTCCTGGATCTGTGACTGTCCTCGCTGCTGCCGCTGCCGCTGCTGTAACTGCTCCTGGATCTGTGACTGTTCTTGCTGCTGCCGCTGCTGTAACTGCTCCTGGATCTGTGACTGTCCTCGCTGCCGCTGCTGTAACTGCTCCTGGATCTGTGACTGTCCCCGCTGCTGTAACTGCTCCTGGATCTGTGACTGTCCTCGCTGCTGCTGCTGCTGCTGTAACTGCTCCTGGATCTGTGACTGTCCTCGCTGCCGCTGCTGTAACTGCTCCTGGATCTGTGACTGTTCTCGCTGCTGCTGCTGCTGTAACTGCTCCTGGATCTGTGACTGTCCTCGCTGCTGCTGCTGCTGCTGTAACTGCTCCTGGATCTGTGACTGTCCTCGCTGCCGCTGCTGTAACTGCTCCTGGATCTGTGACTGTTCTCGCTGCTGCTGCTGCTGTAACTGCTCCCGGATCTGTGACTGTTCTCGCTGCTGCCGCTGCTGTAACTGCTCCTGGATCTGTGACTGTCCTCGCTGCTGCTGTAACTGCTCCTGGATCTGTGACTGTCCTCGCTGCTGCTGTAACTGCTCCTGGATCTGTGACTGTCCTCGCTGCTGCTGTAACTGCTCCTGGATCTGTGACTGTCCTCGCTGCTGCCGCTGCCTCTGCCGCTGCTGTAACTGCTCCTGGATCTGTGACTGTCCTCGCTGCTGCCGCTGCCGCTGCTGTAACTGCTCCTGGATCTGTGACTGTTCTTGCTGCTGCCGCTGCTGTAACTGCTCCTGGATCTGTGACTGTTCTCGCTGCTGCCGCTGCTGTAACTGCTCCTGGATCTGTGACTGTTCTCGCTGCTGCCGCTGCTGTAACTGCTCCTGGATCTGTGACTGTTCTCGCTGCTGCCGCTGCTGTAACTGCTCCTGGATCTGTGACTGTCCTCGCTGCCGCTGCTGTAACTGCTCCTGGATCTGTGACTGTCCTCGCTGCCGCTGCTGTAACTGCTCCTGGATCTGTGACTGTCCTCGCTGCTGCTGCTGCTGTAACTGTTCCTGGATCTGTGACTGTTCTCGCTGCTGCCGCTGCTGTAACTGCTCCTGGATCTGTGACTGTCCTCGCTGCCGCTGCTGTAACTGCTCCTGGATCTGTGACTGTTCTTGCTGCTGCAACAGCTGCTGCTGTAACTGCTCCTGGATCTGTGACTGTCCTCGCTGCTGCCGCTGCTGTAACTGCTCCTGGATCTGTGACTGTTCTTGCTGCTGCAACAGCTGCTGCTGTAACTGCTCCTGGATCTGTGACTGTCCTCGCTGCTGCCGCTGCCTCTGCCGCTGCTGTAACTGCTCCTGGATCTGTGACTGTCCTCGCTGCCGCTGCTGTAACTGCTCCTGGATCTGTGACTGTCCTTGCTGCTGCCGCTGCTGTAACTGCTCCTGGATCTGTGACTGTTCTCGCTGCTGCCGCTGCTGTAACTGCTCCTGGATCTGTGACTGTTCTCGCTGCTGCCGCTGCTGTAACTGCTCCTGGATCTGTGACTGTTCTCGCTGCTGCCGCTGCTGTAACTGCTCCTGGATCTGTGACTGTTCTTGGCGCTGCTGTAACTGCTCCTGGATCTGTGACTGTCCTCGCTGCTGCCGCTGCTGTAACTGCTCCTGGATCTGTGACTGTCCTCGCTGCTGCCGCTGCTGTAACTGCTCCTGGATCTGTGACTGTCTTTGCTGCTGCCGCTGCTGTAACTGCTCCTGGATCTGTGACTGTTCTCGCTGCTGCTGCTGCTGTAACTGCTCCTGGATCTGTGACTGTCCTCGCTGCTGCCGCTGCTGTAACTGCTCCTGGATCTGTGACTGTCCTCGCTGCCGCTGCTGTAACTGCTCCTGGATCTGTGACTGTTCTCGCTGCTGCCGCTGCTGTAACTGCTCCTGGATCTGTGACTGTCCTTGCTGCTGCCGCTGCTGTAACTGCTCCTGGATCTGTGACTGTTCTCGCTGCTGCCGCTGCTGTAACTGCTCCTGGATCTGTGACTGTCCTCGCTGCCGCTGCTGTAACTGCTCCTGGATCTGTGACTGTCCTTGCTGCTGCCGCTGCTGTAACTGCTCCTGGATCTGTGACTGTCCTCGCTGCTGCTGCTGCTGCTGTAACTGCTCCTGGATCTGTGACTGTTCTCGCTGCTGCCGCTGCTGTAACTGCTCCTGGATCTGTGACTGTCCTCGCTGCCGCTGCTGTAACTGCTCCTGGATCTGTGACTGTCCTTGCCGCTGCTGTAACTGCTCCTGGAACTGTGACTGTTCTCGCTGCTGCCGCTGCTGTAACTGCTCCTGGATCTGTGACTGTCCTCGCTGCTGCTGTAACTGCTCCTGGATCTGTGACTGTCCTCGCTGCCGCTGCTGTAACTGCTCCTGGATCTGTGACTGTCCTCGCTGCTGTGGCGGTGCCTGCTGTCCTAGCTGTTCCTGCTGTCGCACCTGCTGCTGCTCCTGTTCTTGCTGCGCTTGTAACACTTCCTGCTGCTGCCTCAGCTGCAGTTGCTCCTGCTGCCCAGGCCGGGGTTCTTCCTGTAGCTCTTGCTGCCGCGGCGGCTGTTCCTGCTGCTGCTCTGGCGTTGGCTGCTCTGGTGCCTGTTGCCTCAGCGGCAGCTGTGGCTTCGGTGGCGGGGGTTGCTGGGGCTGGCATCTCTCTTGTGGCTCCTGCAGCTGACCTTGCCGGGCGGGCGGCGGCGGCGGCCACAGCTCCATCCAGTGTTCCAGGGGGTGGTTCACTGGCCCTGGCGGGCGTCGCTTTGGGGGTCGTTGCCATAGTCGTCGCCGCCCTTGCCCCGGTAGTGGCTGTGGCGGCCGCAGCTCCTGCCGTGCTGCCTGGGCCCCCGGGGTGCTCTCGCCGGCCTGCTTTGGGGCTGAGGTGACTGGCCGCGGTGCACTGCTCCGCTCCGGAGCCTCTCCCCCCCGGCTCCCGCTCCCACCTGGAGGGGACAAGGCAGGAAGTCAGGAGAGAAAGCTGGCCCAGCCCCTCAGGACCTCCCTGTGCCCTGCCCCGCGTGCAGCCCCTCTCAGACACCCCGCTGAGCTCCCCGCACGGACCGGAACGCACTAGGTCAATGACAACACAGAAATGCCCAGAGGAGAGGGCTTGACTTAAAAATGCACCCAGCCCTGGATGGTTTATCTCTGTGGACAGAGCGTCGGCCTGCGGACTGAAGGGTCCCGGGTTCGATTCCGGTCAGGGGCATGTACCTTGGTGGCTGGCACATCCCCAGTGGGGGTGTACAGGAGGCAGCTGGTCGATGTTTCTCTCTCACCGAAGTTTCTAACTCTCTATCCCTCTCCCTTCCTCTCTGTAAAAAATCAATAAAATATATATTTTTAATAATGCACCCCAGCCCTGGCCCGTGTGGCCCAGTGGATAGAGCGTCAGCCTGCGAACTGAGGGGTCCCGGGATTGATTCCAGTCAAGGGCACATGCCCAGGTTGCAGGCTCAATCCTCAGTCGGGGGCATGCAGGAGGATCAATGATTCTCTCTCCCTCTTCCTTTCTCTGAAATCAATAAAAAGTATATATATATATATATATATATATATATTTCTAAAATGCACCACAAATGCACCAGTGATTGTCACGTCACTCTGGACCCCAGACCTTGACCCCTTCTTTGGGCTGCCCCCCTTGGAGCTTGGCAGTGACCCCACATGTGTGTCCGGGCTCCCGCCATTTTCCAAGAAACCCCTGGTGCCCAGTCATCAACCGTGAGCCAGCCACTCCAGGCCCCGCCGGACGTGGACCTCGGCTCGGGTCGCACCCGAGGAATGAAACTTGCTTTCCCTGGGAAGAGGGAAGCGCTCCCGCACGAGCTTTCTGCAAGAAGCCAGGGTTCCAGCCAGAGCACGAGGCTCCGGGGGGGGAAGCCCTGAGTCCCCAGGACTCCCCTCGGCCGGCCGCTGCCTGGCCTCCTGCAGGTCAGCGCCCAGTGTCCGTAAAACAGCCCGAGGGTGCCACCCTGCGGGCTGCCGCGGGAAGGGTCGCCCTGGCGCCGGCCCTGGGACGTGGGCGATGCCCGGAGACCCGCGCCCTGCGGACTAGCAGCTCCTTCGCAAGCGAACAGCCAGTCTGTGAGCGTCAGGCTGCCACTAGCTCCACTGCGACGGCCTGAAGCCGGAGTGCCTGAGGCTGGGTTCTGGGCGGCAAAGGACTCCCGGCCCCACGTGAACATGGACTGGCCAGCTCCTTACCTCCCGGTGTCTCCATCCAGGAGACAAGCCGTCCGGGGCCTGAGGGCGGACACAGCCCGCTGTGGAGCGAGCGGAGAGGAAGCCTGTGGACCAGGCACTGGGCGGCCGCTCGGTCACCTCCCAAACCGGTCACCCCGCAACAGGATCACCTCCCGCACCGGGTCACCTCCCGCACCGGGATCACCTCCCTCACCGGGGTCACCTTCCTCACCGGGTCACCTCCCGACCTGGTCACCCTGCACCGGTCACCTCCCTCACCGGGTCACCTCCCTCACCGGGGTCACATCCCGACCTGGTCACCCTGCACCGGTCACCTCCCTCACCGGGTCACCTCCCGCACCGGGTCACCTCCCTCACCGGGTCACCTCCCGCACCGGGGTCACCTCCCTCACCGGGATCACCTCCCTCACCGGGTCACCTCCCTCACCGGGTCACCTCCCGACCTGGTCACCCTGCACCGGTCACCTCCCTCACCGGGTCACCTCCCTCACCGGGGTCACCTCCCTCACCGGGTCACCTCCCTCACCGGGGTCACATCCCAACCTGGTCACCCTGCACCGGTCACCTCCCTCACCGGGGTCACCTCCCGCACCGGGTCACCTCCCTCACCGGGTCACCTCCCTCACCGGGGTCACCTCCCGCACCGGGTCACCTCCCTCACCGGGTCACCTCCCTCACCGGGTCACCTCCCGACCTGGTCACCCTGCACCGGTCACCTCCCTCACCGGGTCACCTCCCGACCTGGTCACCCTGCACCGGTCACCTCCCGCACTGAGGTCACCTCCCTCACCGGGTCACCTCCCTCACCGGGTCACCTCCCGCACCGGGTCACCTCCCTCACCGGGTCACCTCCCTCACCGGGTCACCTCCCGCACCGGGTCACCTCCGGCACTGGGTCACCTCCCTCACCGGGATCACCTCCCTCACCGGGGTCACCTCCCTCACCAGATCACCTCCCTCACCGGGGTCACCTCCCTCACCGGGTCACCTCCCGCACCGGGGTCACCTCCCTCACCGGGATCACCTCCCTCACCGGGTCACCTCCCTCACCGGGTCACCTCCCGACCTGGTCACCCTGCACCGGTCACCTCCCGCACCAGGGTCACCTCCCTCACCGGGTCACCTCCCTCACCGGGTCACCTCCCTCACCGGGTCACCTCCCGACCTGGTCACCCTGCACCGGTCACCTCCCTCACCGGGTCACCTCCCTCACCGGGATCACCTCCCTCACCGGGGTCACCTCCCTCACCGAGTCACCTCCCTCACCGGGTCACCTCCCTCACCGGGATCACCTCCCTCACCGGGGTCACCTCCCTCACCAGGTCACCTCCCTCACTGGGGTCACCTCCCTCACCAGGTCACCTCCCAACCGGTCACTCTGCACCAGTCACCTCCCCCACCAGGGTCACCCTGCACCTGGTCGCCTCCCGCACTGGGGTGAGGGGGTCGCCTCCCGCACTGGGGTCAGGGGGTCGCCTCCCGCACTGGGGTCAGGGGGTCGCCTCCCGCACTGGGGTCAGGGGGTCGCCTCCCGCACTGGGGTCAGGGGGTCACCTCCGCACTGGGGTCAGGGGGTCGCCTCCCGCACTGGGGTCAGGGGGTCACCTCCGCACTGGGGTCAGGGGGTCGCCTCCCGCACTGGGTCTCCTCCCGCCCCGGGCCCCGCCCCCGCACTGCGCCCAGGCAGAGTCTCCCGGGCCAGCAGAGACCTCAGAGGCTCTCTCCACCCCCCCGTCTGGCTTCACCATCACACGCTCCTTTTCGTACCGGAAGCAGAGGTTTGGCTTTTAAAGTTGTGCTTTCTGGTCACTTTCCCAGGAAGATCCCGATTTCATGAAACGGATAAATATTTCCTTCTAGAAAGCGACTCCCAATAACCGGTGCCCTTCCAGACGGCGCCGGCAGCCGCCTCCTCGCCGGCCCCAGGTTTCCGAGGCCAGAGGCCCCAGCCCCTCACCTGAGAGGGTGGCCGGCCCCGGGCGCCCATCTTCAAGCCGCCGGGCCCCCAGCTCTATCCTGGCGGTCAGCAGCCTCCCGGGAGCCGGCTGCGGGAGAGGGAGGAGGAAGGAAGCTGTCAGGGGGGGCAGCTGGGAGCCCAGCCTGGCAGACTGCCAGGGACCCCCCCATCACAGCCAGCCCCGGAGCCGCAGCCCCACCGGGACAGGGAGGGCGGGCCCCGAGGGGGCCTTCCCCTCCGGAGGTTTGGGGAGCTCAGCGCTGGCGCCTGGGCAGCCCGGCCCCTGCTCCTCCGGGGGAGGGGAGGGGAGGGGAGGGGAAGGGAAGGGAGGGGAGGGGAAGGGGGGGGAGGGGAGGGGAGGAGAAGGGAGGGGAGGTGAGGGGAAGGGAGGGGAGGGGAAGGGGAAGAGAGGGGAGGGGAAGGCAAGGTAGGGGAGGGGGGATGGGGAGGGAGAGGGAGGAGGGGAGGGGAGGGGAGAGGAAGGGAAGGTAGGGGAGGGGAGGGGAGGGAAGAAGAGAGGAGGGGAGGGGAGGGGAGGGGAGGGGAGGGGAAGGGAAGGTAGGGGAGGGGAGGGGAGGGGAGGGAAGGGGAAGGGAGGGGGGGAGGGGAGGGAGGGGAGGGAGGGGAGGGAGGGAAAGGGAGGGGAGGGGAAGGGAAGGTAGGGGAGGGGAGGGGAGGGAAGGGGAGGGCAGGGCAGGGCAGGGCAGGGCAGGGCAGGGCAGGGGAGGCGGTGGGAGCGTGGACGGGGGGCTGAGGTCCCGGACGCGGGGCGCCCGGAGGCCGTGGGGAGTCACAGGAAAGCCTCTGCGCTCTGGCTCGGCCTCCTGACCGGGAGCCCGGCCTCCGGCGCGCAGGGGCAGGGTCCGGGCCGCACGGTGCGGGCGGGCCGCCCACCTGGAACAGCACCTCCGGCATGTCCGGGATGTCGGGGAGGTGCGGCCCGCAGCGCGGCAGCAGCAGGGCGGCCAGCCAGCTGGCTCCCGAGGCGCCGCCGGCGGGGCCCGGCGCCCAGGGCGCGCGGGAGGCGGGGGGCCCGGGGCGGCGGCCGCGGCCGGCCCGGCGGGACCCGCGCCCGCGGCCCCGGCCTCCGGCCTCCGCGGCGGCGGCCCGGGCGGGGCGGCCCCGCCGCCGGCGGCCTCGGCCTCGGCCGGGCGCCATCGGGCCGGCTCAGCCGGAGCCGGGGCCGGGGCTCCGCGGCCCGGGCGGCGCGGGGGCGGCGGCGGGGGCCCCGCTCGCGGGTCCACTCGCCGGAGCGCGCGTCCGGCCGCCGGGGCGGTGGGCGCGGGCGGCGGGCCGCACAGGAAGTCCCCCGGCATCCGCATCCTGTCCCCGCGCCCCCCGCGGCCCGCGCCGGCCCGCCGCCGCTCTAGCCGCCGCCGCAGCTCGGTGCCTTAACCCTTCCCGGCCCGAGCCCGCGGCGGCCCCCGCGGCGCGCTGTGCGGGGCTCGGAGAAGCGGGCGCGGCACGGGGTGGGGGTGGGGGGGGTTGGGGGTTATGGGGTGGAGGGGTAGGGGGAGGTGGGGATGAGGGGGGTGGGGTGGGGTGTGTGTGTGTTGGGGGGATATGGGGTGGGGTGTAGGGTGAGGTGGGGATGAGGGGGGTGGGGTGGGGTGTGTGTGTGTTGGGGGGATATGGGGTGTAGGGTGAGGTGGGATGGGGTGGAGGGTGGGAGGGGTGTGTGTGTGTGTTGGGGGGTGGGGATGGGGTGGAGGGTGAGGTGGTGTGTGTGTGTGTGTGTGTGTGTGTTGGGGGGTATGGGGTGAAAAGCTGGCATCTCTGGGGGTGGCTTTGCCAGCAGAGTGGGGCCCTGGAGGGCAGAGGGCACACCTGCCTCGTGAGGGGCCGAGGGCAGCCACAGACACCCAGCTTTGGAGGTGGAGCCATCTGGGGTCAGCGGTGGCAAAGTGACCCTCCACCTGTGGCTGAGACAGGCTGCACCGCCAGGAGCCCCGGCCTCCAGCTCTGGGAGGGCGACTCGCTCCCTCCGCCTCCTCCTGCCCGCCCCCCCCACCTGCTGCTTTCTAACGGCCTCAGCCTCTCCCCTCTCCTCTCTCCCCTGCCCCTGGTGGCCATCTTCCTGGAAAGATGCCCCTAGTGGTTCTGTGTATCCCCATCTGCCCCCTCTCCCCCTCTCCCACCTGGCCTGCACCCCATCACTCCCCAGGCAGCCCCCTAATGTCGCCAGTGACCGCCCTGTCACTAACCCCTCATCTTGCTAGGCGTCCAGGCAGCACTGGACTCTTGTCCCGTGGCCGCCAGGAGTTCTAAAAGGGCCTGGGCTGCCGAAACCGGTTTGGCTCAATGGATGGAGCGTCAGCCTGCGGACTGGGGCTCCCAGGTTCGATTCTGGTCAAGGGCATGTGCCTTCGCTGCGGGCACATCCCCAATGCGGGGAGGGTGGGAGGTGGCTGATTGATGTCTCTCTCTCATCGATGTTTCTCTCTGTCCCTCTCCCTTCCTCTCTGTAAAAATCAATAAAATATATTTTAAAAAATAAATTAAATAAAATGTATGTTTATTGATGTCAGAGAGGAAGGGAGAAAGAGAAACATCAGTGATGAGTGGAATCATTGATCAGCTGCTTCCTACACGCAACCCGAGCATGTGCCTTTGACCAGAATCTAACCCAGGACCCTTCCCCCACACTCGTGTCACTGCACGAAGAAGCCTCTTCTGATTATTACCCATCCTCTACCGTCCTCTTGACTTCCAACACCAATGGTGGCATCCTAGAATCTAAAAAATGCAACATAAAAATATATTCATCTGCCGGGACCGGTTTGGCTCAATGGATAGAGCGTCAGCTTGGGGACTGAAAGGTCCCGGGTTCGATTCTGGTCAAGGGCATGTACCTTGGTTGCGGGCATGTCCCCAGTAGGGGGTGTGCAAGAGGCAGCTGATCAATGACTCATCAATGTTTCTAACTTTCTATCTCTCTCCCTTCCTCTCTGTATAAAATCAATAAAATATTTTTAAAAAAAATATATATATATATATTCATCTTCTCCTGAAAACAGGTCCTGACAACACCCCCCTGGGTCCGGTGCCCAGGCACAGCAACTATCCAGGTGCTCCCCAGCTGAGCAAAGTGCCCGGCTCCCCCTGGTGGCGAATTCTGGGACCTTCACCCATTGCCATAACCTGCCTGGTCCCTAGGCCAGTCAGTGGTCTGGTAACTCATTAGTGAACAGAGCCGCAGTTTGCCGAACACTGCCCTAGGGAATGGCTGATCCTCTTCCGATGGCTATTCAAGCTACTTCTGAATTTTCCGTATTAAAAAAAAAAAATGCTGGCCCTAGCTCGTTTTGCTCAGTGGATAGAGCATTGGCCTGCAGACTGAAGGTTCCTGGGTCCAGTTCTGATCAAGGGCACAGGTAGGCTCAGTCCCCAGGAGGGGGCATGCAGAAGGCTGCCAATTGATGATTCTCTCTTATCATTGACCAGAGGCCCGGTGCACAAAAATTTGTGTATTCCGGGGGGCACTCAGCCGCCTGCGCCCTGTTGCAGTCCGGGACCCCTCAGGGGATGTCCAGCTGCCAGCTGGGGATGGGGCCGAAGCTGTCGGCCGGACATCCTTAGTGCGGCCAAGGAGGTGGGAGAGGCTCCCGCCACCACTGCTGCGCCCACAGCTTGTGGCTGAGCGGAGCTCCCCCAGGAGGAGAGCACTGACCACCGGGGACAGCTCCTGCGCTGAGCATCTGCCCACTGGTGGTCAGTGCACGTCATACTGACTGGTTGTTCCGTTAGGGTCAATTTGCACATTACCCTTTAATTATATAGGACTGTATAGGATGTTTCTTGAGTCTCTCCCACTCTGAAATCAATAAAAACATTTTAAAAAATACTGTAGTGTTCCCATATAAATATGTGTGTGTATCCACGAGAATTGGAACATAGCCTTGTTTGTAGCAGCATTACTCATAAAAGCCAAAGGTTCCGATGTCCACCTCCTAAGGAATGGGTCAACGTCCACACACGGACCCTCAAAAAGGAACACAGTACTGCCCTGCTGGTGGCTCAGTCCACTGGAGCGTCGTCCTGTGCACCAAAAGGTTGCCGGCTTGACTCCTGGTCAGAGCACATACCCAGGTTGTGGGTTCGATCCCCAACTGGGGCATTTCTGGAAGGCAGCCAATCAATGCTTTCACATCAATAGTTCTCTCTCTCCTTCCCTCCCCCCTCTCTAAAATCAGTAAGCATATCCTCAGTGGAATTCAAAGAAAAAGTCATCAAGTACTGACCTGCCACAATGCGTGGTGCTCAGTGGAAGAAGCCAGACAAATGACCAGTTGTATGGCTGTTTACATGAAATGGCCAGAAAAGGCCAATCCACAGAGACAGGAAATAGATGGTTGCCAGGGGCTGGGAGGAGGGGCAACCATTGCCGAGTATGGGGTTTCTTTTGGGGACGATGAAATGTTTTAAAGTAGACAGTGGTCATAACCCACGGACAGACAATAGGGTGGTGAAGGCCTGGGGCAGGCGGGCGCGGATGAGTCAATAGGGGAAAAGCCAGATCCTTTCAATGTTAATTTTTAAAAAATAAGAAAAGGTAGTGGTGATGGTTGGACAATCTCGAAGGACCCTGAGAACCACTGAAAGGCAATTTAAATGAGCAAACTGGGTGCAACTCCTCGTAACACCTCACGGCCCTCTGCACTCAAAAACTCCTATGTTCTAGCTTCGGTTGTGAAGGAGCTGATGGAAACCACGGGTGGGGGGCCGGTGGCATGCCTGGCTCCCCACCATCTACATATATGGAAGCAAATATGCTACTTAGACCGGACAACGGACGGCCTTTGGAGGAAGCGGGCTGCGCGGGCCACGCCTCCCGCAGGAACTGCACGCACTGGGCCTGTGCCCTAAGAGCTGTGTCCTGGTCTTGGCAGCCATGGGGTCCCCACAGGTGTCTCCGGGCCCCTTCAGGAACACTTGGCACCAGGACGAGATCCCAGACCAGCCGAGCGCGGTGGATGCTTCTCAGCAACAGCAAGTGCTGCCCTCAGCCCTGCCCCGGCCCAGGTTTCTCTACGACGAGAAATGGGCAATGGCACCGAACAGAGAGGGCCTGTCCGGTTCGTCCACGGCAGCGGCTAACGTGCCCCTCCCTGTGGACGGCGGGAGAGGGAGGGAGCCGCTGCAGCTCCCTTAGGAAGTTCTTAACATACAGCCACAGGCCAGGCCATGTTTAGAAAAGGTTTACTGAACACAGGAAAGAAAACTCTAGACCCGATGGGACAGCTGCCCTTCGTGTGCCGGACACCGCCACAGGTTCCCCAGCGGCCCGGGCGGGCTCAGCCAGAGACCACAGGCCCGGGTGGAGCGCGGGGCGGCCGTGTCTGTGGCAGGCGCGCACCCCACTGACAAGTGGACGTGCAAACGCTGCTTTGCGCGCGCACACACACACACACGTGTCCCCGGGCAGAGACGGCAGGCGCTCAGGATGGCTCCGTGGAGAGAGGTAGACACGCCCGTCTCCTTGTCTGTCGCCTGGACTCTCCCCGCGTGGCGGGCCCGTGCTGTCGCCGATCTCCTCCAGGACAGCGCTGCTGAGGGCCGCCGCCTCCGGTCCTCCCGGCCCGCTCCGAGGGCTCTCCGCCCGGGGCGAAGGCACAGTGCCGCCGGCGTCGGCCGGCCTAGCGGATGGGCCGGAAGGGAAACGCCATGCCCGGGAGGAAGGTGTGCCCGGGGTGGGTGGGCAGGGCGGGGTGGGCGGCGGGGTGGGTGGGCACGGCCCCGTAGCCCAGCGGCGGTGTGTGGATGTGCGGGTAGAATCCCGGGGGCAGGGCCGCATGGGGCGACTGTGGCACGGGCCCCGAGATCACCAGCTGCAGCAGGCTGCGGACACAAGGAGGAGGGTTAGCGCCGATCCCCGTGAGGCCCGGACACACAGCCCGCACACGGGCACCAGAGGCCCTGGGGGAGGCGGGGACAGACACGCAGGCTCCCAGACGGGGAGACGGAGGGCGGCCTGTGGGTCCGCCACCCCACCTGTCCCCGCGTACCGTCAGTCCTCAGGGGCCTCCTTACACAGAGGCCTGGACCCGCAGGCCCGGACGGGGCCCGCCCTGCCCTGCTCCCCCTCACCCCCCCCGCCTGGCGGTCCGGAGAGGGCACTTACTTATTGTGGGGCAGCCGCGAGCACAAGGTCCTCAGGTCCTCTGAAACCAAGAGACACGGGATTAAGGAGGGACGGAGACCATGAGGTTCAGCTCTCGGGCGGCACTTGAAGGTGACAGTGTGAAGGTGCTGGTGAGCAGCCAGCCGGCCCGAAAAGCTGCGTTCCACACCCGCCCCCCGAGCCCGAGTTCGCTTTCACAAACGCGGGGCCCCAGACAGAACCGTGGCTGGGGGGGCAGCTCGGCTGGCAGTGTCGGAGCCGGAAGGCAGCCTCTCCCCAGCAGATCACCGCCCGCGGCAGGACCGGCCGGTGAAATGGAAACCCGTCACCAGAGACCACGGCCTGGGCAGCCGGGGGCCGGGCAGCTTCTGGGAGCCAGCGGCCCAAAGGGGAACACGGCCCTGGCCAGCGTGGCTCCGCTGGCTGCAGTGTCGCCCTGAACACCTAAGGTTGCTGGTTCGATTCCTGGTCAGGGCATGCATCCAAGTGGCAGGTTTGATCTGAGGATGGGGGCCTGTGGGAGGCAACTGAGCCATGCTTCCCTCTCACATCAACGTTTCCCTCTCCCCCTCTGCCTTCCTCTCTCTCTGGAACCAATGACCCTCCCCCAAAAAACAGGGAGAGGGGGAACATAGGTATGTCATCAGCACAGGCTCCTTCGCCAAGAGCCATCAAGCACTAAACGCAGGAGAATCAGGGAGGGGAATGCCTATGCGTTTCAGCCCACGCCTTCTCCTGCGGTGATTATGCCTCAAAGAAGAGGGAAGAAAGGGGAATCTTCGCAGAAAAGGAAGGATGCTAAGCTCCCACCCCTCGGGGCGTCCGGTCCTGCAGCGGCGACAGCACGTCACATGCTCTGCCCGGGGATGTCCGAGCCGCCCCTCCCCACGCTCCCTAACGGGAAGGAGTCCCGGAGAGGCAGCGCCGGCGCCGGTCCAGGGCCCCGTGTTCTGCGGGGGGCTGTGGGGTCGTGCCCCCGGGAAGGCCGAGGCAGGAGCCACCCACCTCTCGTGCACAGCAGCGCGCCGGAGGCCATGGCCACCTGCAGGGCCTGCGCCAGGCGGTCCAGGGAGAGCTCGATCTCCTGAGAGGCGTTGAGGGGGTTCAGCTCGTCCGCCAGCCGGTTGATCTCGTCGACCAGCGGGACCATGTGGTCGAAGAGGATGAGGCCCAGGCGGCCGTACAGGTTCTTCTCGGTGAGGTGCACCTGCAGCACCATGAGCACCTGCAGCACGCTCAGGTGCAGCCTGGAGTACAGCAGCTGGGGGTCCCGGTCCGGCGCCGCGGCGTCCGCGGCGGCCTTGGCGGCGACGTGGCCGTTGGCCAGGGAGGGCTTCTTCCTCCGGTGAGCCAGCGGGGCCTTCACACACCAGCGGATCAGTCCCGTGAGCGGGGTGAGCTCTAAAAACCCGATGGGGAGGTTGGGCGCGATCGGAGTATTTAAAAAGGTGATGAGGATCAGCCGCGAGTCCTCGGAGATCCAGGAGACAATCATCTCCAGCAGGTCCAGCGGCGGGATGAGGTCGTCTGCAAAGACAGGCCGCGTCAGGAGGGTTCCCGCCCCGGGACGGAGGGCTGGAGCCCGAGGTCCACAGGCCGCCCCACACCCCGTCATCTACTCCGCTCGTCCGCTCTGTGCCCTTCCCGGCCATCCGCCACGACGGACTCCTGGCTCGGACAGACCGCCTGGCCAAGGCGGGGCCCGAGAGACACATCAGTTCAGCAATCCCCGAGAACGCCAGGAGACCTCGGGGAAAGTCCGCTCTGTCTTTTTCAGTCCATTCGACGCTTTTCACGTCTCCGCCTCACAGCGGGAGCCGCCCTCCCCGGAGGTTTTGCTGCAGTTGGTGCTGGCATCTCCCCCAGGGCACGTGGCAGCTCCGGGCCTTCAGGAGCAGCCAGAGGTCGGCCGGTGACGCCAGCGGCCAGAGCCCCCTCGGCCCCGTCTGGGCAGCAGCCTGGGACCTGGGCCTGGGGCCGGGCGCTCTGCGGCCCAGACAGGGAAGAGTGAAAACGGACGCGGACATTTCCTGTCCCGGCACCGGCCTGCTCCTCTCCACAGACGAACTCGTTAACCCTGACTCCCCAGGACGCTTAGGCACAGGGGCGGGAGTCACCTCCCCAGGACTCGTCACACGATGTGCCGGGCCCAACCCGACCCTGGGTTCGCCGGCTCCATTCCTGGGCAGAGCACGTGCCTGGCTGTGGGCTCCATCTCCCAGAGGGGCAGGCAAGAGCCAGCGGTCAATGTTTCTCCCTCACATCTATGTTTCTCTCTCTCCTCCTCCCTTCCCCCCTCTCTGAAATCAGTAAAAATACATTTAAAAAAATAAAAACCTCGCTGAGAGCAGGCCCGAGGGGCCGAGGACACGGCCCGGCGAGGAAGGACCGCGGCAGAGGTGCTCCCTGCGAACCTTCTCACAGGAAACAACCCCGGAAGCCCGACAGAGCGACAGGCCGCACCACCGCTGCCCGTGTCCGCGGACACGTCCGCCCGCGCCGGGGACTGCTCTGGACCCGAAGACCACTGACACGCGCTCTGTGTCGTCCGCCCGCGCCGGGGACTGCTCTGGACCCGAAGACCAGTGACGCGCGCTCTGTGTCGTCCGCCGGCACCGGGGCCCGGGGCGCGGAGGCTGCAGGAGACACAGCGGAGGCGCCGGGTCTGGCCGGCTCCGGGAGACGGCAGCACGGCCTCTCACACCTCCTGTCTTCGGCGTCACGGTTACATAAGTGAGGCGAACACACGCGTCAGCATGTGGCATTGGCAACAAACTCAGAGGTTCAGGGAGCCCCGGCCGTTTAGAGCATGGATAGAGCATCAGCCTGCGGACTGAAGGGTCCCCGGTTCGATTCCGGTCAGGGGCACCTGTCCGGGTTGGGGGTTCCATCCCCAGTGGGGGATGTGTAGGAGGCAGCCAATCCATGACTCTCTTCATCATGGACGTTTCTATCTCTTTCTCCCTCTTCCTTTCTCTCTGAATCAATAAAGATATATTTAAAAATAAAATAGAAAAGGTTCAGGGAGAAGCGCCTGTGGGTGACGCGGCAGGAGGGAAGGAGGAGGGCGAGCGGCCTACCTGAGGACAGGTCGTAGAGCGCGGTGACGGCCGTGACGAACTGGCAGCAGAAGCGGGGGCTGGTGCCGAAGACCTGCCGCAGCGTCTGCGCGGAGCCGGGCACCAGGCCGCAGTAGTCGTCCACCAGGGCCCTGGCCAGCCGCACGCAGTACACCGCCGGCGTCCGCTGCGGGGGCAGGGCGCGTCACCCCGGGTCAGGACCCCCGGAACCCCCGTCACCCTGGCGGACCCCCGGCGGGCACCTCCCGCCCGCAGACCAGCTCCCGCCGGCCCTGCGCCCACGCCCGCCCCGCCTGAGGCTGCCCAGGGTGGAGCGGGCGGGCAGCCTGAAGTACCCGCTACCCCGCCCTCTCCGTAAGCTCCCAAGTCCCCCAGGGAAGGTCACTCCTGCCACCGAGCCCCACCCGCCGGGACAGAGCCTCCGGGGCGTGCTGTCCTCCCCACTCCCTGTGCTTTCACCTCCGCCCCTCCCCGGCCTCTTCCTCACACTCAGGTGCCGATCCAGGCAGACACTGTTCTCCCGTCTACCACTAAGAAAGCCGAGGTGCACGGTTTGATTAAGGCCGTGCTGTTCCCCTCCAGGGGACACTGCAAGGAGACGGCAGGCCGGACGGCCCCTTCAGGCTAAACTCCGCCCACGCCGCCGCTCCATCCACCTCTGCCTTGTCCTCAGCCCTCCCAGCGTGGCAAACCCGACCCAGACCACAGAGACCCCGTCCTGCTGTTCCCATCTGCTCCCTTCTGCCAGAATGCCAGCCTGACTGAGAGAGAGAGAGAGAGAGAGAAGGAGAGAGAGAGAGGGAGAGAGAGAGAGAAAGAGAGAGAGAGAGAGAGAGAGGGGGGGAGAGAGAGAGAGGGAGAGAGAGAGAGAGAGGGAGAGAGAGGGAGAGGGGGAATCCTGTGATGGGTCACAAGGTGCTAAGTCTGACTGCACTAGGCTGTCAAAGGATAGAGGTTACAGCCGGCACACGTCACTTCAGACGCCCCAGAAATCAGACTCCACTGAGATCTGCCTGTGTACTACAAAGGTAAACGTATCTTTCTGCTGGCCAAGTTTTTGAAAATTAATTTCAGAGAGAAGTATCAGTTTGTTGTTCCACTCGGTTGATTCTTGTGGGAAGCGAACCCACAACCCCGGTGTATGGGGACGATGCTCTAACCTTGAGCCACCCGGCCAAGGCTTGCGAGCCAAATTTTAATGTAAGAAAGATTACAGGACGCCCTGGCCCGGTGGCTCAGCTGGTTGGAGCGTCACCCATACACCAAAAGGTTGCTGAGTTTGACTTGGATCAGGGCACATTCCTAGGCTGCAGGTTCAATTCCCAGTTGGGGTGGATATAGGAGGCAGCCAACTGATGTTTCTCACATAGATGTTGCTCTCTCTCAAAAAAAAAAAATCAATAAAAACATATCCTTGGGCAGGAGTTAAAAAAAAAAAAAGTTACAAGAAAAATATTTAAACACAATTTAAAAAAAATATATTCTATTAATTTTTTTATAGAGAGGAAGGGAGCAGGATAGAGAGTTAGAAACATCAATGAGAGAGAAACATCCATCAGCTGCCTCCTGCACACCTCCTACTGGGGATGTGCTGGCAACCAAGGTACATACCCTTGACCGGAATGGAACCTGGGACCCTTGAGTCTGCAGGCCGACGCTCTATCCACTGAGCCAAACCGGCTAGGGTGATAGAGGTGATCTTGACAGCCTGTGGACTGAAGGGTCCCGTGTTTGATTCTGGTCAGGGCACGTACCTTGGTTTTGGGCCCAATCCCCAGTGGGGACCGTACAGGAGGCAGCGAACTGATGACGTTCCTCTCTCATGGATGTTTCCATCTCTCTATCCCTCCCCCTTCCTCCCTCTCTAAACGGTAAACAAATAAGAACACTCTGGAAAGCTCTGAGGTCCCCGTCTGTTAGAACAGCCACCCACGCTGTACTGCCATCCTACAGCAATGCAAACAGCACCCATGCTGGCTGACCTAACTGTACAGAAAGTAAGTGAACATGCCACGTTGACATGTAATGATCTTAAAAAAACAAACCCCAGCCGAAACCGGTTTGGTTCAGTGCATAGAGCCACTGCTTGGTTGCGGGCACATCCCCAGTAGGGGGTGTGCAAGAGGCAGCTGATCGATGATTCTCTCTCATCGATGTTTCTAACTCTCTATCCCTCTCTCTTCCTCTCTGTAAAAAATCAATAAAATATATATATATTTTTAAAACAAAACATGCCCAAGGCTACCTGCATAGTTGATTTCATGATCCTACCTGTTATTTTCAACCAAGAAAAGTGGTTTTTCACTCGTTCTGAAGACAGAGCCTTACTTTTTAAAGTTAATGTACCATCACAAACTATTGTTTCCTCCACAATGGGTATCCCTTGTATATAAAGATGGGTCTGGGGCGTCAGCATGCGGGCTAGCGACACCAAGTGGACAGCACCTGGCCAGGGCCCCTCGAGAAACCCAGTTCCCGGCACATCCCTCCTGGAGGCCGGAGGAAGCCACGTCGGGAGAGGTACCTGGAGCCAGGAGGCTGCACACTCCAGCACTGGGATTCGACACACAGCCACCGCCATGGAGACCAGTTTTCCCAGCAAGCTCATCCGGCTGTCATCCGCTTTGTTCCCTTGGGGGCTGAAAAGGGATGAGAAAATAATCTGCCGGACAGAGTCCTTGGATTGGTCCTGGAAATAATTGCACATGATTTCAAGCAGTTGGAGCTCCTGGAGTGAATTCAATCTCTATAAAAACAAACCCGGGAGAGGCGATGAGACACGGAGCGGTAACAGGCACAGAGTTCACAGTCAGAAAACAGGTCGCTCTCTTCCCAGGGCACCGCCCCCGCCCCCAGCCCGGGTGCCGGGGAGATCCCCGCCGCGGCTCCGGGGTGTCCCCACACGTCTGTGCAGCGCTGGGCGCGCCGTGCGGGGAGCATGGCTGTCAGGCACCCGCAGGGCAAGGCTCAGGCCTCCGGAGGGGCAGGACCGAGGGCGGGAGCGAGCCCGGGGCCGGCGAACCCTCGTGGCCGCGCGGGGAGAGGGAGAGGGAGAGGGAGAGGGAGAGGGAGAGGGACAGGGACAGGGACAGGGACAGGGAGGGAGAGGGAGAGGCAGAGGGAGAGGGACAGGGACAGGGAGGGACAGGGAGGGACAGGGAGGGAGAGGGACAGGGACAGGGACAGGGACAGGGAGGGAGAGGGAGAGGCAGAGGGAGAGGGACAGGGACAGGGACGGAGAGGGACAGGGAGGGAGAGGGAGAGGCAGAGGGACAGGGACAGGGACAGGGAGGGAGAGGGAGAGGCAGAGGGACAGGGACAGGGACAGGGAGGGAGAGGGAGAGGGAGAGGCAGAGGGAGGGCGGCGCTCGGCCGCCCGGCCCGCACCTTGGGCTGCGCGCCGCGCTCCTTGGGCACCTGGTACACGAACTCCTCGAGCAGCTCCACGGGGCCCTGGTCGCCGAGCGGCAGCGGCGCGCCCTGGCTCTGCAGCTGGCTGCCGAAGTAGATGTCCAGGTGGTACAGCACCTCCTTGGCGGCGCTCAGCGCGTCGCGGCGCAGCAGCGAGTGGCGGATGTCGCTCATGGCGCGGCCGCCGCGGGCCGGGGCTCCGCGAGCGCGGCGGGACTTCCGCCCCGAGCCCCGCGGCCGCGGCCGCCGCCCCGCAGACAAAGAGGCCGCGCCCCGCGCCCCGCCCGCCGCGCCCGGCCTGGGCCGCGGCGCCCGCCCGCCCGCCGCTCCGGGCGCGGGCCCGCTCAGGGGGCCATCCCGTCCGCCAGCCAGCGGGGAGGCCGGTGCGCTGCGGGCCGCCGAGAGCTCGGAGCCGACGCCGCGGAGGCGAACGGCGGGGACTGCCGAGCGGCGACGGCGGCCCGCAGGGGTCAAGCCGCCCGGCGGGCGCCCGCTCCCGGGAGGGCGCCACCTGGCGGCGGCGTCTGCGGGCGCGGAAGGGCGCCGCCCCCAGGCCCAGGCCCCGCCCCCAGGCCCAGGCCCCGCCCCCGCGACTGCGCCCTGGGTCCCGGCGCGCAGGTGGACGCCCGCCGCGGCCAAGGCCGTCACCCCGCCATCGAGGCTCATTGGGCCCTGCGCTCCCCTCCGCCGCCCCCTTCGTCCCCAAGCCCGGCTCAAAGCCTACACGTCCACTGCCCCTTCCCACCACGCGCCCAGGTGGCAGCGCAGGGCACGGGCTCAGCCCGGCAGTTCACTTTAAAGAATGTATGTCGTCGGAGCTCAAGGGGCTACGATTCAGATGCCTCCCTGCCAGTTCCTGTCCCCCAACCCCTCCCGAGTGGCCTGGGAGGGAAGCTCGGTACCCTGCTCCTAACGGCTCTCCCATCCTAAACCCTGACTCCCTAGGAGTCCTTTTTCCAGCACTCATCTCTGCACTGAATTACCTGTGCTTAGTTAGGAATTAAAAAATAGGGCAGGCACTGGTTAGATCGTCCCAATAATTCAGGGTTTCAGGTTTGATCTCGGAGCAAGGCACATACTAGAAGCAATCAATGAATGCTTAAATAAGCGGAACAGCAAACTGATGTTTCTGTCTGTCCATCTCTCTCCCTTCCTAAACCCAATCAAAAACAATTTTTTTAAAAAAAAGGACAAAAAATACTTGATATGGCCACAAGAGGTCAGTGGAGGATTGACAGGAGGCCACAAGCTCAACAGGCCGGGTGAAGGTGCACGCGTAGTTAAGGAAATGGAGAAAAGAAGTCAAACCTTGCACCCGGAAAGTGGTTGGCAAACTGTGGCTCGCGAGCCACATGCGGCTCTTGGTCCCCTGGAGTGTGGCTCTTCCACAAAATACCACGGCCTGGGCGAGTCTATTTTGAAGACCTGGCATTAGAAGTTTAATTTTAAAAATTTGGCTTTCTGCCGAAATGGGTTTGGCTCAGTGGATAGAGCATCAGCCTGCAGACTGAAAGGTCCCAGGTTCGATTCTGGTCAAGGGCATGTAGCTTGGTTGCAGGCACATCCCTGGTAGGGGGTGTACAGGAGGCAGCTGATCAATGTTCCTCTCTCATCGATGTTTCTAACTCTCTATCCCTCTCCTTTCCTCTCTAAAAGAATCAATAAAAATATCTTTAAAAAAATAAAAAATAAAAAATTTGGCTTTCAAAAGAAATTTCAGTCGTTGGCTGTTGATATTTGGCTCTGTTGACTACTGAGTTTGCCGACCGCTGCGCCTGGGAGAGATGAGGACACGAAGAAGGCAGAGCCAGGCACAACTTCAAGCTACTGAGACCCTCCTGCACTCCGGGAGACACAGCCCCGGCCCTCAGTTCAGGAGCCAAGCCTAGTGGGAGACCACGGTCTGAGCAGCTGGGAGGTCACCAGCACTCAGAAGCTCCGTTCCCACAGGCTGAGTGAGCAGAGGGCGACCAGGCGGGCTTCCAGGAGGCACGCAGTAAGCCCTACCTTTCTCTCCCCTTCCTTAACCACGGAAAGGCAATTTATAAACACAGAACAGGAAAAAAAAGATGCTTAGAAAGATCCATATGCATAAATAAAGGAACTATATTTAAAATTAACTATATTTAAAAGGCAGTAACACTCTTCCATCTCATCTCTTCTTTCGGTCACCATGCGCAGTAGAGGGCAGGAAGATCTCTCTGAGGTTGCTCCACAGCCCGTGGGAGTGGATGTTCCGGTAGGCGCGGGGCTCTGCCGCCGGGGCCCCGGCCGCCCGGGGGCAGTGCTGGCACCAGGCCCCGTCCCCTCGGCACCACTCGTTCGTGGTCTGGTTGGTGGCGGCCAGGAACAGCGCGAAGCACAGGAAGCCGCCCAGGAGGAAGCTCAGCACCAAGACGAAGCCCAGCAGGAAGACGACCCGCGGGAAGGTCAGGAACAGGCGCTGCGGGCCAAGAGCAGCGCACGTGAGGCCGGGCTGACACAGCAGGGCCAGCCCGCCAGGCCGGTCTCACCCAGAGCCTGTCAGAGCCGCCCCCCAGCTCACCCCCTCCGTGCACATCTACCCACTCAACACAGGTCAGAACCCTCACAGCACTGACCGAACCCGGGAGACACCCGTATATGCAGGAGCTCAGCATGGGTGCGCTGGAGGAAAGGGAAAGGTACCCGGGAGATGGTGCTATGCCTCTTACCTTCTGATAAAAACACAAAGAAATGATGTAACTGAGCTCATGGATCACAAGCAAATCCAGATGGACAGAAGGCCTCTCTCTCTCTCTCTCTCTCTCTCTCTCTCTTTCTCTCTCTCTCTCAAAATGGAACGGCCAGATACTGTGCAAGGTGCTCACTGTTCAGGGCACTGAATGTATGGAATGCGCATTCATGAGGCAGAGGAAAACTCCGGGACAGTCAGACCATGGCATAATCAGGAGCCGACAGATGGCCAACATCCGTGTACTGATTTGGAAGAGATGTTGGGAAAATACTGCCCAGTGAGAAAGACAAGACGCAAGGATCACCATGGGTCCTGTCTGTGCGAACACGACTCTATGGACATGTATGGCCACATGAACAGACGGAGGAAAAGGCCTGAAATATACCCACCAAGCGACAAAGGAGGTGCCTCTGGGGAGTGAAAGTGTTGGGAGGAGAGGGGTATGTTTTCATTTCTTTTTTCCAAGATGTTTTAAATTTTTTTTCCTTCCCCACCCAGCTTTAATGGATGTATCTTTAAGGTGCACAACAGCAGTGCAAAATGTAATGATTTTCTATGCATATCTATAGAAATTACCGCCACCCTCAGTCCTGGGACGACTATAAGAAATACTAGGTGGCCGAAACCGGTGTGGCTCAATGGATAGAGCGTCGGCCTATGGTTTGAAAGGTCCCGGGTTCGATTCCGGTCAAGGGTATGTACCTTGGTTGCGGGCACATCCCCGGTAGGGGGTGTGCAAGAGGCTGCTGATGGATGATTCTCTCTCATCGATGTTTCTAACTATCTCTCTCCCTTCCTCCCTGTAAAAAAATCAATAAAATATATATTAAAAAAAAAAAAAAAGAAATATTAGGTGTCGGCGAGGACATGGAGAAGCGGGAACACTGCGTGCTGGTGGTGCTCCGGGAACCAGCTGGCAGTCCCTCAGATGTTGAGTTTCCCTATGACCCAGAGAGCCCACTCTCAGCTATCCAGCTCAAGAGCAATAAAAACCTACGTCCACCCAAAAACTTGTGCACAAATGCTCATAGCAGCATTATTCAAAAATATCCAAAAAGTGACAACGCCCAAATGTCCATCAAATGACGAATGGAACCAAGTGTGGCAATCCCACACAATGGGATCTTTGCCGTAACAAGAAATGAAGTACTGCTGAAACCGGTTTGGCTCAGTGGACAGTGTCAGCCTGCGGACTGAAAGGTCCTGGGTTCGATTCCGACCAAAGGCATGTACCTTGGTTGCAGGCACATCCCCAGGAGGGGGTGTGCAGAAGGCAGCTGATCGATGATTCTCTCTCATCGATGTTTCTAATTCTCTGTCCCTCTCTCTTCCTCTCTGTAAAAAAATCAATAAAATATATATTAAAAAAAGAAAAAAAGAAATGAAGAACTGATTCATGCTATAGCATGGATGAACCTTGAAAAAGTTATGCTCTGTGAAAGAAGCCAATCTGAAAGGCCACATATTGTGTGATTCCATTGATAGGAAATGACCAGAAAGGTACAGCTATAGGAACAGGAAGTCGATTAGCAGGGGCCATGGCTGGGGGGAGAATGGAATGGGTGAGGAAATACTTTCTGGCGTGATGCAATATTCTGAAATCAGGATTGATGGTTACACAACCCTGCACATATGAACATCACTGGATTGTATATTTTGAAAGAGTAAATTTTACGGCATGTGAATTATTTACCAATTTTCAAAGATTATATGTCTATTTTTTTGTTTTAAAGGAATGGCTTCATGTTTTTACTGGGAAAACAAAATGTCCCTTTCCCAATTTGAAACTGAAGTCAGAAATATACAGCCCACAACAAAATAACCAGAATAACTGATTACCTGAATAAGAAAGATGGTGTCAACATCCTGGGAGTGTCCAAGGTCATCAACATACAAGTCCAAGTCCGACATTACCACCAACCGGACCAGAAACACGGTGGTCACGATGGCCATGGCGGCAGCTGATGCCGTCAATGTCAGGAGGTAGATGAGGAAGTACCTGGCGTTCCAGGCCCCGATGCAGTTGTTCACCCACACACAGTGATGGTCAAAGCGGTGCACACACCGGTTACACACACCTGCACAGACACCGGGGTCCGATGAGACATGGCACCATGCACACCCGCGGACGTAGCTACAGACGGCGGTCTGAGCTGGGGGAATGGCAGGCAGCTGCTGTCACCCAGCTGTTAGGACTGCAGTTCCAGTACAGCAGCCACTCGCCCAGCCACAAGTGGGTACTGAGAACTAGATATGTGGTACGAGAAACACTTGAAAAAATACTTTGTTGATATTAACAAATGTACAGATATTTTCCTATTTGTGAAATAACCCTTTTGAGCTCAATCTGAATACTGAGATGATGCAAGAGTTAGTGAATTTACTTAACTTAGTTTCAAAACTAATGCCTTTGCTTTAAAGTCAAATCAATTCTTCTGACAAAGATAAAACATTATATTAATGTAGATGTGGATATTAAAGGAAATGACTTTTTGGTACTGATTCAATTACTGAAAAACTTATAAAAATGTTGGGAATAGCTTGGGTAAGTGAATCTGCTATTCCAACTGTAAGTTGTATGAATCTAAATACAGATCCAGTATTTTCAATGAAAATTTAGGGTCTGGATGAGAGGTGCTGTAAACATAAAATACACATCAGATTCAAAGACTTAGTATGAAAAAGAATATAAACTATCCCATGAATAATTTTTTAAAATATATATATTTCTGAATTGATTTCAGAGAGGAAGGGAGAGGGAGAGAGAAACAAACATCAATGATGAGAGAGAATCATTGATTGGCTGCCTCCTGCAGGCCTCCCACTGGGGATCAAGCCCACACCCAGGCTTGCGCCCCAATAGGAAATTGAACCGTCATCTCCTGTAGGAAGGCACAGGCATTTCTTCCATTATTGTCAGCTGAATCCAGAAGTAGGCAGAGCCACATCCTGGAAACACACATTGCCAGAGGCAGGTATGTTGTCAGCCGGACCTTCAGCTTGGGCTCCAGGTTTCATTACCTAAATCCAGCCAAGCACCAGGAACAGACGCAATTATCTGGGCCCACCCAGAAGTGAGCATTACAAAGAAGCCACAAGAATGCATATAGGTAGTCTCCTTTGTCTTGGGCTTTAGTAAAACTTCCTGGTTAAGCATAGTACCCTCTCGGGCAGCCTGCTGGTCCACGGGGCACAGGAAGGCTGTCGTGCCCAGGACTGAGGGTGGCCCATTCATTAGAGAATAATACAAGACCTCCCGCAGGCATCTGAAAGAAACCACTATGGGGCCCCTGCCAGCAGGGGCTGCCCCATGGCTGGGAGTCAAATGGCCGCCTCCCAGGTCTGTAACTTTCCCTTACAGACGCAGCCTGAGCCACTTACTGCAGTGCTTGGATCGTGCTGGCTTCCTTAGGTCACAAGTAGGGCACCACCTTTTCTCTGGGAACATCACTTCGTCGAACTCATAAACCTGAAGAAGCAATGCTTCGTTTGCTTTTGTGATGGTGCCTGGGAAATGTAAGGGCAGATGTCAGTTTCAAGCAGGACTGGATAGTCACAAAGCCTGATCTGACAGAGCACAATGAAAACTGCCATATTTAATAAACAGCTCATTTGTAATTTTAATAGCTTTACTGAGAAATTAAAAACCCCAAATGACCCATTTAAAAATGTACAATTCAATAGTTTTTAGTTCATTCAGAGTCATGCAATCACAATTTCAAAACATTTACATCACCTCCAAAAAGAAATCCTTTAGCCCCATTTCTTTCTACTCCCCTAGCTTCAGGCAACCATTAACCCACACATCTGTCTCCATGGATCTGCCTTTTCTGGATACTTGTATATAGCATCAGGCAACATGTGGTCTTTTGTATATGACTTCTTTTTTTTAATATATTTTATTGTTTTTCACAGAGAGGAAGGGAGAGGGATAGAGAGTTAGAAGCATCATCGATGAGAGAGAAACATTGATCAGCTGCCTCCTGCACACCCCCCACTGGGGATGTGCCCGCAACCAAGGTACAGGCCCTTGACCGGAATCGAACCCGGGACCCTTCAGTCTGGCACCAGTTTCAGCTGTCCCCATCACTAATGTTTCTGCCTCTCTCTCCCTCTTCCTTCCTCTCTGAAATCATGCAAAGATCATGAAGACACTAAATATCAAACCTTTCAAGGCCTTCCAGGGATTGCTAATAGTTTGCAGCACTATTAGTAAGGCTGACAGTTGAGCTGTCAATACCAAGAGCCCCCACTCACCAGGGTCGGTGAGACAGCTCAGGGTGAAGAACACCAGGTTCACGGCCAGCAGCAGGTGGGGCAGCAGAAGGTAGCACAAGGAGAAGTCCAGCTCCTGACAGTAGCCCAGGATCTCCCAGGTGTACTCGGTGTAAACCATTCCTTGTAAGACCACGTGCAGGACGAGGAAGGCATTGTTTCTGAAAGGAAGGGCACAGGCTTGTCCCGGGCCTCCGTGGGATCGCACAGCACTCCCTGCGGACAGCCCGGCCAGCTGCTTCCTTTGGGCTTGAGGTGCTAGTGAGACAGGGTCAGCACTCAAATGTTATCTATTATCATAATCGTCTATGTTAGGAATTGAGATCTCAGTATTGGAATATGTTTCTTTTTACAGAAATGCATATCAATATCTTCCGATGTTTTTTGTTTTTTTAAAAATGTATTTTATTGAATTTTTACAGAGAAGAAGGGAGAGGAATAGAGTTAGAAACATCGATGAGAGAGAAACATCGATCAGCTGCCTCCTGCACACTCCCCACTGGGGATGTGCCCGCAACCAAGGTACAGGCCCTTGACTGGAATCGAACCCAGGACCCTTCAGTCCACAAGCCGACGCTCTATCCACTGAGCCAAACCGGTTTCAGCTGTCCCCACCCTTTAAATACTTCCATTTAAAAGTGCACATGACCGAAACTGGTTTGGCTCAGTGGATAGAGCATCGACATGCTGACTGAAAGGTCCCAGGTTCGATTCCGGTGAAGGGCATGTAGCTTAGTTGCGGGCATGTCCCCAGTAGGGGGTGTGTAGCTGACCGATGATTCTCTGTCATTGATGTTTCTCTCTATCCCTCTCCCTTCCTCTCTGTAAAAAATCAATAACATATATATATATATATATTTTATATATATATATATTTTTTTTTTTAAGTGCACATGGCAAACCCCTAGGGGACAGGCAGGTTATCTGTGAGGAGAGGCTCTGAAGCCAGGACTCTGGACCCTTCCCAGCAGCTTTGCTGTAGCTGGAAGCCACACGGCCACAACAATAAGCAGAACAAAAGAATACCGGGTATGAAAGAGGTAATGAAGCGATCTCAGCACGGCTCTCTGAAGCCGTTCAGGAGTTATAAAGGAAAATATCTAAAACAAAGAAGAGAGAAACAGTCAATTTCATTTTTCATTTTCCCCCAACACCCAATTAGATGCCGCCCGTTCAGCTGCCAGACTGGTGATACTGTGCTTCTGCCCTGGGCAGAGAGAACAGAGGATGGCTTCCCAGCTGCCTGCCCTGAAGCCAGCTCCCCATCTCCACCCTCACCTCAAAGGCGGCACCATGTCAGGGTCTTCAGCAAAGGGTGGTGGGGCAGGTACTGCTGAAGGGAACGCCCCTTCTTCCCTTCCAAACCCACCTCCAGGGCACCCCTTCCCCAGGGCTGCTCACCTGTCTGCTCTCTCTGGTCCCTGAAGGCGGGTGGGCAGCCCAATGCTCAGCTTTCTGCCCTGCCCCCCCCCCCATTTCACACTCAGGCCCCTCCGGGCAGACACTGCTCAAACCCATGCCCAACGACAGGCATCAGATCCAGAGAAAAACAGGCAACCGTAAGAACGCTACCTTCTCTCAAGGCATCAATGCAGGATAACTTTTAACAATCAGGAGGGGGAAAACCGCAGAAAGGACGACTTTGCCATAAATGAAAGAACAAGGGGACACATGAATAAAAATGGCATCTCTCCTTAGTCCCTCCAGGGAACGGTGAGCTTTGTAGACTGATGTGTAGGTTACCTGTGCGCCCCCTCGGGCCAGGCCATTCAGGTAGCGGGTTTGCAAGCAGATGCAGAGCACAACACCACCAATCAGCAGCAAAGCCAAGTAATATGAGAAGAGAACCAGGAAGTCCATCCTGGACCTGCAGAGGAACAGAAGGAGGGTGGCGACACTGAGGGGTTCATTCCGTGGCTCCTATTCTCAGTCATCAACTCCCTACTCGGCTCCCAAAACAAAAGTCACCAGCCCTTAAAGCACACAGGCCTGGGTGCTCGCTCTCCTTCCAAATGCCTTAATCCAACCACCGC
This sequence comes from Nyctalus aviator, assembly GCA_036971965.1. NCBI lineage: Eukaryota > Metazoa > Chordata > Mammalia > Chiroptera > Vespertilionidae > Nyctalus > Nyctalus aviator. Next base: position 94,697,531 of record CM072927.1, on the reverse strand, counting down.
AGCCCGCTTTGGGGCATCTCCCATCTGAGATTCCAAAATGCAGTGGGGAAGAATATACAAACATGCACTCACCTTCCCCAGCCCCCCCCCCACCCCCCAACAACAAACCATCTGTTACTTCCTCAAACACAAACAGTCACACAGATGTGAACACAGAGCGGAGCCAACAGGATCAGGTGATGCCACTGGACCGAGCATCCCCGGGGCCGGCAGGGGCCCAGGGCCAGGCCGCAGGAGGCAGGAAGGGCAGGCTGTGCGAGTAACTGGGTGGTTACTGGGCCTTAGCAAGTGTGAGCCGGGCCAGACTCCCCATGGAGATAACCAACTAGAAGCTACTCATGAACCAGGAACAAAGAGCAGCCGTTCTCACCGCGTGGCTCGGGGTCTCCAGCCTACATAGTTCTTGTCTGGAGGATGATTTCCGGCGGGCAGCTCTGGCTCTCCTCCTCCCAACACTCACAGAGCATTCCCTCCGCATTTCCTCCTGCGCAGAGGCATGCGCCCGGAACCACCGGAGACCCCGGGGCTGCGCGAGCACGCTTCCGCCCGGGGCCGGACCTGGCCGCGGACCGGTCAGTCCCACACCCGCCCGAGACCCTCCGGCACAGGGGCGCGGGGGAGGCACGCGCCGTGGGGCAGAATGTGACGTCGGGGGCAGTCGGGGCTCCGCAGGGTGGACGGGGGGTTGGACATTAGGCTTCCGGAGGAGAAGCTAATTGGGAAGAATTACGCTGCGAGCCTCGGGTGCCTGTCCGAGGCGCCCGCGTTGGGGACCCGCCAGAAGGGCCTCCCCTCTATCCTAGGGTCGCGGCCGGTGGGCCTCGCGGGAGCTTGCCCCTGATCCCGGGGAGCCGGGGTGCAGAGGGGAACGATGTGGGTGCCGGGCCCCGGGCGGGGGCGAAGGGCGCCGCGTCCTCCCGCGCAGCGAGGGGAGGGCGGGAAGGCGGCCACACGGACACAGGGCGTCCCTGAGCCAGCGGGGCAGCCCAGCGCCCGGCGGAGGGCGCCTTACCTCCCGGGCGACCCACCAACCGCCCGCGGCACCCCGCCCGCGCCTCCGGGGCGCGCCCCCAGAACGCCGTCGCGGCCGTGACGTCAGCACGCGACGCTGGCGGACGGAGCGACTTCCGGCGGAAGTGCTGGGGGGCCGCGGCGGGGAGGAGCTTGCGGGTTGCGTCCCGCCTCATAGAGGGCGTCCGTTGTTGCGCTCGTAAGCGCCTTCGGACCGTGATGGAGGCCAAAGGCTGGAAGGTCGAACTTCCGAGCGCATTTGCCACAGACCGTCCAGAAAGGCCGCCCTGGGGCTGGCGGGGCCGGGGTTGCGGAGGGGCCGAGCCGAGCAGTGCCTCCCGCGCCTGCGCAGAGCCGAGCAGTGCCTCCCGCGCCTGCGCAGAGCCGAGCAGCGCCCCCCCCCCCCGCCTCCCGCGCAGGCGCGCTCGGGCTCCAGCGCTGCATCTCCGGGCCGGCCCGTTGCCCAGCGCTCTGCCAGCCCCGCCGTGGGGTCTTCGCTCCCGCTGTTCGGAGCAGCTCGGGACGTCCTGCCCCGGGAGCAGGGCCGGCGCCTGACGACAAGCCCGGAGGACGGGAGGAACGCTGTTCAATGAGAGCCGGTCCTGGGCTGAGCGGAGAAAAGGCTGCTTCCAAACTTAGCGCCGGGGGCCGTCCCCTGCAGGGTGCCCTCTGGTCCGAACCGCCGGCATCCGTCTATTCCTGGCACCTCGGGCGCGCCGTCCCACGGAGCCAGGCCGGCCTCCCTTTGAGGGGGAGCGTCTGATCTCCAAACACCCGGCCTTCAACTCGTTTCCTGCCGGGCTTTGCTGCCTACCCCAAAAGGAAAAGCTGTCTTTTCTTTTTTAGAATCTTACCAAGCTGGTACACTGTGTGCAGGGCCTTCACGAGCTCACAGACACGGAATTGGGGGCTGGGGGTGGGAAGCAGAATACGCCCCCAGGGAGGACGGGTGTGGATGGAGCTTCAATCACATCCGGAGTGGTCTGGATCAGTCCAGGTCACTGCTCACCCCGCTGGTTAATTCTGAGTTGGAGGTTAAGTATTTAAGTTAGCTTTTTTTGTTCATAACTACAGAATTCTATTTTTGTCCCCATTCATTTGTTTTCGGATGGTTTCCATTGAGACTAATTAAATCTTGTTTTGATCGCTATGTTATATTGTGCTGGCCTGCCTTTAGTTTTTTTTTTTAGGTTATGGAAGTAATGAAACTTATGTTTGTAAAAGATTCAAGCTATGCAAAACAAAAAACAGCAATCACCCCTTGACCACCACCTCTCCCAAATTCCAGTCCCTCGACAGAATTAATCACTGGTATTTAGTGTGTACCCGCCAACGTCCTTACACGATTATACATACGTGTTTATTCATCAAGAATGTACTGGGGTCCCAGTGTATGCCAGGCACTATTCTAGGCACTAGGAACATGGTAAAACAGAAACACCCCTTATACATTATTACTTGCTGTTTACAGCAATTGCATCACATAAGTAAGAGTTCTCTATCTGGCGTGTTTTCCACTCAACAATATGTCTTGGTGATCTTTCCACACCACTGCATATACACTGAATGGCCGAGTTATTATGACCACCTGACGTTTGTAGGCAAATTAGCCGTACACTACATCGTATGGGATATGGAATCCAAAGGCCTGTTTGAACACCTTGCTGTCTGCACTTACCAAGATAAGATGTTTCCAATTCACACAGAAACACAAGGGTTGGACAATATGGGGAAAAAGTCATGTGGTCCAATGAATCACGTTTCCAGTTGCATCTTGCAGATGGCAGTGAGAATTTATCGGAAACAGCATGAAAGCATGCCCCCCACATGCATGAGTACAACCCTTCAAGCTGGTGGGGACAGTGTTATGGTTTGGGGCATGTTTTCCTGGCATGATTTGGGCCCTTTAATTCATGTGGAACAACATCTGAATAGTACAACATACCTAAGTATCGTTGCTGATCAAGTCCATCCTGTCATGTTGATGGCGTATCCCATTGGAGATGGCTCCTTCCAACAAGACAGTACGCCATGCCCTGGGGCTCGTACTGTGCAGGAGTGGTTTCAAGAACATGAGGGAGACTTTCCCTTGCTTAGGTGGCCCCACAATCACCAGATCGCAATCCAATGGAGCATTTGTGGGACGAAGTTAAAAGAGCCGTCAGGCAGCTGGTTCCACAACCATCAGATCTCACAGAACTGGATGCTATCCATCAGGCATGGTGTCAGATTCCTCGCATCACCTTTCAGCATCTCGTGGCGTCAATGCCAAGAAGAATCGCCGCAGTATTGAAGGCAAAAGGTGGCCCAACAAAGTACTGATGGGGTGGCCATAATACTCTGGGCCACTCAGTATATATATATATATTTTTTTTTAATATATTTTATTGATTTTTTACAGAGAGGAAGGGAGGGGGACAGAGAGCTAGAAACATCAATTAGAAACATCGACCAGCTGCCTTCTGCACACCCTTTACCGGGGATGTACGTGCAACTGAGATACATGCCCTTGTCTGGAATCGAACCTGGGACCTTTCAGTCTGCAGACCGACGCTCTATCCACTGAGCCAAACCATTTTCGGCCTCAGTGTATATTTACCACATTGTATTTACATCACTAGGTGCATTTCATTACTTCTCTGAGCCAGGACTCACCTGCTGGAATCCCAAACTCCGATGCCTGAAGGTAATAAATCAGTAGAGTGATGAAGTGGAGCAGGTGTGTTTTGTTCGAAGCAGAAATAGTTCTTTACACTGACCAAAGGATTGTTAACTTGAAATCCAGTGCTGTAAGAGTTTGTTTTTTTTTTAATACCAATTTTTAAATAAATCTAATTTTTTAATGTTGGCAACTAATTCAAAAAATACCTAATATGTATTTAATATATTGTTATTGATTTCAGAGAAGAAGAGAGAAGGAGAGAGAGATAGAAACATCAATGATGAGAGAGAATCATGGATCTGCTGCCTCGGAATAGAACCTGTGACCGCCTGGTTCATAGATTGATGCTAAGCCACTGAGCCACACTGGCCGGGCAAACTAATTCAGATTTGGAAAACACTCGAGGCTAAGCAGAACACTCCTGCAAAGCAGACTTGGTGGGCTGTCAGTTTGCAACCTCTAATACAACCATCTATTGCTACACATTTAGGTTCAATTCAGTTCTTTCCTCTTCCAAACCATGCTGCCGTGGAATGGAGCTTCATGACACAAGTAGATATATTTTTCTAGGTAGAATTTCTGTGCCAAAAGAACAATGTAGGCATTTTTAATTTTAATAAAAAAAATACTAAATTGATTTTCAACTACAAATGTCTGTCAGAGCCTGTTTTTCCAAATCCTTGCCAACATTTAACCAATCAGTTCCTTTAGCATTTACCGTTCTGACGGGTAAGATGGCTTTTTAAATTTTATTTACTCGACGGACACTTCTAACACTTTCTGTGTTTGTTACTATTCTAAGCACTTTAAAATGTTTAAATGTTTACTGCTAAATCTTTATACTAATTCTGTGAGATAAATAATGCTATGCCACTTTTATAAATGAGAACATGGAGATATGAGAAGTTAAATAATTTTCCTAGAGTCATAGAGATAGAAAGCCTTCAAGCCACAATTCAAACTTAGACTCAGATTCTTGGGCTCACGTGTTCTTTATCTTTCTTCTTTTTTAAAAATATATTTTATTGATTTTCCACAGAGAGGAAGGAAGAGGGATAGAGAGCTAGAAACGTCAGTGAGAGAGGAACATCGACCAGCTGACTCTTGCACACCCCCTACCGGGGATGTGCTCACAACCAATGTACATGCCCCTGATCGGAATCGAACCTGGGACCTTTCAGTGCACAGACCGACGCTCTATCCACTGAGCCAAAGCGGTTTCGGCTCAATCAGTGTTCTTAATTACTGTGCTGGGCTGTCTTAATTACAACTGGCCGATCTGAGTGATGTTGAACAGTCTCTGTGTTTATTGGCCAGTTGTCTTTCCTCTATTGTGAATTCTATCAATTACTCTTAGCCATTTTCACTTGAGTTGATTATCATTTTCTTGTTTGCAGTACTATTTACATATTTTTATCTGTTGGGCTTCATGAGTGTTTATATCCTAACAATGTGGTATCCTTTGTACACTGCATAGTTTATCAAACTTCAGTCAGGTTGGAAACCACCATTCTCATTTCCTGCCCCACAAACTCGTGTGTTTTCTGGCATTTAATGTTTCCCCTCTTGTTTTTCAAATGCCAAGCCTGAACCTTGACAGTAGGCAAAAACACACTGCTGAGGCCCTAACCGGCTATGTACCTTGGTTGCGGGCACATCCCCAGTAGGGGGTGTGCAGGAGGCAGCTGATCGATGTTTCTCTCGCATCATCGATGTTTCTCACTCTCTATTCCTCTCCCTTCCTCTCTGTAAAAAATCAATAAAAAATTTTTTTTAACTGCTACGTTTAAAACTAAAAAGATCATTGGAAGTCGCTAGCAGGACTGGGTCTCCTGTGAAACATGTAGCGAGGATCCCCATTCGGAGCGTTCCTGACTGCTCCCGCCGGCCCTGAAACTGGACCCGTGGTGTCAGCTTCGTGCCTGCTTTCAGATCGGTTGACAGGATCAACGATCTCTTGTCCCTACGAGCATGACCGAAGCAATGCTTCGGAAACGGGATACAAGACACCAGGCCTCCCCTTGCAACAGTCAAATAGCCTGCGATGCTTGTTTTCAATCTGATTTGTTGGTTGAGGGCAATTTGACAGTGGAGAAAACAAAAAAAAATTTAAAGGAACATAAAAGTATTTTTGTTGGAGGGCAAGGATTGTGTCTGTGTTTGTTTACTATTGTATCAATAGCAACTATTTTATTGATTAGTTCATAGTAGATGCTCAATAAAACTGTGTTGAATGAGTGAAAGAACAATGATGAATTATACCCAAAGGAAATCTATATTGGGAATATCACTGACACAAAACATTCCTCTGACCGTAAGGGGGAGCCACAGTGCGAGCATGATGTAGGTGTGGCCGGCGTGGACTTCCAGATTTCCCCGTGGCCTCTGCGACCTGGCTGCTGCCCCTTAAAGCTACCGTGTTCAGCAGCCAGGTCCAAGGGGGGTTATCAGGGCAGAATCTCCACTTTCTGATCACTTTTCAACTGGTCTCAACTCCGTGCACTGGTCTCTCCTCACCCCCACACGCTCTCTCACTTTGGCCGCCAATTCCTCAGTCACCATCAGCTGTGGTATTTCTCAAGTGAGCATGTACGTGGACTATACTTAAAAATGATCTGGCCTGGCCAGTGCTGGAGTGTCAACCTATGAACTAGGAGGTCACGACTCAATTCCCAGTCAGGACATATGCCCAAGTTGCAGGCTAGATCCCCAGTGTGAGACGTATAGGAGGCAATCAATGATTCTCCCTCCTCCTTGATGTTTCTGTCTCTCTCCCAGCTCCATCCTCTCTGGAATCAATAAGAAGAAGAGCCCAGCCGGGTGTAGCTCAGCAGTTGAGCGTCGACCCAGGAACCAGGAGGTCACCGGTTCAAGTCCTAGTCAGGGCACACGCCCAGGTTCCAGACTCAATCCCCAGCGGGGGCCGTGCAGGAGGCAGCCAATCAATGATTCTCTCATCACTGATGCTTCTATCTCTCTCTCCCTCTCCCTTCCTCTCTGAAATCAATAAAAATATATTAAAAAAGAAAAAAGAGAAGCCCACCTGACAACCGGAGAAAAGACAAGCAAGAGCTTCGGGCCGCCTGGTGGAGGGTGGTGGGTCCCTTCAGGAGAGGGTGCCGTGTGTGCTGTGCTGGTGTCATGTGTGTGTCATGCAGAAAGGGGCCCAAGGAAGCCCAGGCCGGTATGTGAATGCCCAGAGTTGTGGGAACAGAATGAACGGCTGCTGGGTGAGTGTCCCTGCCATGACTTCCTTTCCCACACTCCGTGCCAGGCGATCAGGAGCGCGGAGCTCCAGGGGACCAGGGAGACATTCCCAATGGAAAGTCACGCAGCAGCTGGAGGGCGAGCTCAGGAGCCGGCTTCCCGGGCTCCCGGGCGGGACCTGTCCGGCTGGCCTCGGAGTTTCGGCCAGTGATTTGAGCTCTGAGTTTCGGTTTCCTCGTCTGTGAAGTGAGGATGAGAGACTCAACCTCAAGGGGCATCATGAGGATTAAATGGGGAAAAGTGGGTAAAGCACCTTCAGTCAATATTGGCCATGAATAGCCTAGCCCAGTGGTCAGCAAACTCGTCAGTCCACAGAGCCAAATATCAACAGCACAACCATTGAAATTTCTTTTTTTTTTTTTAAATATACATTTTGTTGATTTTTTACAGAGAGGAAGGGAGAGGGATAGAAAGTCAGAAACATCCATGAGAGAGAAATATCGATCAGCTGCCTCTTGCACACCCCCCACCAGGGATGTGGATGTGCCCGCAACCAAGGTACATGCCCTTGACCTGAATCGAACCCAGGCCGACGCTCTATCCACTGAGCCAAACCGATTTCGGCTGAAATTTCTTTTGAGAGCCAAATTTTTTAAACTTAAACTTCTTTTTTTTTAAAATATATTTTATTGATTTTTGTACAGAGAGGAAGGGAGAGAGATAGAGAGTTAGAAACATCGATGAGAGAGTCATCGATCAGCTGCCTCTTGCACACCCCCTACTGGGGATATGCCCGCAACCAAGGTACATGCCCTTGACCGGAATCGAACCCGGGACACTTCAGTCCCCAAGCCGACGCTCTATCCATTGAGCCAAACAGGTTTCGGCTAAACTTAAACTTCTTCTAACGCCACTTCTTCAAAACAGACTCGCCCAGGCCGTGGTATTTCGTAAAGGAGCCACACTCAAGGGGCCAAAGAGCCGCATGTGGCTCGCGAGCCGCAGTTTGCCGACCACTGGCCCAGACGCCATCCTCCGAGTTCACAAAGGTGACCGATCCAGGAGCACAGAGTCGGGAGTGTTTCTGGCACGGGGTTTGTGGTGTCAGTGTTCTGCAAGCTGCAGGTAACAGTAAACCCAGCTCAGCCGGGACTGGACAGCACAGGAGACTGCCGGCAGGCTGCAGGAGTGATGGGTCATGGCATCACTGCTCATGGACGCTCTGCTTCGCCCCTCGCCCTGCCACTGCAGCGCCCGCTTTACCCCCGGACCCCTCTCCCCGGTGAGGGAGGCTGCCAGCCGCACGTGGGGCTTCATTTTCCCGTTCATGTAGAATGCGGGCAGCTGGGGGAGGCTTACCCTGGCATTCCCAGGGGCATGGTGCTGAGACTCACCCTGGCCGGCTAGAGGCGTGGCTTCACCCTGAACCAGGGATGGGTCAGGAGAAGGGCGTGTGCCAGGAGCCCCTGCGGAGGCTGCGGGGTAGGGGGCAGGAGGTGGGGGAGGGCTCGTTCTCCCAATCACTTAAGCTCCTCAGGAGAGAGGCAGATCCCCTGGAGAGCCAGTCATTGTGAAAGCGGTGTGGGTGCTGGGCAGGCTCTCACCGCGTTGTAGCATTTGGGATGATGGGAGGGATGTGCCAGAATATCCCTCCACAGGGGGTTAAGCTCAGGGTGAACGAAGGTGCAGCACTGACAACGTGGGATGCTGTGGTGGATGTCCTTCGGCGCCCAGACTGAAAGGCAAACCTATTAATAACCCCCTCCTGGCCGCTCCTCCTGGGGTAGCTCAGGGAACCGTGCACTCAGAGGAAGGAGGAGGAAACGCCAGCCCCGAGGCTGCAGCAGCACAGTCCGCAGTCTGCAAGGTCACCTGAGCCAGCGGATGCAGATCCTTGGGAAGAGCAAGAAGGTGTACACGGACATGGGGACCAGCAGGAAAGGCGGAGCTGGCAAAGAGGGCCAAGGTCCGGTGGGAGCCTGAGAAAAGAAACCGCCATAGAGGCCAAACAGCAGGGCGGCTCCAGCAGGGGAGCCAGAGGGATGCGGATCCCACAGGATCCATGCATTGCCCCCGGGGGAGTGAGGGAGTGAGGAGCCCCATCCTGGCTCGGAAATGACAGTGGACTGGCCCACCCGGTTCCGAGGGCTTCTCTGAACCAGGGAGTCATCAGGGCAACTCCTCTTCAGAACCCACTGCAGATGGCACGAAGCTGCCACAGGTAGCCCTCCCCCCGGATCCAGGAGAGCTGCCCAGCCCACACCGGACTGGGATGTAGTGACCAATGAAACTTGGAGGCCGTTTGTTACAGCAGCTAGCATTAATCACCCTGACTAATACACCATCTGAGTTTGGTGAAAGCCATAGTGCTGAGAACCAATTCCAGCATGTAATAATTATAAGAGTTCCATCAAAAGGTTGATGGGACTTGGTGGGCACCACAAGGGTGAGCCACATATGTAACTTACCTGTTGGAAACAGCTAAACGGCACTTCCCCAAAACCTGAATAGGATGATTGGTAACTGCCAGACAGCTCAGGGCATTTTATTGCTTCCTGTTGGCCAAACGCCTGAACAGCTGTAGGCTATTCCCCAAACTGACAATCTCTGTAAACCCTTTGATACCATACCCTTTGAAGTGTATATTTCCACCTCGCCTTGGAACAATTTGTGTTTAATAAAAGCATAGGTCCTTGGTCAAGGAGGAGAGTCTTCTAGCTCCTATAGCTGAAGCTCCTCTGACCCCCAATGCCTCTCAAAAGTATCTTTTGTCCACGGACTCCTTCTTAATCATCTACACGCAGCCCTTTCTCCAGAATGCTGAGCCCTTTGTAAGGTTGGGAAAAAGAACCCCGGCACCATAGCCAGGCTCCATTCCAATCATCAAACCTGTCCTGGAAGGTGCCATGATGTCATTGGTCACTTCAGCTGGTCATGACCTAGGGGCGAACAGTCATCTGGACCTGTCCCTCCATCCCCCCAGCAGGTGGTCACCTACTCCCCTGCCTTTGGGCTTATGGACACAACATGGACCTACGCAGAGGCTTTGGGCAGGCGCACCTGGTGAGCCTGCAAGGTAGTGGTGCCCAGGTGGGATGGCCCTCAGTCCAGAGTGGCGGGATGTGCCAGGGTGGACTTGGCATGGAGAGAGGGAGCTGCCAGCCAATGAGAAGCTGATGTCTGGGTTTTCCCAGCCAATTCTGGTCTGCCCGCATTTGTTCCCCTTGGCCGAGGCCACTGGCCCAGCTCTAAACGTGTCCTGAATGACGCCCGTTAGCCATTTCAGATGAAATTTCTCTGTGGCAGCGCATTCGGTTTCCTGGGCTGTCACACCAAAATGCCACATACTGGCATTAACGTAACATATCCTCTCTCAGTGCTATAGGCTGGAGGTCTGAGATCAAGGTGTCAGCAGGGTTGGTGTCTCCTGAGGTCTCTCTCTCTCTCTCTCTCTCTCTCTCTCTCTCTCTCTCCTTCTCTCCCCCCTCTCTCCCTCTCCTTCTCTCTCTCTTTCCTATACCCCCTTCTCCCTCTCTCCCTCTCTCTTGCTCCCTTCCTTTCTCTCCCCCTCCCTCCCTCCCTCTCTCTCTCTGTCCTTCTCTCTCTCCCTCTCCCCCCCTCCCTCCCCCCTCTCTCTCCCTTCTCTCCTCTCTCCCCCCACCTCTGGCTCACAGATGGCCAGCTTCTCTGTCTTCGCGTGCTTTTCCTATGTGTGTGCACATCCTGGCATCCTGGTGTTTCTTTGTGTGCAAATCTCTCATCTTGTCAGAATATCAGTCACATGGATGAGGGTACCCTAACAACCTCAATTTAACTTACCCACCTCTTTAAAGGTCTCAAAAGGAGTCCCATTGGGAAGAGCTGGGAGTTAGAAATCCGACACATGAACCCACAGGGAACAGCTGGCCCTGAAACCAGCAGGGCCCGCTTCAGGCGCTCAGTCACGTTTCTGTGGGTTATTTATATATTTTATTGATTTTTTACAGAGAGGAATGGAGAGAGATAGAGAGCTAGAAATGTCGATGAGAGAGAAACATCAACCAGCTGCCTCTTGCACACCCTCTACTGGGGATGTGCCCACAACCAAGGCACATGCCCTCAACTGGAATCGGTTGCCTCCTGCACATGCCTGACCAGAGCCCTGGCCGGGGAGGAGCCTGCAACTGAGGTATATGTGCTCCTGACCAGAACGGAACCTGGGACCCTTAAGTCCACAGGCTGACGCTCTGCCCACTGAGCCAAACCTGCTAGGACTCTTTTCTTTTTAATATGAGGATGTACTGTAAGCTCTCCAGCAGAATCTATAATGTACATGAGATGAGAGGACACATATGGACACATCACACACACACACACACACACACACACGCACACACACACACACACACTCAAGCGCTCACCTGTCTGGGTAAAGCGAACTCTGGAAAGCAGCCAGCTCAATCATGCTGACAATATCTTCTGGTCTATCCCATCCCACCCCCCACATCCTAAGAAGAGGGTTTAAAAATAGACTTTTATTTTAGAATAGTTTAAATCTGCAGAAAAGTCACGAATGGAGGGCAGAGTTCCCTTCCAGCCTGCGCCCCATGTCTGACTGGGGCACGTTTGTCACCCAAGGGATGAATGTTGATCCATTATTATTAGTGGACTCAAGTTTACTTATGTTCTTACCCAGTGAATGTTCTTTCTCTGTCCCAGGAACCTATCCGGGGTCCCCCATCGCATTTGGTCATTAGGTCCTCTCACTCTCTCTCTCTCTCTCTCTCTCTCTCTCTCTCTCTCTCTGTTAACCCTCACCCGAGGATATTTCCCCATTACATTTTAAAGAGAGTGGAAGCAAATGTGAGAGACACAGAGAGAAACATCGATATGTCAATTAGTTGGCTCCCGCCCATGTCGACCAGAGGCCTGGGATCAAGCCTGCAAACAAAACATGTGCCCTCGACTGGAATCGAACCCGGGACCCTTCAGTCCTCTTCAGTCCTCGGGGCTGATGCTCTATCTGAGCCAAACCGGCCAGGCCCCCGAGGCTCCCTTCACCTCTGTCCAGACTTCCCTCGTTCTGGATGCCCTTGAGTTGTGAAGAGCCGGGTATTTTCAGGGTGCCCTCGCTGTGGGCTTGCTGGATGGGGTGCTCGTGGTTAGACTGGTGATGGGTTACTGGGAGGAAAACCACAGCTCAGCGGCGTTCTATGCATCCAACAAAGGGTACACGCCGCCACCCGATTCACCCTGCTGACGTTGACCCTGACCACCGCCTGGGGTCATGCTTACCGGGTTTGTCCACTGTCACGGTACTCCCTCCCCCACCCCTTCCCACTGTCCCCCTGGGCAGGAAGTCACACGTGCAGCCCACACTGGTGGGCGGGGTCACGCCCCAGCTCCCGATGCTCTGTGAATTACCTGGAATTCCTCTGCATGGTGATCGGTCTCCTCCCCTCACTTATTTAACCCGCGGCCCATGCCAGGATGGACGGGTGCGTGTGTACTTCCTGCTCCGGGTTCTAATCCCACACTGTGGTGTTTTGTTGCTCTACTTGTTGCAGCATCGGCCTTCGGGAGCATTTTCAGTTGGTTCCTGTGCTCCTTGAACAGTGTGTGTGTGTGTGACTTTCCTACTCTCTGGCTTTAGAAGATGCTCCAGCCCTAACCGGTTTGGCTGAGTGGATAGAGCATCGGCCTGTGGACTGAAGGGTCCCAGGTTCGATTCCGGTCAAGGGCATGTACCTTGGTTGCAGTAGGAGGTGTGCAGGAGGCAGCTGATCGCTGTTTCTATCTCTCTATCCCTTTCTTTCTCTCTGTGAAAAATCAATAAAACATATTGGGGGTGGGGGAGATGCTCCAGGCTCATCTTGCATCAAGCTCTAAAGTCCATCATTTCTCCAGTCCTCCTTGGGAAGTGATGGGGAAACAGGATGGGCTGGCTAACGCGGGGTGTCCTTGGTCGAGGCCCGGGCTGCGGACAGAGAAGCGAACGCGCGTGCCTCCTAGTCTGTGCACTTCCTTTGGCCTCTCATTTCCAGGCTCCATTTCCAAAATTACTTAAATCGGCATCTTTTCCTCCATCTGGATATTTTAATTTTTCTGGCCTGGCTCCCCCTCTCCCCGCCACGAAAACCTGGCCCGTGGGCTCCGGTGTGCTTTCTGGGGGACTGAGTCCCTATTGAGCCTCATCAGTGCCCTCACCCCAAAACAGCCCAGATGAAGTCTCTCGATCCAAGCTCCGTGAACCGTGGGCGAGCCCGGCCCAGGGCCCAGCTCCAGTCAGTCTTCATTCCTGCCCCCGGGAGGGGTGAGGGTGTGTGTGCCCTGCTCACCCCCAGGACCAGGCAGCAGGGCTGGCCACTCTGGGCCCTGGCCGAGCTGTCCGCATCCCGCTGGGCCCCTGGTACCTGGGCCTTCTCGGGTTACTCAGAGGATCACTTTGCCTCAGAAACTCCAGCTGTCACCCTGGGCGCGGCGGTAACTGATGCCAAGGCCCAGCAGCAGAGGGCCAGCGGCAAGCACCGTGTTCTGTCCCTGCAGCCCTGCAGCCACCAGCAAGGAAGGTGAGCAACCCGGGGGGGGGCGGGGGCAAGAGGGGCGGCACTCAATATTCGGGGGTGGGGAGCCCCCAGACAGCCAGCCCTGCCAGATGGCTGGACGCCGACGGGGCCACCAGAAACCAACCCCCTGTGCTGTCCCCGTCTCCAGCCGCACTGCCACCGCGGCCATGCCGGCCACCAACCAGGGCTGGCCCGAGGACTTCGGCTTCCGGCTGGGCGGCTCCGGGCCCTGCTTCGTGCTGGAGGTGGCCGAAGGCAGCAGCGCGCACGCCGGGGGGCTGCGGCCCGGGGACCAGATCCTGGAGGTGGAGGGGCTGGCGGTGGGCGGCCTGAGCCGCGAGCGCCTCGTGCGCCTGGCCCGGCGCTGCCCGCGCGTGCCGCCCAGCCTCGGCGTGCTCCCCGGCCCCGCCGGCGGCCCCGGCGCGGGGGGCGGCTCCGCGCCCGCGACCACCGCCCTGCGGCCTCCGCGCCCCGCCCGCGGCCTCTTCCTGGGCCGCGAGCTGCTGCGCCTGGCCGGTCGCAAGCGCCCCGACGCCGTGCACCGAGAACGCAGGCGCAAGGCCCAGGAGTTCAGCCGCAAGGTGGGTGGGCGGGGTTTGTCTCCTGTGGGCGGGGCTTGGATTCTGTAGGCGGGGTTTGTCTCGTGTGGGCGGGAGTTTGAATCATGGGGGCGGGGTTTGAATAATGTGGGCGGGTTTTGGCTAGTGTGGGCGGGGTTTGAATTCTGTGGGCGGGGTTTTCACGTGTGGGCGGGGTTTGCCTACGTGGGCGGGGCCTGAATTATATAGGCGGGTTTTGTCTCCTGTGGGCGGGCTTTGGCTCCTGTGGGCAGGATTTGTATTGTGTGGGCGGGGGTTGAATTATGTGGGCGGGATTTTGGCTGGTGTGGGCGGGGTTTGACTCATTGGGCGGGGTTTGGCTCGTGGGGACGGGGTTTGGATTGTGCTAAGTGGGCCTGGAGGGCGTGGCTCCCATATTCTAGAGCTGGGCACTGTGCCAGGACAGACCTGTGAGAAACGTGATAACGCTCAGGCGTCCCGGTGTGTATCTAATGGACCTGCGCTCGCTGCATTTGTGAAGGTTGCGTTTCTTTCCCCCTGAGGTATACGCGGGGCATGCACGTATACAGTAATGTGTATTGCGTGAACAGCTCAATGCGCTGTACCTGTGAATACGCCTTTGTGACCACTTCCCCCTGACCAAAATACAGACGAATCGAGTACAGACAATGGGAGGTAGAATACAGATGATTCCCTCACCCGGAAGGTTCCTATGCACCCCCTGCCTCGTCTCTCCGCCCTGTGGAGAGGCAGCTGCTATTCTGACTTCACCGTCAGATGATTTTGCATCTGTGACCGTCATAGAAATGGAGCTACGCAATATGCACTGTGTGGTGCCGGGCTGCCTGTTTGACATTACACCTGTGACTCTCACCCACGCGTGCACAGACGCTAATCATTCTTCCTCTGGCCTGTCTGACTGACGTGGTGTCACAGTCCGCTCAGGCTGCTGGAGCAAACACCAAGGGCCAGGCGGCTTACGCATTCTGGGAGGACGGCGGCCTGAGGTCAGGGTGCCAGCGTGGCGCGGTGAGGTCCCTCTTCTGAGCTGCGGACCTCACATGTGTCCTCGCTCTCTGGGGGCTCTTCGATAAGGGCCCATTGCCCTGGCTGGTGTGGCGCAGTGAATAGAGCGTCGGCCTGCAGACTGAAAGGTCCCGGGTTTGATTCTGATCAAGGGCATGTGCCTGGGTTTCGGAATTGATTCCCAGTCAGAGGCGGGCAGGAGGCAACCAGTCAATGATTCTCTCTCGTCATGGATGTTTCTATCTCTCTCTCCCTCTCCCTTCCTCTCTGAAATAAATAAAAATATATTTTAAAAAATAAGGGCACTAATGCCATTTGGGAAGGCCCCACCCTCAGGACTTAATCACCTCCCAAAGGCCCCACCTCCTAATACCGCCACATTGGACATTAGGTTTTCAACATATTATTTTTTTGTGTGTGTGGGGGGGGAACACAACCTTCAGACTGTAGCAACTAGTGATGTCCGCTGTAATCCAGGTGACTGCTATAGAACCAAAGGCCTGTCCCAGACCCCATCCAACCCCTGAACAGTCGGAAAGGGGCATGACCAGAGCCCCCAGAAGGACAGGGAGGCCACGCAGACACGGCTGAGGAAGCAGGGCTGGGCGGCCCCCCGCGGAGGAAGGAATCCGACAAGAGGGCACAGGGAGTGGTGGGTGCTTGTCAGGGCTCACCCAGCACCTCCAAACGCGGAGACACATCCCAGGAGAGGCTGCCTCGGGCAGATCCGGGGCGTCTTCGGAGCCCCCGCTGGCCCTCAGCAATGGGCTCCCGGGCCCTCTCACACCCTCCTGCCCCAGTTCTTCCTCCTTGAAGAGCCTGATGTTAAATAGAAAGCCCATCAGTGTCCCGTGATGGCGTCTCGGGCTCAGATGTAGGTTGAGAGAGGCTGGATAATAGCTGACACCAAAACCGCTGTAGCCCAGGCCCCGGGAGGGAGCGACTATTTTTTCCTCTTTCTTACATAAAGCGTCTTCCCAGCCAGCCATGTTCTCCTTTGAATTGGGGCTGCAGCCGACTTTGATTTCACAGCCCCCCACCCCCCGTTGCTCAGCATGGGGGGACAGGGGGACAGGGTGCCCGCCCGCCGCCAGGGCATGGAGGTCGGCAGAGGGCTGCAGGGAGTACAGCGTGAGAAAGGCGGTCACTGCCGGCGCTCTGCTGGTTCCATAAGCAGCCGCTGAGCGCCTGCTCTGTGCCAGGCCTGTGCCTGGGGCCGGGCGGAGTGAGGACTCGGGCTGGGTGTGTGTGCTGTGCTAGGCCTCGGGCACGCCCGGAACCCGTCCTGCTGGTGCCTTCCCATGCCCTGAGCCCCTGTGTCCACCAGGAGAGCCCCCCGGGCACCTTTGTGCCACCAGGGAGGAAGCAGGGGGGTATACCCGTGGTGGGCAAACCGCGGCTCGCGAGCCACATGCGGCTCTTTGGCCCCTTGAGTGTGGCTCTTCCACGAAATACCACCCAGGCCTGGGCGAGTCTGTTTTGGAGAAGTGGCGTTAGAAGTTTAAAAAATGTGGCTCTCCAGAGAAAATTCAATCGTTGTCCTGTTGGTATTCGGCTCTGTTGGCTAATGAGTTTGCCGACCACTGGGATATACAGTCCTGGGGCTCAGGAGCCCGCTCTGGGCCAAAATGAAGCTGTGGCTGTCACCACGTGGGGTCCCTGTCCCAGCGCTGTCAGGAGCTGCGGGAGGCTGGCTGGGGAGGGGCGGCTGAGTGGAGAGAGCGGTGTAGACAGTCCTCGGCCAGGAAAATAAGAGGCATCCTGAGGGGCCCACCCGGCCCTGAGCACGCCCTGCGGTCCCCACAGCTCCCTCCTTCCCGGGGCAAGCTCCCTACCGGGCGAGGCTGCCCCATCACTGTCACCGGCAGGCACTGCCCCACCTCCTGGGGGCTTTCCTTTCCAGCCAGGAAACTACAGCTCTCCCACTGACTGTCCCCACGCCCATTACCACGCTGCACAGAGGCCTCTGAGCAGATTAGCATGAGCTGGTTTGTACACAAAGACAAAGCAGACAGACGTCCAGAAAGAGCGCCGAAGGCGTCAAAACTCAGAGCTGAGGCGCTCCAGGGATTCTGCGGGTCCAGAATATTCTCTGTGGGCCTCGGCGGGCGGGGTGGAGGGGCCTGTGCTGGGATGACGGTAACTAGCGGTGACTGAGGCGGGCACACGTGTGTGCTCCGTGCTGATTCCTCCGCCGGGCCCTGCTCAGCAGGAGGCTGTGCCTGGGCTTCAGCCTGCCCCCATGGCCTTGGGCAAGTCCCCGTGGCCTCTGCCAGCTCAGCTTCCTTCGATGTGAGGAGAGGGCCGGAGCCATGCCCACGCCGCAGGGGGGTTTGGGTAAGAGCCGCTGGCTCAGCACCGCTCTCCCGGCAGCCTCGGTGCGGTAGACGGAGGGAGGAAGGGAGGGGCGATCGGTTCCCCGCCGTCCGCCCGGGCCCCCGAGGTCACTCACAGGCCCCTCCTGGCAGGTGGACGAGATCCTGGGAGACCAGCCCACGGCCAAGGAGCGGGTGTTCGCGGCGCTGAAGCAGTTCGCGGCCGAGCAGCGGGTGGACGACCTGGTGGGGGCGCTCGCCCTGGCCCTGCCCCGCGAGGCCCGGGGGCCCCTCCTGGACAACCTCAGGTACCCGGTCTGAGGCAGGACGGGGGGCGGGGGGTCCCGCTCAGGGGTGCCCGCGGCCCCACAGAGCGAAGGGGAGCAGTGACCCCGAGAAGGGCGCCCGGGGGCTCTGCCCAATGCCAGGGCACCCGCACAGAGGGGACCCCCTCTCTGGCCCCACGTCAGAGCCTGCCCTGCTCTGTCCCCAAACCGCTGTAGCCCAGGCCCCGGGAGGGAGCGACTATTTTTTCCTCTTTCTTACATAAAGCGTCTTCCCAGCCAGCCATGTTCTCCTTTGAATCGGGGCTGCAGCCGACTTTGATTTCACAGCCCCCCCACACACACCCCCGTTGCTCAGCATGGGGGGACAGGGGGACAGGGTGGAGGAGACAGCGCTGGCCCAGTGTGGAGTCCCGGGCTGTGCGCTCCTGGCACCCGTCCCCCAGGGGGCACTCTCTGCCCTCTGACGATGCCAGCCGTGCACCATGGTCCCAGGAACGCTTATTCCCATTCAGAGGTAGACTGAGGCTCAGAGAGGTTAAGAGACTGGCCCACAGTCACACAGCAAGTGAGTGGCAGGCACGGGAATGTGAACCGGCTCAGCTCTGTGTGCACTTCCTGCTCTCCTGTTCGGCGTCGGGCCCTCTCACTTTATTCCTCAGGAAATCCTATATAATAAAAGGCTAATATGCAAGTTGACCAAACGCTGGAACAACCAGTCGCTATGACGCACACTGACCACCAGGGGGCAGACGCTCAATGCAGAAGCTGCCCCTGGTGGTCAGTGCACTCCTGCAGGGGGAGCATCACTCAGCGGGAAGCCCTGAGCTGGGGCCCGGGGGCAGCAATGGTGGGGGGAGCCTCTGGCCTCCACAGCAGCGCTAAGGGTGTCGGACTGCCCGGGGGCAGCAGGCCTAACCCGGCAGTCAGACATCCCCTGAGGGCTCCCGGACTGCTCTGGCTGAGGGACCCCTGGGAGTCAGGAATTCATGCACTGGGCCTTAAATTATATATATAATTTAAATATTTATATATATTATATATATTATATATATTTAAATTAGTGGCCCCGCATCTGGAACCCCTCCACGCCCCCTCTCCCCCTTTCCCCACCAGGGGCGCCCTCCCTGCTTGCCCAGCTTGCACCTGCCCCCTGGGCCCCAGTGCCTCCTTCCCCACCCCCCACCCCCCTTCCCGGCTCAGCCGCCGCCCCCCTCGCCGCCGCCCCGGAGCTGCCCCTCCCCCGGGGCCTGGCCGGTGTCAGCCGCCGCCCCGCCCGCCCCCCCGGCCTCCTCCGCCCGGCGCGCGGAGCGCCACCATGAGCCGCCTGGGGTGAGTGCGGCGCCCGCCGGGAGGGTCGGAGGCAGGAAAAGTTATTCCTGCAGCCGAGGGGCCGCAGGCGCCGTGCGGGGCGAGGGCTCGGGCGGGGATGGAGCGGCCCGCCGCCCGCCCCTCTCCCCGCGCCTCCCGCCGGCGAGCGGCGGACGCCCCGAGGCCGCCCCGGGCCGCTCCCTTCGGGCTCCGGGTCCGGCCCGCCGCCTCCGCCCGCAGCGGCCCCAGCGGCCCGGCCCGGGGAGCCAGGCCGGGGGCGCCCCGGAGAGCCCGCGCTGGGAGCCGGGAGGCGGGACCGGCGCCGCCGGGGAGCCCGCCCGCAGGCAGCACCCCGGGCAGGGCGCCGGGAGGATGGAGCGGCGGCCTCCTGTCAGCGCCCGGGAAATGCGGCAGGGAGTCTGGGGAGGCGCAGCTGGGCCACCCTGACAGCGCGGCTTCAGCCACCCCACCCCCACCCACACCCCCATCCCCACCCACACCCCCACCCCACCTCCACCCCCATCCACACCCACATCCTCATCCCATTCCCACCCCGCCCCACCCACACCCCCATCCACACCCACATCCCCATCCCCGCCCACACCCCCACCCCACCTCCACCCCCATCCACACCCACACCCCCATCCCATTCCCACCCCGCCCCACCCCCACCCCCATCCACACCCACACCCCCATCCCATTCCCACCCCCGCCCCACCCCCACCCCCATCCACACCCCCATCCACACCCACATCCCCATCCCATTCCCACCCCCGCCCCACCCCCACCCCCATCCACACCCCCATCCACACCCACATCCCCATCCCATTCCCACCCCAGCCCCATCCACACCCACACCCCCATCCCATTCCCACCCCCGCCCCACCCACGCCCCCATCCACACCCACACCCCCATCCACACCCACATCCTCATCCCATTCCCACCCCCACCCCACCCACACCCCACCCACACCCCCACCCCCACCCACACCCCCATCCCCACCCACACCCCCACCCCACCTCCACCCCCATCCACACCCACATCCTCATCCCATTCCCACCCCCGCCCCACCCCCACCCCTATCCACACCCCCATCCACACCCACATCCCCATCCCATTCCCACCCCGCCCCACCCCCAACCCCCTATCCCACCCCCACCTCCACCTCCACCCCCCACCTCCACCTCTACCCCCCTATCCTATCCCCCTATCCCAACCCCACCCCCACCTCCCATCCCCACCCCCATCCACACCCACACCCCCATCCCATTCCCACCCCCACCCCACCCACACCCCCATCCACACCCACACCCCCATCCCATTCCCACCCCCGCCTCCACCTCCCCCCCACCCCCCTAACCCATCCCCCTATCCCAACCCCCCCCACACCCCATCCCATTCCCACCCCCGCCCCCCTACCCCACCCCTATCCCACCCCTTATCCCAGCCCCGCCCCTGCCCCCGCCCCCACCTCCCCCCCACCCCCCTAACCCATCCCCCTATCCCAACCCCACCCACACCCCCATCCCATTCCCACCCCCGCCCCCACCCACACCCCCATCCCATTCCCACCCCCGCCCCCCTACCTCACCCCTATCCCACCCCTTATCCCAGCCCCGCCCCTGCCCCCGCCCCCGTCCCCACCTCCCCCCCACCCCATCCCTGGCGGCCTGGCATACGGCCATCCGTGCCGTTCGGGGAGCAGGGGGTGTGGAGGCTCAGACACACCCATCTGTGATCCCCGCTGAGTGCCCGCGGGGACGGCCGGGCTGAGCCTGCAGGGCAATCCGGGCGGACCCCGGGCTGCCGGCTCAGGCAGTGACTGGCAGTCTGGCGGTGTGCCCTGCGGGCGGGAAGACAGTCGCCTAAGGGTGTTCCTCAGGGCCAGGCATCTAGCCGCAGGGCAGCCCCCCAGGCCTACGGGGACCCACACCCGGGACCCACCCGTGCCGGCTGCGACCCGTCCTTCACCGGACCGCCCCGCCCCGTCAGTGAGCGGCCGGTTTGAATGAGAGGCTGGGCGGCAAGGGTAGCAGTGAGGGCGTGTGTGAGTGTGTGTGTGTGTGTGTGTGTAAGTGTGTGTGTGAGTGTGTGTGTGTGAGTGTGAGTGTGTGTGTGTGAGTGTGAGTGTGTGTGTGTGAGTGTGTGTGTGAGTGTGTGTGTGTGTTTGTGTGTGTGTGTGTGTGTGAGAGTGTGTGTGTGTGAGTGTGTGTGTGAGTGTGTGTGTGTGTTTGTGTGTGTGTGTGTGTGTGAGAGTGTGTGTGTGTGAGTGTGTGTGTGTGTGTGAGAGTGTGTGTGTGTGAGTGTGTGTGTGTGTGTGTGAGTGTGTGTGTGTGAGTGTGTGTGTGTGTGTGTGTGTGTGTGAGTGTGAGTGTGTGTGTGTGTGAGTGTGTGTGTGTGTGTGTGTGTGTGTGAGTGTGTCACACTCAGACCGGGAGGTGGTCCCAGTGCCCGGGGGGCTGCAGCAGAGCCTCAGGGGGGAAGGAGAAGGAGCAGGGAGACCCGGAGGCTGGGCCTGCGGGTCAGCAGCCGCTGGCCAGGTGTCGTTTCTTAGTGCAATTGCACGCGCGCCAGAGGAAGGTTTAAATCCAGCGTCCTGGTCTCACGGGTGTGCTAGCCACAGTTCGAGTGCTCGGTAGCCACACGTGGCTGGTGGCGACCACAGAGATGGGGCACACGCGCACCATCCGGAGTCCCCGGCCAGCGGCTCATCTTCCTCTGGCACAGCAGCCGCTCCCTCCGAGGCTGCAGCCTAATTTGGGTCCGTCCCCAAAGGGCTCCCGGCGGGACGAGGCCGTGAAAGGCTCTAATTAGGACAGACCAGCAGTTTGGAGAGTGTGACGTGGTTCTGGTTCGGAGGGAACGGGGATGCCAGGCTCTATGGGGAGGGGGTGGGGATTGTCTGCTAGTGTTTCGGGAAATGTGGAAGGAGAGGGAGGGGCAGGCCTGGCAGTGGGGGCGGGGGAGCATCGGAGGTGGTGGAGGGAGCTGGAATGAAGGATCCCGACAGACCTCGCTCGAACCCAGATCCGCTGGTTGGCTGCTCGACCTTGAGCAGGCTCACTGACCTCTGCCGCTGACCTGTGAAAGGGGGTGGGGACACCCACGTGTGCCCCCAGCAGGGTTCTCCGTGGGAGACGGCATAACGAACTCTGCCGCCTACAAGCGGAAAAGAGGCGATTCCGGTGATTGGGGGATATTGGTTAAGAAAACTATACAGGTTTCAGGTGTACAATCATACGATCTGTCGTCTGTGTATGGCAGCGATTTTCAATCCCTGGGCCATGAGGATTTTTAGAACATGCAACAGCCGACTGTCTAGTCAGGGGCACTGACCTCTTTTCCCTTAAACTGTTAAATTAAAAAAAAAAAAGACAACAGCCACCACAGTGGCCATCTGGTGCGAATGAGCCAAACAGTGCCTCGCTTCCTGTCAGATCGGCACGTTGGCCGTCGGTCTGTGTGCCAGGAGACGGAAAGGGTTGACCATCGCTGGCATACTGCCACCCAAACAGAAGGAGGCGGTTGAGCACCTGGGGTGGGTGGGACTCTCACCTCCTTCACCCGCTCCTGCTGGAACAAGGGCCAGGGCCCCGCAGTGCGGTTACTGGGAGTTTCTGAGGCTGCGGGCTGGCAGTGGCCGGCATTCACAGGTGCCCGTGGTCTCAGCCGCGGTGGCACTGCCATCTGTGCTGTGCGTAGTAGGATGCTTAGCGGCTCCCTGGCCGCCACCCACAAGTGCCAGCAGCATGGTCCCCTCCTCGCTGTCGTTTTGTGACAACCAGCACTGTCCCCAATGCCCCCTGGGGGATGCCCCCTGCTGGCCCAGAGCGATGTCTCTGTGGGCACTCCCCCAGGCAGGTCCTCAGGGAGGTCAGCTGTGGCCGGACGCCTGGCCACCCCTGCTGCTCAGTCATCTCACCAGATGTGCCGGGTGCTGGCTCCTTCGCTGGCCCCAGCGGGTGCCCGGGCCGGCTGTGTCTGGATCTGAGCAGGAGATGTGCTTTGTGCTGGCATCCCCTCCGCCCGCAGCGAGGCAGACAGCGCCCCGGCCTCCGGGCAGGCCTGGCTGGGGATCAGCCAGACTGGCTCCATCTTGATGGGGGAACCGTGGCCCTGTGGGCGCCAGGGAGCGAGGGCCTCAGACCTTCCTCTCCGGCCAGGCGGGGGGCCAGGCTTGGGAGGACACCGCTCTGGCTTCTGAGAAATGCTGTCCTCAGAGGGCCCGCGGGGGCAGCCTGGCTGGGGCCGGGGATGGGAATGGGGGCTGAAGAGGCGGGACAACAGGGCCGGCACAGAGCGGACCACTGAGGGTCTCCCCCCGCCCCCACCGTGACTGAGGCAGAGGCGCGTCCTCCGGTTCCTGCCGCTGCGAGTCCAGCCTGGGTGGTGACCGCCTCCTGGTCCAGAGGGCCTTGCTCATGGCACCTAAGGGTGCCCCCGGTGCTCCCTGGAATCATCCATCAGCCCTGGCTGGCGGCAGTCAGGGCGCAGATCTGTGAGAAAGGACGATACGGGGCGCCGGGGGTGGGGGTGGAGGCACAGGCCCAAGGCCAGAGGGACAGCCCAGACCCCCTCTCCTGTCCCCCTTCCCCTCCCCTCCCCACCCCTCCCCTCCCTTGTGGGAGTACCCAGCCTGGCAGCCCTCCTCCCTTCCACTCACTCCCAGACCTAACACCCCTCCTGCCTCTGTTTTCCGAATGCAGACACTTGTTCCATCCCTCCCTTCACCCCATCTCCCCTCCCAGCACCCCCCCCCCCCAGTGCCCAAACTTCCGGGGTCCTTCACCTCCCCTTACATCCTTGGACCCTCCGTGGCTCCCGGGCCTCAGAGCGCAGCCTCAGCCGCTGCCAGTGGCGTCCAAGGCTCCCTCTCCGGCCCCTGGGTAGGTCGTGAGGGCTCCCCTTTCTGGCCTGACTCCAGCTGAGCCCCAGAGGCCCAGCGCCGTGGCCACCCCCTCCGGGAAGCCCTCCCGGCTCTACAGCAGACGGCCGGGACTTCCGGGACTGTGGGCTCATTCTCACTGCAGCGGGGGCTGGGGACTCGCCACTGTGCGGGGCGGCCGGGCTCTGCGGGGACGGGGACGGGGACGAGGCGCCCGGGGAGACGGATGGGGGAAGCCTGGAGGGGACGGCGCACGGGCTCCGGGCGCCCCAGATCGCGGGGAGCAGCGGCGGGGCCCCCGGGGGCGGGGCGCGGGGCGGGGCTACCGGGGCGGGGCGGGCGCCGGGCCGGGCGGCGGAGCAGCGAGGCGGAGCGGCGCCCTCGCTCTGCCCGGGGCTCGGTTGCCCGCTGCGTCCGCGCCCGCCGCGCCCGTGCCGCCATCGCCAGCTCCAGCTCCAGATGGGGAAGGACCAGGGCTTCTCCCGGCACTTTTGGTAGTTTCCCCGCCCCTGCCCCCGCCCCCGGAGCCCTGCGCCCCCCGGAGACCTGCGCCCCCCGGGACCGTGCGCCCCCCGGGACCGTGCGCCCCCCGGAGCCCTGCGCCCCCCGGGACCGTGCGCCCCGGGACCGTGCGCCCCCCGAGCCGTGCGCCCCCCGGAGCCCTGCGCCCCCCGAGCCCTGCGCCCCCCGGAGCCCTGCGCCCCCCAGCCGCGGAGCCGCCCGGACCGGCCTGGGAGGGGGTGGAGCTGGCACTGAGGGGCCGCCTGCCCGGGTGGGCGCCCGCGGTGCCTGTCTGGGGCGCGGGGCTGCGGAGGGGGGACCTGAACCGGAGGGATACGGGGGCGAGCTCGGGTGGGTGCCTGGGACCCGCCCTCGGCCCTCGGACCCGGGAGCTGAGAGCTGAGAGCTGCGGTGGAGGAGCCCCCTTTCCTTCCTCGCCTAGGTCGGTCCAGGGAACCGGACAGAGCCGGTCAGGGAATGTGGGGAGAGGGGACCCCCGGGGCCCCTGGAAGTGGGTTTAGACCTGACTCCCCGGCGGAAGGAACACACTGACCCCGAGGGTAGCTCATCGCGTGACCCCGGAGAGCCCCGGAGCCCCAGAAGCCGGGCATGGCAGGGACAGTTCTGGGCGGCCCGGCCTGGCTGCCAGGGTCAGGGGCACAGCGAGGGGCCGCAGGGGCAGGGAGACCCCGCGCATGGCCCTGGTGGAGAGTCGGTGGAGAGCAGACCCAGGGCGGGGGTGCCCTCTCCGCCCGGAAGGGCATCTGCTCGCCAGGTCCGGCCCCAAGGACACGGTTCAGGGAAAGGCCCCCAGGCCCCCCTGCACTGGTGGTTCGCCTGGTGCCCAGCTGGGGCAGCGGTCCTCTCTGGCTGCGGCTGGAGGTAGAGCTGGGACGGTGGCTGGCTCCTGCCCAGGTGGGACCCGAGGCCGCTGGCGCCTGGCGCCTGGGGCCTGAGCCAGGTGTGAGGTGGGCAGCGCCAGGCTCCGGTCTCTCTTTTGTCTGAGCAGGAGGCTGTGGCCTGTGCAGGGGTGGGGGGGGGCAGGCAGGTGGGGTGTCGGGCTGCAGAGACGGTGGGGATGAGGCCAGGCTCTGGATTGGTGGGCTGCTGTGGTTGGCCAGGCTGAGCGGGTCCGACAGGGTTGCAGCTGGCAGAGTGGAGAGGCGTTCATTCTGGCCTCCTGGGGCAGGGAGGGGGAGGGCTGGGGGAGGAGGGGGAGGAGGGAAGGAAGGGGAGGGGATGAGGAGGAGGAGGGGGTGGGAAAAGGAGGGGGAGGGGGTGAGAGAGTGGGGGGAGGTGGGGAAGGAGGGAGGAGGTAAGGAGGAGGGGAGGGGGTGAGAAGGGGAGGTGGGGGGGCAGGTCCTGATGAACCCCTCCCTGAGGGCTCACATCCCTTCCCTCCCAGCAGGCAGCTTCTCTGGTTAATCCTACCCACGGAGGGTTAGGGAACTGAGTGACCCCAGAGGGTTGTATTCCACCGACCCCCTCTCCTTACCCCGCCCCCCACCCTGGCTCTGGTGCGCCCAGAGGCCTCTGTAACCAGACCTTCGGGGCTGCCCCAGTGCGAGGCGCAGAGGCCGCCGTCCAGCCGTTAACCTGGGAAGTAACGGGCCCTCCGAATCCCCTGCTGTGGACCCGGATTCCCCTGGATGGCACCTGCCGCCTCCCTGGGGGTTCGGGTGGACCGCCCGTGGCCCGTGCCCTGAGCCCCTGAGCCCTCCCCTGTGCGAGTGGGGGCGGCCGGGTCCGGCTCAGAGCTGCGCTGCGGACCAGCCTCAGAGGGCGTCCAGGCCCCGGGAGACCAGGGTCGATAAGGAACCGGGGGTGGGCCCCCCACAGGGACCCTGAGAGCTCCCGCCTCCAGCGCTCCGGGGCGGCCAGGGCAGGGCTGCCCAGGCAGGCGGCAGGGGGCAGGGAGGCAGGGGGGCAGGGGGGCAGGGGGCAGGGAGGCAGGAGGTGGAGGAGCCGTGCTGGGCGGAGGGCGAGCTGGCTTCGCTGCGGGACAGCGTGCCGGCAGGGGCAGCGGGAGGGGCACGCAGGGCCAGGAGCCGCAGACAGAGGGCGGGCTGGGGGCAGGGGAGGCGGTGGAGGTGATGGGGGCAGGTGAGGCGGTGGAGGTGATGGGGGCTGGGGGCTGGGGAGGCGGTGGTGGTGATGGGGCGGGGGGCAGGGGAGGCGGTGGAGGTGATGGGGGCGGGGGCGGGGCGGTGGTGGTGATGGGAGGGGGAGGCGGTGGAGGTGATGGGGCGGGGGGCAGGGGAGGCGGTGGAGGTGATGGGGGCTGGGGAGGCGGTGGTGGTGATGGGGCGGGGGTCAGGGGAGGCGGTGGAGGTGATGGGGGCTGGGGAGGCGGTGGTGGTGATGGGGCGGGGGGCAGGTGAGGCGGTGGAGGTGATGGGGGCGGGGGGCTGGGGAGGCGGTGGTGGTGATGGGGCGGGGGGCAGGTGAGGCGGTGGAGGTGATGGGGGCGGGGGGCTGGGGAGGCGGTGGTGGTGAGGGGGCGGGCGCTCTGACCGGGCCATCTTCGTCTTCCCCAGCGGCGGCGCCTGGAGCCGGGCTGGGAGGGGGTTGGGGATCCCGGGCTGGGCAGGCCCGGCAGGTGCCAGGGCAGGGCGGAGGGCGGAGGGCGAGGCTGGAGCGGAGAGAGGGGCCGGAGGAGCAGGGGACCCGCTTTGGGGAGCGAGGTCCGCGGAGGCCGGGCCGCTGACGGTGTCCCAGCCGGAGCCAGCGCCCGGAGCCCGGTGGGACGCCAGGGGGTGCGGCCGCTGACCCCGCCAGCGGGGTGGGGCGGGAGCCGGGCGGCGCCGGGGGCTGGGGCTGGAAGGACCCCGACGGCCGGCTCCCCGCAGGATCTTCATCCCCAAGAAGCACCGGGCGCGCTTCGACGAGGTGGTGTCGCAGGGGCTGCTGGGCCGGCTGTGCCGCGCGCGGAGGGCGCAGGGCGCGCAGAGGCTGCGCCGGAGCCGCAGCGAGGAGCGGCCGGAGCGCCTGCTGGTGTCCACGCGCGCCAGCGCCGCGCCGCGCCGCCCCGACGAGCCCCCGCGCAGGGCCGCCTCGCTGCTGGCCGGCCGCCCGGGCCCCGGCTCCGGCTCCGGCTCCGGGCGCAGGTACCCGGGCCGGGGGCGGGGGTCCCCGGTGGCTGGTCCGGCTCCCGATGGAGACCTGGGCGGAGGGGGGGGGAGGTGAGGCGGGGGAGGGTGACCGTGCAGGGAGGTTAAGGTGAACCGATGCTGCCCACCCCGCCCCACCCCATCCCCATCCCCCGCCACCCCCCCACCCTCTTCCTCCCCAGGACGGTCCGAGTCTACAAGGGCAACAAGAGCTTCGGCTTCACGCTGCGCGGCCACGGGCCTGTGTGGATCGAGTCCGTCCTGCCTGGTGAGGGGTGGTGGGGTGTCCAGGATGGGCAAGGGCCCCATCGCGCTTCCGCTCAGCACCCCGACTCCCCCTCCCCCACCCACCCACTTCATGCAGCCTGTGTCCTCCAAGCGAGCGCACAGGGCAGCAGCCAATCATCCATCCGCGGAGCCAAGTTCAGGGTCACCCTGAGCCTCGTGAAACAAGCTCTCCACCCAGACCTTCCTGTGCCCACCTGGAGGGCTGGGCACTCCCTGGCCAGGCAGCCAGGCCGGACCTGGTGTGTGCCCAGGCTGGGCTGCCCCAGACCTTACTCCCGTGCAGGGCCCACCTTCACCGTGAAAGGGCCTCTGCCGTCACCCCCACCTCCCCCCGCCCAGCCTGCCTTCTTGCTCCTGGAATGGCAGCATCTTGAAGAAGGCAAAGCAGGAATCCCTCCCTCTCATCCTCCAGGGGAAGTGGCGGGGGGGCGGCGGGGTGGGGGGGACCATGTCTGGCTGAGGCAGTCTCTCCCTGTCCCACCCCCAGGGCTGGGTCCCCTCCCAGCACCAGAGTGTGGTGCTCGTGTTGATGCGTCCCCCTCGGTTTCTCCCGCCTCTCACATGTGGGCGCACTGCCCCTGGCGAAGGGCCTCTCTGGCTCCTGGGAGAGCGTGATGCCAGCCACGGGATGCTCAGGTCTAACCCCGCGGCTGATGTGGCCCGGTCTCCTCGGATTTGGGTGCCCCTGTCGTTGACATTCTGTTGTTGGGACCAGGTCCGAAGCGGCTCTCTGGGGAGCGTCCTCTGGAAACGAGTGGTCTCTCCTCTTTGGATGTGTCTCTCCCACCTATGCCACCCCCACCCACCTCCCTGCCACCCTCACCCCACTCCCTGCCTCTCCCACAGTTAACACTCAGGTGTGCTGCTCTGCCCAGCCGCCGCCAGGGGGCACACTTCCCCGGTGACAGCGGCAGGAGGAGCCTTCCTGTGGACCGCCAGAGGGGAACAGAGAGCTGTCTGGAGTGGGGTGCTCTGGGGGCGCAGACGCCGCAGAAATGCTGCTCCCAGATCTTTGTTTCAGCTCATGGCCAACAGCTCCGGGCTGAGCGGCCGCCCCAGCGCCCCGCCTGCCCAGACCCACCCCCGGCCAGAGCCGCGGGCAGAGGCGCGGGGCCTGAGCCGCCCAATGCGGGCACCCCGGTCAGTCCTCGCCGGGGGCCAGGCCCGCCCGCCCCGCTGACCGGCAGGTCCTCTCTGCCTGCCTCCAGGGAGCCCGGCGGACAATGCCGCCCTTAGGTCAGGCGACCGGATCCTCTTCCTCAACGGACTGGACATGAGGTCAGAGGCCGCTGGGGACACCGGAGCTTTGGCGGGGAATGGTCCCCCAGAACTGCTGCCCCTCGGGACCCCCAGCCCTGGTCCTGATCCCCTCTGCCCAGCGGCTCCCAGGGCCTGTCCCTCATCCCAGGAGAACTCCCGAATCTATTCTCCCGCCCTCTCCAGGACAACAGAGCATCCTTCCAACCCAGCCCCACGCGGGGCACAGCGCTGACAGCCTTGCCTGTAGGGGGAGCCCTGCGGGGGGGGGGCAGGTGCCAGCCCTCTGTGCCCTGGAGCTGCTCCCGCAGAGATGAACTGGCAGAGCCTGTGCCCGGCTCTGGCTGTGGCCCGGCTGGGGACGTGTTGTGTGGCCTCTGCAGGCAGGACCGGGAGAGGGGGAAGGGGTGTCGGGGCGGCCTGGATGGGGCTCACCTGGCCAGGCCCTCCCGGGCCGCCTCTCTCGGCAGGAACTGCTCCCATGACAAGGTGGTGTCCATGCTGCAGGGCAGTGGCGCCATGCCCACGCTGGTGGTCGAGGAGGGGCTGGTCCCGTTCCCCAGCGGTGAGACCCCTGCTCCACAGAGACCCGAGGGGCCCCCTCTGCTGGTCCCCCAAACCCGCAGCGCCCCCCCCCCTGGTGCTGTGGAACCCAGTGGGACCATCTCGGGGACCCTGCCCGGCTCTCCCTCCACCCCCAGCGGCAGCCGCAGCTGTGCCTCCCAGTCCTGGCGCCCCCAGCCACGCCCAGTCGGGGGCCCTGGCTGGGGCCGCCGGGTCACCTGGCCTCTCCTGCCTGGGACCCGCAGACTCAGACTCTCTGGATTCCGCCAGCCCGGCGGCGGCCCTCAGCTCGCTGCAGTGGGTGGCGGACATCCTGCCGGCCAGCATCCGCGTGCAGGGCCGCACCTTCAGCCAGCAGCTGGAGCGCCTGCTCACGCCCGCCGAGCGCTACGGCGTCTGCCGGGCCCTGGAGAGCTTCTTCCAGCACAGGTGGCCTGGCCGGGCGGGGGATGGGGGGGGGCCTGCCCGGTGGGCCCCACACCCGCCAGACTCTCCATCGGGGTCCACCCCATGTTTCTATCTCTCCCTCCCTCTCTGGAAAAAACAGAAAAGAAAAAGTATTTTAAAATAAAACCCAGCCGAAACCGGCTTGGCTCAGTGGATAGAGCGTCGGCCTGCGGACTGAAGGGTCCCGGGTTCGATTCCGGTCAGGGGCATGTACCTTGGTTGCGGGGACATCTCCAGTGGGGGGTGTGCAGGAGGCAGCTGATCGATGATTCTCTCTCATCGATGTTTCTAACTCTCTATCCCTCTCCCTTCCTCTCTGTACAAAATCAATAAAATATATATATTTTTAAAATAAAATAAAAACCAAACAAGATGTGACTTGATGGCCAAAAAGATGAGCTAAATAGAAAGCTGGATAGGGCCGCATGTTGGCGAGGACCGGCGGACGGAGCCGTTCGGCAACGCCGGTGAGGGAAGGCAGAGCTCCGGGAAGCAGTTGGCACGGCCTGGTCACACTGAGTAAACAAACAAACGCCTCAGCCTCCAGCAATGCCCTCTCCGAGGATAAATGTCAAATTGTGCACAGCTCCCCGGGGACATGAGCCCTGCGATGTCATTCTTATCCCCGTGTCACAGAGAGGAGACTGAGGCACAGAGGGTTAAGGACCTTGAGAAAGGTCGCTTGGCTGGTACGCGGTGGAGGCAGGATTTGAGTCTGGGCATTCTGTCCCCAGAGCCTGCCTTCCCGCCCAGCTCTGTCTTGTCGGGGGGTGAGGGGGCAGGGCCTGGAAGTGCCCCCTTACCCGCCCCCCATTCCCTAAGGGGAGGCCTGATGGCGAACCCCGGCTGCTGTTCCCCCCCAGGAACATCGACACCCTCATTGTGGACGTCTACCCCGTGCTGGACACGCCCGCCAAGCAGGTGCTCTGGCAGTTCGTCTACCAGCTGCTCACCTACCAGGAGCAGGAGCTGTGCCACGAGAAGATCGCCTGCTTCCTGGGCTACAGCGCCATGACTGGTGAGCGGCCCGCCCCCTGCCCCGCCCCAGCCCCCCAGGTGAGCAGCCCGCCCCCCGCCCGCCCCGCCCCCATTCCACCAGGTGAGCAGCCCGCCCCCCGCCCGCCCCGCCCCCATCCCACCAGGTGAGCAGCCCGCCCCCCGCTCCCCCACCCCCATCCCACCAGGTGAGCAGCCCGCCCCCATCCCCCATCCCACCAGGTGAGCAGCCCGCCCCCCCGCTCCCCCACCCCCATCCCACCAGGTGAGCAGCCCGCCCCCATCCCCCATCCCACCAGGTGAGCAGCCCGCCCCCTGCCCCGCCCCCGTCCCCCAGGTGAGCAGCCCGCCCCCAGCCCCGCCCCTGCCCCGCCCCCGTCCCCCAGGTGAGCAGCCATCCCCCCGCCCTCCTCCTGCCCCACCAGGTGAGTGGCCCTCCCCACCCAGACACCTGTTCTCACCTGCCAGGCGCTCCAGAGGACCGGGGCCCCTCACACACACACACACACACACACACGTGCCCACATGCCATGCTCATACCCAGCACACCCAGCTGGCTCCACGCTTGGCTGCCCGGATGTGCCCTCCCGGTTTTTAGGAGCAAATGCAGCTATAGAGCCCCGCCCCCCCCCCCCCCCAGCTCGCCACAGGGGTCCGGCGGCGTGTGGCACCTCAGGAAGTGTGTCACCCGGAGGGCTCATGGGCCGCTGTTGGCAGACTCAGACTGTGGGCGTGAGCGGGGCCGCACCTGGCTGGGCACAGACGCCCCTGCCCTGAGCCCGCGAAGCCATGCCCGTCTCCGTGCTGGCCACGGGATCCAAACCGGGGCCTGTGTCCTCGCCGCTCTGCCCTGCCGGGCCAGCCTGCAGGTCCATGAGCGGGCCCTCGCGCGCCCACCAGCCCTAGTCCCACGGACCCCAGTGGGCGGGGGAGGGCCCGGGTTTTAGCAAGAAACGGGGTGTAGGTGCCTCACACGTCTGCCTGGACCCGGGACCTTCCTCTCCACCCCATCATCCCCGAGGGCAGCAGTGCTGGGAGGTGAGACCCCGTGTCACCTCCCCCTCCATTCTTAGGCTGGCGCCACCCCTGCCCCTGCCCTGGCACCGCTCTCTCACCCCGGCTTCCCTTCGGCAGCTGGCCAGAGCCAGGCATGGCCGGGCACCGATCGATCGATCGATCGATCGGCTGCCTTCCCCTCCCTGGGTCTGGCAGCTCCTCTGGCTGAGGGCGGGCCCATCTCCCCTTCGTGCCCCGCAGCGGAGACGGAGCCGGAGCCGGAGCTGGACCCGGAGCCGGAGCCGGAGCCGGAGCCGGAGCCCCAGCGCCGGAGCTCCCTGCGGGCCTCCTCCATGTGCCGCCGCAGCCTGCGCGCCCAGGGCCTGGGGGCCGGCCTCGCCTGCGGTAGGCCCGGGCCAGCCCCAGCAGCAGGAGAGGGTTCGGGGCGGCGGGGGCTGCTTCCCCGCCTGCCGAGGGACAGGCTCTGGAGCCGGCGGAGCGGCGGCCTCCTGGGCCCGGCTGTGCCTGACTCTGCGCCCCCGCCCCGCCCCCCGGCTCCCAGCAGGTCCCGGTGACTGCGCTGAGGCGCCTCTTCCTCCGATCCCGGGCGAGCGCCAGGCAGGCGATGGCACATCCCTCCCCGAGACCCCCAACCCCAAGATGGTGAGACCTCGGTGCCCCTGGTGGTGTCGGTGGTGGGCTGGGCAGGTCCCTGTTTCTTCTTCTTTTTCCACTTTTTATTACTTATTATTTGTTTTAAAGTACATTTTTATTGATTTCAGAGAGGAAGGGAGAAGGGGAGAGAGAGATAGAAACGCCAATGATGAGAGGGAATCACGGATCAGCTGCCTCTTGCACGCCCCCCACTGGGAATCGAGCCTCCAACCCAGGCCTGTGCCCTTGACCGGAATCGAACCTGGGGCCCTTCAGTCCACAGGCTGATGCTCTATCCACTGAGCCAAGCCAGCCAGGGCTCTTACTCTTTTTAAATTAGATTTTTGTTGATTTCAGAGAGGAAGGGAGAGGGAGAAAGAGTTAGCACTGTCAATGATGAGAGAACCATTGATCGGCTGCCTCCTGCTCGAGGATGAAGCCCCCAACCGGGCCTGTGCCCTGACCGGGGATTGAACCGTGACCTCCTGGTTCCCAGGTCGACGCTCAACCCCTGAGCCAGCCGACCGGGCGGATCCCCGCTTCTCAGACCACCCAGCCTGGCCTGCGAGGCCACATTAGGGTCCCGGGGGCGGGGGGCGCTGGACTCTCCCGCCTCCTCTCCCCGCAGATGTCGGCCGTGTACGCGGAGCTGGAGTCCAGGCTGAGCAGCAGCTTCTCGGGCAGGAGGGGGTCCACGTCCCGGTCCCGGGCCTCGCCCCCGGCGCCCAGCCCGGCAGGCCCCGCAGGTGGGCGCTCGGCCGCCGCTCCGAGGGGAGCACCGGCTCTGTCCGCCCCTGGCTGGGTGCTGGCCGCCTGCAGGCCCCCTCCTGGCCCCCCCCCTTTGCTCCATGGCCATGGGCTTGCGTTCTGGGGCCGCAGCTGCCTCCATGGCGAGGGGCCACCAAGGTCAGGGTTGTCTCTGTCCCTGCGTGTCCCCTCTGAGCCTCACCCCGGCTGTGGATCTAGAAAAGCAGAGGGAGGGCTGCCCCCAAGGACCCCCGGCCGGCATTGGCTGCTGGGTAAACCTCTCAGTGCGGGCCTGGCTCTGTGACCCGCACAGCTGGAAGGGCGGCTGCTCTCAGGACACGCACACACACGCACACACACACACAGATACACACACATAGACACACACACATAGACACACACACCACACACACATAGATACACACACACCACACACAGACACACACGCACGCATACCACACACACACCACACACATACATACACACACTCATAGAAACACACAGATATACATACACACCACACACACACACACACACACACACAGAGGCACAGCCGGAAAGGTGGCTGCTCTCAGGGCACACACACACACACACACACACACACATACACACACGATGACGTCGCTGAAGTCCAGAAGGCAGGACCCCTGGCGATGCTCCTGGCAGCCAGATGCCCATGACGCTGGTCTGGGGCCTGGCGAAGGCTCCTTGGCCCTCGGAGCTGTGTGCCCAGGCCCGGGCAGTACCCCAGTGTCACTCCCAGGATGCACTGGGTCTGGCCAGTCCTAGGCGGTGCCCCACCTTGAACCTGTGGCCACCCTCGGGAAGAGCATGGGCGCGGGGTCCGGTTTCCCGGTGCCGGTGCCGTGTCCAGAGAGGGAAGGAAGATGCCCGGGGACGCAGAGCCGCCCCGCCCCGGCCCTCCCCTCCAGCACAGCCACCCCGCCCCGGCCCTCCCCTCCAGCACAGCCACCCCGCCCCGGCCCTCCCCTCCAGCCCGCACCTGGAACCTGGGCTGACCGCAGGAGCAGGTCCTCACACGCCCTCCCCCCCCAGGGCCCAGGACCCTGCCCGGCGTCTCCTGGCCGGGCGAGCGGCTGCGGCCCTCCCCCTGCTACTACCCGCTGTGCTCGGAGGGCCCGGCCTCCCCCAGCAGCTCCGAGTCCCACCCCTACGCCAGCCTGGACAGCAGCAGGGCGCCCTCCCCGCAGCCCGGGCCCGAACCCCCGGACAGCCCCCCCAGCCCGGCCCCCGGCCGCCAGCCCGGCCGCAGGAAGCGCTTCACCTTCTCCCGGCCCCCGCGGAGCCGCGACACCGACCGCTTCCTGGACGCCCTGAGCGAGCAGCTGGGCCCGCGGGTCACCCTGGTGGACGACTTCCTGAGCCCAGAGAACGACTACGAGGAGGTGAGCGGGGTGTGTGTGTGTGTGTGTGTGTGTGAACGGTGTCTCCACCAGGGGCAGTGTCCCGGCTCCCTGGCTAGAGCTAGACACTCTAAAAAATGCATATTAGCTGACGCGGTGTGGCTCAGCGGATAGAGCATCAGCCTGCAGACTGAAAGGTCCCAGGTTCGATTCTGGTCAAGGGCATGTGCCTTGGTTGCAGGCACATCCTCAGTGGGGGGTGTGCAGGAGGCAGCTGATCAATGTTTCTAACTCTCTATCCCTCTCCTTCCTCTCTGTAAAAAAAAATCAATAAAGCCGAAACCAGTTTGGCTCAGTGGATAGAGCGTCAGCTGAAAGGTCCCAGGTTCGACTCCAGTCAAGAGCATGTACCTTGGTTGTGGGCACATCCCCGGTGGGGGGTGTGCAAGAGGCAGCTGGTCGATGATTCTCTCTCATCAATGTTTCTAACTCTCTAGCCCTCTCTCTTCCTCTCTTGTAAAAATCAATAAAATATATATTTTTAAAAAATCAATAAAGATATATATTTTTAAAAATGCATTTTAATCGATGTCCGGGAGGAATGGAGAGGGAGAGAGAGAGAACATCAAAGATGAGAGAATCATTGACCCGCTGCCTCCTGCACACCCCCTACTGGGAATCGAGCCCGCACCCCAAGGGTGTTGCCCTGATAAACTGAACCCGGGACCACCGAGCCACACCGGCGAGGGCCGTCCCACATTGGACTCAAGTATGACACTCAGTACCTGCCCGAGGCCACAGCCGCCTGGGCTCAGGTCACCTCCTCCTGTGCTGGGCTCCCCCCTCCCTCCCTCCGCCTTCGGCTTCGCCCAGCCCAGCCTGGCCCAGCCCCTGACCCAGCCCCTGGCCCAGCCCCTGGCCCAGCCCGGCCGCCCCTGCTCTGTCCCCGGCAGATGAGCTTCCACGAGGATGACCAGGGCAGCTTCGTCACCAACGAGCGGAGCAGCGCCAGCGAGTGCGTCAGCAGCAGCGAGGAGGGCAGCTCGCTCACCTACTCCTCCATGTCCGACCACATCCCCCCTCCCCCACTCAGCCCCCCGCCGCCCCCGCCGCCCCTGCCCTTCCACGACCCCAAGCCCAGCGCCCGCGCCCCAGACGGTCCCCGGGGTGCCCCCCAGACTCTAGCCAAGCCCCTCACCCCACTCGGCCACCCGGTCCCGCCCCCGCCCCCGCCGCCCCTGCCCCCGCCCGTGCCCTGCGCCCCCCCCATGCTGTCCGGGGGCCTGGGCCACCGCCGCAGTGAGACCAGCCACATGAGCGTCAAGCGCCTTCGCTGGGAGCAGGTGGAGAACTCGGAGGGCACCATCTGGGGCCAGGTGGGCGGCCGGAGGCCCCGGGCCCTCGGGGGGCAGGGGGGTTGGCCTGGCCAGCAGCATTGAGGACAAGGCCCTGTCCCGTGTCTAGCCCCCGGCATTTCCCTGCCTCCGTTTCCCCAGCGTCGGGAACACGGGCAGCTCACTCCCTGCAAAGGGCCCCTCGAAGGCCCCTGGGTGGCTCCAGCCCCTTTGCAGCCCCTGCTGCCCCGCCCCACCCAGGGCTGGCCTCCGCGGGGGGAGGGGGGCTGGGAGTCGGGGGGTGGGAGTGATTGGCCACCACAGGAGCGGCTCCCCACCTGAGAGCCGGGATTTGGCTTCTCTGCAGGCCGCCCTGGGTTTATCCCAGCGCCAGCCTGAAGGGGGCTCCCCTTGGGGATGGGGGGGGCGGGGCCCAGCCCAGCAGCCAGGCTCTCACTGTGAGCCGGTCCCTTGCAGCTGGGGGAGGACTCTGACTACGACAAGCTGAGTGACATGGTGAAGTACCTCGACCTGGAGCTGCACTTCGGCACCCAGAAGCCGGCCAGTGAGTGGCCTGCGGGCCGGGGCCCCTCCCGGAGCCGCTGGGACAGCCCGGGCTCAGAGCCCCGAGGGCTGCCCGGACGGCCATCCGCTCACTGTGTCCCTGAGTTCAGGCCTCCAAAGAGGGCTGTCAGCTGGCCCCGATGGCACAGTAACTACACGCAGACGCCCTGCTCCCTCACGTCAGAGCCAGCCCGGGAGCTGTGCCTTCTGATGTGGAAGCACAGGGGCTGGTGACCGCAGGCACAGCCGGACAGGCTGCAGGAGGCGTCCACAGTGCGCCTCCCAGTCCCTCCCCCGCCTCCCTGTGCCCCTCCCTGTAGTTGGTGGGGGGGGGTCTGCAGACAGCCAGGGACACCGTGTGGACAGTGGTCCCCGATGGAGGAGAGCGGCCATGTCCACCAGGAGGCACTGCAAGGCCCAGCGGGGGGTGCCCCTCCCCGGGCAGCTCAGTCGGCCAGCCGGGGGAAGGTCGGGAGGGACGCGCCATGCATGCTGAGTGCCAGGCCGGGCCTGGGAGTCCGGGCGTGGGGCCTGTGGACCCCGAGCTGGGTCAGTCCAGGCCACGGAGAGGGGGCGTCTGGGCTGGTGGGGTGCCCCCTCCCCGGCCTCTCACACCAGCCTCAGCCTGGCCGCCCCCCTCAGCCATCGTGTCCCTCCAGAGCCAGCGCCCAGGCCCGAGCCCTTCAGGAAGAAGGAGGTGGTGGAGATCCTGTCCCACAAGAAGGCCTACAACACCTGTGAGGGCGGGGCCCGGGGCCATGGGGGGCAGGAGGCGGCCACGGGGGGGGGGGGGAGCGGAAATTAGGCTGTAACCCCCCCCCCATACACCTGCCACCCAGCGGGCAGAGGCCCCTCCCAGGTCCCACACCCTCCTGGTGCCGGGCTCTGACCCGCTTCCAGGCCCTTTCTCGGCGCCATCGCCAGGTCCCGCTCAATCCTGGGTCTCTCTCCCCGAACCCCGCCTGGCTCTCTCCTCCATCCCCCAGGGGACTCTCCGCCTCTCTGGCTCCTGCCCCGCCCTGGTCCCCCCCCCGCCCCCCCCGCCCCCCCGCCCAGCCCGGGCGGAGCCCCGGCCGCTCACCCGCGCCCCCCGCAGCCATCCTGCTGGCGCACCTGAAGCTGAGCCCGGCCGAGCTGCGCCAGGTGCTCATGGCCATGGAGCCGGGGCGGCTGGAGCCGGAGCACCTGGCGCAGCTGCTGCTCTTCGCGCCCGACGCCGACGAGGAGCTGCGCTACCAGGCCTTCCGCGAGGCGCCCGGGCGGCTCAGCGAGCCCGACCAGTTCGTGCTGCAGGTGCGCCCGCTGCGGGCAGCGCTCCACGGCCCTCGTCCTGCTGCACGGGCCCCCGCGCTCACGCCCCTGAGTGCCAACGCTCACCTTCCTCTTCTTCCTCCTTCTTTTAAAAAAATGTGTCCTATTGATTTTTCACAGAGAGGGAGAGGGATAGTTAGAAACACCTATCAGCCGCCTCCTGCACGCCCCCTACTGGGGATGTGCCCGCAACCAAGGTACATGCCCTGGGCTGGAATCAAACCTGGGACCCTTGAGTCTACAGGCCGATGTTCTATCCACTGAGCCAAACCAGTTAGGGCTTTCTTTCTTTCTTCCTTCCTTTCTTTCTTTCTTTTAAATATATCTTTATTGAGAGGAAGGGAGAGGGAGAGAAACATCAGCGATGAGAGAGAATCGTTGACTGGCTGCCTCCTGCACGAAGCGGGGATCGAACCCCAAACCAGGGCATGTGCCCTGACTGGGGACCCAACCGTGACCTGTGACCCCCTGGTTCATAGGTCACCGTGCAACCAGCAGTTCACACCTTTCTGAACCAGGTCCCATAGGGATCCAGCCGGATGGGGGGCCCTGCTCAGTTTCCTCAGGGAACCCCTGGCCCGGTCGCAGCCGGGGCCCCAGGCTGCGCTGGGGGTGGGTCTCCTGGCGGTGCTGGCGGTGCCGGCGGACCCATGACCCGGGCCGCCTTCGCGGCAGATGCTGTCGGTTCCGGACTACAAAACGCGCCTGCGCAGCCTGCACTTCCAGGCCAGCCTGCAGGAGCGGACGGAGGAGATCCGGGCCAGCCTGGAGTGCCTGCGCCAGGCCTCGCTGGAGCTCCGGAACAGCCGGAAGCTCGCCAAGATCCTGGAGGTCAGCTCGCATCCCCGCCTGCGCCCCGGGCTCCCACGATGGGCCAGGGGGGAGCGGGGAGTGCCCGCCCGCCCGCCCACCGCCCACCGGCCTCTCCACAGTTCGTGTTGGCCATGGGCAACTACCTCAACGACGGGCAGCCCCGAGCCAACAAGACCACGGGCTTCAAGATCAACTTCCTCACCGAGGTGAGGCCCTCGCCACGCTCCGCCATTGAGGATGGGAGGGGGGTGTCAGGGGGCCGGCAGAGCAGAGGAGGGAACATCCCCAGGACAGCAGCAGAGGTTGGGGGTTGCTCCTCCATCTCCCGCCCAGCCTCCGGGTCTGGAGCTATGGAGTGGCAGGGAGCAGGGAGGGAAGGGGAGCGCCCACCTGCAGGTTCTGTGCCCCCGACAGCACCCACGCTGTCAGTGCAGCCACCCCCACCCCAGGGCTGCGGGCTGCGTACCCAGCCTTCCCCAGAGCCCCTGGGACTTCTCCCCAGGGAGCCTCTTGTCCTTTAGCCAAAGAGCAAAACTCCGCCCGCAGGTGTCAGTGGTTTAGATGTCTGAGGCTCAGGGGGCCACAGACGCTTCCAGAAAAGCACACGAGGGAAGCCTGGGAGTGGAGTCAGGGAAGCGTGAGCTCTGTCTGCTGACAGGGCCAACGCTCCAGACACAGAGGCCTGGGCCTGCCCCTCCCCGGGGCTGCGGGCCTCGTTCCGGGCCTCAGAGAGCTGGGCCGGGACCTCCAGACTCCCAGGGGGCCTGTGGCGTCCCGGCAGGTAAGACCCGGGGAAGGGACACAGCAGCCAGTTGGGAGTGTTGGAGCCGGCTGAGGGCAGGGACCGAGGCGGGGCTGAGTCTACGAGACGCATGGCTGGTGCCCGGGGTCAGCGGTCCGGCGCAGGCTGAGGAGGATGAGCGTCGGGGGTCCCTTGCAGCTGAACTCCACCAAGACCGTGGACGGGAAGCTCACCTTCCTGCACATCCTTGCCAAATCGCTGAGCCAGCACTTCCCGGAGCTCCTGGGCTTCGCGCAGGACCTGCCCACGGTGCCCCTGGCGGCCAAAGGTAGGCCGGCGGGCGGGCGGGCGGGAGGCAGGCTCTGCCGCCGGCGGGCGGCACCACGAGGCCCGCCCTCCCTGCAGTGAACCAGCGGGCTCTGACCGGCGACCTGGACGACCTGCATGGCACCATCCGCGAGATCCAGGCTGCCTGCCAGAGCGCGGCGCCCTGCGTCGAGGACAAGTTTGCCGCCGTCATGACGGTATCCTCCGCGGCCCGGCCCAGGGGCACAGGAGGCCAGGGCCGAAGGCGGGAGTGGGGGCGGGGGGGGGGGGGCTGGCTCCGGCTCGGGGACCACCGCCTCCCGCAGAGGTCCCGGTCCTGCTGGGAGAGGGCCGTCCCGGGCTGTTCAGAAGCCCAGCACCGGGCCCAGGCTGCGCCCCTGGAGGGCGCTCTTGGCTGCGCCAAGGTCCTGGCCCCCAGCAGAGCCCGGACCTAGGTTAGGAGTCCAGAAAGAGGCTTGTCCGGCGCTGGCAAGGCAATTGGGAGAGAGGGCCATTCCCTCTGTGGGGCACAGAGAGGGACAGATGCCGTAGAAAAAGAGAGAGAGCCCTAACCGGTGTGGCTCAGTGGATAGAGCGCCGGCCTGCGGACTGAAAGGTCCCGGGTTCGATTCCGGTCAAGGGCATGTACCTTGGTTGCGGGCACATCCCAGTAGGAGGTGTGCAGGAGGCAGCTAATCGATGTTTCTCTCTCATCGATGTTTCTCTCTCTCCCCATCTCCCTTCCTCTCTGTTAAAAAATCAATAAAATATAAATTAAAAAAAAGAAAAAGAGAGAGAGGGTCAGGCCCGGAGCAGGGCAGGGGCCACTCCCGTGAAGGGCTGGCAGAGAGTGGTGGCCTCTGAGCCGAGTGGGGGGAGCTGCTGCAGAGGGAGAGGCCCCGCCGGACAGGGCTCAGGGCGCAGCGCTGCAGGGTGGGACAGGCCGGCTCCCCGCTGGGCACGGGGTCCGGGCGCTGGGAGGGGCGCTGGGCGGAGTCTGGGGCACTGGCGGCGGCGGGCAGTTTCCTGAGCAGACGCCAGGCCTTCCTGGAGACGGCGCAGCCGGTGCTGCGGGCGCTGGACGGGCTGCAGCGCGAGGCGGTGGAGGAGCTGGGCCGAGCGCTGGCCTTCTTCGGGGAGGACTCCAAAGCCACCACCTCCGAGGCCTTCTTCGGCATCTTCGCGGAGTTCATGAGCAAGTTCGAGGTGAGCCTCGTCCGAAGTGAGCCTTTGTCCGAGGTGAGCCGCGGGAGGGGCAGGCCCGCGGGAGGGGCAGGGCCAGGGGCCCACGGAGGGGTCTTCTGTGAAGCGGGGTGTTGGGAGAGCACCCCGGTGAGTGGCCCCCCCGCAGGGAGGGGTGTAGGCCTCTGCTTGCTCGGGTGCTGACCCTGGGGAGGCAGGTGCTGGGTGAGGGGCTGGGGCTCCCGGAACCGCTGACAAACCCTCCCCCTCTCCTCCCGCAGCGGGCCCTGGGCGACCTGCAGGCCGGGGAGGGCGGCCGCAGTTCGGGCATGGCTTCGCCCCTGGCCTGGTGACAGGGTGACGGCGCCCCTCAGCCCGCTGGAGAGGAACCGGGCGCTGCGTCTCGCCCACCGGAGCCCCGCCTGCCCGGGACCCCGGAGCCCGCGCCTCCAGCTACCTCAGCGCTGACCGCCAGCCACCGCGAAGGTCGGGGTTCCACTGGACCCCAGCTCCCGGCAGAGCGCTGGGCGGCAGGGGCCGCCGTGAACCGCAGGGAGGGTGACCCCCAGGAGGGCCGCCATGGCTCCCTGGCCTCCCCAGGTCCCGCTGGCGCCTCACCTCACTGTCCCGGCCCCGGGCACGCCAGCAGGGCTCCTGCCCGAACCCTCAGGACGCCGGGGACTGGGTGTGGGGGCTGCGGCCGGCAGGTGAACTGCGAGTGGCCGGGGCCCGGGGCGGCTCTGCTGTCTGCTCCTCCATGGCTCGGCTCCCATGGGCCCCTGGGGGTCATCATCGGGGACACAGACCTCCTGGACCCAAACCCCGGAGAGGGCGGCAGAGGCCTGGAGCACGCCACCCCCACCCCGGGGCGCTGTGAGCCCGCAGACCCCTCTCAGCCGGGCCTCGGCTGCTTGGAGGCAGGCGGCGGGGAGAGCCCCTGCCCAGCCTCTCGGGCTTGGGAGCTGGAGGGGACTCCCTGGGCTGGTGCCTGGAGGCGGGCGGGGGGGGGGGTGAGGGAGGAGAGGAGGCGAGAAGAGGCGAAGGGCTGGGGAAGGAAGACCCCTGTGGCAGCCATGAGGCTTTATGGGGGGCACACACACGTCATTCAGTTGCAAAGCAGTCAGCCACTCTGCAGCAGGAGAGCCGGCCGGCCGGCTGGCGCCTGCACAGACGGTGGCTGACGGAGGGCGCTGTGACGGCCTTGGAGCCGGTCCGTGCGGAAAGCAGGCTCGGGGGCAGGGATACAGTTGTCCGGCGTCTGGAGCTGCCGGGGCGCAGGGGGGCGCGGTGGCTTCTTCCCGGGCTCCCGCTGGCGGCCCCGGGCCTCGGCGG
Organism: Nyctalus aviator; assembly: GCA_036971965.1. Classification (NCBI taxonomy): domain Eukaryota; kingdom Metazoa; phylum Chordata; class Mammalia; order Chiroptera; family Vespertilionidae; genus Nyctalus; species Nyctalus aviator. The sequence goes on along the minus strand of CM072927.1, from coordinate 94,655,216 downwards.
CTCCCTGTGGCCTCTCTCTCCTCACCTTCTCCCGGGGCCTCTGGTCCGGCCCTGGGCCCGTCCCTCGGAGTCTCTCCCGCCCCAGAGGCCGAAGGGCCCGTGTTGCTCCCACACAGACGGGGACCGTCCGTCCTTGTGATTTCTGCCCCTGCCCGCTCCGGCCAGCCCCCGCGGCCCCTCTCTGAGGCCGTGGTGGGTGGTGTTTCCCGGTTCCCCTCTCGTGGCCACCACCTAGGACTCTGAAGCCAAAGGCCTGATCCCAGGGCGGGGCGGACGGAGCCAGAGGCGGCCAGGGGTGCGAAGTCCGCGCACTCCCACGGGAGGCCAGTGCGGGCCCACGGGAGATCTCCGAGATCGGGAACGCCCCCGGCCACGCACGGGTGACCCTGCAGCGCGGGAGCCCGTGGCACTTCCCTGCGAGTGAGAAACGGGGTGGGTGCAGCCCCGTGCCTCACCCCCTCCCGTCGGCGACCCACTGGCCACACAGGCCGTGGAGCAAGCCGTCCCGAAGCTCAGCCGCTGCCCTGGCCGGCTGGCTCAGTGGGTAGCATGTCGGCCTGCGGACCGAGGTTCCCGGGCCCCATCCTGGTCAAAGGGCCGTACCTTGGATGCAGGCCGCTCCCCGGCCTGGCCTGGGCATGTGGAGAGGCAACCGACCCAGGTGTCTCTCCCTCTCACATCTCACATCCATGTTTCTCTCTCTGTGTCTCTCCCCTTCCCTTCATCTCGCTCTAAAAATCAGTGGAAAATATCCTCAGGTGAGGATCAACCAACACGAAACGAAACGAAATACAACAAAAGCCTCCGGTGCTTAACTCAGCAGCCACTTACTGCTCTAAGCGGGCCTGCGGGCTCCCGTGTGTGTGTGTGTGTGTGTGCGCGCGCACACGCGCGCGCAGTGACCGGGGTCCACTGGGCAGCGCCCCGGGGCTCTCTCCTGTGCCGGGGGCCTTCCTGGGACGGCGGGAGGCTCGTCCTCCAGGCAGATGGCCGGGCTGGTTCACAGGGTGGAGCAGGGTCCAAGCGAAAAGCAAAGGCCCGAAGCCCCCTTGTGGCTGAGCTCAGGACTGGCATCCCCGTCTCACAGAGAATGACAGCCAGCCCGGGTCTGGGGAAAGGGAAATACACTCCGTGCGTGGTGAGAGGCGCCATGAAGGCGCACTGAGGGGGCCCCGGGTGGGTTAGAATCAGGGCCATTCTTGTCATCTGTGCACCACATGCCCCCTGGCTGGGCCCCTGGCTCAGACCCCAGCCTCCTCCACCTCCTCTGTGGCTGGTCCTGCCTGGACCCAGCCCGGCTCTCCTTACCCTCTGTCCCGTGTCCTCCTCCAGGTGGCGTGCTTCTCGCTCCCACTTACCTCGTCACCCGAGTGCTGTCCCCTCCACTCTCACTCAGTCCAGTGCCTGCCTGGAATCCAGTGTCCCTTCTGCTGGGGGGAGCGGGTCCCTGGTGTTCCTCTGGGAAATGATCCCTCCCCCACTGCCACGCCCAGGAGCCATGCTGATTGGATAAGGAGGGTCTCGGGACTCTGGCCGGTGGCTCAGGGTCAATTCAATGCTGGAGTCAGACGGTTTGGAAAGGGAGGCTTCGGGGCGAGTTGCTGGGATTCATACACTGTGTAATGTGCTCTCAACTCGAATTAAGGAATTCCTGGATGTTAGATACCTTTCTACACTAAGAACTGACTTGGAGAATTCGTTTCAGCTGTTCTAAGTGAGTTATCATCTATTTACTGCCATTTTCTCTGAATTATTCATGTTTTCACGTAGATTCCTATATTCAGCCATCTTGTCCAACATAGACAAACATAGACAAGAATGGGTGGGAGGCTGGGGGGAGTCTTCAGCACCTCCCCCTGCTGTGCGCCTGCCTGGGTGGGAAGCCAGTGCTGGAGAGAAGGGAGACTGCTCCATACACCTCCTTGTCCCTGGATCCAGCCATGCCTGAAGCAGGATCTGGACTTGTCCGTGTCCAAGACAATTTGTAACCGTGGCGCCCCCCTCCTCGCCCCCCCCCCCCGCTCCATTTGTAAATTCCTAAATTTTATTTTAATGTTTTGGCTCAGGCTGGGTTGAATGGGTCCTGTCCCTTGCAACATGAAGCGTGTTGCCGAACACACCCGTCCGCAGGTGGCTGTAGATACTGGGCCTTTTCATGTTCTCAGCGAACCCTCTTCCTCCATAAACGCACTTGCCAACCCCTTTGGACTGCCTCCTGTGTGCCAGGGCGATGCTGGGTGCCAGGGTGATGTGGGTGCCAGGGCGATGTGGGTGCCAGGGTGATGTGGGTGCCAGGGCGATGTGGGTGCCAGGGCGATGCTGGGTGCCCACATCGTATGGGACAGCCTCTCCGCGTGTGGCTCCCTAGGGCTGTATTTCATGCACCCGAGTCCGGACAAAGCCCGACAGGTGAGCCCATAGGTGCACCCTATCCCCACCAGCTCCTCACCCAACAGCATGACGGGAAGGCAAGCGCCTTCGCCCCAGGATTCCCTGGTCTCTCCCTCGCGCTAAGGGAGTCACAGCCTGGTTACATCGCCTCTCTCGCCATCGGCCGTGGTGGCCAGGCGGTGTGCTCGGTGTTTCCACAGATCCCATTCCATTCGACTTCCACAAGGACCCTCTGCGGTGGGCTTTGTTAGCCCCTTTTACAAATAAAACGTAGACACGCAGGGCGGTCATGTGACTTCCCAGTTGAACTCGCGGCTCCGTCTAAATCCAAAGCCCACCCTCTGACTGGAAATATTGCCTTTGTTTTGCTTTACACATTTTTTATGCTTTTTAGATTTTAACAGTCATGTTCCAAGGCCCCTGAGTGCTGGTGACTTTGACATAAGCCCTTATAGCTCTTTTTTAAATTCCCCACCCGCTCATCCCCACGCCCCTGCCCCCCCCCCCCCCCCCCCCCGGCTGCTCAGGCCTTGCCGGCTGCTCATTTTCTGTCCGTGCTGTGTTCCTGCCCCCGAACCCCCAGGCGTCTCAGCGCACCAGTGGCCTCGGCTCACTCCACCCTGACTCCCCCTCCCCTGCAGCGCCCCCCCTCCCTCCCCCCCCCCCCCCCGCACCCTCTAGAGCAGTCTTGGCTGGTACCCCCTCCGGAGCCAAACTGTTCAGATTGTCGTCTACACGGGCTACCTCTGCATCCTCGCCATCCGCTCACCTCCAGTGCTGGGCGTGTGGCTTTCTCCCTCTTCACCCGCGGCCCCACCCCGGCCCCTGACAGGAGCAGCCGGGAGGACCGCGTCCCTATCGTCATGCCCTCCGTACAGCCTCCCGGCACTGTTCGCCCTCCCTTGGCAAACCCTCCACGCCCAGCTCCAGTGGCCAGCTGCCTGCCCCCCAATAACCCTGTCCTCGGCTTGACCTCCCAGGGGCCCCGCTGCTTCTAGACTTTGCACACAACAAGTGCTCAACAACTGCCGTTAAATCAAACCCAATGACGTCAGGGTAGGGAGCTACCGAGAGTGCCGCCTCCTCCCCATGAAACGGCATGGCCACCCGTATCCGGTCCCTTAAGCCAGGCGTGGGGAGGGAGAGCCTGCAGGCCAGACAGGCAGTGCGGACACGGGGTGTGGGCGGGTGAGGACACCAGAAGGAGGATGAGAAGCCGCGGGCAGGCAGGCCGGGCCCCGGGAGCTGGGGAGCGGTGCTGGCTGCAGGGGGGACGCCCGGCCCTCCCGCCGTCCCTCCGGCCACGTGGGGAGACACACCTTGTGCAGGGGGCCGGTCCTTGTGGGGTCCATAGAAGCGACCAGGATGCCCCAAAGCCCGGGGCCCGGAGGAACGGATTCCGCAGGAGTCCTAGGATGGAAGGTTAAATGGCGATTAGGACGGTGAGGAGGGGTTAAGGTCATGGGAGGCGCTTGTGATGTATGAAAGGCCCGAACCAGCTCACGGGGAAAGGCACAGGCCCCAGCGTGAGGAGGGCCCGTCTCCTCTCTGGCGGGCACCGCGCGGGCCGGCCAGCCTTTCAGAGCTGCCTCAGCTCAGGTCCAAAATCCAGACTCCACGGTCCCAAGTGCCCGACCTCCCGCAGTCCCGTGGTCCCCCCGCCCCAGACTGCTGCTCAGCCTGTCCTCGGGCACCCTGTAGATTCCCCCGCCCCTCTGGCCCCTCGGCAGCTTCTCCTGCCTGGATCCTTGATTTTACCTTTCTCCGGGGACCTCTGCCCTTCCCGGTGCAAACTAGCTCACCAGCTGCGTCTCCTCGCCAAGTTCGGGCTGAATTCCACTCGTTTCAGCTGCTCCCTCCACCCGCTCCGGGACAAGAGCCAGGACGCGTCCGTCTATTCCGAGCCTTCTTTCCTCCTCTTGTGATGTAAGAAGTAAAAAGCAGCCGAGGCCAGTTTGGCTCAGTGGTAGAGCATCGGTCTGCGGACTGAAAGGTCCCGGGTTCGATTCCGGTCAAGGGCATGTGCTTGGTTGTGGGCACATCCCCCGGTGGGGGGTGTGCAAGAGGCAGCTGGTCGATGTTTCTCTCTTATTGACGTTTCTAGCTCTCTATCTCTCTCCCTTTCTCTCTGTAAAAATCAATAAAATATATTAAAAAAAAAAAAAAGAAGTAAAAAGTACAACATGGATGGGCCCTGGCTGGTCTGGCTTAGGGGATAGAGCGTTGGCCTGCGGGCTGAAGGGTCCCGGGTTCAATTCCAGTCAAGGGATGTGCCTGGGTTTCGGGCTCCATCCCCAGTAGGGGGTGTGCAGGAGGCGGCCAATCAATGATTCTCTCTCATCATTGATGTTTCTCTCTCTCTCCTTGCTTTTCTCCTCCCTTCCTTAGACTCTCTCTCTGAAATTCAATGGAAAAAAATATCTTTGGAGAAGGACTAAAAAAAAAATTCTGGAATTTGAGTGGATTTCAGGCCATGGATCCACTTGAATTCCAGAAAGCCTCTTCTACACCAAAGAAGATAAACACATTCTATCCCTAAGTGGAGGGGAGATGAAGAGACAGCTTTGCCTAAGTTCTTGGGCCCTTTCTGTGTTTGACTTGGTATCGTCCTCCCAGGTTGTTCTACCCATTGATTCCCAAGAATGAAAAGTAGCTGTGAATCCCTTTTCTCACACACACACACACACACACACACACTCACACACGCACACAAAACAGTGCAGGACCCCAGCCCCATCACTGAAACACGCAGGTGTAGGCCGTATGTAAACATGTATGCAATCTGGCACCACCTTACTGCACACTTCCGTTTGTTTGGCCATGCTGGCAAGGCACGGCCCCAGGATGCGTGAGATTGACGCCGTGTCTCACTTGCTCAGGAAACTCATCCCCAACTGCGCTCGTCTTCCCTTAGACGGAGGACCAAGCGATGCTTCCGGAACGTGCAGTGTGAATGGATGCTGCCAAGGCCGACTCAGGAGCTGAACTGCTGAGTCATGAGAGGAGGCGGCGTGCACTTGGGCAGTTTGTTCCCACGCTGATTGGAAGGCTCTGTCCCGGGGAGCAGGCAAGCCCACGGTCCCTGGACACGCCCTCCTCGTGCACGTATTGAATCGCTACGTTGCAGCCCTGAAGCTAATGGAATTGGATCGCAACAAAAATGGAGAAATGAGCTGGGACTGGTTTGGCTCAGTGGATAGAGCATCGGCTTGGGGACTGAAGGGTCCCGGGTTCGATTCCGATCAAGGGCATGTACCTTGGTTGCGGTCATATCCCCAGTAGGGGGTATGCAAGAGGCAGCTGATCAATGACTCTCTCTCATCGATGTTTCTAACTCTCTATCTCTCTCCCTTCCTCTCTGTAAAGAAATCAATAAAATATATTTTTTTAAAAATGGAGAAATGACAATGCTCTGAATTATTAAACTTGTTAATCCCAATACACAGACACATACACACACATAGACTCACTCAGACACACACACACACACACACACAGTCAGTATCACGCGAAGAGGTGACCAAAGAGGGTGCAGTGACAAAAATGTAGGAAAAAAGAGCATTTCGTACATGTGGTGTGTGCGGCGGTTCATTAGTAAAAGCACCGTGAGGCCTTGCCCCGGAGGCCGGCCCGGGTCAAAGACCTGGTCTGACTGCGCGCTCACCTCTGCTGGCCTGTGCCAGTCAACAGCCTGGCGCAGGCGCTTCAGCCATGTCACAGCTTCTGCCAAACTGGCTGATTCGTCCAAATCACCCAAACCGCCATCTCTAACGCAGGCTTCCATGCGTGGGGTCCGTTTCCCAGGACAAGTCTTTCCTGGGTTGGGGTGCGGTGCTGGGCTGCGGTGGGCCGTGCAGTCGCAGAGCCAGTGGCGGGAGCGGGGGCCTGGGCCCTGGCTGCTGCAGGAGCTGCCTGTGCCAAGCAGGGTTTTGGCCATCCAGGGACTAAGCAGAAGCCCACCGCCAGCCGGTTGGTTCTAGAGCCCCTTGCCGGGAGCTGGGGCAGGAAAGCGAGGTATCATCCACGTGAAGACTGCCCTCCCTTCGCCCACAGCCGCTCCTTGGGCGAAGAGGTGTGAAGGGAACTTCCTGATGGGGAGGCTCCCGTGGGACAAGGACAGGGTGGTGGGCCGGCACTCCAAGAGAAAGAGACAAAGTGATCCGTGCTGAGCTGAGTGTGCCTGGCATCCACTCCAGGGCGTTTACCATGTCTTCAGCCCAGGACGGAGGATTGGAAGAGTGAAGGGGAATCTAAGAAGCTGTGATTTTGGTGAAGGTGCCTGGTTTACTGCTGTCATTACCTTACTTTTTTTTAAAAAAAATATATATATATATATTTCATGGAGTAAATCCTATATAATAAAAGCCTAATATGAAAATTGACCCAACTGTAGAACATCAGGGGAACAACCGGTCGCTATGATGTGCACTGACCACCAGGGGGCAGATGCTCAACACAGGAGCTGCCCTCAGCCCACAGGCCCCAGGCTGTTGACTGTTGCCCGATATAAAGTCAAATATAAAGACAAACGGTAAAACTCACGATCACAATTTAAGTATTTTTTCTTTACTGAGAATGAATGGCAGTAAATAGCAAACGGGAAACACCCCAAGTTGGGAGAGACCGCAGGACAGGGGAAAGCTTCTATTTTAGTCTCTTGAACAGCATTTCCCCCTGCTTTCCTTCGGAGATCCCACGTCGCTGCGCGGGGACCCCTCAAATTATGTAGAAGATTCTGCTTGTCGGCTTCATTCTGCTGTTAATTGCTTGTGATTTCGTCTCTCACAAGAGTTGCTCACTTTTCCGCCTAACTTTGCTCTCTTTCCCAAAGGGAGCCCCCAGAATGACAAAATCTTCAGACCTCCTCAAAAGTGAGCTGGCGACTCCCTCCCCAGACACCCCCAAAATCGGCCTTACCCTCTGTGATGCCACCACGGATTCATGCTTATTTTTCTCTTACACTTTCTCATGCAGTAAGCCTTTGCAGAGCTCTTACCATTAGAGGGAGGGGGGAAAATCACTCACAGGGAGTGTCATTTCAAAAATTAAAGGAAATCGCTGGCTCCCAGGAGAAGCCGGAAACCCAGCGAGGGGGAGTTGGCGAGAAGCCGGGGATCCTCCGCCGCGAGCCCGGGAGCCGGGGCTCCCCGCCGCTCGGCCTGCGTCCCGGAGCGTCCCCTTTAAGGGCCGGGGCGGGGGCGGGGCCTGGCGGGGCGAGCTTTCCCAGGCTGCCCCGCGCGCGCGCCGGCAGTTTGGCCACGTCCCCGGCCACGTCGCGCCCGCTCTCGCCATCTTCGCCGCTTCCTCTCCGGCGCCGCCGCCGCCTGAGCCGCCGCCGAGCCGCCGAGCCCCCGGGCGCCGCGCCGACCGCCGCCGCCATGAACATCTTCCGGCTGACCGGGGACCTGTCCCACCTGGCGGCCATCGTCATCCTGCTGCTGAAGATCTGGAAGACGCGCTCCTGCGCCGGTGAGCGGCGGGCGAGGCCCCGGGAGGCTCGGGCGCGGGGCCGCTTCCCCGGGGGGACCCGCCGGCCTCGGCCGCCGCGCGGCCCGCGGGCCTACGCCGGCCGGACACGCCCCCTCGGCCGGCGCGGCGGGCGGCGGGCCCCGCGGTCGGGGGCGCCCCGGCGGGGCGGGGGGCGCGGGGCCGGCCGCCGCTCCGCGCTCGGTCCGCTCCCGAACTTGAACCTGAGCCGGCGGGACGGAGGAGGCGCCGCCCCGCCCGCGCGCGTCCCTGTTCTGCCCGGAAAGTTCGGCTGGTGGCGCGGGAGCCGGCGGCTTCCAGGGGGCGCCTCCCGGGGGCCCGGGCGGGGGGCCGGCGGTGCGGGGCCCCGCGAGTCCCTGGGACGGGCGGGCGGGCGGAGGAGGAGGGTGGGCAGGACCGCGGGCGGCGCGGCCTGACGTGGCAGCCGGCGTGGAGGGAGCACCTCGCCCGCACCCCGGCCCGGGAGGACCGGCCTCCGGGTTGGGGTGCCGGGGCCGCCCTGGCCTCGGCGTTCGGCGGGCTTCGCCGCACCTCCCGGCCCGGGGTCGCGCCCGCCGCGGGCAGGGAGGGCGGGGAGGGCTCGAACGAATTTCCTGGGACCGTTCGTGCCGCTTTGAGACGTGGACCAGTCACTAGTCACTAGTTTGTCCAACTCCCAGCGCCCCATCTAATAACGGGTCTAGGCCGCCGCGGCGCCCGCAGGGACCGCCTGGCTCTGTGGTCGCTGTGATCCTCGCTCCACGTCACCAGTGAGCTGGCGACTCCCGCCCGGTGCACGTCTCCTGCAGTGCTGGCGGCGGGCGGGCGGACGGACGGACGGACGGACCGACCGACCGACCTTCTCGCCGGGGACTCCTGCACTGTGCCAAGCCTCAGCATTTCAGAACGGCCGCTTTTTAAAGGGCTTGTCAGGCTTGCTTTTGGCGCCACGGCCTCCGCGAAGTGACTTCCGATGGATCCTAGAACGTAATTGTTGCGGAGGCCTGGGTGGCAGAGATCCCGTTTACCGGGATTGATTCCTGCAAACGTCCACGTCTAAAGTCACTCCCCATCTCTGACTGCTGCCCGCGGGCCTCACCTCTCTCCCTGGCGCGCAGCCGAGATCCAGGAAGGAAGCAAAAACAAAGAAGACCTTTGAGCGGTCAGAATGGATGTCACAAAGTCCGGGTGCTGAACCCAGCGTGTCAGGCCTGGAGGCGATCCCTCGGTTTCCTAGTTCCGAGGTGATGGCAGCGAAGTACACTTGAGCACTTGCTGTGCTCAGTGCCTCAGGTGCTCATCCCCTGATGTCCTTAAAACAACCTTCCAGGCGGGTGTACTGCCCTCTTCTGTGGAGGAGGGACTGAGTCTGCGAGGTGAGGAACTCAGTGGGAGAGCCAGGATTAAAACAGGCAGTCGGTAACTCGGAATTAAGGATTTTGAAATAACTTGATTTTGTTCGAAGTAATTTCAGTGTAAATGTTTGATGCCAGACCAGTTGGTTAGGTCATTTATTTTTGCACTCAGAAAATTATTTTTCTTGCTCTACTGAGATATAATGGACATATTGTGTTAGTTTTTTGTGTACAGCATAGTGACTCGATATATGTGTATTTTGCAAAGTAATTATCACAGTAAGTTTAGTTAACATGTACCACCACGGGTAGTTACAGTTTTTTTCCTTGTGATGAGAACTTTTAAGATCTTCTGTCCTAGCAACTTTCAAATATACAACACAGTATTGTTAACTATAGACACCGTGCTGTACATTACACTCTGGGACTTACCTTATGACTGGGAATTTATACCTTTAGAACACCACCCCTTTTGCACACCCCTCCCACACACACCCAGGAAATGTTACTTTTAATCTTTATTTTATTTATTTATTTTATTTATTTTTGAAATATATTTTATTGATTTTTTACAGAGAGGAAGGGAGAGAGATAGAGAGCCAGAAACATCGATGAGAGAGAAACATCGATGAGAGAGAAACATCGACCAGCTGCCTCCTGCACACCCCCTACTGGGGATGTGCACGCAACCAATGTACATGCCCTTGACCGGAATCGAACCTGGGACCTTTCAGTCCACAGACCGACGCTCTACCACTGAGCCAAACCGGCTTCGGCTTAATCTTTATTTTTACTCCAAAAATTTTGGATGAGTCTCTTTATTTTCTTTCACTTGTTTCTCAGAATCCCTGCCTCTGTCAAGTCATGAAGTTGAAGCATGATGTCTCCTAAATATGTATGTAAACTAAGATGTTGAATAACCTCAGATAGAAAATGCTTTTTTAATCCTCACCGAAGGATATTTTTTTTATTGATTTTTAGGAAGGGAAGGGGAGAGACAGAGAAACATCATGTGAAAAAGATACATTGGTTGCCTCTCACATTCACCCTGACCAGGGCCCAGTCTGGGGAGGAGCCTGCAACCAAGGTATGGGCCCTTGATCAGAACAAACCCAGGACCCCTCAGTCCAAAGGCTGACACTATCCACTGAGCCAAACTGGCTAGGGCTAGAAAATTCTTAAGGGAACCTTGAGTAATAAAGAAAAAAACAAGTTTGCTCTTTTGTTGTTATTTAATATTCACTATTTTCATTTGAGAGATTTAGGAGCATTTAGGAAAATATAAAATACTTCAGCCAAAATAATTAGGGAGATAAATAGGTGAATTCCATTCATGTGTGTTTGTCAAGTATTCCTATAGTTAGGCCTGTAGTTATAGGGCATTATTAAACTATTTCCGTTGTTAGACTTAGGGTCATTTTAGTTCTTATATTTGAGATTTCCTAACCTTTTAAAAATCAAAATCATGAGGGTTTTTCTTCAGAATTAAATGCTAAATTTGACTAGCTGCTTGGTTTTTCCATCCTAAATTATAAAAGTTGTTTAGAGGCTTTTGAAAGAGTAAGAATTTGATATGAGTTTCTCAAATAACTGGAATAGGAGACATGTACATCCAGGTTGTGTTTCTCACTTTGAAAATAGTAGTATTGGGCTCACGCTAGGAATTTGGCACCTGTTTTGAACATGCCTGCAGTTACAGAACCAGAGGGCTTTTTTCTCTGAGGTCAGCGATGAGGCAGGCCAGTAAGGAAGTTGGAGATTGTTTTCCCGGCAGTCTAATTTGAGAACAGCTGCTTAAGGGACCTGTTTTAAAGTGGGGGCAGAGGACTTGATCTTGGTTAGTTCTGTTGGAATTGGCATTGTCCTTGTCTGTGTCTGCCATTGTCATTACAGAGGGATGCCCACAGGAAATGTGAGTTTCTCAGATTCCTGAACAATGGTTGCAACTGGATCCACAGTTTGCTCAGGTTATCACTTTGTTCTTTTCCTAAACACTGACCGTAGCCTCCAGAGAACAAGCCTGGGTTTGTAGCTACATTTTCCTGTAGGCTGACAGTTATTCATAGTGCTGTGTCTGTTTTCCTTAAATTATTAGTGGGATCTCTGAGATCCAGGTGCCCCGACCATCCTCCCCTAGTCTCTCCCTTCCCTCCCCCACCTATGGCTTAGGTTGTTGTCATGTAGACTGTAGACTTTTCATCCTATCAAACATGCCAGGCATGTACTGTGCCCTGCGTTTCTCAATCTCAGTTTAGTTTTTAAGTAGATTAAATACCTCATCTTCTGTTGTTGTCTTTGAGTACTTGAAGAAGCTTTTGCATCACATTCCCAGCCAGTCTCGTGAGTATTCATTGCTCTTAAACATTTTTTTAAATATATTTTATTGATTTTATACAGAGAGGAAGGGAGAGAGAGAGTTAGAAACATCGATGAGAGAGAGTCATCAATCAGCTGCCTCTTGCACCCCCCCACTGGGGATGTGCCCACAACCAAGGTACATGCCCTTGACCAGAATCGAACCCGGGACCCTTTAGTCCCCAAGCCGACGCTCTATCCACTGAGCCAAACCGGTCCCGGCTCATTGCTCTTAAACATTTATTGACCACCCACTATGTGCAAGGCACCCGCTTGCAGCTATCAAAGTTTCTGCTCTCAAGAAAGCTGCAAGTTAGTTGAAATAATATATATATATATATGTGTGTATATACATATATATTTAAAGATAAAAACATAGGGTATTAAGCCATATAAGCAGTCAATCCTGTGAATGTGAAGTTGCAGGAAGGATTCGGGAAGGGTCCCTGACTTCCCAACAAGCAGTGTGTAAAAGCTCTATGAAGAAAGGTATAGGACTTTGCTGATGGACATAGAAGATGAGCTGAATGTACGTTCAAACCCTAGTTCTGGGTGGGACCAAGCAGACACACTGGTGAGGAAGCAAGAACATACGTCTCCCCAAATGAACTTACTCAGAATATCACCAAGGTGAAAAGACAATGAAATGAGAGAAATAATCTGCAAGATATTTAAGTGACAGAGGGTTAAAACCCATAAGATACTCGTACAGTTTAAAAAAAATGTAGAAAAATGGACAAAGTTGGCAGTTCACAGGAAGGAAAGGCAGGCTGACAGCTCGGATGCAGGCGGGTGTGAAATAAGGGGCTCTCACCTGGTGTTAGTGAATGGTAAGGTGGCCAGCCTGTCTAGGGGAAGTTGGCAGTGTCCACACTTCAAGCTGCATATATTTTACCCCAGCAATTCTAGGGAATCTGAACAACAAACACGGTAATGTGTGTGAGTAAACTTTATATAATTATCAAGGTGGTATTATACTAATAAGTACAAAGCTGCTACTTCCTAATCGGATCCCAGGCCGGAAAGAATAAAGGAGAACTGTGTGGGTGTCCTCTAACGCCACAAAAGCACTTCCTGCTTGGATTCTGCACAGCGGGGCAAGCTCCAGGCCATACGCTGCCGTCCCTGTCCTCTGCCCGGGCGCTGCTGGGCTCTCCCGCCCTCTGGGCGCATAGTTAGGGCAGAGCCCAGAGCGTATTGCCCTCTTCAAGTCACAGACACAGTGTGACCTAGAAACGCTTTGGAAGTATCACAAAATGAGAATTCACCCCATGACATGGAAATAAAATGAATTTCATTTTCTTTTGTCCATTTGTTCATTGACTTAGCAAATATTTCCTTAGCCTGCTGTGTGTCAGGCTTAGTGCTCAACACCGATAATACCAAATGGAATAGGCGCATCCTGGGCCTTTGAAGGTCTCCGTGTCTAGAGGGGGTTGGGGGAGAGGGGAGACAGGTGCTTTATAAGTACTGTAATAGGACCTGGGTAGCAGCTGCCTGAGCAGTTCCCATTGTGTAATAAACAGCACTGAGGATGGGGCTTCAGAGTTGCCTTCCAGAGGGAGTGATAGTAAGTTGGGTTGCGAGGGGGAGTGGGAAAAGCAGCATGATAGTCCCAGGTCTTCGGTATAGGATTGTTGAAACTGGAGGACAAAATTTCAAGTCTGAATGGCTTTCAAAGTTCCATTAGAATAAACCATTTGCAGCAAAATTTGCCCATATGTATCCTATAATTGTTTTTAATTTAAAATATTGGAGTGAACCATATAGGAAATTCACTAACATTTATCTTCCAAGGCTCCAGCAAACACCAAACGTGAATCACAGAGCCCCTGATCTCCCCTTTCCCATTGTGTGTCAGCTCTCCTCTTCGGGGAACATTGAACTTCAGTAGGAAAATAAAGTTCCCATTCCCGGGAGAAAAGCTAAAAAGAGCAGTCTTACTGTCTAGCTCCACTCCCAGCCTTGCGGTTGGTTACTATTGATGGGTCTGGAGTCACTTCTACTTAGGTGTTTTTGTGAACAGGCTAGAACTGCAGTTATTCAAACATAGGCAGTAACATCCTCAGATCCAGGCATTTAATTTCAACAAGCTGCAAAATGGTTCTGTAAAACACTATTTTTTAACTGTGATTTTGCCCTGGAGAGGTGGCTCGGTTAGCTGGGGTTGTGGGTGTGACTCCCGGTCAGGACACATGTCGAGGCTGCAGGTTCCGTCCCGGTTGGGACACATGCAGGAGGCGACAATTGATGTTTCTCTCTCTCTTCCTCTGTCTGTAAATCAATAACCATGTTTGTGGGCACGGATCTTACATTCTGTAGGTGTGTTGCTAGTTTGCATGCAGTAACAGACCTGCCCATGCTTACGGAGTCTAATGGTGTGAGATTTGCGGTGTTGGTGAGGGGCATGGGTTCTGTTTCCTTAATGAAGTCAGTCTCCAACTGGAGGCCTTAGTGCAGGTCCTTCACAGATATTTGGCCAAATGTCAAAGCCCAGTGATGCTGTGTGTGACCTGGACTTCCTGACTCCAGTTGCACCACAGCAGTACTCTGGATGTGGAAAGTTTGAAGGGGTTAAAAAAAGACTGCTGCTTCTGAAGACTGGCTGTATGACGGATCTAAGAGATGGAATTTTAGAACATTGTAATGTGTCCAAGTCAGTGCTGCTCTCACAGAGTGGCCTTGGCGGCCAGCCACGCCGGGGGCTGATGCTCAGACTGACCTGAAGCAGTGGTCCTCGTTGCCTCGACCAGAGAGTCCAGCTCCGTCCTTGAAAGATTTGTCACATGAGGTCCTGTTTCCTAACGGAAAGAGAGGCGCTAGAGGTGACAGATGAGCTACAGCAGAAATAACAGCAGACTAACGTGACATATTTGAGAAATAAATGTTCATCTGGACAATGTGCACCCTGGTATGTTGGCTCCGGCCCCATCATACTAAGACCCTCCCCAGAGGAGCATATTCTAGAAAAACGAAAACTCACTTATCCAGAGGCATCCCAGACGTGAGCCTCTGGCCCTGGTGTCCCATTCTCCAGATCTGCTCGCTGCAGTGTTACCTACCTGAGTCAGCGCCCTTCGCACTTCTAACACTTTCCTTTTATTTCTTCAGGTATTTCCGGGAAAAGCCAGCTTCTCTTTGCACTGGTCTTCACAACTCGATACCTGGATCTTTTTACTTCATTCATTTCATTATATAATACATCTATGAAGGTGGGTATGGCATCCAGTGGAATGTATTTCATCCATAACTCACAGATCTATGGAAACATTATTGAGCATTTTTTTCTCCATTTCAGAGCAGTATTTAATTAAATGTTTTGCACTTAGAAAATTTTAAATCTTAAGTTCCTTGCGTATTACAAGTTTCTAATGCTCTTGATAATGCTGTAAGAAAGAGGGGTAAGCCATGGCCAGTTGGCTCCATTGGTTGGGCATCATCTCCAAGATGTTGCCAGTTCAATTCCTGGTCAAGGGCACATGCCTGAGTTGTAGGCTTCATCCCTGGTAGGGGGTGTGCAGGAGGCAGCTCGCACATCAGTGTTTCTCTCCCCCTCTCCTTTCCTCTCTCTCTAAAAATCTAGAAATTACTCTTTGGAAAGCAAAAAGAGAGAGAAAGAGGGTAACTTTTATGTTTTTAAGCAGCAGGAAATGAGCCTCCTGGCAAACCCAGCAATGGGTTCAGGACCGGGAGTGCAAGCCCGGCTCCTGCCGCGGAGCCTTCTTTTGCTGCTGAGGGGCTACCTTAGGCCTCTACCCCTTTATTTCCCCACTAAGTCATGTTTCATCAACTTCTGCTGTGTGTGCCATCTTTATTATTTTTGCCAAGCTTAAATGTGCCATAATTTACTAAATATGTATTTAAACCTTTTAATTTATCCTCAACATTAGTATCAGTGCTACCTTTAGTGTCCGTATATTTTCCCCAATTCACATTAAACTGTTAAATGTATGACTATTAAATGCATGACTATTAAAATACAAAACATTTGCATATACTTAACACCCTGTGCAGCACTGGGGGCTCCCCCCACACTAGGAGAAGCAGAGTGCCCATGGGCACAGGGCGGGGAGATGATGGGGGCGGCATTTCCCTGGCACCAGGACAAGGCAGGAAGCAAGCAGAAGTCAAGCTCTGGTGGGGAGTGGAGACGAGCGGTTGCCAACCTTTCAGACCTCCTGGGCCACCGTAGTCATCCCAGTGCTGCATGAATGGCTGTGGTTTGTGATGGGTACGATGGAGGAAAAATAGGGGGCTTTCAGAATGTGAAAAGAAGTCTGATTTCATTCATTCATTCATTCATTCATTCAGGTGCTTAGTGAGTGTGTGCCAGGCACTATTGTAGGCACTTGGTTATTAGCACAGCCAAGAAAATAATGTTTAAGCTGAAGCTTATTGATGTGGTATTTATGTTTTGGGTTTTTAAAAATTATTTTTGTTAATCCTCACTTAAGGATATTTTTCCATTGATTTTTATTTTTATTTATTTATTTTTTAAAATATATTTTATTGATTTTGTACAGAGAAGAAGGGAGAGAGATAGAGAGTTAGAAACATCGATGAGAGAGAGTCATCGATCAGCTGCCTCTTGCACACCCCCTACTGGGGATATGCCCGCAATCAAGGTACATGCCCTTGACTGGAATCGAACCTGGGACCCTTCAGTCCCCAAGCCGACGCTCTATCCATTGAGCCAAACCAGTCTTGGCATTTTCCATTGATTTTTAGAGAGAAAGTAAGGGAAGGGGAGAGACAGAGAGAGAAACATGGATATGAGAGAGACACATTGATTGGTTGCCTCCACATAAGCCCTGATCAAGGCCAGCGATTGAGCCTGCAACTGAGGAACATACCCTTGACCAGAATGGAATCTGGGACCCTTCAGTCCTCAAGCTGAGGCTCTGTCACCTGAGCTGGCTAGGGCTTGGTGTTTTATTTGAAACAACTCCCCAACACTTTGTGTTCAAAAGCATTTTAATAAGCACAGGTCAGAGTAGACAGAGCAATATTTCAGTCTGTCATCTTTACTAAAAAGCAAATTTGAGCTGCCTGTAATCCTTCCATTCTTTCTAAGTGATGTGAGCTTAGTCATTAGGAAGTTGGCTTTCTTACAAATGCCTGTATTCCTGCTTGTCCATGCAAGTTACAACTGCAGGACAAGTTAAAACTGGAGGTGTGGGAGCAAGGACACACCCCCTCCCCCTCAGGATACCTAGCCTTCAGAAGAACCCTGCTTGGCTCTAGTTTCCAAGCACATGCTAAGAATCAGAGAAGTGTAAGTCGAGTTTTATATGCTCATAGCTTTTTACTTCAAGTGCCAAAGCGCTGGTGAGCAGAGAGAAGGGGCTGCTCTCCCCAGAGGCTGCTGAGCCTTGTGGACATGATCTGGTCAGGCCGTAGCCGGATGCTGGGCGGGCACCCTGCAACGGTGTTCCTCGGCCGGACGTTCTGCTGGTGGGGACTCTGCACATTGACTTTGTGTGTGGAGAGAACTCCAGCAAATCTTTCATTTTTTTATTAAGGTATTATATGTGTACATACCTTACCATTGTCCTTCCCTCCTCCCTTTCATGGCCCCCCCCCCCCCCCAGTTTTGCGTCCATTGGTTATGCTTATAAGATTAATCTTGATTTTTTTTTTTTTTGTAGTTCTTTTTTGTTTGGATGGGTATGATCAACAATTTTAACACTTTACTATTTGCAAATAACTCATGACAAGGTGCCAGGGACAGTTTAGTGTCTTTGTTTTGTTCTGAAGCAAAACCAAAGGGCTTGATGATGGCTTTCGTTGTCCTGTTATGTCATTTGCCCAAATGTGTCTCATAATGAAGCTGTGCAAGGTGCTCTTCCTAAGGAGTAGCACAGGCAGTGCAGCTGGTATCCAGGTTTTCTTTACTCACAGGCTACCCTGCTGTTTGGTTCCTGAGCCTAAATTCTGCTGTCTGAAAATTCGTGTCATTTAGGAATGTCAGACTTTTCTTTTGGATTGGATGAATGCAGGAACATCTATAATAATAAAATCATAATATGCTAATTAGACCGGACGTCATTCTGGACGACCTTCCGGATGAAGCTGGAACTCTGAGAAAAGCCTGGGTCTCGGATGCCAGAGGGAAGCCAGTACCAGTAGCTGGGGAAAGGCCTACTCTTGCACGAATTTCATGCACCAGGCCTAATATTACATAATTACAAACCTGAAATCACTCCCTATTGTAGGCAGCAGTTTTGTTTTTTTAAAAATATATTTTATTGATTTTTTACAGAGAGGAAGGGAGAGGGATAGAGAGTTAGAAACATTGATGAGAGAGAAACATAGGTCAGCTGCCCCCTCCACCCTCCCCACTGCGTATGTGCCTGCAACCAAAGTACATGCCCTTGACCTGGATCAAACCTGGGACCCTTCAGTCCGAAGGCCGACGCTCTATCCACCGATGCTCCATCCACCGGGCCAAACATAGGCAGCAGTGTTTTACTGCCTACATTTATTTGCTTTTGCTTTTGGTTTGTTATGTCACCAGAGTTTCATAGCAACAATCTGAAGTTCAGTGTTAAAGGAATATAATTTAAGTAAAAACCGCCATTTTATAAAGTTTAAGATTAGTTACATTAACTTATTTTTAAAAAGCAGTATTAAATATTATGAAGCTGAAAGAAAGTACATTGGTTTTGAACTGCGTTGAACTTTGCATTCCTTTTTTTTCTTAAGCTACATTCTAATAGTTCAAAATGGGATGTAAAAATACATTCTTTGGCCGTTCCTTATAGTTACACTTATACTTAACACATTGTGGACGGATCATGAGAATTCTCGTGTTTTCTAAGGCTTGTGGCCAATCACAAGAAGGCTTTAAAAAGTTATTAGCTTGTAAGAACATGTAATAAATAACTTCAAAATGCAATGGGTATTTAATTTTAAAGTGTGCCTTTAACATTTATGTAAAACGTTTTTTTAACTCGGTCAATTGAAACTTATCTGACCACTGGGTAAAGCTAGCAGTAAAATCACTGGCCCGCAGTGTGTGGAGATACGATCCAGCAATCCCGTTCCTAGATGTTTACCCAAGAGAAGTGAAAAGTCACACAGAAGCCTGTACACAAAAGTTTGTAGCAGCTTTTATCCCCAAGCCGGAGACAGCCCACCTGTCCTTAACTGGTGCGTGAGTAACAGACTGGTAACACGCACAGTGGGCTCTGCTGCTCAACAGCAGGAAAGAGTCACTTGTTTGATTAATAGACCAGGTGCATAGTGCTAATTAAAAGAAGCTGGTCTTAAAGTCAGCATATTGTATGATTCCATTTTTGCGCATTCTAGAAAAGTCAAAACTACAGAGGCCAAGAATAGATCTGAGATTGCCAGGGGTCAGTCCTCAGGGGAAGGCTTACCCACTGAGGAGCGGCATGAGGGAATTTTGTGGGGTGACAGTACTGATCTGTTTTTTGACTGTGGCGGTGGTTATGACTCATAGAACTGTATATCCACAAGAAAGTGAATTTTACTATACTTAAAAATTTTTTAAATATGTTTTTATTAATTGAGAGAGAAAGGGAGAAGGAGAGGGAGAGAGAGATATCGATGAGGGAGATTCATTGAGCCAGCAAACCAGGCATGTTCCCTGATAGGAATTGAACCTGCGGCCTCTTGGTGAATGGGACCATGCTCAACCAATAGAGCCACATGGCCAGGCTATATTTAAAAATTTAAATTAAGATAATTCTATGTAATAAAACCAAACTGTTGAACAATTGGTGGGACAACCAGTCACTGGGATGCACACTGACCACCAGGGGGCAGATGTACAGAGGAGGTGACCAGTGGCGGTGAGGTGGGGGAGGAGGGGCGAGGCTAGTGAGCAGGCAGTGCCGGGCCGCAAGCCAAGGCAGGTGCCAGGAGGGGCCCCGATTGCCCCGCTTACCAGATCGCCAGTCACCCCACAGATTGGCCAGGCCTAGGGACCCTACCCTATATATTGGGAACAGTTTCTTAGATTTAAAAATTAAAACCTGGCAAAGCTACTCTAACTGAAAAAACAGGATGATGCAGTGATGACATGCATGGACTCTGCTTGCACATTTTGTGGTCAGCCCTGATTCTGACATACCTGTGTGACAAAGCCAATTACTTAACTTCTCTATGCTTCAGTTTTTCTACCATAAGAGGGAAAATGGTACTACTGCCTCAGAAGGATCGTGTTATGCACTACTTTTAAAATCAGGGTGAAAAAGTGTAGCTGCCCGTACAACAGCACGATGCCTTTCACCTGCATGAAAAGTATGGCCACAGGTGCGGGCAGCGTCCCGGATTGCGAGAGGGATGTCTGTCTGTATCCCCTGAGGGTGCAGGAGGGCCCCCCATGGGCCAATTTTGTGCACCAGGCCTCTGTGTGTGTGTGTGTGTGTGTGTATGAATGACGTAGACAACCAAGGGAGTTGGAAGCACTGATGACCTGGTGTTTTTCTTTGCTTTAGCTTATCTACATTGCCTGCTCCTACGCCACAGTGTACCTGATCTACATGAAGTTTAAGGCAACGTACGACGGAAACCATGATACCTTCCGAGTGGAGTTTCTGGTGGTCCCTGTGGGAGGACTCTCGTTTCTAGTCAATCATGATTTCTCTCCTCTTGAGGTCAGTGAAGAGGTTATTTAGTGGACAGGTCTGGTCCCCTAGGGAAAGGGACCTGTTTGTAGACAATGTGGGTTCTGGTTGCTTTTTCAGTTGGCAAGCTTCTGGTGCAACAAACTCTTGGGTATAGATAAATGGTGGGCAGAAGTTAACCCCAGGTAGTCGGTTTTTGAGTACCAAACACTGCCCGTCTGCATGTTCACTGAACAGGATCTTCTCCCCACTCTAGCCAGCTGTTTCCCCTAATGTACACATCGATGCTGTTTGCACGGTGCCCTGGCACTGGGAGGTGTGGCGGCCCCTCAGTGCCCAGTCCTTCCCTCAGCACCTGGGGGTTAGCTACTGCGCTGCTCTTGGTTCTCTGATGGGTGCTGCAGGCCTGGGCTTGTGAAACACTCCAAGGACTGCTCCCGAGTCCTGCCGTAGGCGTGAATAAAGTACCATGTTGGGCAGTTTGCATAATAACAACTCCGATTTCTTCCCTCCTTTGGTTTAACCCCACCAAATGAGCCTGAAGAGTAAGAATAGACTATTTGGAGTGTGGAGAGGAGGCCAGCTGGGAGGAACACTGGCAGAGAGGGGGTGGAGGGGGCTCGGGTGGCAGTGTGGGCCACCCTGGCAGGAAGCCGGGTTGCCTCGGGCCCCTAGAATCGGACTGGGACGAGCTTATCCAGGAGAAACAGCCTCTGTGTAGATTCGCGGAGATGTGTACAGGGAAGGATGCGATGCTGGAGAGACGAGGTAATGACCTTCATGGAGGTAGAGGTGTCCAAAGTGACCCAGCTTGTCACTGGGCATGTCCATGACTTAGGAAATGGCTCAGCTGCCCTGTCCTGGGCTCGGGCGCGGACTCCCCGCTTGCTGCACTCTTCCACAGCAAAAGCAGGGTTTCCTGCGATCCGGGGCGAGCGCTGGGTGCTGAAGGGTCCTGTTTGCCTTGCAGATCCTCTGGACCTTCTCCATCTACCTGGAATCCGTGGCCATCCTGCCGCAGCTCTTCATGATCAGCAAGACAGGGGAGGCGGAGACCATCACCACCCACTACCTGTTCTTCCTGGGCCTCTACCGGGCGCTCTATCTCGTCAACTGGATCTGGCGCTTCTACTTCGAGGGCTTCTTCGACCTCATCGCTGTGGTGGCCGGCGTTGTCCAGACCATCCTCTACTGCGACTTCTTCTACTTGTACATCACGAAAGGTGCGCGCTGTGCCCTGCTGGCCCTCCGGCTCCCTCGCCGCGCTTCTGCTCTGACTCTAGCTTTATGAGCCAGAACCAGCTGCAGAAGAGCATGTAATGGGCTGTGAAATTCAGTTCTGGATCTGGTGTTGAGTCTTGCTTCTTTTGGCTGTAGCTGTATTTTTTTACAATGGCACATTTTCATTGTCAGAAATTCAGTCAGAACCAATAATTCTGAAAACAGCCACCTGAAATCCTGCCACTCAGATCCTTATTGCCATTTCAGTAAATGGAATTCTAGATCTCGCAGATACATGGTTAACTACACCTAATTTGCCTTTTCCTGCTCACAGTTGTTCATGTCAGTAAATAGAATATGTGATTTTCAACATTATGTGTATTACCATAATTTCCTTGGCCTGTTCTTGGATAGGCACACTACCACTGCTATTTTGCTGTTAAAACCTAGTGCTTAAGTCAGCATCCTTGTATATGTACATTTTTGCATTTATGTGAATGTAGGAATGTGAACTTCACAAAACTTAGGTGAAAACTATGGTCCTTGATCAGGGAAAAAAGGCATATGCGTATTTATGCATATAGTTTTAGGGGGTTCAGGAGACCCTGAACCCAGCGGTAGACCCCAGGCTAAGAACTGTTGCTATACAGTAAATTCCCAATGGTAGTTTTATTGCTGGTACCAGGGCATATGTATCTTATCCCCCCTTTTTTGTTAAATCTGCTTTTATTGATTTTAGAGAGAGTTTAAAGAAGGGAAGAGGAGAAAGAGAGAAACATCAATGAGAGAACCATCGATTGGCTACCTTTGGCATGCAACCCCCCCCCTTACTAGGGATTGGGTCTGAAACCCTGGCATGTGCTTTGATGAGGGATCAAACCGTGAGCTCCTGTTTCATGGGTTGACTTCAACCACTGAACCACACTGGCTAGGGTCTTATCCCTTTTGTAAGGTCCAAATTTTATAGGCATAGTGATAGCTACTTTTTAATATATGTTGATTAGGGAAGAAAGTCATGATAACAACTGCTGTGAATGTAGCAGCAATTTCAGTTAAGTTCGTATTTTCTTAACTATAATTGCCATGGCATCCAGTACATGAAAACCCCAGCATATGTGAGCGTGACATTTTCATAGTTGAGCGGGCGCTTGTTTGTTGACATCAAAATCCAATGACTTGGTTGCCAAAAGCTTATTTCCTTGAACCTGATCTTGGTCTCTGGGAATGGGAGGAAGGAAACCGCGAGCATGTCACTGTCAGTAATCTTTTGTTTTCCTCTCTCTCAAATTCTAGTACTCAAGGGAAAGAAGCTCAGTCTGCCAGCGTAAGTGCCAAAGACCACCACCAGCCTCTGTCCTTCAGGGTGCTCGGACAGAATTCCTACCACAGCAAAGGCACAGATGCTCGATACGGAAAAGCAGAAACTTCACTCTTTTGTTGCAGATCGTCATCAGTGGCTCTGTGAGAACCAGAGGCAAAGAACCAGGAGGTTTCTGCTTAATGCATCTTGCCTTATCTTTTTTTATTACTATGTACAAAGATTTTTTTACACAAAGAAACTTAATGCTGTATTAATAAATTCAGTGTGTAGCTTCTATTGGGGTAGTTCCAAAAGTGAAGATTTTTGTGAGAAATAGTGCAAACTTTTTTTTTTTTAAATTCTTTGAAACTTTTGATTCTTTGTGTCTGCAATGAAATCGTACTCCTTGACAGTTGGTAGATTATATATTCTTCCACCTATCAAACTTGCATTCCACTATATTTATTTTTTGCCAAAAGATGGGACAAATTGGTTTAAAATCTGAGACGCTATATTCAGTTTGGTGTATCTGTCCCAATTTCTTCCGCCGGGTACGAAAACCCTCCCTTAGACAGCACACTACATTTAAGGCTGGTAAGGATGACATGCAAGTCTGTGGTTCTCACCACCACAGAGGTTAAGATTCTGAATGTGGACCGAGTCTCATTTGAGAGTCACCAAAGGTGCCTGCTCCCCTCCCTGCTCAGAGGGTGTCCATTTGGGACGGTCCCACGGGCGTCGGAGGACTCGGTGGGCGGGGGTTCTGGGCTGCCATGTGAGTGCAGGATGCGAGGGACACGATGATGGTTTGGGATCTATGACTTGACTCCTCTGAGGACTAGAACGCAAGGAGTCACCTATCACTTCAGTTTACGTTCCGCAAGATTGCTACAACCATGTCCATGCTCAGATTCCAACACTTTTCCCAATCACTTCGGGTAGTAAAATGATTGACATTTTTAAATTGGCAGCACCAATTACCATTCCTTATATTCTTACTTTTTTGTTTTTACTGAGCTCTTGCATGATTTATCTTGTGTTACCACCTTAATAAACATTTTATTAAACATAGAATAAATTGTCTCTTTCATGAACTAGGCTTCTGGAACATCCTGTGTCAGGATTACTTTTTTGTTTATTGTTCATTTGGCAACCAAAGCTCTATACAGGGCTGCAAACGTTTGTTGTTCACTTAATCTGGAACTTTCTGTAGTTTGTGGAAAAATTGGAATTTTTCATCCTGATTTTGCCATTAGATTTGACTTATGACTTATGCAAAAGCATATGAATGCACTGTAACTGTTAAAGTATTGAACACTAACAGCACTTACTACAAGAGGGGCATAGGCTTGCTGCTGCGTTATATGCAGTTCCTCGTGGAGGAAGAAAGCTCAGTGGGTTTGTTTTTATCCGGGTCTCAGCAGCTTTCTCCGTGGCTGTGACTGCATGGCTTAACCTCCCGTCTTTACCTCTCAGTTCGCTTCCCTCGCCTCTTGGTTTTGCTTTTGTGTATCAGTATCTCTTTCCAGCATCCTCGTCTGGGTTTAGTGTCTATTTTCATCCTCCTTGGATGATTCTGGAGGAAGGGGAGGAAATCCCGTCATTAGTGGAGCAGACTGCTTGCTGCCAGACTGGGGACGGGCGGAGGATCTCGAAGGCTTTTGTGCATGTAACCCAGACCCCAACGGGCTCCACCACGGACAGCACAGCACCCGACCTTGGCCTAGGACCCAGCATGCCGCCTGATTGATGAAGTTCCTGTGTTCTCTGGCCACTGCCCAAGTAAAAATAAAACCGGCTGAGATGCGATCACCATGTTGTGCCCAACCGGAAAGACACCTTAATAAGCAGGCTGCCCACGGGAGGGCAGGGCCCGGGCAGTGCCCGGCACATGGCAGAACAAAGGCCTGGGCTGCCTCGCCTTTTGCAGCACTGTTTCAGAGTAACTCACTTCCTGAATAAAGGCTGGCAGGTAACTAATCTTTTTATGGCGCTGTTATGTTTTGTTTGTGTGGACTTGTAAAAATGTGAGCATACAGAAATAAGGCCAAGTTAACACAGTAAACACATTGCCCACTAGGTGACAACTCTGAAAAGCTGCTGGCCATTGGCTGCTTACAAAGACCTGTCCGTTCCCTGCCCAGTTCAGTCCGACTTGGAACGGCATTTCCTGCTCCTTTTCAGTCTGGTCAAAAGAGAAGGTAGAGAGACAGGTGGAAGGCCTTGCAAAGGAGCCACTGGGCTGGCAGCTTCCTGGGAAGGTCCCCGATGACTTCCTTTCGATGGCAGTGGCCAGCGGGGAGCCTGAGGAAGAGCAGCACAAGCTCCGCGGCCTGTGTGATGAGCCCTGGCTCCCCACACCCGGCGCTGGGACCCTGGTTAGATGCCTCCCGTGTCGGTGAAGTATCAGTCCGTGTGGGAGCTCAGGACGCAGCTTGGAGCACTGTAGGTGCTCGCCATCAAGGCGCCCCCTTGCCCACCCTTTGTGCTGAGCTGGGAGCAGCTGCCTCAAAAGCTGGCGGAACCGTTCGGTCAGGGGTCCCTCTGGCCCGTTTGCTGGCCTTGGTCAGCTCTGCCCTGTGGGAGAGAGGATCTAGTAGACGTGACTCCCGGTGCTTTCCCAAACTCCCCGTCCCGGTGCGGTCTGAAAATGCCGGGGGGTTTCTGTGTGCCTCGCCCTCTCCAGCTGAAGGTGGAATTTCCAGGGATCCTGTGTTCCTCCCAGTATGTACCACCGCTTCCCCCCACCCGACACAGGGGCTTCACCGGTGCTGTAGGTGTGTCTCCTACCTATTCAATTTAGAAGAAAATGGAAATCATATAGCACTATTAAGGGCACTATTTCTTACAATACTAGAATACTTGAGATCTCTACTTCTAGTTTCACTTTGGGCACTTACAGGGTGAGGTCCTTTTTAAAAATATATTTTTTGTTGATTTTAGAGAAGAAGGGAGAGGGAGAGATAGAAACATCAATGATGAGAGAGAATCATCATTGGCTGCCTCCTGCACACCCCCTACTGGTGATGTGCCTGCAACCAGGGTACATGCCCTTGACTGGGATCGAACCTGGGACCCTTGAGTTGGCAGGCTGATGATCTATCCACTGAGCCAAACCAGTTAGAGCTACACCAGTGGCTATTCCTGGGTGGACATTCCAACAGCTGAGCCACACCCAGCTGGACAAAAGGCGAGGTCTGTAGGCAAACACTTCGTGACATTTGACTCCATTTCCAAAACAATGAAAATGCAAAACCTATTTATGCAAGAGGTTTCTGAGACAATAGATGGTTCCATAGCTGTGGCAGGGAAACTGGTGTGCCCTGAAACGAAAAACCGTGACTTTCAAGTTCTGATATCTGAAGATCTTGGGACTGTAAAGAATTGCTTAGAAGCAGCGATCCAAAGAAAGCTCACCTGGTTAAAACGGAACACCCCCGGCTAACAGCAGCAGCAAACCTTAACTGCAAGGATAGTATTCATTTTACTCAGGATAGAAACTTAAAGAAAGTCAAGTCCTAAAGGGAGAAATAGAGTAGGAGATGAGCCCAGTGATTTGGGAAAGTGAGTGAAAATCAGTTTCTCCAACTTGATATGAAGATGAGATGAAATGCCAAGAAAGTTTGAACAGCCCCGACCAGTTTTGCTCAGTGATTAGAGCGTCAGCCCATGGACCAAGGGGTCTCAGGTTTGACTCCTGGTCAAGGACACATACCTGGATTGCAGGATCCCTGCCTGGTGCATGCGGCAGGCAGGCAGTTGATGGGTTTTTCTCACACTTCACATCCATGTTACCCCCTCCCACTCTCTAGGAATCAATGGAAAAAATATCCTCAGGTAAGGATTTAACAACAAAAAAAATCTCTGAAAATACTTATAGTTTGCAATCAAATGGTGAAATTATTCTGAAACAGCAGCAGAGGATTCCAAAGGTTTTTTTCTCCTAAAATTCAAGATGGAGCAAATATGGCAGGATGCTACCCCTCACTAAATTGGGGTGCTGGGCCTTAGATATCCCTCATCTCTGTATTTGAACATTTTCATCATAAAAAAAAAAAAAAAAAAAAAGTCAGGACAGTCACCCTTTCAAAAGCTGTGCTTTGCTGTGGAGTTCCGTTTCCGAAATAACAAAGTTATTTTTAAAATAGATCTTTTTTTAAGTCTTTTAAAATATATTTTAAAAATTTATTTCAGAGAAACGGAAACATCAATGATGAGAGAGAATCATTGATTGGCTGCCTCCTCCATGCTCCCTACTGGGGAATGAGCCCATAACCCAGATACATGCCCTTGACTGAACTGAACCAGGGACCCTTCAGTCACCAGGCTGATGCTCCATCCACTGAGCCAAACCGGCGAGGGCTAAAATATCTGGTTTTAATAGCAGAAAATTAAAAAACCCTGTGTTTAAAATAAGGGACTAATATGCTTTTCACATGTACCTTTACTAACAAAAGTTTATGTAGAAGCGTTATCACTAAGCCTCACAAATCCTGTTTTCAAAAGGGGACAATTACATTTAAGAATATGTGTGGTCACAGGTGTAACCTTCTAACTTCTGAATCACCCTCTCACCTTAATTCCTACTTTTCCTTCAGATCTCATTTCAATATCTCCTTCAGGGGTACCTTCCCTGACCTCTCATTGTTTAATCAAGTGCCCAGTAAATACTAATTTTGTGAAAGGATGAATGGCTTTTTTCTATAAAAACCTCATTATTTCCCTATTTACAAGTCTCTGTATCATTTTGACAACCATCAGCACAATTCCAATATTTTTAGCCCTGAAATGATGCCCTTTAGAAGAACTCAGAAAGCTTTAGTAAGTCTGTTCATTCATTCATGGAATGTTTAATGTGTCCCATTATGTGAAAACGAGATGGACAGGGAGTCTGTGTGAGGGCGGGAGGAGAGGTAATGAGCTTGGAGGACAGGGAGTGGTCAGTGCGGTGAAGAAAGCTGAGTGTGGGAGGGGAATGGGAACCGCCGGTGAGCTGTTTAGATAAGGTGGCGGGAGGCCAGCTGGAGGCAGTGAAGGGAGTGACAGGGAAATGCCTGAGGGAGGAGCTTGCCAGGCAGAGGAAACAGAATGTAAGGAGCCCTCAGGGATCCGAGGAATACTAGGAGGCAGGTAGTGGGGTGATGGAGGGAGAGTAGTAACCCCACCTTAGGGAGACGGATAAACACATTATAGACTGGTGGTATGTGACTATTAGGGAAAGGCCTGGGGGTTGGAGGTCGGAGCCCATTTAATATACGAAGTGAAGGCTTGCAAGATCCAAGCGGAGGATGGGCTGGGTCTGACGGTGTGACAAGGTCACTGTGGGGGGAGGCAGGGCAGAAGGATGGGCGCTGTGAGTCCCGGCCGGGCTGGGGGTGGAGGTGTGAGCCCAGGCTCGGACCAGGGAGGAGGAGAGGGGAGGTGCTGAGAGGGGTCAGGAGGCACTGAGCGCCGCCTGCTCCGGAGGCTAGGCCCCGGCTCCAGTCCCAGCCCCAGGCTGCCAGGTCAGCGGTCGGCAAACTCATTCGTCAACAGAGCCAAATATCAACAGCACGACGACTGAAATTTCTTTGGAGAGCCAAACTTTTTTAAACAAACTTCTTCTAACGCCACTTCTTCAAAATAGTCTCGCCCAGGCCATGGTATTTTGTGGAAGAGCCACACTCATGGGGCCAAAGAGCCGCGTGTGGCTCGCGAGTCGCAGTTTGCCGACCACGGCGGTGGTCGCAGGTTCTCAGCTCTAGCAGGATCACCCGCCCCCTCCTCCCGCCCAGGGACGCACAGAGCGGGCCACACGCCGCCGCAGGCCTGGATCCGGGAGGAGGTCAGCGGGACGGATTTCGCCCTCCGCCCAGCGCATCTGCCCTGGAGCCGCCGGCGCCCCCTCGCCGGCGCGCACGCGCACGCGCACGCGCACGCGCAGAGCGCCCGGCCGCGCGCGCCAGGCTCGGCGCCGGCGTGCGCATGCGCCCGGCCCTGCTCGCGTGCGCGCGCGCGTGCGCGGGGCGGCGGCCAGTTTAGTTGGAGCGCGGGAGGGCGCGGGGCCGGCGGGCGGCGCGGCGGGCTGTCCGGGCCGGGCGACGGGCGGCGCGACCTCCGCCATGCCGGGCATGGTGCTCTTCGGCCGGCGCTGGGCCATCGCCAGCGACGACCTGTTCTTCCCGGGGCTGTTCGAGCTGTTCCTGCGGGCGCTGTGGTGAGGGCGCGGGGCCCCGCGGAGGGCGCGGGCGGGCGGGCGGGCGGGGGTCCGGGAGGAGTGCGTGGCAGTGTCGCCAGGTCCCCCCGGTGCCCAGGCCGGCCCGGCGCCCCCTTGTCTAGTCCTCTCCCTCCGCCCGGGGAGGGGGTGCTGTTATCCCCCCGTTTTGCAGCCCGCACACTGAGGCAGAGCGGAGGCGGGCCGGGCCGCCCGGGGGCCCTGGCGCTGCGGGGCCCCGGCCCTCCCCTCCCGCCGCCCCGGTGCCGGCCCCGCCGGGCGCCCGGAAAGCCGTGGCCCGGGGCTCTGCCTCCGCAGCCTGCCGCCGCGGGCACCGGCCTCCCGCGGGCGCGCCCGGCACCTGCGGCGCACCCGCCCGTGACGAGCGCCCTTCGCGGCTCGGTGCCGCCTGAGCCGCCAGCGGACGGGCTGGACGCGCCCTCGCGCCTTGCTCAGCGTGGGACCCGCGGGGAGTGGGAGTGGGGCCGGAGGTCTGTCCTCAGAGGGCTGAGCGAGGAAGAGCACCGTTGTTACTGGTTATTGGTTACTTTTTAAAGTGGGTGCGTGAGGGGAAAGAGAAAAGCACGCAACGTTGGGACCTGCTACTGAGCAGGTCCATAGTTTTCAGAGCTAAGCCTCTCCGAGGTCAGGTCCCGCTCTTCCCAGCCGCGGGGTCACAATGTCACAGAACCGACAAAGCACTCGCCACCTCCCCAGTCCCTTTCCACGGGACTAGCATCCTTGGTCTGGGCTGGAGTCCTAACTCGCCAGGCAGGCTGTGCGCTGCTGAACTAGCTCCAGCGGCAGCTGACACTTCCATCGCGGTGCACCCCCGGGATTGCAAAACCTTTGTGCGTCCGGGATGCTTCTCCTTTGTGGTTTCCCCGCGCTCCCCAGCGCGCTGCAGGCTCGCTCCCCTCCCGGAGGCTCGGCTTTCTGTGTCAGACACAGCAGGCTCCAGTGTGTGCTCCCCCGCGTCTTGTGGATCCACGGAAGTGGGACTTCTGTTAATAACGTAGCAAGCACCCCAGGGTGCTGGTGTACCAGGCGTGCATTTCTGAGTCGTGCGGTTTGCTTCCTTCCTCACGGCTGTGAACGCCGCTCGTGCCTTCCTGCGGGCACCGCACAGTGCAATACGTTGTGCAAGCACGGGAAGTAGAAAGCGCATTGTGAAAAGCCGCAGGCCTGGGTGACTTTGTAGATTTTTAAAAAATATATATTTTATTGATTTTTTTACAGAGAGGAAGAGAGAGAGAGACAGAGTTAGAAACATCAATGAGAGAGAGTCATCGACCAGCTGCCTCTTGCACACCCCCTACTGGGGATGTGCCCGCAACCAAGGTACATGCCCTTGACTGGAATCGAACCTGGGACCTTTCAGTCTGCAGACCGACGCTCTATCCACTGAGCCAAACCGGTTTCGGCTGACTTTGTAGACTTTTATTGATGAGCATAGTATTTCAAAACCGACCTCGCCCGTGGAAGGGAACGATGGCTCCTTTGATTTCTTCTGTCCGTTTGGCAGAGCAGCCCCCGGACTGACGGCCGACCTCCTTGTTTCCTCAGGTGGGTCGGCATCCTGGCCTTGTACCTCCGGTACCGCGGGAAGCTGGATTGTGCTCGGGGGACCCTGCTCAGCAACTACATGGTGGTGCTCATGGTGCTCTTGGCGGTGATCATATGTACCATGCTGGCCATCGTGTGCGTGAGCACGAGAGGTGAGGAGGGGCGGCCTGCGCGGCGGGCGTGCGGGTTGGTTGGAGCGCTGTCCTGCGCCGGAAGGGGGCAATGTTTTTATTGATGTCAGAGCGGAAGGGAGAGGCAGAGAGAGATAAAACATCAATGATGAGAGAATCATTGCTCGGCTGCCTCCTGCACGCCCTCTACTGTGGATCAAGCCCGAAACCCAGGCATATGCCCTCGATTGGAATCGAACCCAGGACCCTTCAGTCTGCAGGCCGACACTCAATCCATTGAGCCAAACTGGGTAGGGCTATATGACTTTTTTTAAAAAGTATTGTTATTGATTTTGAGAGAGAGAAAGAAAAACATCATTGTGAGAGGAAAACACCCATAGGTTACCTTCCTTATGTACCTCTACTCGGGACCCACCTCATGGGTATGGAGCCCAAAACCTGGGCATCGTCCTGCCTGGGAATGGAACCAGTGACCTGTTGGTGCACGGATGACACACCCACAAACTGAGCCACACCGGCCGGAGCTCTGTGCCTCTTGGTCACGGCCATCCCAGCGGGCGGGAAACAGCAGCTCATCGTGGGTTTTTTTTTTATTTTTTCATTTTTTTTATTTTTATTTTTTAATTTATTTATTTGTTTATTTTTACATATTTTAATGATTTTTTTTTTGCCCCCCTCCCTCCGTCCCACACATCCCCTCCCTCCCCAGAGTTTTATGCCCATTGGATGTACTTATATGCATGTATACAAGTCCTTCAGTTGATCTATTATCTCCCCCAGATCCTCCTTCCTTCCCTGCTGTCATCGTGGTTTTGATTTGCATCCCTGATGAGTAACATCAGGCATGTTTTCGTATGGCTAGTGGCCATTTGTGTTTCATTTTTGGAGAAATGTCTATTTCGATGCTTTGTCCAATTTTAAGTTGGGTTATTTGTCCTCTTGTTAATGAGTTACATCTATTCTTAATGATCATTGCCCCTCCATGCCGCCATTCTCTGCAGACAGACACTTAGCTGAGAAGGGTGGACCCTCTCCTGCCCATTGCTCCGGTCATCGGAGGAGCGGCGTGCTCCGTGCTCCCGTCAGTGATGCTGCCGGGGGAGCAGGCACGCCGCCCGGCGTGGCCCGGGCCTCATCACTGCTTGCATCAGGTGCTTGCGATGGTGATGAAACCGGGGCGGCGCTGGTCCAGGGACAGAGACCGGCATTTTGAAATGATAGATTGGGATGTACCAAATGGTGGTTGGTGAAGAGGGACACAGAGAGAAGTGCTAGTGGCAGCGTGTTTTATGTGGAACGTCTTGGGGTTCGGATGACCAGGAAGCATGGCGTGTGCCCGCTGACGGGGGCAGGTGGCAGGAAACAGCCCTGAGGACGGGAGCGCGGGGTCTGCGGCTGTCAGCCCCGGTCTGGATGGTGGAGGCGCTGGTGCTGAGGAGGGGGTGCGCTGGCTGGAGCGGCATCGCGACGTTAGGGAGCCAGGATTTCTGAGAGGTGTGGCACCGGATGGTCCTCATTTCAGATGCCATTGCCTGACCTCTGCCCTTTCTGTCCAGGTCACGCTCTGGTTAATGCACCATGTTTACACGGTAATCATGGGCTCAGATGTGAAGCAATAAGTGTAAGTTTCCCCCCAGAAATGTTTTCCTTCAGATAGATTTTGGGGAGCCAGGGCCCAGCCACACCCTGTGATGAATGGCCACATCTCCCCGGTCCCTCCCAGGCCCTGGTACACGCTCCATCACCAGGCCCAGCAGCCTCCTCCAAACAAAACCCAGTTCAACTCAGGACAGGCCCCCCCCCCCCCCCCCCCCGCACATGCCGGGGCATGTGTGTCACAGCCTGGCCCTGCCCAGCTCCGGAACGATGTCCGTGGTCAGGGACTGCTTTCAGGAATTGACATGTGACCCATTTGGGGTCATGACATTCAGGGAATTTACTGGGAATTTCTGGAGAAGTCCTTCCTTGCTTCCCTAGGACTGTCCCCCCTTCAGGATGATGTTATGTGCGGATGAGCTGCTGGATTCCTGCTGCGGTCAGGCCAGGATGAGCCAACACCCAGGGAGGACAGTGTGGGGGGGAGGACAGCGCGGTGGGGAGGGGACAGAGTGGTGGGGGGGCAGCATGGTGGGGAGGACAGTGTGGTGGGGAGGACAGGGAGCACGAAGCCGTCTGCAGCCGGGGAGTCTTCCTGGTTTGGACACTTTGAGCTGGATTTCCTGTTGCTTGTGGTGGGAGACATCGTAGCTGAACTGAAGGCAGCATGTGTTTCATAAAAGCATGCTAGCTCATGCCAATTTGTTCCAAATGATTAACATCATGTGCCGTAGTATAAATATGTAGGTGTTAGTGAAACATACCATACAGGAAGTTTAGAAAGACAAATGGGATACAAATATGAGACTTAGAGCCAGACTCTTTCATTATAAGGGCTTTTGTGACAAATAAGAAAAAAGCCACTAGTTGGTAGAAGTGGGCAGAGATCATGAAGAGTTAAATAAACATCAGTAACGTGCCCATTGCTCAGCCTCCATCACATAAGCAAGGCTCGGGGACAAAGCCGGGCTGGGAGGCTGGCTGCAGGGTCAGGCAGCTCGTCTTGTTGGTGCAATGTCCTCTGGTGGCATCTCTGGGCAGCCCCGTCTGGCTGTGTGTGGCTCCGTTCTTTCCTGTGTATTTGAAGGTGTGCAGTCCTCGGGGGGATGGCCCTGCAGGGTCGTTCATAGGGACAAAGGCTGGGACAGATCCGTGCCTGCCGGGCCACTGGCGGGTGAAGGTGATTCAGGCTGTGATGTGTGCTGTGCCCCGAGGGAAAGGTGGGGAACTGCTTGGACACGGAAAGTCTCACTCGGCTGAGGGACCAGGCGTGGCATTAACTTGCTCCCGTTTTCTAACGGGGATGTGCACACACACGGTTTGTTCTCGCACGGATTGCAGGAGCCCATGGAAGTTAACTGGAATCCAGTCAGCGGTGGAGGCAGACGCTTTATACCTATCTGAACGGTTTGCACTTTTTACCTTTACATGCATTCCCTGCACAAAGTCAAGTGTTTTACAAATTGTAAATTTTAGGTATAAACATTTTTAATGTATTTTTATTGATTTCAGAGAGGAAGGGAGAGGGAGAGAAACATCAGTGATGAGAGAGAATCATTAATCTGCTGCCTCCTGCACGCCCCATACTGAGGATGGAGGCCACAACCAGGCATGTGCCCTGACGAGAAATCAAACCGCGATCTGGTTCATGGGTTGATGCTCAACCACTGAGCAGCACCAGCCGGGCTTTTTTCCATGTTTTTGACGGAACAGCCTCGATATAGGGGTCTGCCAGTCACTGTGTCTGATTCTCGGACATTGAGCATCTCTGCATCTCAAATGTTCGTTGCTCATCTCCTGCCAGAGAAGATTCTAAGTGGGGAGAAGTGTTGAATCCAGAGCCTGGTGCCTGGTGAAAGGTTACTTCGCCGAGACTGCTGGGACATGACATCCAGGGGCGTAGCTTCTTGTTAATCATGACGCGGTGCCTCACGGGGCCTCTGCAGCACCAGGGCCACGCCAGCCGTGCTTTTTCTTGAGAAGAAAATAAGCAGCTCAGAAAGATAAAATGCTTTCCGGGCAGGCACAGCTATGCAGAGGGGACTTGCTCAGTGTCTGTGACTTTTCTGGAACCTTAACCAGAACTCCATTTCCTGATTCCTTGTTTGTGGGTTTGATCACGCAGCAGCCACAGGTTGCCTTGCTGGGCTGCTGGGTGTCAGGCACTGCTCCCTTATTTGGGCCCCCGTGCTCCTGGAAGCAGGGGTGTGTGTAGAAGACACTAACTTCCTGTTTTTCCCCTCGGTGATCGGCGGTGGTTATACAGTAATGGGCTCCGAACACAGGACTGGATTTTTCATGCCGCTCTCATTCAGTTCCCTTGTAAGATTTGTCTTTGTGCCCAGAATAAGACCCCATGGAGTCTGGTACATTAAACGGTGACTTTAGCTTGGCTGGCACGGCTCAGTGGTTGAGCATTGACTGATAACCCAGGAGGTCATGGTTCATTTCCTGGTCAGGGCACATGCCCAGGTTGTGGGCTCATCCCCAGTAGGGAGTGGCGTTCAGGAGGCAGCCAATCAGTGATTCTCTCTCATTATTGATGCTCCTATCCCTCTCTCCATCTCCCTTCCTCTTGGAAATCAATAAAAACATTTAAAATAAAACAAAACGTAAGTCTACATAATTCATTCTAATGGAAGATAATTTTTGGATTTTACAAGTGATTTCTTTAGAACTTGGGTTTATTGTATTTGTTTCATGGTATTTTGGTGTCACTAAAATTAGTGTTTATCATAACACTTTCTCACAGGGAGAGGATGATGGTGCACGCAGGCCGCTATGGATGCTGGGATATGTTTTACAGACACAGAAATGTGTCGGAATGTCAGGCCTCTCTCGGAGGGAGGCAGTGAGCCAGGGTCATGGTCACGGGTTTACTTTAGGAAGTAGCTTCTGAGCTCAGAGCCCCGGGTTCCTCGTTTGTGAGCGGGGATGGCGCTGGTCTCACCGTCATCTTGATAACGAGACAGTATGGCAGTGCCCGTGGAGGGCTCCGGGCTGCAGCTCAGCTTCTTGTCGGTCAGAGCGGGGAACGGTTTCTCTGTGTTTGTCTGGGCTCGTTCTGTTTACTCTCGTCCCAGCACAATTACCAACAGCCCCTTCTTCGCTCTCAGAAGTGTCCCAATTGGGATCCTAGTTAGGAGCCCGAAGTGTTTTTAAACCCTGCTGAGTCCAAGAAGTGAATCAAGGCTGCCTGTCCAGCTCCCCCTCACGTGGTCACATGGTCACGTGGTCGCTATCAGCGTGGATGACCGGTTAAAGTAGAAACAGCAGGGGGCCGCACAGAGCCGTGGCCGCCCTGGCCGGGCTGCGATAGAAGGCGAGCCCTGTTCTCCGAGGGAGGCTGGCCAGCCCGAGTGTCTTCTGTCCTAGGAACCATCATCAACCCCGCGCCCCGGAAGTCCATGGCGACGCTGCTGTACATCCGCCTGGCGCTCTTCCTGCCCGAGATCGTCTGGGCCTCCCTGGGGGCCATGTGGGTGGCAGAGAGCACTCAGTGCGACAAGATAGTGGTGAGCGCCATCATCGTCACCGTCGTGGTCAGGTGAGCGCTTCCCGTCGTCTCTCCCGCTTCCTGACACACGTGCCCTGAGATGTAGGTGAGCAGAGCTTCCTGAGGGCGACAGCCCGCCCAGCACCGCGCTCCCAGCGCTTAGGAACTGGCCGTGCTGAGGCCATGGGAGCCATTCAGAGGCACCTGTTCATACGTGAGAAACGGTTCGCCTCCCAGCATGCATTTTTAAATAGGTTTTTATTGATTTCAGAGATGAAGGGAGAGAGGTAGAAGCATCAATGATGAGAGAATCATTGATTGGCAGCCTCCTGCACTCCCCACACTGGGCATGTGCCCCACACTGGGCATGTGCCCTGACCCGGAATCGAGCTGTAACCTCTTGGTTCATAGGTCGACACTCAGCCCCTGGGCCTCATCAGCCGGGCTTTATGCATTTATTTTTTATTTAATTTATTTATTTAAAAAATGTATTTTATTGATTTTTTTACAGAGAGAAAGAGAGGGATAGAGAGTTAGAAACATCGATGAGAATCATCGATCAGCTGCCTTTTGCACCCCCCCCCACTGGGGCTGTGCCCGCAACCTAGGTACACGCCCTTAACCGGAATCGAACCTGGGACCTTTCAGTCCGCAGGCTGACGCTCTACCTAATGAGCCAAACCGGTTTCGGCCTTATGCATTTATTGATGGAGTCTTCTTTCTTACCGGTTCCCATTTCTCTATCCCCTCCCTT
The DNA here is from genome assembly GCA_036971965.1 of Nyctalus aviator. Classification (NCBI taxonomy): domain Eukaryota; kingdom Metazoa; phylum Chordata; class Mammalia; order Chiroptera; family Vespertilionidae; genus Nyctalus; species Nyctalus aviator. The sequence continues at coordinate 94,618,798 of CM072927.1, read as the reverse complement.
CTCATACAAGAAGGAGGAGGGCCTGAAGGCCAGAACAAGGGCAGACGCTAACGGCAGGATGAGGAGTGCACTGGACAGAGTGTAATGCACTAAAATAAGACTTTGGCATTCCCCAGGCTAAAACGTTTTGAAGTGATCTTGTTATATCCCTGTGTTGTAAATAAGGAAATGGACAGCCATGCTGACGGTGCCGTTCCTGGCCTCACCTCCAGGGGGAGCAGAGCCCCTCCTCTGGGCCACTTCCAGTAGAGACGCGTGGTGAACCCAGAGCCTCTTGTATCCCAACAGCCTGGAATGACTTAAACGCCGAACCAAAGGCCTGTCAGAGCCGCACTTTGTGTATATATACACTTTTTATTGATCTCTTACAGAGAGGAAGGGGGATAGAGCGTTAGAAACATCGATGAGAGAGAAACATGGACCAGCTGCCTCCTGCACACCTCCCACTGGGGATGTGCCCGCAACCAAGGTACATGCCCTTGACTGGAATCAAACCTGGGACCCTTCAGTCTGCAGGCCGAGGCTCTATCCACTGAGCCACACCGGTTTCAGCTCAGTGCCGCGCTTTGGCAGAATTCTTTTGGTTTTACCGACAAGAACCCTGAGGCCCTGAGCGAGGCGGATCCTGGTCGGGGCTGCAGCTGCCCACGCAGTCCCTGTCTCTCGTGCTGGCATCGTCCCAGGGCTGTGATCCTGGGCCTCAGCAGGAACTTCCTAGGGGAAGCCAGCTGCTCGCCTCCGCCAGGTTCCCGGCCTGGGCCCGCCGGCCTGGGCCCGCCTGCACTGGCCTCACCCCGGCCCCTGTTCGCAGCTGGATGATCATCTGCTCCACGGCGGTCACCATCTTCGTTGTCTTCGACCCGCTGGGGCGGAAGGTGGCGTCGTACTCCTCCGCCGGCCCCACCTATGACCCCGAGGCGAGCCAGTTCCTCAGCGGCCTCCGGACGGCGGCCACCAGCATGTGGGAGAAGAGGGTGAGGCTGCTGTGCTGCTGCGTGGAGCGGGACGACCAGGCGCGCATGGCCTTCTCCAGCACGGCCGAGCTCCTCTCCGCCTACTTCTCCGTAAGCCCCTTCGCCGCCGCCCCGTTAAATCCACCAGCGTCTCTTCACACCCTCCAGCCAGCTGTGTGCAGACAAGGCGGGGAGGGGTCCCGCTCCTCCCTCTGCATGGTGTGGTGGGAATGTCCAGGAATGCCCGGTTTCCCCTCCGAGGGAAAGCCGGAGGAGACGGTTCCCTGCGGGAGGGCGCTGCCCTAGAGCGGCTCAGTGTCTCAGTCACACTTGTTTTGCTTTCGCACTTAATGTGCGTCTTTTCATAAAATGGCCCGATAAACTGCTCTCTGCTCACGCGAGACCACGTCAGGAGAGTGCTCGGGCCTTTCTCGGCTCTGTCCAGGCTGGGCCTCGGCCAGCAGAGCCTCTGGGGGGTTAGGGAGGGGAGCTTCAGCCTGGGCTGGCAGGTGGGGGAGGGAGGAGCTCTGGTCTCCCTGGAGGAGGCCGTGCGGCACCAGGGCAGAGTGAGGGCTGAGAGGTCGCGCTGGTGGGTCCCTCCTGGAAGGGCAGCCTCCCAATGGACGGTTCCTCCGGAGGCCGCTGCCCCTGTGGGCGTGAGCCAGGCTCATCCCTCCCTCCCACGGACCTTCCACCAAACCTTCAGCTTGAGAGGCCAGCCCTGCTGACACTGGCCGTCACTGCAGAAGTGGCACACCTGCCACCGACTCCCTGCTCCATCAGAGATGGGAAGTAGATTAAAAAGAGCCAAATCACGTGAAGAGAAATTTTAAAATGGAGACCCACCCAGGCCCTGTGTTCGCCAGTTGAGTTGTCTGAGGGCAGAGTAACACACACCGAGCTCACATAGAGGAGGAGTCCTGAAAGGAACCTTTTTTTTTTTAATATATATTTTATTGATTTTTTCACAGAGAGGAAGAGAGAGGGATAGAGAGCTAGAAACATCGATGAGAGAGTCATCGATCAGCTGCCTCTTGCACACCCCCTACTGGGGATGTGCCCGCAACCAAGGTACATGCCCTTGACCGGAATCGAACCCGGGACCCTTCAGTCCCCAAGCCGACGCTCTATCCATTGAGCCAAACCGGTTTCGGCTCAAAAGGAAACTTTTTAAAGCACCTTTTTACAGATGCCTGTGTGTGTGTGTGCCTGTATGTGCATGTGTGTCTGTGTGTGCCTGTGCCGGTGTGTCTGTGCACGCGGGGACTGTGTAAGCGGTGTAAGGGACTCGGGGGCCATCCTGCTGAGCTTCACCACAGGCCGTGTGGCTCCCCGTCCAGGACACAGACCTGGTGCCCAGTGACCTCGTGGTGGGCCTCACCCTCCTCCACCAGCAGCAGGACAGAGCCAGGAGCAACCAGCCGCCGAAGGAAGTGGTCAGCCACTCCCCAGGGTCCTCCCAGGTGAGCCATGTCTGTCGGGTGTACAATTGTGACATTGACGCCCATTTGTAAATCTTTTAAAGGCGCACACACCCCCCCAGCCTCGCCAGCAGAGTCCCAGCAGCGGGCTGGGGGTCAGGTCTGAGCCTCGTGCTGCCTGGGACCTGTCGCTGCGGTGCGGCAGCTCCGTCACCGGAGTCAGGGAGGGGCTGTGTCCCGCCTGGGCCGGCCGCACTCTCCCAGGGAAGGGCCACGGCCACGTTTCAGACCTTCCTCCTGGGGGCTGACCCGGGTCCCGTGTTGCTCTCCGCTCTGGGCCTGGGGAGCAGACAGCTGTTTTGCTTGATGGGAGTTCCTGCCACAGATTTTAGCTTTTGAAAGAGAACTTCCCACATAAGCTCGTGGTTTCTCTGCACTCATCCGGGCACCCAGTGCTCAGTGGGCTGGTCACAGCGGCGTGAACATATGGTTTCCACCCTGACAGCGGCCGGACGGTCCCGGGGCTGGCTGCCGGCTCACGGCACGTGCTGCCCTGTAAAGTGAGGGCCGGCTCGGGCCGCACTGAGGGCCAGGGCCCCCTGTGGCGCCTCCAGCTCAGGCTCCGGGTGAGTGCGGGCCTCCGGGGCCACCCCTAACCCAGACGTTCTCTCCCAGGAGGACGGCCTGGACGCGGAGCTGGAGAACTGCCGCCACTACATGCCGATGGCGGCCGCTGCCTACGGCTGGCCCCTCTACATCTACAGGAACCCCTTCACGGGGCTGTGCAGGGTCGGGGGCGACTGGTATGTCGGCAGGGTGGCTCTCCCTCCTAGATGACGCTCACTGAGGCGCCCATACGTTGTTTTCTAAAAACAACCTTCCTTCCCTTTTAAAAACCTTTCTGTTGTGAAATATTTCAAAAACTGCGAGAGCAGCACTAAGATTCCCGTCTCCGTGATGGAGCCGCCAGTGGGACTCATTTTGTCATGTGTGCGGAGGCTCTCCGCGTAGCTGCCCCTCAACGTGCGACACACCACGTCCCTTCATCCCACGCACTCCAGCCCGGATTGCTTAAGAACAAGAGCGTTCTCTTATGTGATACAGCGCAGTGATAAACTCGGAAAATTACCATTCATCATTGGCTCACTTATAACTTATATTCCAATTTCTGCAATTCTCCCAATGATATTTAAAAAATTTTTTTTTTATTGATTTCAGAGAGGAAGGAAGAGGGAGATAGAATTATCAATGATGAGAGAGAATCATGGGTCGGCCGCCTCCTGCGCGCCCCACGCTGTGGACCGAGCCTGAAACCCAGGCTGTGCCCTGACCCGAAACCGAATCGTGACCTGCTTCAGTTTACACTCAGCCACTGAGCCAGCCGCGCTGGCCAGGCAGAAATGTATCGCTGCCGCTCTCCGTCAGCCCAGCAGTCCTGAACGCTGTAAACGCTGGTCCTCGGGTTTGCTAGAGAAACGAGACGGAGACGGGGCGGGGCTCAGGCCGGCCGTGCTTTTAGTTGCAGGAGCAGGACCGCAGAGTTCGACGTGGTTGGCAGCGAGCCGCCGCACTGCCATTCCGGCTCCGTCCTGCGGATTTCAGGGCTCCCGCACAGCGACTTCATCCACATGAGCTTCCACGACAAGGTAGCGTGCACGGCGCTCCGGCCTGCCCCGGGCCAGGGTCCTTTGAATGCTGATGGAAGCTGTAAACTACCAGAGGCCCAGTGCACGATCGGGCACCAGTGGGGTCCCTCAGGCCGGCCGCGGGGATTGGGCTGAAACCGGCAGTCCGACAGCCCCCGAGGGGTCCCGGATGGCGAGAGGGCACAGGCCAGTGCACAGTCGGGGCCGGGGAGGCAGCAGCAGCAGCCAGAGGACTGGGCACTCCGCGTGCTGCAGGGCAGGCTCCGAAGGCAGGAGCCAAGCCCCAGCTTCACCTGTGCTTGGTGCTGGCCAGAGCGGTGCGTGCCCGGCCCAGACCTGTCTGCTCGAACGTCAGGAAGGTGGGCGCTGTCCTGCCCGCCGAGGGGCCCACCGCCCAGGGCGGCCTGAAGCCGTGGGAACGCAGCTGTGGGGCCAAGGCCAGAAGGCGCCCTCTAGCCCGTTAGTGTGGAGCTGTGCGGCAGCAGGAGGGAGGCCCACCGTGCAGCACATGGCGGGCCACAGGTGGGAAAGAGGCGGGAAAGGAGACCGGGCACGTGTTCCAGGAGCAAAGGCAGGCTCACCCCGCCTGTGCGCACCGCGTGAGGTGTGGGCGGGCGGGCGGGGCGGGGTGGGCACACGCTTGAACCTCCTGCCTCTTCTCCTGCAGGTCTACGAGCTGCCCTTCCTGGTGGCTCTGGATCACAAGAAGGAGTGCGTGGTGGTGGCCGTGCGGGGGACCATGTCTCTGCAGGTGAGGCCTGGGAGCCCCCAGTGGCCGCCCAGGCGCCGCAGTCCTAGCCCGCTCAGGCAGGAGCACTGGGAGGGAGGAGGGAAGTCAGTGCGGGCTTGTGAAATGTCCTTTTGAAAACATCCCAGTCATTTCCTTTTCGTTGAGAGTCTTGAAACAGACACGGGGGTGGGGGGTGGGGGAGGTGAGGTCCCTGCTCCAGGAGGCGCCTGCTGACTCCCCTGGTGTGCCTGGCCTGGCCCCAACCAGGGTGACCCTTGAACTTTTACTCCCACCCAACGCCAGAATGGGACAGCAAGTCAGCAGTGCTGGCCGAAGTTGCACGCGCAGTGGGCACGCCCGTGCGGCCCCGATTCCAGTGTGGCCCTCGGCGGGGCCCGGGGCCGCCCTGCAGGGGCTGCGCGCACCTCCCGGTGTCCCAGCTCCGGGCCCGCCACCGCCCCCTGCCCTGTGGGGGCGGCCCCCTCCCTTTGGCTCAGGCTGGTCTCTTGGCCGTTCCTGACTCATGGCCTGGCTCCCGCCTACTCTGCTGGCCCGGGAAACGCCTGAGTGCATGAGCCTCCAGAGCCGGGCCCCTTCCTCTGCCCTCTGCCCTCTGCCCTCTGGGGCGCGGCTTGCAGCCCAGCTGGTGGCCAGGACCTGACCCAGAGTCCAGAGCCTTCCCCCTCCAGCCGTCTCCCCATGGACCCCCCTTTCTTCTAACAACGAGGCCTGCAGCGTCGCCTCGCTTTCTGCCAGCATCTCCGCCCATCTCCTCCGCGGTCCCTGCCTCTGTCTCACCGGCCCGTCTGTCCTGACCTCTTTCCGGGGCCTGGTCAGACTGCCCTCCTCCCAGGAAGCCCAGCCAGGTCATGATTCTGTCACAGCTCCTGGTGCTCCCCGGCCTGACCCAGCGCCTTCCCGCTCCCTGGGTGCTGGGTGCTCAGGGGCCCGTTCCGAGCCCGCAGCTCTGTCACCTGTGAGCTGGCGATGCGCAGGTGTGGGGCCCCTCGCCCAGCGGCTGGGCTCACTGGGTCCTGGGACACACCCGCCTCACAGCCCCCCTCTGCCTGGGTCCCCTTGAGGTCTCCATTGCCGGGCGCCCCTTAGCCAGGAGACCGCCGCCCGCCCAGCTGACGCCCCTCTCCCTGCTTACAGGACGTCCTCACCGACCTGTCGGCAGAGACCGAGAACCTGGACCTGGGGTGTGAGGTGCAGGACTGCGGGGCACATAAGGTAGACACCTGGGGAGGCCAGGACTTCCCGCCTTGAGTCTCCTGTCCACCGCCAGGGGCTGTGCACAGTGGGCGCTTTTCCCTGGCAGTCTGTCCGCGCTGGCGGGCAGCACTGTCAGAGGCAGGCTCAGAACCAGGCTCCCTTGCCAGCAGCCTCCCGGTGCCTGAGTGTCAGTTGGGCTGGACCTGCAGACGTGCCCTCCCTGGTGGTCAGAGGGGTACATTCTCAGGGCGCCCCCAGCCGCAGCGCCTTTTTGCCGAGCGCCGCCGCCAGCCGTCCACGGCCTGAGCTTTCCACGGCACATGCACCTCTCCTTTAGCTCCACACGCGGCCAGTTCAGAGCGTTAGACAGACAGAGCGCTGCGGCCATCCCCTCTCCATGGCCTCCCACAGCTCCGGTGCCACTGAGCCCCCCCCATCCCCGACCCTCCACCCCCACCTCCCCATCTGTGGGTTTGTGCTCGGGACCTCCTGCCGGAGGAGTCGGTGTCCCTCCTTCACCGCTGGTTGTTGCCTGTCCCCGTGTTCTCAGGGTCCGTCCTCTTCCGGGCTGAGCGGTACCCACTGCTCACACATCCCCTTGGCCACCCAGCCTTCAGACGGCGTGGGCCGCTGTGACGTCATGCCCGTGGGTGCAGCTCTGCTCAGGTCCCGGCTTCCTTCGGGTGGAGACCAGAGTGGGATTGCTGGGGATTGATTTAACATTTTTAAAAAATACATTTTTATTGATTTTGGAGAGGAAGGGAGAGAGAGAGAAACATCAAATGATAATCATTGATCAGCTGCCTCCCACTGGGGATCAAGTCTGCAGGCTGACGCTCTGTCCACTGAGCCACACCAGCTAGGGCTTGATTTAACTTTTTGAGGAACCGGGACAGTTTTCCGGGGATGCACCGTTTCACAGCCGCCAGTACTACCGAGTTCCCGCTTCTCCACGCCTCGCTTCCTGTTCCGTTCAGCCACCGCCCGTGGGTGTGGGCGGCCCCTCGCTGGTTCCACCTGCGTTTCCCTGGTGACGGGAGGCTCGGGCGGAGGCGTCCACACTGGAGGGGCGTTCCGAGCGGTACCAGGAGGCTGTGAGGGTGCAGGGCAGTGGCGTGCTGACTACACGCTTCATGGGCTTCTCAACTAAAACGTGTCCGCGTGTAGTGACCATTTAAAAACAGAAGGCCTGAGCTCCCAGGCTCCGTGTCCTGGCCGGTGAGCGGCGGCCTGCTGGCGGCGGCGGCGGAGGCTGGCGGTGCTGGGAGGGGAACTACTTCCCTTTTACCCAATGCTCTCACCTTCCTAACGCGGGCCCTTCACACAGCTCCTCCTGTGGTGGTGACCCCCCAGGCAGTGGTTTTCCTTGCTACTTCCTAGCTGTGATTTTGCTGCTGTTAGGAATCGTAACGTGAATATCTGTTTTCTTAGGCTCTCCGGCAGCTCTCTACAGCGACCCCAGATCGAAAACCGCTAGCAGGGTCAGTCGCCTAAGGCCATCGGATATTTACATAATGATACACAGACATTTACATTACGATTCATAATAATAGCAAAATGAAGTTATGAAGTAGCAACAAAAATCTAATGGCTGGGGTCACCACGTGAGGAGCTGATCCAAGGGCGCGGCGTAGGAAGGCTGAGAACCGCTGCTTTCACCCTTGGCTGTTTTTTTGCGCCCCGGTTCATGAGTCTGGTTTGACCACTATCGGGTGTGAGTGAAAAAAGCGTAAACCGTATTCTGGACACATCAGCCAGCCAGCGTCTGGGCTTGGCCGCCGTTCGGCTCCTACAGGGTCCGCCTCCTGCAGCTCAAGGCCGTGTGGCCACAGCTGTGGCCCTTGGGGCCTGGCTGATGCCCCGAGGCCTCCAGCTCCGGCGGGAAGACAGCTGCTCCAGGCACAGGGCCCGGCCTGCCCTCTGCTCTTGGCTCGTCTGTGCCAGCGAGGCCTGGCACTGCCCCTAGCAATCGGAGTTGAAAGCTCTGCGCCTGAAAACGCCCTTGGCACCTTGTCTGCATGAGGCGCGTGCCAGGGAGACACCAGCAGCAGGTGGGGGCCGCGTGTTTGGCTCTGACTGCCCAGAGCAGACACCGATAGGTGCCTAAGTGCAGAGGAGCTGGCGGCGCCCATGCTTGTGGGGAAGGGGGCCTGGTGGTTTGTCAGGACGTGTCCCAGCTTTCTCTTCCCGAGGACGCGGCCTGTCTGTCTGTGGAACCTCCCAGGTTTGATCGCGTTGCCTCCCTGTCGGAGCTGCTTGCCTTTCCATAGCTGTGAGGTAGCTGGATTCATTAGGAAGTCTTATGTTTTGTTTTTAAAATTAAATCAAAGCCCGACCTCCCTATAATTCACCTCAGACAGCCTAAGTTCTGCCTTTTCAGGAACAGGGGACACTTAATGTCACCGATTCAGAACTTCGTTTTGATGCCATTTTGAAACCTGAGTCATTCATGATCTAAATCTGACCAACCACTGGGACTTGGCCAGACTAGGCTGGCACATCCACACGGCAGCACACTCCGTAGCTGCAGAGAACGCCGTAGAAACAGCCACTGGATCAGCAGGAGGTTCCTGATGTCACCCGTGTGTTCACGGGCCCACCTCCACACCGGGTGCCAGGAACAAAGAGCAGCGGGCATGCCACCCCCGAGACGCTGCTCTGCGGGGGGCGCCGTCACAAATGCCCGGCCACACCAGTCGCCTCCTCTGTTCCAGGGGATGACTCAGGCTGCCAAGTACCTGTACCGACGCCTCATCTCCGACGGGATCCTGACCCAGGCCTTCAGCGCTGCTCCTGTGAGATGTCCCTCCTCTCATTCCCGCCCTTGGCTGCCGGGCGCCGTGACCTCACCTCACTGCGCTCTGTCCTCTAGGAGTACCGGCTGGTGGTTATCGGGCACAGCCTGGGAGCGGGCGCCGCAGCCCTGCTGGCCATCATGCTCAGAGGCTCCTACCCCCACGTCCGGTGCTACGCCTTCTCGCCGCCCAGGGGGCTGCTGAGGTACCCTTTCTCCCCGGGCGTGACGAGGCGAACTGAGACGTACGGAGAAGTCTGTAGTTAAGACTGGTCTTTTGTTGGTGACTTAGTTTTTATCCTTAGAAGTGTTTTCAAGTACTCTTTTGTTAAAGAAAGACTACACAGCCTTTCTTTAAAAAAAAAAAAAAATAGTTTTATTTATTTCAGAGAGAGATGGAAATATCAATCATTATTGGCTGCCTCCCCCACAATCGAGGATGGAGCCCACAACCTAGGCCTGTGCCCTGACTGGGAACCAAACGTGAGCTCCTGGTTGATAGGCTGACGCTCAACCACTGAGCCACGCAGCAGGGCCTAACCAGCTTTCCGTGGGTCTGTCTGACCATGGCTTTGACTTCCTAAACGATGTAATGCCAAATGACATACACAGGCACACAACACAGTGATCCAATGTTTACATATATTGCAACATGATCACCATGGTGTCTAGTTAACATGTTACCATGCATTTTTTTCTGGTGATGAGAACTTTGATTACAGTTATCAACTTTCAAATATGCAAGAGTGTTAACTACAGTCCTCTTGTTTTATACCTGGACTAGAGGCCAGGTGCATGAAACTTGTGCATAGGGAGGGTCTGTAGGCCTGGCCGGCAATCAGGGCCCATTGGGGCCTTCCTTCGTTCCATGCCACCCCCTGGTGGTCATCGCACATCACAGCAAGCAATTGAACTCCCTGTCTCACGTCAAACTCCTGAGGGGACACTGTGCATATTAACCTTCTATAGATAGATAGATAGATAGATAGATAGATAAGCACTACCTTAAACACCAGCTCTCAGACATCCCCTGGATTGCAAAAGGGCACAGGCCAGGCTGAGGGACCCCACTGGTGCACGACCAGGGCAGGGGAGGGACGTGGGAGGTTGGCCAGCTGGGGAGAGACCTTGGGAGGGCTCTAGGGTATGACCAGCTATCTCACTTAGTCCTGATTGGCAAGCTAGCATAACAGAGCATCTGCCCCCTGGTGGTCAGTGCACATCATAGCAAGCAGTTAAGCAGCCTTTAACATGTCATTAGCATATTACGCTTTGATTGATTGAATGACCAACCAACCAGTCAACCAGACAGCATATTAGGCTTTTATTATAGAAGATGTTTCTACCCTGAGACCCTTCATGCATTTTGCCCATCTCTGTCACCCTGCCCCTCTCCGGGCAACCACCAGCCTGTTCTGTGTCTGTGAACATGGCAGTGAGGTCACGTGGTGTTTGTCTTTCTCCATCTGAATCACTTCACCTCACACAGCGCCCCAGGCCTGTCCGTGTTGGTTAAACGGCGAGGCCTCACTGCTCTTGCGCCTGAGTGGCTTTGTCAGCGGGCACTCGCATTGTCTCCGTACGTGGCTGCTGGGATGCACTGTTGGGTGCGTTCGGTGCGTATCCTCTTTCCAAGTTCGGGTGGAGAAATGAACTTAATGTTTTCTCTTTTTGGCATTCCAGCAAATCCCTCTATGAATACTCTCAGGACTTCACCGTGTCCCTGGTCGTGGGCAAGGACGTGGTCCCCAGGTGAGTGCTGGCTGGGGCGTCCTGGGGGTTGGGGGGCCGCTGAGACCGCGTATTGAGCACCAATCCGATCTTCTACAAACAGGCTGAGTGTGACCACCATGGAGGACTTGAAGAGGAAGATCTTGCGGCTGATTGCCCACTGCAACAAGCCCAAGGTAACGGGTGCCTGAGGCCTGGGCCCCGCCGGGGAGGAGCTTTCTAAACTCAAAGCCTCAGCCCAGTGCAGGTGGCACTGCTGCTGCCGCCGCGTAAACGTCTCAGACTTCGTAGCCCTGTCTGTGCCCCACGATATCCTGTGCCTTTGGCCCCAAAGCTCCGAAAACAAGGCTGCCAGCTAGAATGTCTGACGCAGTGGTAGGGCCGTCCTTTAAGAATGGTGACAGGAGCCCTGGTTGGTGATCTCAGGGGTTAGAGCACTGGCCTGCACACTGAAGGGCTATGGGTTCCATTTCCAGTCAAGGGCACATACCCGGTTGGGGCACTGTGGGAGGCAACCAGTATCCCTCCCTCCCTCTCCCCCTGAAAAGCAATGGGAAGTCTCCTCTAGCGAGGATTAGAAGAAAGAATGGTGATGTGAACTTATATTTACCAATCAGAAGGCTATCCATGATGTATGAAAAGATAAAAAAAAAAAAAAACCCACAGGATATAAATAACAGATATATGAGTTTTAATGAAAAAAACCCACAAATTTTAACCTTTGTTTTCTGACTTTTTGTTGTTGTTGCTAATCAGAAAAAGTACTAAGAATTGAAAATAAACTTTCTCCTTATCAGCTGCCCCCCACCCCAATTTTAAACTATCGGTACCTAGCACCTTTGAGGGAAGAGTAAGTCTGGATTGCAGTTACCTGGGAAGAATTAAGGATAATTTCACCTCAAATTCTGCATGATTTGGTTCGAAATATTGCTTCTAGTCTGGTGGCTTCTTTGTAGGCCCAGTGACCTCCACACTCCTAAGATCCGACTGAAGCACCACGGAGGCACCGACTGAAGCACCACAGAGGCCCCCGCCCCAGCCGAGTACCAACATGTGCTCCCGTCTCCCCTTTAGTACAAGGTTTTGCTGCGCGGCTGCTGGTACGGGCTGTTCGGAGGGAGCACAGATGACCTTCCAACAGAGCTGGACGGGGACGACCTCAGGGACCTGACCCTGCCGCTTCTCGGGGAGCGGAGCCTGCTGACACACAAGCCGCCCGGATACAAGTCCACCGACTCCCCCGAGGGGTCCCCCACCAAGTACCCCCCCCTCTACACTCCCGGCAGGATCATCCACCTGGAAGAAGAGGGGGCTTCAGGGAGGTGAGCTGGGGGCTAGGGGCCCTGACCTCAGGCCACGCACTGTCCGTATGAAACGCGCGTCCAGGGAGCTTTGCCATTGACCGTCTTTTCCAGGTGCTGTTACTCCGCTCAGTACACGGCCAGGTGGTCACACGAGTCAGAATTCAGCGAAATCCTCATCGGCGGAAAGATGCTCACGGACCACTTTCCGGACGTCATGATCAAAGCCTTGGACAGGGTGCTGCCCAACAAGGAGGCCTGCGTTTCCTGTCCCACGCCAGGCTCCGTGTGATGTGGGCGTGGTGTGACCACGGCGACTGGAGACCGTGGGACGCGGATGCGGACCGCTGTTCTTAGACTTGATGTCCAAGCGATGCCAGTGCAATGACGGGAGTTGGGCGGGCACTGAACTCGAGTCTAATGACTGAGCGGTCTGAGAAGCCGTGGCACCGCATCAGCACAGCAGCCTGAACGCGCACTAGCTTCGCAGGAGCCTGTCCCGGGCCTGTGGATTCCCGCCCCGGGAGAGCGTGCGACGTGGCCGCCAGGTGTGGTCTGCACCCCACCCGCCACCTCCCACCGGCGGGTCTGTCCCTGCTCAGAGGACCCCAGCGTGGCACCGGAGGTGCGTTTATTTAGTGACCTGGGTTCTCCTGGCTGCGCACCCAGGCTCTGCTGGGAGGACGGGTCCGGGTACTCCCGCGGCGTGAGGCTTGGCCTGAGCTCCTGGGGGGTCAGACAAGGCCCGCAGGGAAGGGGGGACGGCGCCTGTCCGGGCCGCAGCCTCACGCTGCACGCTTGCGCTGCTTCATCCGCCCGGGCCCAGCCTCTGGCTCTGGGGGTCGGGACGGGCTCACGGGCTCTAATAAAGCGCTTACACAGCTCCGGTGTGTACAGTGATGCGCTCTCCTCCGGGGGCTCCCGCAGGTCTGTTTCCGGGGACTTTACAGCAACATCCTTCCGGTTTCTCTCTCCACTGTAACAGAATGGAGTCCTCTGCATAGACATCTGATTTCTCTCCAACCCACGCCCATAAAGTGAGGGTTAAGAGATTTCTTTAAAAAGCATAAGCGTGGCCCTAGCTGGTTTGGCTCCTGGATAGAGCATCGGCCTGCGGACCAACGGTCCCGGGTTCAATTCCAGCAAAGGGCACGTCCCTTGTCATTAGGCTCCTCCCTGGCCCGGGTCCCGGTCAGGGCTTGTGCAAGAGGCAACCAATTGATGTGTTCCTCTCCGTCGTCTCCTCTCTTCCACTCTCCCTAAAAAGCAGGGGGAAATATCCTCAGCTGAGGATTAACAACAACATACACCTGCCCTGGCCAGTGTGGCTCAGTTGCTTGAGCATTGTCCCATGCACTGAGAGGTCACCGGTTCAATTCCCAGTCCAGGCACACACAGGAGGCTCAGCTGCATTCACAGTAATAACAGACACTAAACAAGGAGCACCAACCATATGGCCACACGAGGGAATGGGCAAGGTGCTGGGCCGAGGGACTCAGATCTCCCACGGTGGGAATGTCGACGGTAATGGATGAAACAGAAATCCAACCAATGAAAGCACAGGATTCAGACTGACCCCCGGAGAGGGCTGGCAGCTGATTCATCACCAACGGGTTGAGTCAGTGCTGCCTGCGGTGAGGCCTCCCTCCCTGACCACCCGGAGGACGGTCCTGGGGCCGCTGGGCTGGCCAACAGGCAGCTAGTTGGGGAGAGTGGCCCCGGAAGGAGGCATGGAAACCCCACACCCTCCCCATACCTCGTCCCACGCACCTCTTCCTTCTGGCTGAGTTACAGCCTTCTAGAATAAGCTGGTGACCTAGTGAACAAAAAAAGCATTTGGAATTAGATTATGGGGGCAAACAAAAACTTGCTAAAATAGCTGCCTCTGGGAGGGTGCAAAGGGGAGGATTGCCATTTCAGTAGCAAACTTCAGAACTCTGCCCTTTAAAGAGCATATAAATGTTTTCCAAAGCAATAAAAAAGAATATTTAGGAACCAGATTCTAGCATTAACTATTTATAGCACAACTTCAGGCTCCAGAAAGGGTCTGGAAGTCAGTGTTTCCGCCCCAAAACGCCAACTGCAATCCCAGCATCTCATGGTCGGCCCCGAGCCCTGGCCCAATGCACATACAATGCACACACACATGCCCCAAGGTAGGCATCATGGGAGTATCATACCAGCGACCACCTTGTCTGCTGACTCACCCCCGCCTGTCGCCCCTGAAGGGGCCCTCCCTGTTCCCAGCATGGAAAGGGTTTGAAAAATGAGTATCTTTGACAGCCTGGGAATTTAAGGCAAATGAACACGGACACACCAGGAGGTCGTTCCCCAAGCTCTCAAGAACTCAAGTATCACCAGTCATGTGATTCAAGGATTTATTAAGTCATACATGCAAAACATACTGCTAACTGCATTAGCAAAAGATCAATGTAAAAACACTCCACAAGTCTGCAAATGTCAATTTAAAAAATGTTCTAGTGGCTGAAAGGTCCAATTGTGTTCTTGCCAGTGGGTGAGCTTTACAGAACGTCGTTAGCACAAGCACAGTCACAGCTTCCCACCCGAAGGAGCGTGGTTAGGCAGAGCGACAGGAGCGTGACCACGGGAAGGCGGAGGCCAGCGGCGGCCAAGGAACAGTGCTGGGATCTGGCAAGACGGTGTTAAGGGTCGTAGTTTGGGAATATCTAAAATACTTAAAAAACTGGAGAGATGCAACACGTGATTTTTACATCTAGTTACTAGAAAACTAAGGAAAGCGCTTAATAGCTTTGAATGAAAGAATGTGAAAACAGGAATGCACTTACTAATCTACAAAAAAACTAATGCGTTATCAAGAAAGATTTATACAAGGGGCATATTGCTCGTTGAGAAGGGGATCTATAAGAAAAGCACTAAGTTAACAACTATGGGAATGACCAGTTCCAAGAAGAATTAAATGCCCAATTGTAGGAGGGGTTACAGGTTTAAGAAAAAGGAAAATCTTAAGAAAACACTCACTGATTAATACCAACTTTCACCATCGACTGCACCTGACGAAGCTAGCTTTTCACATCTTACCCGTGACACTTTCGTTCCGTTTGCTACGCGTACAATGTAGTGTGAATTAACCTCCATTCACGTTTTGTCAAACACTGCCTCCACCCTCTGATCACATCAGCTGTCCCCCACACCCACCCCGCGTGCCCGCGAGAGCACAACACTTCGCCAGAGAACACGCGAGGGAGGGTCTGGCCGGGATCGCGGGGAAAGCTAGCACACGAACTGTTTAAACTCTACAACGTAAAGACCAATCCACAGAGCTGAGCCGATTACAGTACAATGTCAGGTAAGGAACGCGGGCTGATAAATTATGAATGGCAACGTTTCGTAAGAAGGCTGCTGTGAAACTCGTTAGTAAGTGTCTGCCTTCCTAAGTCAGAGGCCCGTCTTCTGCGGGACACAGGCCTGAAACAGGTTAGTGCTCAGTGTTCTTAGCACAACAATGCGACTCGGTTCACAGGGGTTTTGGCAACTCTCTATCTGAGCGAGAGGAGGGGCTTTTGAAAAATAAGGCTTTAGGAAAGCTTGTCATTTTAGGGCTAAATTTTAATAGAATGTGAAAGTTTGAATCCTTACACTTATTTGTTTAAATAAAACCTAAAAATTACTGATTGGTTCAAAATGGTTTTATGGAAAAGCTAATTGGTAACAAAAACTTGGCATTGAGTGCGAAGGCTCCGTCGTTTGAGCAAAGCACACAGAGGTTCGCGGGGCCGGGGCGGGGCCGGGGGAGGCTGGGGCGGGGCCGGGGGAGGCCGCGTTCACACGAGCAGGCACTTCCTCTTCCTCTTCTTGACGGGCGGCGGGCACAGCACGGCCCGGATGGCTTCGTCGAACACGGTCTTGAGGCCCCGCTGGGTGAGCGCCGAGCACTCCAGGTATTTCACAGCACCTGCCGGCAGACAGCTCTCAGCACCGCCCCCCACGGCGAGACCCAGCACAGCAGCCCCAACCCCACCGGTTCCCCAGAAGTGAGCCAGACCCCGAGCTGGAGGAACGCGCTGAGGAAAACGGAAGCCAGTGCAAAGCAAACGCGAAAAGGCGGGCGCTCGTACCAATCTCCTTGGCCATGGCTAAGCCCTGCGGGTAGGTGATGGGCGTCAGCTTCTTCTCCTTCAGCTTCTCAATCGTGTCTTTGTCATCCCGAAGGTCCAGCTTGGTCCCCACCAGGATGATGGGAGTGTTGGGACAGTGGTGTCGAACTTCGGGGTACCACTGGGTGCGAAGAAAGGAAGAGTCAGGACCCTCTCCTCTGTGGCTTCCTTCACTAAGTACATCCTTAGCTGCCAAAATGGCAACTGCCCTTTAGCACTGTGCCCACAGCCTCCGCACAGGAGCGGCACCTGCTCTCCAGCCGCCCCCCCGCCCCCTCGCTCCCTTCGAGGACCACGGGCAGCCCGGACCCAGGCTCCCTTGTCAAACCCCACAGCAGGCAGGCAGACCCGTGGCCTACAGGGCGGGCTACGGTCACAGAGAGAGGCGGGAAAAGACAGGGATGGTCCCCCCTAAACCACGTTGTCCTTAGTAAAACGAGCGAAGTTCTTAGGTCAGCTCAGGAAAGACTCCATACAGTTACGGCCATACCACCCTGAACACGCACGATCTGTCTGATCTCGGAAGCTAAGCGGGGTCGGGCCTGGTTAGTACTTGGATGGGAGAAACACACTCCATACAGGGGTGGGCAACAGTACGCTGACGGATGTAATAATGCAGTAATTAATAACACAGTGTTTAGTGCACTCACAACTGTCAATCTACATTTGCCACCCTGTATACTCGGGAAAGAGAATAAAGGTCTGAACCAGGTCTCAGCTCGCCGCCATCCCCACTGAGCCTGGAGGAAGGGCTGGCTAGGGTCCTTCTGGCGGGTCTGAGGTGCAGGGGGGCGGCCTGGGCTCCCTCCTTGGAGGGTGCACTGGACACTGAGTCAGCTACTCAGGACCCCGATGTGATAGAATCCCAAACCCAACTTAAGGAACAGAAAGTGTCAATCAGTGAACGCTATTTTATTATAGTTCCTTCCTGAGAGTGACATTATGTAACAAAATAGGTTTTCTAAAAACAAACAAAAAAACAACCCCCTTACCTTCGCACGAACATTCTCAAAGGACGCAGGACTCACGAGCGAGAAGCAAATTAAGAAGACGTCCTGGAAGGGAACGCGGCGTTAGGAGAGGCCCTCGCGGTGCCGAGCGCGCGCCGCTCAGTGCCGCTGGGATCGGCCTTGGACCGGGCCGCCCTGCCCCCGCAGCCGGACCCCGGGAGCCTCCCTGGACCCTCCTTGGCTCCCCGCGGGCCCTGAGCACCCCGTCCCGGTGAGCGGGGCGCGGGGGAACAAGCTGCCAGCTCCTGACGGCTGTGGAGGCATCACCCCCCCACTCCCTCCGAGCCTCACGGGACACGCCCGGAACGTCTCCGCGGCCACCTGGAACGGCGTGCTGCCCGGAGGTGCAAACACCTCAGAGCCGCGGGCTCACACCTGCCCGCTGGGCGCCCGCGCGGCGTTAGCGCTGCCAGAAGCCCGCGCCTGCCCGGCCTCCCGGGGGCAGGTGCAGAGCCAACGCCTGGAGAAGTGTGGGCTCCAGACGTCCGGGCGTCTCTCCCAGGCTGCGCGTGTAAAAGACTGAATGCTTTCTCGAGTTAAAAACACCGAGTTTCTAGAATGCTAACTTTACAAATCCTCCTCCCGGAAGAGGCAACTGCGTTACTCGGTGAAATGCCCAATTCCCAAGCTAACCCTTCGGTCACCCCGCTGCTCTCTGTACCTGAAGGGAAAGGAACCCCACAAACAGCTTTTGTGAACAGCATTGCTGGCAGCACATGCACCAGCTGGTCCGGAGCCACCTCAGCGGAGGAGCCAAGCAGAGGCAGCGCAGCGCCCGCACAGCCGCAGACAGGCCCCGCACCAGCAGAGGCCAGGCGCCGGACGCAGTGGGTTCCTGGCGGAGCCCTGTCTCCATCTGCACCACCTGGGGGAGCCCCTCACTGGAGGGGGAACTGCTTTCATTCAGGCTGGCGGTCACCGGTCACCCCTGGTCAGAGCAGGCTCAGCAAGCAGGCCCCGGAGACGGAGGCTGAAGGGGGTCCTAGGACACTAATAGACGAGGGGAGAAGCTGACACGGAAGTGACTCAAGGTTTACATACGGCAATCGGCTTGTCTGTGCCCCTGGAGGTCCTATCCTTACCGACCTAGTAATGCACGAGAACTGGTTTGAGTTTGGTAAACACGGAGGAAATGATCACAATCAACACAGCCTGCTCCTTACTCCTCACCAGAACGGTCTCCCGCCCAAGGCTCTGCTCTGACTGCAGCCAGTGTCTAACTCTGCGGCCCCGCCTTTCGGACCTCCCGGAGGCCCGGACCGTTAACCAGCCTGGGGGAGGGGTGGTGAAGCCAGAGGCAGGCAGACGGGGGGAGACGGGCACTCCCCCCACGGCAGCACACCCGGCCACCCGCCCAGGAAGCAGGTGCTCAGCAGGGAAGGGTCCGAGCGTGTCCTCCCCGCACTGGCCGGGCAGCGCAGCCTAGCCTTCCCCGAGCTCCGTCCCGCCAGCAGACGGCGGCTGAGGCCGCGGCCCCGGAGGGCGCCGTCTGGACAGGCTCTCCGGAAGAGGCAGAGACCATCCCCTGGCCCTCCCCCAGGTGGCAGCATCCGGTGTTGGTTACAAAGCCTCCCGTTCTCTCCTGTCCCCTCCCCAGAAGCGGGAGGCCGGCTCCGGCCCACGGACAGGACTATTCTCATTCGTCTCCTCCCAGCGCCTCTCCGCCGTCTGAAGAGGCCGTTACAGCTTCCGAGTCCCGCTGCGCCCGTGCTGCTTGGGAAGATGTGTCCTCCGGGAACCTGAGTGACGCCGGTCCCAGTGACACAGCCCCCCGAGGGGCTGGCCCAGAAACGCCCTTCTAGATGCCTCCACCCACACCCAGCGCAACTTTCCGCTCTAAGAGCATCTTTTGTGACGAAGAAAGAGCTTTCCGACCTACGTTCATGTCACACACCTGCCTGCCCCCTCCGGCCTGGCTTCTCAGACCCTTCCTCCAGCTCCGAGGCGTCCCCCACACCGGCTGTTCAGACCTCTGCTCTCCCCCCACCCGCTGCCCAGTGCCCCGCCCATCCCTGGGACAGCCGTCCTGGGACATGCAGCTCCGCACACGGCCACCGGAGGGCAGCACACAACACTCCCTCCTCCCAGGCACTGCGCATCCTGCAACCTCTTTACTCCAACCTGCGAGGTAGGTCCCTGCCACAGGCCACCTTCCCTCGGGCGTGGCCGGCACTGCCTACAGCCTGGGGCGTTTCCGGCCACTGCTCTGTGCTGCCAGCCTGTCCTCTGGTCAGCGTCAGGGCGGCTGTCCTCTGCCCGCTGCTCCGGTCCCACCCTCAGAGGCGGCTGCTCCCGGCCCACAGCTCTGCCCTTTCCTTCCTTCACTGTCTCCTCCCAATGCTCTCCCCCGGGGTGCTCCTTTTGGCTGCGCGTGTTCCTCTAATACAGGCATCCGGGCACCGCTAACACCGGGCACAGCCGCCCAGAGCCAGGGAGCCGCCGAGGGCAGGCCTGAGTGCACAAAGCCACCCCCAGACCGCCGCCGGCCAGTGTGCCGCCTGAGCTGGAGACAACGTACAGCAGATGGCGATCACTCACTCCCCCACGTGTCTGAGCACCAGCACAGCTCACTGCACCCTGCAAAGCCGAGGAGCGGGACCACCAGCCCCAGCCTGGCCACTCCACCCTCACCTCCAGGCAGGCCTCCCCAGGCCCACAGAAGCCCCTCTTCCCGCGGCGCCACCCGAGCCGCCGCTCTGAGCCGGGCCCAGCTCAGCCCCTCGCCGAGGCGTGCGGGCCCTCAGGACCGAGGGCCAGCCCCGTCCCCACGCCTGAGCCTGGCCGGAGGACACTGATGTGCCACCGCCACCGGCCACGCTGAAGCTCCACACCACGGCCTTCCTTGTAGCTCAGGCGGCAACAATCCAGCTGGTGCTTCCAAACCCTTTGCAAGTCAGGGCACATACAGACCGCCGTACTCCACGCCCGCCTGTGACCCACAGGGCCGGGCCTGCGCCTGATGAGCCACCCCCTTCCCGCTCGCACACCGAGCACCGCACGGGCAGGCGGGCACGAGCGCGGACACAGGTGCCCCCGGCCTGAGGCCTGGGCTCAGCCTCTGTGCTGAGCACCGGGCGGAGTGAGTGTGCAGAAGCTACACACATTCTGAGGTAACTACGGAAGGGGAGAAAACCCCAAGGATCACTTAATCTAGAAAATAAACACGTGATGGACAGGTTACACTGGAAACGGTGACTGCGTGCTCACACCTCCGGAGAATGAGGTAGGAACAAGGGTTCATACAGGCGAGCACAGGGAACGGTTCTCTCCTCAGGCCCCGCAGGGAGTGTCCCCAGGGTGGTCTGGGCACCGGCCGGAGGAGCACCAGGGGCCGGAGGAGCACCAGGGCCGCGTGCACCCCGGAGCCGCCAGCTGGCGCCCGGGCTCCAGAGCCAATGGGAACCGCAGGGCAGCGCAGCGCAGACGGCGGCGGCTCCTCCACCCCAAGGTGCCTCCTCCCTCACCTGCACGGGTCCGTCCTTCCTCACTCCTCCCTCACCTGCACTGGGTCCGGCTGCGTGCCTGCCCGCGGGCTGGTGCTCTCCCGCCGCTCCTCAGTGACCCCGCCCCATGTAACACAGGGCGCCACGGCACCTGTGTGTGAGCCGCTGAGGGCCAGTCACACCTGCCCCTTTGCTGTTCAAGCATCTGCGAGGACAGTTCTCCCCTCCGAGGGAAGGAGACGGAGACGGAGAAGGCTCAGGCCCCAGCCCTCCCCAAAGGCAACACCTCACTGCCCGATCCAATCGGGGCCAATGGGCGCTATCTGTGTGCGTTAGCACAGCAAGCGGAAATCTGGCCAAGTCACTCTGACACACCGAGTGCCTCTGAGAACAGGCCGCACCCTGCCTGAGTCACAGGCGGTGGAGGACACTCCCCCCCACCCCCCATGCAGCCGGGGGCCAGGAGACTTCTAGCTCAGGATGTCTGCAAACCCATTTAAAATCTAGTCATCAAGCACCTGCTGGTATAGAACAGATTCCTGAACATATTGAAAAACCCAAGCCACTTGGTGATTTGGCTGGTTTTTAATACTTCGTTAATTTTTAGTTGTAGATAAACTAAAACATCATACAATTCAAACCTCCCATTTTATAGTTTTGATCTATTACCAGGATCTAGCAAAATCTACAGCTCAAAGAAACAGCGGCTGGCAATTCCTCCAGCAGAGAACCTGGGCAATCGTGACTGCTGCCTGGAAAAGCAGTTTTCAGAAGTTAAAACTATCACTACGAACAGGAAGTTCATTTAAAAACAAAAACAAGATGGGGTGGACTGGAACTCGTTAGTTCTTCCCCCCACGCCACCCGCCACGGAAAGTGATGGGTAAGCCAAGCGGAGGGTCAACCCAAGGGTCAAAGCCCGCCTCCTCCAGCTGTCTCCGGACCTGACCCTTAACCCCTCTGGCATCCGGCTGACAGGGAGGAGGCCCCAGACCTGCCTGGGAACCAGGGATGGCCAACAGCCGCTGCGCAGGAGCGGGCTGGTGTGCTGGGCCTGCTTCGTATGCTTCACGCTACCCACTAAGCTACCCCTACAGGAGAGGGGAAGACAGACGAAGACAACTGCCAAGGTAACAGTCAGAGGGGGAGCAGACTTTGAACCCAAGGAATCTGTTCAATGCCTCCACACCATGTTTGTCAGTTAGCGACTAAGCCTCCGAAATTGTTTTAAATGCACTTTTAAAAGGAAGAACAAAATGTAACAAGAAAAGCACATGATGCATATTTAAATACAAGTGGCTCTCTTCCTCCCCCTCCTCTCCCTCTAAAACTCAAACCAAAATCTTAAAAAAGAATCCCTCGTGGTCCTTACTGTCTGCGGGTAGGAGAGGGGACGCAATCTGTCGTAATCTTCTTGTCCAGCGGTATCCCACAGGCCAAGGTTCACCGGCTTCCCGTCGACCATGACATTGGCAGAATAGTTGTCAAAGCTGTAAAACATGGAGAAAAATGGTTAGTGCCGAGCCTTGGAGCATAAGGCCCAGGTCCAGCACCCGAGCCACTGTCCCAGCTGGGGGCCCAGAGGAAGCGGTGCTGAGAAGGCCGGCAGGGGTGGGGGTGGGGATGAGGGTGAGGGCTGGAGGCTGCGAGGCCCGCGGATGCCCCTCCTGCAGGCTCAGGAGACCCCTGTGAGCTATGACGTGGAGGGAGAACGGGGCAGAGCGTGAGGGAAATAACGCACAGCTGGGAAAATGCCTGGAAAAAAGGAACACTGCTACCATCACGGAAGTCCATTATGTCAGCAATAAGAAGCTTCGCCTTGGCTGAAGAGACGCTAACTAAGGCTTTCCTCCCGGGAAGAAACAGGCTGTAAACTGGTCCCTCTCAAATCCCGCTGCTGAGCTTTTCACAGCCGGCATGGCCGGCCTGGCCTCCGAGACCCCCCCGCAGGCGGGGCTGAGTGGAGGCTTGATCACCCACAACCAGGCGGAGAGTTCTGAGGGAATGTTTGGGATTACACACATGTTAAACCACTTTGAATGTACGGGATTATACACATTAAACCACTTTGAATGTTCGGGATTACACACATTAAACCACTTTGAATGTTCGGGATTATACACATTAAACCACTTTGAATGTTCGGGATTACACACATGTTAAACCACTTTGAATGTACAGGATTTCACACGTTAAACCACTTTGAATGTATGGGATTTCACACGTTAAACCACTTTGAATGTATGGGATTTCACACGTTAAACCACTTTGAATGTATGGGATTTCACATATGTTAAACTACTCTGAAGTTGCTACACAAAAACTGGTTAACTATAGGAGGAAGGCCATAGAAGCCTATAGGCTAATAGGGGAAAATAAGACAAACATTGCAAGTATCATAGAGTAAGTAGTTCATTAAATAAAAAACCCGGCATTGCAATTCAAACCAGGGCCGGTACCAAACAGATACCAAAGAACTCCAGGATTCATTTTTACATACTCTGAAGACTAAATCTTTAGGTCTTACTACACTGGGGCAGCAGAGTCAAAGTCTAAAGTGCTATGTGATTTGTAAAGTTTAGTGACCAAACTAGTTTTCATTGGAGGCCTGATGTGTAGTAATTCTGCCTCATGTGAAAAGGACAGATTATTCACTGAATGGTGACTCCCCCACCTCCAAGTTGGGAAAGAATCAGTGCCTGTCTCACACTAAAATAAAACATACATCCGAGGCCCTGCTGGTAGCTCAGTGAGGGTGCCATCCAGCATGCCAAGGCTGCTTGTTCCATCACTAGTCAGGTCACATAAGAGAAGCAACAAATGAATAAATAAGTGGAACAACAAATCGTGTGTGTGTGTGTGTGTCACTTCCTTTAAAAATCAATCAATCAATAAGCATTAAAAATACACCCTAAAAAAATTAAAGATAAAAACTTTAACCACAAAAATCCTTGAAAAATTACTAGAGAATATTTTCATATCACTCCTAAGTGACATCGTAACAAAGTTCAAAGACAAATGAAGAGACAGGAATTAATATTTCTTATATGCAGAAGTTCCACTGCTAAGAAAAAAATTTCAGTAGAAAAATAAGCAAAAATTTCAACAGGCAATTCACAGAAGGCTATGAACGGACAGTAAACATTCAAAAGATTTTAACTTCATTGAAGATCACAAATGCAAATGGTAAGGTAACTTTCTGAACTCACGAGGACCACAACATGTACTAAGGGGCTGTTTCCATCACAGCTGCTCAAAGTGATAGCCTTTTAGAGACAAATGGGTAGTGTCTATGAAAATTTAGAATTTGGAACAATTCCTCATGCAACAATGTTTTAACACAGCACTGTGTGTGATGCCAAGAAAATGACCAGGCCCATCAGCTATAGCCGTCCAATGTCCTAACAGCTGTTAACGACTTAGCTCTCTCTACCTGTGTGGATAAGGACAGTCCCTACCCTAAGTTCCGGACAGTATGATTCCACTGATCCTAACATATAAAAAACCAGGGTCCATAACGACTGAATGCTCGACTGACGGGAAGCCAGTCCTGCAGTCTTACTGCCGAGGGGGCTGCAGATCAGGTGCAGAGAGGCCTGGACAGAGAAGCAGGGTCTGATCCATGTCTGCGTGGCAGCTATTGATCAGCCCACTTCTCTGATCAGGCCTGGAGATGCTGAGTGGCATAGAAACCAACCAATTAGAACCTAGTCTGGGTAAACTGCAAAGGCAGAACCTAAGGTGGGGGCTGAGGAGGGGTTTTAAGGGCAACAGCTGTTTGGTGTAAGGTGTAAGAAAGCGGTTCAATTTTGTGATGATCGGTTTGGCAGCATAATGCATATGGCTGGCAACATGGGATTATGTATTTTTGTCTGCCAAGAGCATCTCCCTCCTGCTGTAAAAGGCCTTTCCTTCCCATTTAAGCAATCCTATCCTATATTATACTAATATAAGGATAATATGCTAATTAGACCCGTCGAATGGCCATCTTCCAGACGTCCGCCTTCCTTCCTAACAAAGCCGTGGTGGTGGGGGGCTGAGGAGAGGTCAGTTAGGGACAACCAGACTGGCAGGGGAAGGCAGCTGGGGGTGAGATCAGGTTGGCAGGGGAGAGCAGTTAGGGGCAATAAGGTAGGCAGGCAGGCAGTGGTTAGGAGTCAATGGTCCCAGATTGCAAGAGGGATGCCCCCCAAGGGGTCCCTGATTGAAGAGGGTGCAGGCTGGGCTGAGAGGAACCCCCTCTTCCCCCTGTGTATGAATTTCATGCACTGGGCCACTAGTATTAAAATATACAACAAACCGAAACCGGTTTGGCTCAGTGGATAGAACGTTGGCCTGCGGACTGAAAGGTCCCAGGTTCGATTCCGGTCAAGGGTATTTACCTTGGTTTCGGGCACATCCCCAGTAGGGGGTGTGCAAGAGGCAGCTGATCGATGATTCTCTCTCATCGAAGTTTCTAACTCTCTATCGCTCTCTCTTCCTCTTTGTGAAAAATCAATAAAATATATTTTTTTTAAATATGCAACATGACACTTCAGAGAGCACCAAGTGTGAGCACTGCGCTTGAGGAGATGGGCTTGAAGTGTTTCCTCTCCACCAGGAGGGAAGCCGGGAAACAGAGTTCAGCGTGACCACAGGGTGGAGCTGTGAGGCCGGGCAGGCTACGCGGGGCCCTAGCAGCCCCATCATTAGAAAGGCGCTCTCCCATCTCCGCCGCTGCTGCCAACAGGGACCAAGCAGCTCACTCCCACACCCGGCTAACTCCAAAGCCCCGTAACCCAACAGTGACCCGGAGCAGTGGGGAACTTGCTAGAAAAGACCAATTACAACGGAACGGAGGAGGTCATGTTCCAATTCCCGGAGCCTGCACAGAGCCCAGAGCCAAATGCACCTGAAACATACATCAGCCTCTGTACTTCCGTGAGTTTAAATTCCTTGTATTTCCTAAACGTCTAAAAGTCAATTAGAAAATCTGTGTTTCACCACTGGGTGGAAACTACGTTATATTAGGTATTTTTTTAAAAGCCCAAATACCTAGACTTTGGGGAATGTTTGAAAGGAAAAGCAATCATATCTGTTCATGTAAGTAGCAAAACAAAGGTCAAAGGCATCGTCTGAAAACATCACAGATGAGTTAATTCCCAGCTAACTTCAGATACTTACACGGTGGGGATGTATTCTCCAGGAAATGCATTGGTGGTATAGCTGATCAGTAGGCAAGTTTTACCTACAGCTCTAGGGAGAGAGAGAAAAAAAGGTATGAGTTGCTTGATTAACATGAATGTAATCCTAGTTTCCAATGTTCTATTAAAATAACTTATAGAAAAATCAAGGAGTATACATCAATACTTAGCATTAAAGAAAACTGTTTCTATAATCTTTTATTTAACATTACACGTATAATTTTATCGTGAAATCTAAACGAACTAGAATTTTCCAGAAAGGCGGAGTCAGGAGCCATCGCACTCTGGCTGGGTATGCGGCATCCGCACTCCGGCAGGGGACGCTCTTCAATAAGGCTCAAGAGAAACACTATTTTAAAATGGAAATCCTTCCTGCGGCCATCTGTAGAATCTTTCATCCAAGAACCTTGCATCCTAAACTGAAGTTACTCTGATGAAACTAATATGCAAACACAGCTTTCCTCTGCCGTCTAAAGTGTTGCTAAGTAATAGCCTGTGCTGCTGAGTGGCAGCTCAAATTCCATCGCCTCCTAAAGCCTCCCCTGGCAATCAGTAACGACAGAGTGCTTAGTCATCACCGCACAGAACTATTCCCAGTCACTCATCTGCATCCACTTGCCACCTCCCACCGTCCTCATATCACCAGAGCCTTTAGAGCAGCTCGCACAGTGCAAGCCCAAGTCAGTGAGTAGCTCAGGGGGCGGAGTAACTTCCCAGAGAAGGCGAGACTGCAGAACTGCTCCACAGAGGGGAGGCCTCTAGCTGGTAGGGACTCAGATCACCATCAGGCACAGTCTGCGATTGGAAGTCTCAATCATTAAAAAATTTTTTTCTAGAGAACATGACCTAAAATGTAAGTTACTGCACCATCAGCCACAACGGTGCATGCCTAGGATGACTCCAGGGCTGTGAGCCCACGGCCCTGGCCTAACCGTTTAGCCGACGCCACCTCCCTGCCGCTCAGCAGGCTTTCCAAGCTCTGGGGACACACCGCACTCTGAGCTGTAAGACTCCTGTCCAACCTCGGCTGCTGTAAATCAGGAATCACATTCGAAGCTGGTGCTTTGTTTTCCCTGCATCTCAGTTTAAGGCAAAAAGCCTCTCAGCGGGCCGGTCCCAGGCCGGCCAGTCCTGCCAGTACTTGTTCAGCTTGGAGCATTACGTAGGGCTTAGCAGAAGTTGGGGCTCCCCACCCTACAGCCCGCACAGATCAAACATTATATCATCGGAGGCAGCTTCCAATTCCCGAAGGCTTTCTCACCGCGATGACTCACTGCCATACGTTTTGTTAAAAGCTTAGCAAGTCAGAATAGACTGTGCGAGCAGGAGCCTAAGACTTGCAGTCATTACCCTGGACTTGAGACCCACCATGGCCAGCTCTATCCTTACTGGCTGGAGTTTTGGGGTAAGTTTCAACTTCCTTGTGCCTCCAGTTTCCTCAACTGTAATATGGATGCGAAACTGCCAACTCCACCACAAAACTATTGTGAGCGTTACTTAGCTCAATTTGAACCTACACCAACAAACTGTGTGCTGTGCCAGGAAGTATACTAGGTGCTGCAACAAATAAGACCTCATGGAATTTATGCAGTTTATTAAAAACCAAAGAATATAGGCATGACAAAAAATTATAGATGCAACAGTGTTTTCAAAGATGCTCTGGAAACATACAGCGAGAGCTAAGCTGGTCTTGGGCAGCTGGAGGAGGCTGCGTTACGCTGAGACAGGCGAAGGAGGCACACGACAGGGAGGACTATTCTAGACAAAAGCAACAGCATATGGGAGGCGCAGGGCTAAAAGAAGCCGGAATAACTAAGGACACAGGAATCAGAAGCAAGTGGTAGAGGAAAATTGGAAGACTGTCATTTCTTCCTGCTAGGAACGTGGACTTGATCCTACATGGGAAGTCACAGATGCCTTTAGTTGCCAAGAAACCATCAGATTTGCATTTTTAGAAGACTGAGCGCTGCCTGAAGAGAAGACCGAGGAGCTGGCCCTGAAGCAGGAAGAGGAGCAGCAGCGGCTCCATCCCAGTCACTCCCCGGGAGTCCGCACCAAGAGGGGCTGCCAGGGCGGAGAGGGGGCATTGCAAGAGCTGCCGAGACTGAGGCAGGACAAGCTTGGCCTGGATGTGGCAGCTGAGGAAGGGAGCGGAGTCTAAGGCTATGATAAATGGACCTCTTTTCAAAATGACTAATGTTGTGCAAAAATGTTCATAGTTATTGTCGCTTAATGTCCAGGATAAGCAGCTCTGAGGATTTTAACTTTCGCTTTGCCCGTGTGGCTCAGTTGGTTGAGTGTCGTTCTGTACACGGAAAGGTTGCAAGTTCAATTCCCAGTCAGGGCACATGCCTGGGTTTCGGGCTCAATCCCCAGTAGGGAGCGTGTATGAGGCAGACAATCAATGTCTCTCCCTCTCCTGTAAGCTTTCTCTCTTTACCGCACCAGCAAGGCTGGAGAGCAGACGAGTTCCTGAGTAGCGGCGGCTGGGGATTGAGAAACAGAGACACAGAGACAGTAGGGAAACTGGGACCGGGTGGACACCGCCCTCTGATGGAGGGGCAGTGAGCCAGAGCTGGAGCAGCGCGTTTATCATACACAGCGTATGATTCCAGGAAGTTTTACTACAGTTTAAGACAAAGGAAATTATGTGAAATCCTGGTTAAAGATCAAGCTACAATTCTTCATCTTTGTGGCTCCTTTGTAATTGTCACTCCTGGCTGAGCATGGATAATTTGGTTGCTTCCTTGCGCCTGGCTGAACTGAGATAATGAAACCCATCCCCTGGCAGCTGAGCTAAGGGTCAGGCTGACAACATACCTGTCTCTGGCATGGTGCGTTTCCCAGGACATGGCTCTGCTGATGCCACTGGTCTCAGCCTACAATTAGCTCATGTACCATCCCAGGCGCTCGCTCTCTACACTCTCCCTTCCTCACTTAAAATAAAAAGTATATTCTAAAAAAATTTTTTTTACTTCCCTGTTAAAATGTAGTAGCACTTCCTTTAAGATCCTGGCCTGAGCCTCTTCTCCGTATCTGAGGAACAGAGCCATTGTGTCAGGATGGCCACTGTGCTGTCAGCACCCTCAACTTCCTTTCCTGAAACTGTCTTCAGCTGAGGCCTATCTTTTGAAAGGTTGAACTAAAAAGGAATTCAAGGTAAGGACATAACCTGATATTGACTGAAATTTTATTAGCAATCAGTTATTTGCTACAAATCTGCATTCTATAAGATAATTATAAAATTATAACTACATGCCCAACCTTTTATTTAAACATTTACTCAACTTTTAAAAGCAGATAAAAACAAAAAGGAAACAGTTACTTGCCTCCTACTAGTGTATATATTCAGTCCTCTTAAACACACCCACAAATAAAGGCCAGAAGCCAAAGCCAGCACTGGCCTTGGGAGAATCCCAGCTCTCCCACAGGAAGAGGAGCCGGATTTGGTCACAGCCTGGGCCGATGCCGCTGCAGAGTCTCAGGAAGCTACTATTTGCTTTGGAATTTCCAATTTTACACATTAGCTGCTCGGTTCAACCTCTTTTTAATCTTGGAGAGATTCAACTCTAGAAAATGAACATGAGCACTTTTTCTTTAACCTACCTGCGCACCTGCCCCATCTAACGAAGTAAGTAACTAAGATTAAACCCAGTAACTTGTTCCTATTATGTTCATTTTTCCATTAGAATTTTAAGGAAACTTTACTTTAAAATATTTTGGACAAATTCCGTTAATTCCTGCAATCTATAAACCAAAATTTTCACAAGAGAGTATTTTTTCCCATTGATTATGGGGGTGTGAGAGAAACATGGATGTGAGAACGACACATCAACTGATTGCCTCCAGAACTCACCCCAACCAAGGATGGGGATGGAGTCTGCGACCACGGAATTGAACCCGAGACCCTTTCATGCACCGGCTGACGCTCCAACCACTGAGTACACTGGCCAGGGCCAAAACTTTTTTTTTTTTAATGATCAATAATCTAGAAACATCAGCAATTTCTTCATGGGGGGGTGGAGGGGGGAAGAACCCAGGAAGCTAAAAAAAAAAATTAAAGATCCCGAATTTCAGGCCTCAGCCTGCACGGGGAAACGGGAACGAGGACTCCAGCAGTGAGCCTGCAGCAAATGCAGAACCATACACAGAATGTGTTCAGAAAACACATGAACAGTCATTTCATGCTACAAAAACACAGAACACTTGCAGAAATTCTCATGTTCTGCTACTAACAAGACATCACAACCAACTTATAGAAAGCCACTCATTATCACCATTTGAGGCTTCAAAAAACTCATGTTCTGTGTAGTTTCTGGAACACTCAAAGATGAAGAACTGCCTGTAACAGAGTTAAGTCTGAAGCAGCCTTTACACAGACCGCCTTCCAGAACAACCAGGCCTAACCCTGGGGTAAGCTATTTGAGTCAGCTGAAGGTAAGAATTCAAATGAGAATGTTTTAAAAATATGTTTTTAGTGATTTTTAGAAAGTAAGAGAGAGATAAAAACATCAATGAGAGATAAACATCAATCAGCTGCCTCCTGCATGCCCCCTACTAGGTATGGAGCCCGCAACCTGGGTATGTGCCCTGACTCGGAATAGAACCAGCGACCTCCTGGTGCATGGGACAATGCTCAACCCACTGAGCCACACCAGCTAGGCTCAAAACAAGAATTTATATTTGTCTATCACCCTCAGTCTCCTTCAAAATCAACTTCTCTAGTGCATCGTCTTTAAACATTCCCTCCAATAATGGGAAGACACGTGACAAAGCAAACAGAGCAAAATGTTGACGACAGAACCCAAGTGGTGGTATCCATGTATACATTAGTTCATTGCACAATTCTTTCAGCTTTTCTCTATGTCTGGAATTGTTCATATTAAGATGTTGGAGGAATAACATTCCTCTGACGACATGTTAGCTGCCGATCGGGAATGGAACTGTGACCTCTTGGTTCATAGGTTGATGCTCAGTGTGGGGTGTGCAGGAGGCAGTCAATCAATGATTCTCTCTCATCATAGATGTTCTCTTTCCCCCTTCCCTCCTCTCTGAAATCAATAAAAATATGTTTTAAAAAATAAAAAACACTCAGCCACAAGCATCAGTATGGTGATTACCAGAGGAAAAAAGGGAGGGAGGCTGTACCACAATGTAATATACAGATGATGTATTATAGAGTTGAATACCTATAATTTTATTAACCAATGTCGCCCCAATAAGTCCAGTTAAAAAATTAGTTCACAAAAGAAAAAATTTTAATCATATACAACCTAACTATCTGATAGAATGACTGACTAAGTGATGGCTATATTAAAGGATTTTTAAAAAATATTTATTGATTTTTTTACAGAGAGGAAGGGAGAGGGATAGAGAGCTAGAAATAACAATGAGAGAGAAACATAGACCAGCTGGGCTCTCCGCACACCCCCCACTGGGGATGTGACTGCAACCAATGTACATGCCCTTGACTGAAATCGAACCTGGGACCCTTCAGTTCACAGACCGACGCTCTATCCACTGAGCTAAACCAGCTTTGTCAGGATGACACATTTTTTTAAAAAGACATTATTATATGTCACTTTACCAACCACGATCAGTCACATACTAAGCCTGAATTTGGAAGTCAATGAGGATTTCAAGCATCTTTACAAGTCAAAAACATGGCACCCTATGCCTCAAAACGAAGTATTAAGGACAATCCATGAAGCTTAAAAAGAAAATGAGGATCCCATGGAAGGCATGACACATACATGAATTTTTCATGCTCGATTAAAACAATCCCCGGCAGCAATACCTAAAGCAGACTCTGGCTGCAGAGGCACCAGCCCCACCCGGACACAGAGTGCGGAGTGAGGGGCCCGGCTGCTCCCCGCCCCGAGGAAAACAGCCCGCACAGCGCTGTGAGCGCTGGTCTCTGAGCGCCTGTGAGGCTGCCTCTCAGAAGCAAGGCTGAGCGAACACTTGAGGGCAGAGGCGCCCCGATAACAAAGTGACAGACCCAGGTTCAGGAAGGCCTGCCTTCAAATAAAAATTTTAGAGTCACTGCAATTAAAAATCACCATATAGGAAACAACCCGTGAGAAGAATATGGATTAATTCACCCAAGCTATAACATGGTCATGACACGGGACTTAGTGAATCCAAACCGACATCATGTCCACACGCACACCCCATTCAACACTGGAAATAAAAACAAACAAACAAAAAAAAAAAACCACGGCTATGACTTAGCTTTTAACCAGAATTCCCAAGAAAACGCCGAGAAGGAGGGAGCTTGAGAGGTGTGGAACCCGTTTGCCCCGAGTGCCTGAAACTCCACTGACTCCTCAGCTCCACGGGCGCAGACCCACTGAGGGCTTTAACCGCTTGTGATAAAAGACATTCCAACTTTACCACCAGGAACATGTGTCATCGGAAAAGCAGGAAACACTGTGGGCATGGGAAGCTGGTATCTAAGTTTTGTTCGGAGGAAGGTCTGCCACATGCTGTCCGCTAAACCGTAAGCACAGCTTCAGGCTTTGGGAAGGTACCTTCCCCTCCCGCAGTCTCTCAGCCCTCGCATCCATGCCGAACGCAGAATTTAAAAACCTCACACCCAGGGCCGGGCACTGGGTCTCAGGCCCCACTTGGCTTCCGAGCCCTCCGGCCTGGGGCATCGGGGCCGGCTTGGGGCATCGGGGCCGGCCTGGGGCATCGGGAACAGGGCTGGGTCAGTGGCCTCATTCAGCACCTGGAGGCACTTAACACCCAGCACCGCGTTTAACCTCCACTTCCCCCGGCCCCGCCCTTGGGGGTGAGTGACAGCTCCAGGGCTTCCTCCTCGGCGGCGGGCGGATCACAAGGACCCGGACCCAAACGAGGCATTCATTCCACAAGTCCTCCTCGGAGGAGCCTGCCGCCCGAACGCAGTGATTAGCCTGTGAGTGACAGACGGACAAGCATGCCTGCCGCGCAGACGGCTTAGTCTTACACGTTTTCAAATGGGAATGACCCGCTGGGGCACTATACTGACATCAGCAATTGCACTTTTTAAAAAAACTCAGAGAAACAATGTCAAATGTCCACAACAATGACCGAGAGGCGCTGGGAACTCAACTAGTGTGGCCAGTCCGAGGCCGAGGCCGAGGCCGGGGAGCGTCATCCAGAGGAAGAGCGAGTCCAGAAAGGCTTCCTTCGACTTTGCCCGCGTCTGGAGGGACCGGCCTCCCCGGGTTGGAGGGGATCGGGCTGGAGGGACCGGCCTCCCCGGGGATGGAGGGACCGGCCGCCCCCGGGGATGGAGGGGCCCGGGCCGGAGGGGATCGGGCCGGAGGGACCGGCCGCCCCCGGGGCCGGAGGGGATCGGGCCGGAGGGACCGGCCGCCCCCGGGGCCGGAGGGGCCCGGGCTGGAGGGGATCGGGCCGGAGGGACCGGCCGCCCCCGGGGCCGGAGGGGCCCGGGCTGGAGGGACCGGCCGCCCCCGGGGATGGAGGGGCCCGGGCTGGAGGGGATCGGGCCGGAGGGACCGGCCGCCCCCGGGGCCGGAGGGGCCCGGGCCGGAGGGACCGGCCGGCAGCCCCGCTCGGATCACACTGGGCTTCTTGTCTCGATGGAGAAAAGGCTGCACAAGACGAGTCTTGTGTTCCCGGCCCGTGACCACAGCGATGAAAAGAAAAGCCCGGAGCCCGGCCTCCCGCCCCCCGGACCCGGCGCAGGAGCCCGGGCCGCGTCTCTCCGGACGGGACCGCTCCACCCTCCACACACACACACAAACCAGACCACGCGCGAGCCCACACAAACCGTTTAATCACACCCACTCCCCGCCGACCGGGCCCGGGAAGTTTCCCCCCGAGAGCAGGGCAGTCGTTTCTCACAGCCTGAGGCGGCGGAAGCGGCGCCCCGGTAAATCAGGGCAGGGCCCTACCAGCCCGGGTTCCTCCCGGGTGACCGCTGGCCGGGGACGGCGGCCCGGAGGCCCGGGTTCGGGGCCCAGGGCCCCGGGGCCGTTTCAGCAGCGGCCACCGGCCCACGCACCGGCCGCAGCCCGCGGGGCGGGGGGCGCCGCCGGCTGTGCGCCGGGCGGGCAGCGGCGCGGGGACAGCGGAGGGCGGAGCCCGCTCTTCCCTCCGGCCGCCGCCGCCATCCCTCCCCCACCGACAGCAGAGGACGGGCGGGAACCAGGCCCGCGCCGCGGGGTCCCGGGCAGGCGGGGCGGCCCGCGCCCCGAGCCGGAGCCCAGGCCCGCGCGCGCCCCGCCCCGCCCGCCCCGCCCCGGCCCCGCTCCCGCCGGGCCGGCGCGCACTCACCCGTCGCCCACCACCACACACTTGATGGCCTGCATCTGGGCCGCTCGGGGGGCCGCGGCAGCGGCGGCCGGGGAGCGAGGAGGGAAGCGGCGGGCGCGGCGCGCGGCGGGCGGGCGGGCGCGCGGCTGCAGGCGGCGGGGCGCGGGGTGCCGGGGCCGCTGTCCACGCCGCCTCGCCCTCCTCCAACGCGAAGCCGAAGCCCAGCGGCGGCCACCACCCAAAGCTGAGGAAAACTGCAGAGAAACAGGAAATGGCCGCTCCACTCATATCCGGCCGTCCCTCCCCGCGCCGGCGCCGGCGCTCCCAGCGAGGGGCGGGGCGTTCCCGCCCGCGCGCTCCCGGCTCCCGGCGGCTTCGGGCGCGCTCGGGGGCGCTCGGGCCCGGCCCAGGACGCTCGGGGGCGCTCGGGGGCGTTCGGGGGAGCTCGGGAGCGCTGCGGGCGCTCGGGCCCGGCCGAGGACGCTCGGGGGCGTTCGGGGCGCTCGGGGGCGCTCGGGGGCGTTCGGGGGCATTCGGGGCGCTCGGGCCCAGCCGAGGACGCTCGGGCTCGCTCGGGGCGCTCGGGCCCGGCCGGGCGCCCGGGGCGGAGGGCGGGGCGCGCAGGCCGCCATCTTTGCGCGCTGAGGCCGCGGGGCTGCCCCGCCCCGGAAGGCCGGGATGAGGCCGGGAGAGCGGTCTCCGTGTCCTGGACCCACCCCTGTGCGAGGCCTGCTGAAGGGCGTCGATCTGTCCTTCCTGTGTGTTAACAGTAACTTCAGTGATGACGACACCTTCTAGAAAATTCGGAACCCAAGACCATGAAGGCCGTCCATCGCACCATAATAGGTTCATTCAGCCAAAAGTGTGCTGAACGCGCCCCTTGCGTGTAGTTTTCGGTGATTGTTACCGCGCTGAGCACCTTACTGTCCTCTGCTTCTGCTGCACAGAACCGTTATGTCCGTGGCCGACCGTCTGGGACCAGCGCGGCTGCGGGCCGTTTCCGGCGGGAAAGGAAGACCAGGCCCGGCCTGGAGTCCGACCACGTGCAGGGCGCCCGCAGGGACAGGCCCCAGGCCCCGGGCAGCCCTGGAGGGGTCTGGCCCTTTCCGGAAACAGTTTTTGGAAGGAAGATGAAGGTTGAGGAAGGACTGGCCTGGGCCCGGCAGGCGGCTCAGGGGTGTGAACCAGGAGGTCCCGGTCGGTCCCGGTCGGTTCCGGTCAGGCCCCGGGCCGTGCCCAGGGTGTGGGCCGGATCCCGTGCCGCGGGAGGACGCAGCCGGGCAATGATGCTCTCTCATCATGGGTGTTTCTCTTTCTCTTCTCCTTTCCTCTCTGAAATCCATTTAAAAAAATTTTTTTAAATATATTTTATTGATTTTTTACAGAGAGGAAGGGAGAGAGATAGAGAACCAGAAACGTCGCTGAAAGAGAAACATCGACCAGCCGCCTCCTGCACATCCCCCACCTGGGATGTGCCCACAGCCAACGCACATGCCCTTGACCGGAATCGAACCCAGGACCCCTCAGTCCGCAGACCGACGCTCTACCACTGAGCCAAACCGGTTTCAGCATCAATTTAAAAAAATTTTTAAGGAGCCGAAACCGGTTTGGCTCAGTGGATGGAGCATCGGTCTGCGGACTGAAGGGTCCCAGGTTCGATTCCGGTCAGGGGCATGTACGTTGGTTGCGAGCACATCCCCGGTGGGGGGGTGTGCAGGAGGCAGCTGGTCGATGTTTCTCTCTCATCGATGTTTCTAACTCTCTGTCCCTCTCCCTTCCTCTCTGTAAAAAATCAATAAAAAATATTTAAAAATATATTAAAAAAATTTTTTTTTTGCCGGGACCGGTTTTGGCTCAGTGGATAGAGCGTCGGCTTGGGGACTGAAGGGTCCCGGGTTCAATTCCAGTCAAGGGCATGTACCTTGGTTGCGGGCATATCCCCAGTAGGGGGTGTGCAAGAGGCAGCTGATCGATGACTCTCATCGATGTTTCAAACTCTCTCCCTTCCTCTCTGTATAAAATCAATAAAATATATTTAAAAATAAATAAATAAATAAATAAATGAATAAATTTAAGGAATTTGCACCGGGTAGGAGAGGTGCAGGGTCCACAGAAAGTATTTGCTCTTTGGGATGTGCCAGTGGTCAGCAAACTCAGTCCACAGAGCCAACTATCAACAGTACAACGATTGAAATTTCTTTTGAGAGCCAAATTTTTTTTTAAATATATTTTATTGATATTTTTTTTTACAGAGAGGAAGGGAGAGAGATAGAGAGCCAGAAACGTCAATGAGAGAGAAACATCGACCAGCCGCCCCCTGCACACCCCACACTGGTGACGTGCCCGCAACCAATGCACATGCCCTTGACTGGAACCGAACCCCCAACTCTTCAGTCCGCAGACCGACACTCCACCACTGAGCCAAACCGGTTTCTGCAAGAGCCAAATTTTTTAAACTTAAACTATTTAGGTAGGTACATTTTTATTAACTTAATTAGGGTACTTCTAAGCTGGCCTTTGCTAAAAACTCAAGGGGCCAAAGAGCCGCATGTAGCTCAAGAGCCACAGTTTGCCGACCACTGGGTAGGCGCCAGTCTAGAAAGTTCACATGGAAACAAAATGGGGAGCTCGCAGATTGGATGGCATCTGGCTGTTCCCTCTTTGGATAATGGCGGAAATAGCCACCTGCAGTCCGTCCACAGTGCCCACTGACATTCAAGAATGGGACCAGTCTAGTTAGCTGGTGCCGACTATTAACAGACTGTCCCTTTCACTCACCTCTCCATAATTTTTTAAAAATATGTTTTTATTGATTTCAAAGAGGAAGGGAAAGGGGGAGAAGAGAGAAAGAAACATCAATGATGAGAGAAAATTATTGACTGGTTGCCTCCAGCACGCCCCACACTGGGAACCTGCTGGGAAATCCAACTGTGACCTCCTGGTTCATAGGTCAATGCTCAGCCACTGAGCCACCCCAGCCCGGCCCTCCTGGACTTAATTCAGAACATCTCAGTAGGGGAGAATGTTTTTCTCTTGTCACTTTGTACCAAGTGCTGGAGTGCAGACTGTGCAAGTGCCAATAGTTTGGTGTGTTTTTAAAAAATATATTATTATTGATTTCAGAAAGGTGAAGGAGAGATAGAAACATCAATGATGAGAGAGAATCGTTGATTGACTACCTCATGCACACCCCCTACTGGGGATCGATCGAGCCCATAACCGGGATGTGCCCTTGACTGGAATCAAACCTGGGACCCTTCAGTCCCCAGTCCTATTGACTGAGCCAAACCAGCTAGGGCTGTAGTGGTTTTTTGAAATCAGATATTTTCTCGATAAGTTTTTTAAAATATAATTTATTGATTTTTTACAGAGAGGAAGGGAGAGGGAGAGCGAGTTAGAAACATCAATGAGAGAGAAACATCCATCAGCTGCCTCCTGCACCCCCCCCACTGGGGATGATGTGCCCACAACTAAGGTACATGCCCTTGACTGGAATCGAATCCGGGACCTTTCAGTCCGCAGACCGATGCCCTATCCACTGAGCCACATTGGTCAGGGCCACAAGTTTTTTTTTAAGCTTTTTTACCTTGTAATAATTTCACAATAAACATACTCTCAGGGCAGAGGACAATAAAGATCTCCCTTGAGAAGGAGTTAAAATGTCAAGAGCCAATAAACATTTCCATTACATCTGCGACAAACCCAAACCACTAAGTACAATTACCCTCGTGTCCTTAGGACAGAAGCAAATAAAAGCGTGAGCCTCCGGTCAATAGTTTAATTCAAGTGCACAAACGTGATGCCAGAGAGTAAATGGACCAGATAGCAACCTGGTTGCCAGGATACCGGGCCACTGGTGAGTGGGGTACAAATATAGTGCTTACCACGAGGCAAAAAACTATCCACGCTAATAAAAGGGCTTTCGCCTGAGGGATGAGAGTTGGAAGATGGGTCTGGATCGGTTTATGGTGGGTCTGGATGGAGGAGGAAGAATAGCGTTTTCCACGGAGAACAAGTCCTGAAAGTTAGAGCCCTCAGATGTGAGGTGGGTGAGCCAGGCAGGTGGGTTGCTCCGGGTTTAGATCCAGAGAGAACGGCCGGCTGGGTTACAGACTGCCTTGAGGATGGACTGTATTTGAACAGAACATGTCTTGAGCCAGTATGTGGCACAGGCACATTCAGATCATTATTTCCCTAGATTGATAAAATGAACGTCTACCATGTAAGAGATTGGATTGTTATCTATCTATATGTAATAGAGAAATATGCTAATTAACCAGGATGCCGTAACAGGAGGTTGCATGCACAGCGTCAGAAGCGAAGTGGCAGGGGCCTCTGCACGTTGGCACTGGGCCAGGGCCTGATTATCAGCGGCCGTGGCTGCTTCAAGGGCCGGAGGGGGGGCAGGACGAGACTGGCAGTGGCCACGGCTGCTGTGGGCTCAGGGAGCAAGGCAGGGCCGGACCGGCAACTCAGGGGTGGGCACCGCCGCGAGATTTTAAATCTCGAGCTGGGCTCCTAGTTATAAAATAACAAAATTAATGTACAACCCACATGTGGAAATTAGCTTTCATTTAAAACAGGTTCATTTAAAACTTCTCCAAGTTTGGCTTTGGGTGTCTGTTTGTAATGTTCTCCATGGCAACAGATGGTCCAAAATAGTTAAAACTCAGTATTAGGCCCTG
This sequence comes from Nyctalus aviator, assembly GCA_036971965.1. Lineage (NCBI taxonomy): Eukaryota > Metazoa > Chordata > Mammalia > Chiroptera > Vespertilionidae > Nyctalus > Nyctalus aviator. The sequence continues at coordinate 94,580,282 of CM072927.1, read as the reverse complement.
TGTAATTCTGCACGTGCTATGTCGTCATTTCTCGAGTGCCTTTGTGGATGCAGTCATGTCCCTCATTCCAGGTCAGTCATTATTGTGTTATGTTCCGGGCGCTGTTGAGGTGCTGGAAGCGTGAAATGAACCGAACAGATCCCTGCCGTCATTCTACAGAAAACCTACATTCTCGTGGGGGAGATGCTCAGCAGGTAAACGGACATATAGTATTCGTTTCCAGGTTGACATGATGGAATTACATGCAAGTATCTAATTTCACTCCAACCCAAAGCATCACTAGAATTTCAGGACAGGGATTTCTTTTTTAAGGCCCCGTCATCCTAGAACAGAAATTATAGAAAATTTATAGAAAATTTATTATAGAAAGAAGACAAGAGGTACTAGAAGCTGGAATGAGGGGTCAGACTCATGAAAACGGATTTAGCCACCTGGACCAGCCACGGGGAAAGCTGATTGACACCACATGCTGGGGACCCGCAGCCCCAGGCACCTGTGGGACTGGGGGAAGGAGGGTGGATGAGGAAGATGGGATGAAGCTGAGAAGCAGCAGCAGCAGGCAGTGCACTTGGCTTCCCAGCATGGACCAGACAAGGGGGCTGCCAGCCCCTTCCCTTACCCCTGCCCCTGCCCCTGCCCCGCCCCTGCCGAAGACTGCAGGTTCCCTCCAGGCAGGGAAACGAGAGAACATTCCGTAGCCTTGGCTGGGTCCTGAGCTTCTCCAGTCCCCCCTCATGGCAGTTGTCCTCAGAGTAGGAGAGCGGAGAGCTCTGCACAGGAACGGATGTCAGCACAGGAAGAGCCCTGGCTGGTTGGGCTCAGGGGATAGAGCGAAGGCCTGTGGACTGAAGGGTCCAGGGGGGTTCAGGCTGGATCCCCAGTAGGGGGTGCGCAGGAGGCAGCCAATCAATTATTCTCTCTCATCATTGATGTCTCCATCTCTCTCTCCCTCTCCCTTCCTCTCTGAAATCAATAAAAATGTTAAAAACAAACAAAAACCCACGGGCAGAGTCTCCCCGAAGCCTCCTAACTCCCCTAAGCTTCCCGTTCACTCTTGGCTTCCCCTCCGATTGGCAGAGACACGGGTTACAGGTGATCTGAGCCAAACGCCCAGAATGGAAGCTCAAAATCACATAACACAGCAAATAAGGAAATTTGAGGGAAAACAAAACCAGGGCCGGGAGAAGGAAACTTTTTTTTAAGGCTGTGGATACCTTCATTGCTAATTCATTATGAACAGAAAGGGAGTACTGCTTTTTTTTTTTTTTTTAAACAGAGACATTCAGATGATTTAAACAAGAACTCAGAGATTAATCGCAAGCTAGTAAAACAAAACAAAACATCAAGTTAAGGAAACCTCCCGGAAGACCTGAGCGTCTGGGAGAGAGCCGAGAGGAAACCCTGAGACTGCAGAACCGGCCCAGGGGCCCAGCCCCCCGAACAAGACCCCGCACAGAAAAGCAAGAATGAGGAAAGGGCAGAGGAGGGAACTTCCCGCTGCGGAGGGACAGGAGTTGCCAGCCAGTGAAGGAAACCATGAGCCCCGCCTGGTGACACAGCGGCCAGGCCAGATAAGATCCTACAAGCCTACAGGGAACAGCCACCAGGAAACAAAGTAGAAAGTGAGCCACGCCTTCACGCTTTAGAACAAAAATGACAGTAACAGCCAAAGCATGGATCCAGTGGGCGGGTGACATAGGGACGTTTCAGCTGTCAGCCGAGGAAGTTCTCAAAACTGTTTTCCCTCCCACACACCACACCCCAGTTCCCCCGGGAGGAGGAAATAAACCACGAGGCAGGAAGCAAGGCAGGAATGGGGGGGTCTCACAGCTCTGGGAGAGGGGTCCACCCCCCACGGTGACTGTGCCAGGACCAGCCCGCTTTGATCCTTTGCAGCCATAAAGCACACGTCTGCACTCCCTGCCACCCTCAGGGTGACCAGCTCAGCGCAGATGGCTGGCAGGGACGTGATAATGAGAAGGAACACAGAGTCAATAGGGAAGTACCTCTTTTTTCTTTCTTTTTAAAGAACCCAGATGGATTTCCAACTTTAAAGTCTGAAAAAGTAAAACAAAACATTTTGAACCAAAGATTTGAAGACACGAAATAATGCCCTATTAAAAAAAAAGAAGCACCTTTATTTACTTTATGGATATTTATGTTTTTATTTTGAGGACACATTTATCAAAGCTGGGTACAATGAAACAAGGAAGGGCTTAGCATAGAAGCTACAGAGAGTCTGGGCACCGTCAGCGGGTGAGCCTGACCCAGAGGCAGGCTGGTGGCCTGGGCCCAGCCTGTGGATTCACCGATTTTGCCCCCGGAGTCTGGGCAGCCAGAGTCATGGCAGAATCAGGCAGGAGAGATGTTCAGGTTACCTCACACCATCCAGACCCAAGCCAGCAGCTCTTGCTCCTTTGTTTGCTCAAGTTTGTGGGGATGGTGTGTCACACCAGGAAATGTCCAGTAGAATATGACGCAAGCAGATTGATAATAATAAAAATAATGCAAGCCACACAGAATGTCCCAGTTACAGCATTAAAAAAAAAGCAAAAGGAAACAAATTTTTAAAATATATATATTTTTTATTGATTTCAGAAAGGAAGGGAGAGGGAAAGATAAAAACATCAATGATGAGAGTGAATCATTGATGGGCTGCCTCCTGCACCCCCCACACTGGGGATCGAACCCGTAACCGGGGCATGTGCCCTGTGCCCTTGCCTGGAATCCAACCCGGGACCCTTCAGTCCACAGGCTGACGCTCTAACCACTGAGCCAAACCAGCTAGGACACAACTAATTTTTCAAAACCAGCTTTTTGTATGATGGACATACAAAAAGCTGTATCTATTTAATGTATACAACTTGATGAGTTTGGAATAATGTGATTAATTCTAATCATAAGTTTTATGAAACTCAAGATAACTAAATATTTTCATTTGACATGTAATCAACATGTCAGGGTGAGGAAGTGCAGTGCAATCAGAAATGCATTTGGCCTTTGCCCCAGGTCCAGGCACGGAGCTCCTAACACCCTGGGATTTCCTGAGCGACAGGAGCTTCTTTTATGACTCCTAAGACAAGCCGACCTTTTCAACCGCACAGAGTTTATGCTAATGAGGTGACTCAGAGCCGGTCCCCACCCAGCTTCAGGGTGGGAGCTGGGCGGCGGCGGAGGAACCCACCCGTGTCAGAGGGCTGGAACCTTCAGCGGCACTCCCAGCCGCCTCCCAAAGGGGAGAGACTGGGGATGGAGGTCAGCAGGTGACCGTGGTTTAGTCAGCCCTGCCTGTGAGATGGGACTCCTACGGAAACCCTAAAACAGTGAAGCTGCAGGCTTCTGGGCTGGTAAATGTATAAGGTCCTGGTAGGGTGGTGTGCCCAGAATTCGCAAGAATTCTAACGCTCATTCTCTCAGCCTCCGACCTTGTTTTTCCGGAACCCGCGGGAAGTGGAAGTGACATACAGAGAGAGAGAAGGGTCCCTTTGTAGTTCCACTCACTGTGCATTCTCTGCTTGCTTCTGGGTATGTCCCCTGATTGGGGGTGGCGCCCATGACCTTGGAGTATCCAGACCATGCTCTAAGCAACTGAGCTACCCGGCCGGGCCAAAGGCTACACCTCGTTCATGGACACAGGATGAGTGTGGAGACAAGGATACATTAGTGAACCGTTATCACAGTCTGTGTCACGCACATACCCTTCACTTCCAGAAGTTTCCCCCTGCCTCCTTTACTTTGTGTGTGTGTGTTTTAATACTTCGTTGTTCTAAATTTTCTTCCAGTTTTCTAAAATTAATTTTTCAATTTTTTAAAATTCCAGTTTCCATTTAGTATTATTCTGTATTAGTTTCAGGTGTCGGGTGTATCGGCGGCCAGACAGTCACATATTTACAAAGTGATGCCCCTGATGTTTCCGGCCCACAACGGGCACCTTGTACAGTCATCAGAACATTATGGACTATATTCCCTGTGTTGTGCTTCACACACTCAGGACTCTTTATTACTACCAACCTGCCTTCACCTTTTACAGCCAGTCCCCCAGCCCCTCTCCCTGCTGGCAGCCACCAGTCTGTTCTCTGTATCTGTCTGTTTCCTCCTCCTTTACTTATTATTACTTATTATAAGAACACTTCACACAAGACTCGCACTCTTAAAGTGTTAAGTATATAAAACAGCATTGTTAACTATGAGCATAATGCTGTCCAGTAGCTCTTTATGACTTATTCTTCCTGTATAATGTCATCCCCCCTATGCTTTAGTAAGTTTGACTATTTCAGATTCCTCAGAGAAGCGGTACCATGCAGCCTTTGCCCTTCTGCATCTAGCTTATTTCGCTCAGCACCTGTCTCACAAATGGTGGCATTCCCTTCTTTCTTAAGGCTAAATAATATTCCATTGTATCGATTCCTCTGGCTGTTCATCGATAACAAGCCAGCAGTCAGAAGTACAGAGGTTTCCTAAGTCTGTATGTCATAGCAGTGACTCATCAGACCTGAACCAGGGTTGAGAGCTGCCCTGAACTCAGGCCAGTCTGTCAGAAGTCTGAATGAGCTGTGTTCCAGAGGTGCCGTGTGCGGTAGGCAGGCCGCGGTGTGGTGCAGGGTCAGTCCGGGTCGCCACAGGGCTGCGGGCGCTGCGAGTCCCGTGGGTGCGGCCTTTCCTGTTCTTTCCCCCGCGGGGCTGCAAGCTCGTGCCTTGCCTACCCAGCCTGGCCATGGCTTCAGCTGTGGAGGAGCTACAGAAAGATCTTGAAGAGGTGAAGGTGCTGCTAGAAAAGGCCACTAGAAAGAGAGTACGTGATGCTCTCACAGCTGAAAAGTCAAGATGGAGACCGAAGTCAAGAACAGGACGCCGCAGAAGTCACCGAGGAAAGCGGAACTTCTTGACAATGAAAAACCAGCTGCAGTGGTTGCTCCCATTACAACGGGGTGTACAGTCAAAATCAGCAATTATGGATGGGATCAGTCAGATGAGTTTGTGAAAATCTATATTACCTCAACTGGAGTCCAGCAAGTCCCCATGGGGAATGTGCAGATGCACTTCACAGAGTCATTTGATCTTTCGATAAAGGATCTAAATGGGAAGAATTACTCCATGATTGTGAACAATCTTTTGAAACTCATCTCTGTGGAAGGTAGTTCAAAAAAAGTCAATACAGAGCCGAAACCGGTTTGGCTCAGTGGTAGAGCGGTGGTCTGCGGACTGAAAGGTCCCAGGTTCGATTCCGGTCAGGGGCATGTACATTGGTTGCGGGCACATCCCCGGTGGGAGGTGTGCAAGAGGCAGCTGGTCGATGTTTCTCTCTCATCGACATTTCTAGCTCTCTATCTCTCTCCCTTCCTCCTCTCTGTAAAATATCAATAAAATATATTTAAAAAAAAAAAAGTCAATACAGATACAGTTATCATCTTATGTAGAAAGGAAGCGGAAAACACACGGTGGGACTACCTGACGCAGGCTGAAAAAGAGTGCAAAGAGAAAGAACAGCCCTCCTGTGACACTGAAACATCCTAGTGAGGGACTGCTGAATGTTCTAAAGAAAATGTATGAAGATGGAGATGAAGACATGAAGCAAACCATTAATAAACCCTGGGTACAATCAAGAGAGAAGCAAGCCAAAGGAGAGACAGAATTTTGAAACTTTAAATTTCTTTCGGGAATTGTGATGTGGAAAGTGATGTTTCCAATAAGGACATGTTGGTGAGCTGCAGATAATTTTAACAGATAATTTTACAGAGCCTTCTTCTAAGTAAAGGCAATGAATTCTACTGGAGGATTTATTTAAATAAAAGATGCTTATTAAACAGTTCCTCTAAAGATGGTTTCCTTAGTAAACGGGTCATTTTAATATTTGCATTCTCATGTAAAATGTCAAAAAGCAAGTCTTGCCTAATGAAACTGCCATATTGTGTGTATTTTTGTTCAGCTAAGAGGTAGGGAAAAAATGTTACTGCTTGTTAAGTTCTTGACATCAGTTCTCACCAATGTAAGAATAAGTAAATAAAACTTACATTTTTTTCAGAAAATACAAATTCATAAAAAGAAAGAAGTCTGAGTGGCCCCCAGGACTTGTGGGTGGCCTCTGAAGTGGGGTCATCTTGTGGGACCGAGCACAGGAACCTGTGGAATCTGACGGTAACTCCGGGGAGTTAGTGTCAGAATGGGGTAGAGCTGTTGGCCATCCTGTTGGCTGTGCGGAAAATTCAGGAAGCCTTCAGGATGACAGCAGCCCAGCCACCGTCCGACCGCAAACACCTGAGCCTCCCAGGGAGACGCCTTTAGCTGAGCCCACACAACCCCCAACAGCAGGGATGACTAACGGTTGGTGTGCCAAAACCGGTGTGGCTCAGTGAATGGAGTGTGGGCCTGGGGACTGAAGGTCCCAGGTTCGATTCCGGTCAATGGCATGTTGCGGGCACATTCCCAGTGGGGGGGGTGTGCAGGAGGCAGCTGATTGATGTTTCTCTCTCATCGATGTTCCTGGCTCTCTATCCCTCTCCCTTCCTCTCTGAAAAAAATCAATAAAATGGCCGAGACCGGTTTTGCTCAATGGATAGAGCGTCGGCTTGGGGACTGAAGGGACCCGGGTTCGATTCCGGTCAAGGGCATGTACCTTGGTTGCGGGCATATCCCCGATAGGGGGTGTGCAAGAGGCAGCTGATCGATGACTCTCTCTCATCGATGTTTCTAACTCTCTATCTCTCTCACTTCCTCTCTGTACAAAATCAATAAAATATATTTTTTAAAAAATCAATAAAATGTATTTAAGAAATAAAAACAAAAACGGTTGTTGTTCTACAGCATTTAGTATATGTGCACTAGGTTACGGGGCGGTCTGTTATGGAAACATGGGAACTAAGGCGGATCAGGGATTCCAGGGGGACAGTGGGGGGGTGGGGGATCTGCAAAGCCAGCAGTGAAGGAATGGGAGGCAGAGGGCGTGCTGATGGCACAGCCTCAGCTGCGGCTCTTTGGTTGATGGGGACAGAAAGCTACTCCGGATTCGGGGGAAGAGAGAGGAACGTGAAGAACTCTGGTGGAGTAATTAGGACTCAGAAAGGATGGGGTCCAGGGCTGTGCTGGGGACACTGATGTCACATAACTTAGACCCCACTCCCACTCAGGTTTCTCTTCCTGGCAGAGGGAAGGGGGTTCTGGTTGGCTTTGTTTGGTTAGCTACCCATCCTGTTGGAGGAAAACGGGAGGGAGGGACCCGGTGACTCACCACCCATCAGAACCGCAAGGAATGGGGTAGAGGAAGTCCCCCGAAAGAAGGGGAAGTTGTGGCTGGGCAGGCAAAACCCCAGGATAGCTACTGTGCTCACTAGGATCAGGCTCAGTGCGCAGGACACAGACCTAAGTGACAACGGCCTGAACAAGGTCGTGTATCCCCCGCCCTGTGTACAAAGCCAGAGTGAGTAACTCGGGCCAGGATGCTCTTGTCACCCAGGGAGTCTCGAGGCCCAGCTCCTCCTAATGTCTCAGGATGGCACATCCAGGTTCCGGGCACAGGACGAAGAAACCAAGATGAAGGGCAGCAAAGAGGGTGTGCTCAGGCGGCTGTTAGGACGGTTCTGGGAAGACAAAACACTGCTTGCACCCCATTGGCCAGAACGTAGTCACCTGATCACAAAGCTGCAGTGCAGGTTGGGAAATATAGGCCCTGCTGAAAATTCCATGACCCCCCCTTAAGGAAGAGAAGAGTGGACCCCAAAGGACAGTGATCAGGTCCTGCCACACCCACCCCATGCCATCTGGCGGCCTGGGACTCACGTGCACACATCTAATATTTTTAACGTTCCCATCCATCCTATGTGACCGTCATAATCCCACTCTCAGCAAGGACACACACACCGTCCTCAGGAGAGAAACACAGGATCAAGGCGCTGCCATGGCTCTAAGTCAGGACAGCTTCCCTCAGTCCCACCTTGATGTTTGCAACCTGCGGACCAAAGTTTAACTGGCACCGACTCAATTCTGCCACTAAGAGAAGGAAAATGCCTGGCTGTTCACTGGGCAATGCTCAGGAGCTGAGCGCTGACCTATGAACCAAGAGGTTGTAGTTTGATTCCCGGTCAGGGCACATGCTGAGTTGTGGGCTCCATCCCCAGTGTGGGGCATGCAGGAGGCAGCCGATTCCCATCATTGATGTTTCTATCTCTCCCTCCCTCTCCCTTCCTCTCCGAAATCAATAAAAATACTTAAAAGTGTTTTTTGTTTTATTTTTTTTTAATGAGGAAAAGGATAAGGAAAGAGATGTGAAAGATTTTAAATAACAATATGATATGCAAGCAGGGAGATGCAGGTGGATACTGTGTCCACTCCCCTTTTCCACAGTCACAAGCCTGTGGCGACACCCATCGCTTCCCCTTCTCACTCCCCTCTGACCGTCCCTGGCTGTGGCCAGCATCTAAATCAGTCAGTTCTTTGCTCAGAACTTCACTGCTCCAAGGTCTGAGCCCTCCATGGCTCTGCCTAGGTAGGGATGCTGCTATCTTTTTACATCTTCACCTACTACTGCGTAAGGAGTGACTCCAGGTTTACAGGTGTGGAAAACAACAAGAAATACTAGTAACAGTAACCATTTCCCTTTGTCTACAGTTGACATTTAAATGTAGCTAAATGTCTCAAGTCTCTTTTAAAATGTATCAGTTCCCTTTCACTGTCTTTTTTTTTTTTTTTTTTTTTTTAGTTTCACAATCTTGATTTTGCTGGCTGCATCATTGTGGATGCCCAATATGTTCCTCTTAATTAGATCTACAGGCCTGACAGATTTAGGCTCAATCCCCCCCACCCCCCAATTATATTTCATTAGGAGTTACACGCCTAGTTGTTTCATTTTGTGATGTTAACAGTCATCAATGATTATTGCTAGATTCATTAATTCATTAAGGACTACAAAATGGTGATATTCTGAATCTAGCACATTGATGGATATAAATATATCAATCAATATGCAATATAGATATAGATATAGATACTGATTTCAGAAAGGAAGGGAGAGGGACAGAGAGAGAGAAACATCAGTGATGAGAGAGAATCATTGATCGGCTGCCTCCTGCACGCCGCCTCCTGGGGATTGATCCCACAACCTGTACATGTGCCCTGACCCGGAATCAAAAGGTGACCTCCTGGGTCAATGTCCAACCACTGAGCCACACTGGCTGGACCCCTCTGCAAAGAGAACATACCCTTATCAACTAGTTGCTTACCTCTAGTGCAAGTTTATTCAAGTAAAATAGGATATATGTGTTTCGTTCTCCCCCTTTATTTACTATTTTACAAAAATGCATTTGTCTCCAAGCATCTTCCAAAGGTGGCCAGTGAGGCTGTTTTCCTCGTTTGGTTTATAAGTGAGGACTGTCCTGGGTTGCATAGTGTTCTAGAAAAGCGTCCTTCAATACACACTTTTGTCCCCTTTCTCCTTTCACTGAGAACGACCCCACGCTAGTAAATGACCTCAATCTGTTGAAATAATGCACCAGGCGCCTGGAAAGATCCCTTGGGTGGGAGCCTGGAAACTTGCATTTTCTCAGCATGGAAGCTGAGCTCACCTGTTCAAATCCACCCACCCTGCCATCACTCCGCGGGGGTGAGCTCAGGAACAGAAACGATTTCTGACCAACATTGTGCATCCCTGTGTCCATCCTCCCTTCCAGCAGCATCCCGTTGCCTCATTCTTTGGGTTGCTTGTGGTCCATAGTGAAAGATTGCTAATTATAATGATGATTGATGGTTTCATTAAACGTGCATTCGAAGGGCTTCAGGGTTCCGCTTAGGAAAATGGCGACCGCTCCCCGCGCGCCCTCTCTCCGCCTGGGACCGGGGGATGCTGGGCAGACCTGCTCTCCTTCGTTTCTCACAGAGACTCTGCAGGATGGGGCTCCGGCCCTCACTTACAGAACCAGCTGAGAAGCTCAGGAACTGGAACCTGGCTCCCCTGTGCTTTTCTTACCAGGTTCACCTGGAAGGAAAAAGGCTTTTCATTCATTCATTCATTCATTCATTTTGCTGCTCTGATCACAGGAGGGATGATTGTTGACAGATTCCCCGGATCCTGACAGTCAAAGGTGAATGAATTTCCCTATTTGCCTCAACCTCTTTTCTCCTTCCTGTAGGAAAACACTCTTCATACGGACTTATAATTAGTTCTGCCCGTTAATTTTTCAAACTATATAATTAGCAGGTCTTCCCACAGATGCCAGGAAGTTGAGGGGCTGAGTTCAAGGCTACCTGAAGCGGCCAGCGGATTCACCAGCCTACTCGGTGGCTCGGAACTAGTTAACCTGGATAGGTATATATTAAGCCGGAAGTCCTGTTCGCTTTCCTTTGCGCTCTCTTTGATCTCTCATTATGTCTAATTACAACTGGCTTCTCACCTTGCTCAGTTTAGTTTTGTGGAATTTTGTTTGTCATTGTTTATGGCACTTAAGCGGCTTATTAAAAAGGCCTCGGCGACTCAATGGCAGTTACAGACAAAGGAATGAGTAGCCAGGGAACACACACACACACACACACACACCCCTCAGGTCACCAAAGCCCATCTGGTCTTGGAGCATAATTCTAATAAGTAGGACAGCCAATTCTCCACCTCTGAAAATCTGTACAGGCTTCAGAATAAATCCAGCTGATTTCCAAACCTATCTATTCATTGTTAGATTGTTTGGGGCAAATTTTTCCTTGAAGACTCTAGCCATTAAAATGTTCCAATTATTTTCCTAAAAACTGTATAAAGGCCCAGCTGGCGTGGCTCTGTAGTTAAGCATCGACCTTTGAACCGTGAAGACCGGGTTCGATTCCTGATCAGGGCATGTGCCTTGGTTTCTGGCTGGTCCCCAGTGTGGGGCGTGCAGGAGGCAGCTGATTGATGATTCTCTCTCATCATTGATGTTTCTGTTTCTCTCCCTTTCCCTTCCTCTCTGAAATCAATAAAAATATATTTTTAAAACCTATATAAAGAAGTTTTCATTTTGCTTTTTTGGAAGGGTAGCTTGAAAAATGACAGTTCAGCAGCATGTGCTGTGGGGTCCTCACAGACGGTGCCCACTGTGCACTGAAAGGCGAAAACAGCTTACAAGAAAGGGGAAGTGAGCTTCTCATGTCAACACCTGTGGGAAAATATAAGGCTGAAAAATAAGGGAAACTAAAGGTTTACACAAATACTTTGAAAAGTATCTATATATAAAAGCCTAAGGGAGTAGACGACCAGACAACTGAACGACTGGTTGCTATGACCTGCACTGACCACCAGGGGACAGACACTCAATGCAGGAGCTGCCCCCTGGTGGTTAGTGCACTCCCACAGTGGGAGAGCTGCTCAGCTGACCGATGGGCACCAGACACAGGGCTCATGGCTGGCGAGCACCACTGCAGTGGTGCTAGCCTCTCCCAACAGGGACTGACGGGGTGCCAGCCCGCAGCAGGCTCAGCGGGGCCAGGATGACCAGGAGTGGCAGGCAGGAGTGGCAGGCGGTGTTGGACAGCTGGTTTCGATCCAATCCCTGCAGACCAAGCCGAGGGACCCCACTGAGCCAAACCGGTTTCGGCAATATTTTTACTTTTCATATCAGGGGCTTTCACTGACATAAAAAAGATAAAAAATCAAACTTTATAAAAGTGGACGCTGAACAGGAATGGCTGGGACCACAAGCCTTGTACAGGGGGCGAATGTGCTGTCCGTTGGCCCCCAGAAGCTTCGCTTTGCTTGCTTTTTATAACTGCGTTAGACACATAACGTAAAACTCGCTCTCCTCGTGTTGTTTTGGGCGCACAGGGCTCTAAGCGCGGTCAGGGTTGGGTGCCTCTCCCGTTCCCGGTCCCTCTTCCTCGCCTCCCTTTGTTGTCATTCTCTGGCTCGCCAGGAGGGGGCGGCCCCAGCCAGCGCACCGGCCGCGCTCCCGGAGACTCCGCCCACGCATGCGCGCTTCACCTGCGGGAAGGTGGCGGGGCGGGGCCGGGGGCGGGGCCGGGGCGGCGGCGCGCAGGCGCGGCCGGCATTGTGACGTCAGGCGGGCGGCGGGCGGCGGGCGGCGTCTCCCGGGCGCTTCCCGCAGGGACCGGCCAGCCTCCGGGCCCGCCGCCGCCGCCGCCGCCGCCTCCCGCCGCCCCTCGCTCTCAGCGCGCCGAGCGCGGGCGGAGGCCGGGCGCCGGGCCTGACGGAGGGCGGCGGGCTGAGGGCGCCGGGCAGCGCGGCGGGCGCGCGGCTATATGGCGGCGGCGCTGTCGGGCCTGGCTGTCCGCCTCTCGCGCTCGGCCGCCGCCCGCTCCTATGGGGTCTTCTGCAAGGGCCTGACCCGCACGCTGCTCATCTTCTTCGACCTGGCCTGGCGGCTGCGCATCAACTTCCCCTACCTCTACATCGTGGCCTCCATGATGCTCAACGTGCGCCTGCAGGTGGGTGCGCCGCGCCGCCGCCCTCCGCGGCCTCCCCTCCCCGCGCCGCCGCCCCCTCCGCGGCTTTCCCGGCCTCCCCGGTCTCCCTTCTCCTCCGCGGCCTCCCCGCGCCGCGCCCGCCGCCCCTCCCCGGCCTCCTCGCCCCCTCCGCGGCCCCCTTTCCCTGCGCCGCCCCCTTCCCCGCGCCCGCCGCCCCCTCCCCGCCTCCCCGCGCCCGCCGGCCCGCCCCCCTCGCCGGGGCCACAGGGATGCTGCGGGCCTGGATGCTGAGTGTTTGCCGGGCTCCGTGCATTTATTTCTCTGCAGCCCCGGCGAGCCCGGCTGCGGGGATGGTCGCCCCGATCAGCGCACACGGCCGGGGGCGGGGAGGGGGCGGCTGGGCGCTCGCCGGGGCTCAGGGCCTGCCGCCGGGGCGGGTCCGCGGAGGGGCCGGGGGCGGGGGTGGGGCGGGGCGGGGCGGGGTGGGGTGGGGATGCTGCGGGGAAGGCCTGGCCCTGAAGAGGACATTTTGCCCGGAAAGTGACACATTTGGTTTGGGGGGAGGGGGTGCGGCGGGGGGCTGGAATGGTTGGCTGTGTAGTTCCCAACCTTAAGAAGCCTCGGAGAAAAATTACCCTTGAAACTGAACCCGGGTGAATGAATGTTACCGAATGTTCTGGTAGATGCATCTCATTGACCCTGGCCGGAGGTGGGAGTGGGGTGAGGGTGAGGATGAGGGAGAAGGAGGTGGAGGAGGTGGAGACGCCTAAGGTCCAGAGGCCAGCAGCAGGCCAGATGTGAGCCCGCGGAGGGACACACACACACACACACACGGCACCCTGGAGACCACCGTGTTATAGATGACATCTCTACATCCTTGAATTACAGGTGCCTTTTAATCTAGCGGAATAAAAAGTCGGCAGGCTGAGAATGATTCCTGTCTAAGCGTGTTGTCATACTGACTGTGAAAGAAAACTTAGCACACACGTTGAGAATTAGTTTTGTGCCATTAAGTCACTGTGCACGGCCTGCCTCGGCCAGACCCCCGTGGCCGCTCGCCGGGCCCACCACAGCCTCCCGTCTGCTTTCCCGCAGGTGGGAGTCATGTCCTTGTTCACAGAAACAGAACCAACACAGCACCCCGCATTGCACACAGAATGCAGACCTGCCTTCTCTTCCTCTTTTTAGACGACAGCCTAGCTTGTTTCTGGCTTCCTGTTCTTTTTCACACTTCCCGACCTGCTGACCTACTGTCTGCCTGCACCAAGCCCAGGACATGTGCAGTTTAAAAAATTTAAAAAATATATATATTTTATTGATTTTATACAGAGAGGAATTGAGAGGGACAGAGAGTTAGAAACGTCGATGAGAGAGAAACATCGATCAGCTGCCTCTTGCACACTCCCCACAGGGGATGTGCCCGCAACCAAGGTACATGCCCTTGACCAGAATCGAATCTGGGACCTTTCAGTCCGCAGGCCGGCGCTCTATCTACTGAGCCAAACCGGTCCCGGCCACGTGCAGTTTTTAAAAATATATGTTTTATTGATTTTTTACAGAGAGGAAGGGAGAGGGACAGAGAGTTAGAAACATCGATGAGAGAGAAACATCGATCAGCTGCCTCCTGCACATCCCCCGGGATGTGCCCGCAACCAAGGTACATGCCCTTTACTGGGATCGAACCCGGGACCGTTCAGTTCGCAGGCCGGCGCTCTATCCACTGAGCCACACCGGTCAGGGCCATTTGCAGTTTTGTGCCGCCTTGCGTGCTCTCCTCTGGCTTTGGGCGGGGAGAGCTGGGGCCTTTCCCCCTCAGCTCTCCTCTCGGGGAGGGCCTGTGTGGTCACCAGCCCTGTGGACGTGATCTCGCTCTCCCCGGGGTGGGAGCGCCCCGGGCTTGTTTGTTCATGCGCGATAAGGAATTAGGGGACCCGGATCTCCCACTGTTTGTAAGGCAGTGAAATATCCGGCAAAGGTTATTCCAGTACAGATTTCATAACGAGGAACCTACGCGCTGATGGTTGAGGGGGAGTGCATTTCGAAGGAGGGGATGGCTCTGTCCCAGCTGGACAGTCAGCAGAGCTGGGCGCACCGGTCCCCAAGCCCATCGCAGTCGCTTGGTGGCCTTGATGCCACGTGACAGCCCAGGTGCAGCACAGCTCTAGTGCATCATGGGAGCTGAATGCTCTACGAGGCCACTGGGGGCCCTTGCAGGCGGGTCGGGGTGAGAGGGGGCGAGGGGCACACAACGTGGTCGCCGGGGACCGCTGGGAAGGGCTCAGAACAGCGCGGGGCTGTTCGGTTTGCTGCGGCACGCCACATGCTGAGGGGACGGAGGGAGCAGGTGTCTTTCACTGTAATGGTCACAGCTGCTACTTCAATTCCCCTGCAGGCTGAGGGGTTCTGTTCGTTTGGGAAAATCACTAAGGGCCCTGGGCTGAGGGTTTAAGTGTTGGGCCTCTGCTAAAGGGAAGTGCAGCGGAAAATAGGATCTGAATAAAGGGGTCAGCCTGGCTCACCGCTGTCCTTTCACTCGGAGCACCGTCCCCGTCCCCTCCGTTCCCCGGGCGCTGGAATCTGCTTTGCAAGAAGGAATGAAGGACTCCATCCCCCAGGTTTACCCAGAACTCCTGTGGAGGGCAGGGCACATTTTAAGGAGGATGCCATCTCTTTACTGTGAAAGATGATTAAATGAGAAAACAGCTGCAAAAGGTTTATAAACCGAGAAGGGTTATGATCTTAAAGTGCTGTGTGTAAGCAGGCCTTAATCAAGAGCCATTAGCATCCTACTTATGTGTACAGAACCTGAAATTCGTGGCAGTAAAACCCGAGAATTCCTACGAACTGTGAGTGTAGTCAGAGCAAGGTAGGGAACCGCGCTGAGAACGGTTGCCATTGGTAAGCTCTGCGGACACCTCGGTTACACAGGAAGAATCGGGTGTCTCGTCCCGCTCACCCAGGTTCCTATAACTGCTGAGAGGGAGGGAATTAAAAAAAGAGCCGGAACCGGTGTGGCTCAGTGGATAGAGCGTTGGCCTGCGGACTGAAAGGTCCCGGGTTCGATTCCGGTCAAGGGCATGCACCTTGGTTGCGGGCACATCCCCAGTCGGGGGTTTGCAGGAGGCAGCTGGTCGATGTTTCTCTCTTATGATGTTTCTAGCTCTCTATCCCTCTCCCTTCTTCTCTGTAAAAAATCAATAAGATATATTTTTTTGGGGAAAAGAGCAGTTGGCGAGCAGAAGGCATGAGCAGGTTGATGATAGCCGTCAGACTGCCTTGTCAAGTGCCCTTGTGTTCCTGCGATGCCATCTGCCCTCTGCTGACCAGGCCTGAGCACCTGCCTTCGCCCCTCCCTCTTCTCTTTCCGTTTCTAGCTGCTCTGCATAGTCTCTCTTTCTGAATGCCAGTCTAAACCATATGCTCCAATGTTCACCTTCACCTGAAAACCACATCCATTCATTCCAGCCAGTTAAAGAGTTCAGGGAGGCAGATAGGGCTGGGGAAGCAGTGGGCGGGGACCTCACTGAGAAGATGGCCTTGGAGCAGAACTTGGGAGGAGGTGAGGGCTTCAGCCTTAGGAAGCTGGTCAGAAGAGGGCAGAGAAGGCCCTGTGGCTGGCGGGAGCCTCGTGTGTTCCAGGACAGAGGGAAGCTGGTCATTGAGGAGGAAGGTGGCAGGAGCCCGCATGGTGTGGCTCAGTGGTTTAGTGTCAACATAGGAACCAGGAGGTCACAGTTCCAATTCCAGTCAGGGCACATGCCTGGGTTGCAGGTTCAATCTCCAGTAGCGGGGTGTGCAGGAGGCAGCTGATCAATGTTGTTTCTCTCTCTCTCCCTCTTCCTTTCTCTCTGAGATGAATACAAATACGTTTTTTAAAAAAGAAGATGGCAAGGAGATCAGACTGAAGTTGAGGGGAAGCTCACGTGGTGTCTTAGAGGCACTGAAAGGACTTGGCCTTCCGCTCTGTGAAATGACCTCAGAACTGAACACCTTCAACAATTAGTAAAGACTCCAAAACCCTAGTCCAGGGTCAGGGCAGTTTGACATGAATTTTACTCTGTTGCTTTATTTACATCAGGTTTCTAGAAGCGGGGGGGAATTATAGATGATTAAGAAAACATTATAAAAGCTTATAAGCTTTGCAGATGCTTAATGGACCAGGTCAGAAGCAGGAGTTCAGTTAAACATGGTTTGTTCTGGCTTCGGAGGTAGTCAGCAATTATATACTTGGGGATTGATAATACCAAACATAGGAAACATAGAAATTCTATGGGATCTTTTCTGAATGGTTTAATCATAAATTGAAACACTTTCAACCTGGCAAGATCCGAAAGAGGGCTACAGTGAACACCTGTGTCCTTGACTCAAGTTTATTTTTTAAATGTATCTTTATTGATTTCAGAGAGGAAGAAAGTGGGAGAGAGAGAGAAACATCAATGATGAGAAAGAATCGTTGATCGGCTTTCACTTGCACGCCCCACACTGGGGACTGAGCCTGCACCCAGGCACGTGCCCTGACCAGGAATCGAACCCTGACCTCCTGGTTCATAGGTAGACGTCCAACCACTGAGCCACGCCAGCTGGACTAGTGTGTGTGTGTGTGTGTGTGTGTGTGTGTGTTTTAAACTGATTTTAGAAAGAGAGAAACATGAATTTGTTGTTCAACTTATTACACATTCATTGGTTGATTCTTATATGTGCCATGACCGGGAATCGAACCCACAATTTCGGTGTGCTGGGACAACACTAATCAACTGAGCTACCCGGTCGGTCAGGGCAGGTTTTTAAAGTCTTACAAGTGCAGGCTGATATTAAGTTATGAGTTAGATCGTTACATGCTATGTTAAAACGTATCCACCACAGTGCTATGTTAAAACGTATCCACCACAGTGCTATGTTAAAACGTATCCACCACAGTGCTATGTTAAAACGTATCCACCACACGTAAGTAAAGAAAAGCAGTGTAGCCAGCCAGTGTGGTCCAGTGGCTGAACATCTACTTATGAACCCTCTTCCTTTCTTAAATCAATAATAAAAAATATATATATATATATATATATATATATATATAATTTTTAAAGAAAAGCAAAACAAGTTTAAAGCTTTTATTTTTTCATATTAAGAAAATAAAATGAAGGTGGGCCCTAACCTTATACCTTATATAAAAATTTACTCAAAATGGATTAAAGACTTAACTTTAAGAACCAAATCTAAAACTGTTCGAGAAAACACAGGGGAAAATCATGATATTGACCTTGGCAGTGATTTCTTGCCAAAAGCAGAAGCAACGACAACAACAAAAAATTAGGCTTAATCAAAATTAAAACTGTGCATCAAAGAACACTATCGAGAGTGAGAAAGACAGCTCACAGAGTGGGAAGAAGTATTGGCAAACACTGTATCTGGTTCTGATGACATCCAGATATAGAAAGAGCTCCGCTCAACGGCAATAAAAACAGCCCAATTCCAACCCTGGCAAAGGATTGGAGATAGCTGTCCCCTCTGCCCTCACCGGCGCTGTGACGGCGTGAGTGGCCCATTATCCAGAAAAGGCTCTGCCGATGCCCTCGGCCGCGTTTGTCCCCCGCCCTAGCACCTGCGCCATGATCGCTGCTGTGCACTGGCTGCTCTGGGTGCTTTTTCACACATGGGGTCCCCCAATTCTGAGGAGAGGGTGTGGCCCCGCCTCCAGCGGGACTGCCGGCCTGGGAGGTGTGAGCCGGACCGGGTGCTGGACGAGGAAGGGGTGGTGGCTCGGAGGGCCGTGTGAGGGGCGTGCTGGATGGAGTGGGTGAAGGAATGGTGCTGCGGAGCGTCCTGTGGCCATGACTCACTTGCTGCAGAGGACGAGTCCTTCCTGCTTGCTGAGGCTGGGAGCAGGTGCGGAGTCAGTGTCAGCCACGCCCGGCCGATCATTAGTCACGGGGCCAGGTGTTAGGTGAGTGATGGTCACTCTCAGCCACGGAGGCAGGGAGGGTCCTGCCGGGTGTGTGCGCCCAGCACAGGCAGGACCTGCTCCACGCGCTGGCACCGCCCGCCCAGCAGCCCGCTCGGTGGCCCTGTCCTGCGGGCCCTGGGGAGCAGCCTGCCAGCGGAGCGGAGAGGCCCAGGCCGGTATTTTTAGTATCCAGTCCGGCAGGTTCCAAGGCCATTAATAGCGCAGGTCAGGTCAGGGAAGGGAAGGGAACGTGCCTAATTGGGTCAGGCCATTGTCGCCAGGCCAGCTGCCCCTCGGGAGGGGTGTCTGGAAGGACTTCCGTGGTGGCGCTGAGGACTTGGCCGCACCAGACGGTCTTGTTTTCTGTGCCCTCCCGGCTCCAGCTCGGGTTCCATTTGCAGCCCGTGCCATACATGGGGGGGGGGAGAGAACTCTCACAGGCCTGCCCTTTGTCTTCCTGTCATGCCAGCTGAGCTTTAATATAGATCCTCCCTTCCGCTGCTGGCTCGGTTTGGGGGATAAGGCTGTGTGCCATGGTTTAGGCTGCCCGTTGTGTTATAGGGGAACACGGGAGCCAAGGAGAGTTCCTTACACGATCACGTGTGCTTCACTTGGTACAGTGTGATGTACCAACACATGTGTAATGTAGTGGCATAGACTACAAAAAGTGCTTTACAAACGGCTCGTCTGGAAATTGTATGGAAGTTCTTCCTGGCTCTCAGGATGGAAATGTGTGTGTAAACAGCTTAATGTCAGATGGAGGTGTGTGTGTAACAGCCTCATGTCAGATGGAGGTGTGTGTGTAACAGCCTCATGTCAGATGGAGGTGTGTGTGTAACAGCGGAATGTCAGATGGAGGTGTGTGTGTAACAGCGGAATGTCAGATGGAAGTGTGTGTGTGTAACAGCGGAATGTCAGATGGAGGTGTGTGTGTGTAACAGCGGAATGTCAGATGGAGGTGTGTGTGTAACAGCGGAATGTCAGATGGAGGTGTGTGTGTGTAACAGCGGAATGTCAGATGGAGGTGTGTGTGTAACAGCGGAATGTCAGATGGAGGTGTGTGTGTAACAGCCTCATGTCAGACGGAGGTGTGTGGGTAACAGCGGAATGTCAGACAGAGGTGTGTGTGTGTAACAGCGGAATGTCAGATGGAGGTGTGTGTGTAACAGCGGAATGTCAGGTGGAGGTGTGTGTGTAACAGCCTCATGTCAGATGGAGGTGTATGTGTAACAGCCTCATGTCAGATGGAGGTGTATGTGTAACAGCCTCATGTCAGATGGAGGTGTGTGTGTAACAGCCTCATATCAGATGGAAGTGTGTGTGTGTAACAGCGGAATGTCAGATGGAGGTGTGTGTGTGTAACAGCGGAATGTCAGATGGAGGTGTGTGTGTAACAGCGGAATGTCAGATGGAGGTGTGTGTGTAACAGCGGAATGTCAGATGGAGGTGTGTGTGTAACAGCGGAATGTCAGATGGAGGTGTGTGTGTGTAACAGCGGAATGTCAGATGGAGGTGTGTGTGTAACAGCCTCATGTCAGATGGAGGTGTGTGTGTAACAGCGGAATGTCAGATGGAGGTGTGTGTGTAACAGCGGAATGTCAGATGGAGGTGTGTGTGTAACAGCCTCATGTCAGACGGAGGTGTGTGTGTAACAGCGGAATGTCAGACGGAGGTGTGTGTGTGTAACAGCGGAATGTCAGATGGAGGTGTGTGTGTAACAGCGGAATGTCAGATGGAGGTGTGTGTGTAACAGCGGAATGTCAGGTGGAGGTGTGTGTGTAACAGCGGAATGTCAGATGGAGGTGTGTGTGTAACAGCCTCATATCAGATGGAGGTGTGTGTGTAACAGCCTCATGTCAGATGGAGGTGTGTGTGTAACAGCCTCATGTCAGATGGAGGTGTGTGTGTAACAGCGGAATGTCAGGTGGAGGTGTGTGTGTGTAACAGCGGAATGTCAGACAGAGGTGTGTGTGTGTAACAGCGGAATGTCAGACGGAGGTGTGTGGGTAACAGCGGAATGTCAGACGGAGGTGTGTGTGTGTAACAGCGGAATGTCAGATGGAGGTGTGTGTGTAACAGCGGAATGTCAGGTGGAGGTGTGTGTGTAACAGCCTCATGTCAGATGGAGGTGTATGTGTAACAGCCTCATGTCAGATGGAGGTGTATGTGTAACAGCCTCATGTCAGATGGAGCTGTGTGTGTAACAGCCTCATATCAGATGGAAGTGTGTGTGTGTAACAGCGGAATGTCAGATGGAGGTGTGTGTGTGTAACAGCGGAATGTCAGATGGAGGTGTGTGTGTAACAGCGGAATGTCAGATGGAGGTGTGTGTGTGTAACAGCGGAATGTCAGATGGAGGTGTGTGTGTAACAGCCTCATGTCAGATGGAGGTGTGTGTGTAACAGCGGAATGTCAGATGGAGGTGTGTGTGTAACAGCGGAATGTCAGATGGAGGTGTGTGTGTAACAGCCTCATGTCAGACGGAGGTGTGTGTGTAACAGCGGAATGTCAGACGGAGGTGTGTGTGTGTAACAGCGGAATGTCAGATGGAGGTGTGTGTGTAACAGCGGAATGTCAGATGGAGGTGTGTGTGTAACAGCGGAATGTCAGGTGGAGGTGTGTGTGTAACAGCGGAATGTCAGATGGAGGTGTGTGTGTAACAGCCTCATATCAGATGGAGGTGTGTGTGTAACAGCCTCATGTCAGATGGAGGTGTGTGTGTAACAGCCTCATGTCAGATGGAGGTGTGTGTGTAACAGCGGAATGTCAGGTGGAGGTGTGTGTGTGTAACAGCGGAATGTCAGATGGAGGTGTGTGTGTAACAGCCTCATGTCAGACGGAGGTGTGTGGGTAACAGCGGAATGTCAGACGGAGGTGTGTGTGTGTAACAGCGGAATGTCAGATGGAGGTGTGTGTGTAACAGCGGAATGTCAGGTGGAGGTGTGTGTGTAACAGCCTCATGTCAGATGGAGGTGTATGTGTAACAGCCTCATGTCAGATGGAGGTGTATGTGTAACAGCCTCATGTCAGATGGAGCTGTGTGTGTAACAGCCTCATATCAGATGGAAGTGTGTGTGTGTAACAGCGGAATGTCAGATGGAGGTGTGTGTGTGTAACAGCGGAATGTCAGATGGAGGTGTGTGTGTAACAGCGGAATGTCAGATGGAGGTGTGTGTGTGTAACAGCGGAATGTCAGATGGAGGTGTGTGTGTAACAGCCTCATGTCAGATGGAGGTGTGTGTGTAACAGCGGAATGTCAGATGGAGGTGTGTGTGTAACAGCGGAATGTCAGATGGAGGTGTGTGTGTAACAGCCTCATGTCAGACGGAGGTGTGTGTGTAACAGCGGAATGTCAGACGGAGGTGTGTGTGTGTAACAGCGGAATGTCAGATGGAGGTGTGTGTGTAACAGCGGAATGTCAGATGGAGGTGTGTGTGTAACAGCGGAATGTCAGGTGGAGGTGTGTGTGTAACAGCGGAATGTCAGATGGAGGTGTGTGTGTAACAGCCTCATATCAGATGGAGGTGTGTGTGTAACAGCCTCATGTCAGATGGAGGTGTGTGTGTAACAGCCTCATGTCAGATGGAGGTGTGTGTGTAACAGCGGAATGTCAGGTGGAGGTGTGTGTGTGTAACAGCGGAATGTCAGATGGAGGTGTGTGTGTAACAGCGGAATGTCAGATGGAGGTGTATGTGTAACAGCGGAATGTCAGATGGAGGTGTGTGTGTAACAGCGGAATGTCAGATGGAGGTGTATGTGTAACAGCGGAATGTCAGATGGAGGTGTGTGTGTAACAGCCTCATGTCAGATGGAGGTGTGTATAACAGCCTCATGTCAGATGGAGGTGTGTGTGTAACAGCGGCATGTCAGATGGAGGTGTGTGTGTAACAGCCTCATGTCAGATGGAAGTGTGTGTGTGTAACAGCGGAATGTCAGAGCGGGCTGTGGAGGCTCAGAGCCACTGTCTTTGCTGAGCTGGAGTACATGGTTTTTAATGAACTTACTGAAGAACCAGAAGATCTTTAGCAGAAAGTTTATTCTGTCCTTAAACACACCATTCCTTCATTGATTCTATGGATGGGGCCTATTAAAACATGTAACCCAATTCTGGGAACAGGACTGAGTCCTTGTGCAAGGACATAGGAGAAGTGGTTACAAACGAATTTTCCTGAGAGTTGGCCCATATTAAATGACCTGTTTTTCTTAAGACTTTTTTAAACCTACGATATATTAAAATGTATTAAAGGCATATTAGGGAATGCTTCCATTTCAGGAAAATAGTTCAGTCTTAGTATATTTCAAATTAGTAAACTAAATGTAAGATTTGACATAATACAGTTTGAAAGTTAATTTGAGAGGGTCTGTCAAGAGAAGTTGATTGTATTTGACTTGGTAAATTTGCATCTCTTGCCCTAGTCGGTTTGGCTCAGTGGATAGAGCATCAGCCTGCAGACTGAAGGGTCCCGGGTTTGATTCTGGTCAAGGGCACATACCTGGGTTGCGGGCTTGATCCCCATAGGGGGTGTGAGGAGGCAGCCAGTCAATGATTCTCTCTCATCGTTGATGTTTCTAGCTCTGTCTCTCTCTCCTTTCCTCTCTGACATCAATAAAAATACATTTTAAAAAAAGAAGAATTGGCCAAAACCGGTTTGGCTCAGCGGTAGAGCGTCGGTCTGTGGACTGAAAGGTCCCGGGTTCGATTCCGGTCAAGGGCATGTACGTTGGTTGCGGGCACGTCCCCGGTAGTAGATGTGCAAGAGGCAGCTGGTCGATGTTTCTCTCTCATCAACGTTTCTAGCTCTCGAGCTCTCTCCCTTCCTCTCTGCAAAAAATCAATAAAATATATTTAAAAAAAAATAAAAAAAAATAAAAAAAGAAGAATTGCATTTCTTGCCCTGGCTGGTGTGGCTCAGTGGTTGAGCGTCGTCCCATGCACTGAGAGGTTACTGGTTCAGTTCCTGGTCAGGGCACATGCCCCAGTTTCGGGCTTAATCCTCAGTAGGAGGCATGTAGGAGGCAACTGATTGATGGCTCTCAATCCTTCTCCCTTCCTTTCTGAAATTAATAAAAACATATTTAAATAAAAAAGAGCCCTAACGGGTTTGGCTTAGTGGAAAGAACGTCGGCCTGTGGACTCAAGAGTCCCAGATTCGATTCTGGTCAAGGGCATGTACTTTGGTTGTAGGTACATTCCCAGTAGGAGGTGTGCAAGAGGCAACTGATCAATGTTTCTCTATCATCAATGTTTCTAACTCTATCCCTGTCCCTTCCTCTCTGTAAAAAATCAGTAAAATGTATTTTAAAAAAATAAAAAAGATCTCCACCTCTTAAAAGTTCTCATCACGCCGAAACCGGTTTGGCTCAGTGGTAGAGCATCGGTCTGCGGACTGAAAGATCCCGGGTTCGATTCCGGTCAAGGGCATGTACCTTGGTTGCGGGCACATCCCCTGTGGGGAGTGTGCAAGAGGCAGCTGGTCGATGTTTCTCTCTCATCGATGTTTCTAGCTATCTCTCTCCCTTCCTCTCTGTAAAAAAATCAATAAAATATATTAAAAAAAAAAAAAGTTCTCATCACAAGAACAAAAAAAAACACACACCTCTAACTACGGTGATGTATATTGATTGTGATGATCATTTTGCAATATACACAGATATGGGATGTTGTACACCTGAAGCTTATAGAGTGTTATGTCATCTATCTCTCAAGAATGATTGTACCTTCCATTTGCATATTGTTTTATGTTTTCCAGTTGTATATGGAGTAATGGTCACACTGATAGCAAAAAGTTTTGTGCACACCCCACAGATATATACAGGAATGTATACACACACTTTGCATAATTACAAAGGCAGTGTTCGTTAAAATATATTTCATTTTCAAAATTGAGCTATCAGCTGCTCAGGTGTGTCCCCCAAACATGTACTAGTATATACACTTGGGCTCCCGTTATTAATTCCAGTGGGTTAAATATGAGAAGAAAGAAACATCAGTTTAACTGTCACTGTTAAGGTGTGTATACTTTTTGGGGGGACACCTGCTTATATATACTACTTATAAGCCATATATTTTGCTCTACCAAAATATGGAATATGTTATAGAGCATAGAAAAAGTTAAAAGGGGGTGAGATGGAAATGAGCTAAGCAGACATTTGATACAGTCTCCCATACTCCTTGAGGTGGGGTCACCCATGACTGCTAGAAGGTTGCATGTAGTTTTCCAGGTTTGCCTGAGCTCACTAAGCTGTTTGTCAGGGAACACACGTGTGTAACGCCTCCTTTCGAAGCTCTCAGTGCAGCTGGCATCTCCCTCCCTGGTGGCCCTGGTCTGTTGGTCTTTGGGTCTCAGAGATCCCGGCCTTGTGCCCTCAGCATGCCCATGCTCTGCGTGCAATGCCGCCTCCCGAGGCTGGCCTCAGAGTGCCATCCTCCAGCTCTGACATCTCTTGAGATGAGGTCTTTATTATATATTCACTAGAGACCCGGTGCACAAGATTGTGCACTGGGGGGAGGGTCCCTCAACCCAGCCTCCTCTCACAGTCCGGGAGCCCTAAGGGGATGTCCACTGACAGCTTAGGCCCGCCAAGGAGTCGGACATCCTTAGCGCTGCTGCTGAGGTGCTCGCCAGCCTTGAACCGGCTTCTGGCTGAACGGTGCTCCCCCTGTGGGAGCACACGGGCCACCAGGGGGAAGCTCCTGTGTTGAGCATCTGCCCCTGGTGGTCAGTGCCCATCACAGTGACCTGTCATTCGCTGTTGGGTTGCCTTTTATGTAGGATAGGATAGGATAGGTTAGGATGTATGTAGTTGTTTATTTTGGTTAACCCTAACCCGAGGATATTTTTTCATTGATTTTTAAAGAGAGTGGAAGAGAGAGGGAAAGACAGAGAGGAGCATCGATGTGAGAGAAACACATCAACGGGTTGCCTCCTGCACGAGCCCTGACCAGGGCCTGTGAGGGGAGGATCCTGCAAACAAGATGTATGCTCTTGACCGGAATTGAACTCGGGACTCTCTGGTCTGCAGGCCGATGCTCCATCCACTGAGCCACACCGCTAGGGCGAGATGAGGTCTTCATTAAGGTAGCTGCTCAGCAAAGCCCCGTCCACCTCTCGGTGTGTCCCTGTCTGAATGCCCCCCATTATCAGTGAGCGGCCCCTGGTGATCCAGAGTGGAAGCCAGGAGAAACCTGTTATCGCCCCTCTCCTACAGCGGGTCAGCCAAACCAAGTGCTTCCTCTCCTCTCTGCTCACAGCCCCACGCCGTCCTGTCCCTGTCCCCGCGCGTGGCATCCCTCCTCATTGGCCTCGTGCGGTTCCTTCCAGTCTAGCCCCCCTGCAGCCGGAGTAATTCATCCGAAGCCAGCCAGCACTCGGCTGGAACCCTGTGCCTCCCACTCCTCAGAGGCCGTCCCGGCTCCCGGTGCCGGAGCTGTGCCTCCTGCCGGCTCCCCATCCTTAGCCCTGAGCCTTCCCTCCAGCCTCCACAAGACTCTTTCCCTTTCTTCTTGGTGCCCACCTTACACTTCTAGAACGATCCACACACGGAGGGAGGCAGTCTGCCAGGCTGGAGCCTCCTAGTTCCTGCCTCTGCCTCCACGCCCGTGGCCGCTCCCCACAGCCTCGTCTCTGAACTGGGTGCTTGTGCTGTTGCTTCTCCACTGCTCGCTGGTGGTTTTGTCCGTGTCGCTCGGAGGGCGGGCGGGCTTGGTGCACACCGGCCCGGAAGGAGCCTCCGGGCGCCGTCAGCGAGGACACTGCGCCGCGGCTGTTCCCAGGGAGGCGGCCTTGGGGAGCCAGTGCACACGCTGCTGGGGGACAGGCCACGGCTGTGTGCGTGCTGGTGGGCACTGTGACCGCAGCGCTGTCCGCTGTCCTCTCTCGGCAGGCCGTCCTGCTTTCCATCAGAAGCGGGGCTCGCGTACGAGGCCTCCGTTGGCGGGCAGTGCTGTCTGTGTGACCGGGGACTCCTCGCCCTGTGACACGCCATGTGGTTGTCTTTCCAGGTTCACATCGAGATCCACTGAGGACTCCGGCCGACGCAGCATGAGGGACGGGACAGGGACCCTGGGCACCGGCCTCGCCAAAGAGCCGCGCGGGGACTCGGCCAAGCGACCGTGCAGCCTGCGAGCCCGGGAGAGCCCGCGGCCACCGGGTGCCCGTCCCTGGGCCGAGGCGCCTGCGGGGGATGACCACGGAAACGCACCGAACGAGACGGTGCCGCTGGAAACGAAGAGTGCCCCGCGTGAGGCCTGGCTTCCCGGCGGCACCGAAGCGCTTGCATGTCTGACAGAATCATCGAGAAGAAACTCGGCTGCCGCGGTGGCTCCGGGCAAGACTGTGGATCCGTCCTTTGGGCCTGCAGAGCAGCGCCTCGCGGGGGTGCCCTGTGGTGTCGGGGTGGCCCCGGTGAGGGACTGGCTGCAAGGGCCCCCCACCAGCAGCCACCGAGGCCGGTGCCGCAGAGGAGAGCTTGGGGGGCCAGGACTGCCACGCGGCTCGCGGTCAGGAGCGGGCGTCTCCGTGGGGGCACCGGGGCCCTCCCGGAGTGGAGAGTCTGCGTGGGAGCCGCCTGGCCGGCCCGAGGTGCTCCCGAGCGATGGCAGTGCGCTTCCCCGGGCACACCCCGGACCTCCGCGGGCCACCGCCCCGACCACCGCCGGCCCCTGGGCCCTGCAGGCGTGTGACGCAGCCACGCCGTCATGCCGCGGTGCAGGTCCAGGCTGCACGATAAAATAGTGGGATTCACTTACAGGCTGTGCTAGAATGACCTCCTCCCACTCTGCCTGGTGCGCGCAGCGCGAGGTCCCTGCCTGGTTTCCGTGCTGACCTCAGCGAGCGGGACTGGAACTCGTGGGAAGCTGGTGACGTGGAAGGACATTACCGATCGTGTTTTAAATTTGCTTGAAAGCCGTTCAGGATCGGGAGACCATTTCGGTGAGGACAGGATCATAACCTGCATAGATGTCAGATTAGACCGTAAAGATGTGATTTAAAGGTCCTTACAAACCATCACCCGTCCTGGCTCCTGTCCCAGACGCTGTCTCCCTGGCCGGCTGACCATCTCCAGGATGCTGTGTTGATGATGTGCTGTTATCATTGCTGCGTTTTTGTAGAATCATTGTGGTCGGAGAAAAACTTGATTTCTTTTCCCGCCTTCCTTTCCTCCTGCAATGAAATGTCAGCGGAGGCCCAACGGCGAAAGCTGCAATATAAGCTCACCTTTAGAATAAACCTTTCTCCAGGCGGGACCCTGGCAGCGTCCCTGACCCGGAAGCGAGCGTGAGACCCCGCAGAGGGGCAGCTGTGGGTCCCTGAGGCGGGCTGGCCGCTCCAGGGGTCCGGTGCCTCTCGGCGGAGGTTTTCCTGCGGCCACTCCTGCCTGGTTGTGTTGATAACTTGGACAGAGGTCACTGAGGAGCGTACATTTGTAAGGATGATGACAGCCGTTTCCGGTTGACGGATTGCATAGACCAGTCTGTGTTGTGTGCTAGGCCACCATGCCATGTGCTCTCTCAGTGTTCTGGGGAAATGAGAAATAAAGTCTGCTCTTTAGCACAGTAAGTGTCTGACTATGCGTACAGTCTCGGTTCACCTTGTCTTCTCATTGATGCTGCCTCCTCGTGTGTAAAGCCTGTCAGCGCTGTGGCCAGGCTGCGGCCAGGGCAGAGCTCGGAATCCATGGGAAGCTCCTGAGCACGCAGCCCCCGCCTCCTGGGATGGGTGGGATCTGGGCTGTGTGGTCCTTGGGGTGGAGCTCCGAGCCCCAAAGTGAGAGTCCTCGGGAGGGAACAGTCGCCAGCCGGTCAGAAAGGACGGTGTCTGATTGAGCAATTGAGGCCCGGCCGGCAGACACTCCGGCGAAGGCACTGTCGGTTGTGAAACGAGGACATTTCAGTGTTTTAAAACGAGAGCTGGTTGCCAAGCCTTTCTCCCCCACCCTATTTTTTTAAAATCTGCTCCATTGGGATAGAACTTTCCATGACTTTTTTTTCTTTTCTTAATTTCTTTTTGTTTATAAATTGCATGTATATAACTTTGCAACCAATTGCAAAGAAAAAACAGGGATTTCCCATTTGGGTTCAAATGCTAAATGAATACATTTGAAATGTTTTTTCATGTAGTTATATTAGAATAAGGTGTGCTTTTTTTTCTAAAAGCAATTTGGGGGCAAAGTTCACAGTAACTTTTCTTCACATTTATTTCTTAGTCCACGAATCCGTTGCTGAAATGTTCCCCTTTGGTGCTGTGTGGTGTCCAGTTCCTGTCTAGATGGAATGTTCTGGGTCAGTGAACATTTTTCTTTGTGAGGCAATGAGTACAGAAATAAGATATTTTGATAAATTGTTTCATGGTTGAGTTACAAAAGGAATCACTCCTTTGAAATATTTCAGTTGTGTCATTTTGGCAGTTAACACGAAGGGAAGCTTGTCTAAGAAGTTTGTAAGTTTATATGCGTTTCCTTTTTTTCCTCCATGGGTTCTGCTCTTAAGGATTGAACGGCACATTCATTTTAAATTTAGAAACAAAATCTTGGACTTAGTTATTTTCATTTGGAAATCATAATTTCTTTCTTAACATTGGAACCAGTGCTGAGGTCTTGAAGCAATTATGAGGTTGCAGGCCTGCAGAGGATAAAAAGCTGAGGCACTCTGGCAGTGAAATAGGTCATTCTTAGGACCATGGATTTTACAAAGAGGAGCAGATTCTGCTCCCTCATCCCGGGCGTGGCAGGGAGGGCTTGTTGTCAGGTTGGCGTTCCCATTTCCCTCTCTTCTGTACGATTGAGATTTGGCAACACGTGGCTTTAAAAATGCTTAGACATCTTGAGTTTCTGTTAGAATCTGCTTCTCCTTTTCCCCTCTTATTAGGGATTCTCAACAAGAACATCAGCCAGACTCCCTTTGGCCCCACGTAGTTTGTGCACAGATGGTCCCTGGCTTAAGTGCTTCACTTACCATCTTTGGTTTTATGATGTTTCGAAAGTAATAGATGTTTGAACTTTGCATCTTTTTTAAAAACCTATTTTTTAAAGAAAATATCTTTTTATTGATTTCAGAGAAGAAGGAAGAGGGAGAGAGCGATAGAAACATCAGTGATGAGAGAGAATCATTGGTCGGCTGCCTCCTGCACGCCCCCCACTGGGGATCGAACCTGTAACTGGGGCATGTGCCCCGACCCAGAACCAAACCGAACCGAGCCTCACCACCTGATTCACAGGTTGATACTCAACTCCTGAGTCACAGCGGCCAGGCACGTTCTGCATCTTGATCTTCTCCTGGGTTAGCAATATGCTTACGCTGCTCGCTCCTAATGCTGGCCAGCGGCGGCCAGCGCAGCCCAGGTCCGCCCCCGACCAGGAGTAAACGGCCGGCACTCCGCAGCGCGGCGTTAGTGCATGTTTGACTTGGATATTTTTGACTTGGGGTGTGCTTACGGAGGTAACCCCGTGTTAGGTCCCGGAGCACTGTGCTTTTGTTGCATACTCTCCGTACTCCCTGCATTCGTCACGCTGTGTGAAAAAGGCCCAGGAGGTCAGAATCACCCGCTTAGGTTTTTAACATTCGCATCCTTTGAAATGGAGACTCTTCTACCAAAAAATGACGCTGTTTCCCCGTCAGCTTGCTTTCGGGAGCAACGAGTCTGTCTTTGGACCACAAACTGGTGAAATACTTGGACTCGGCTTTCAGACCTGACCTTGAGGATGTGTGAGTTTTACTCTTCGCTACTCAGGTGCTTAACGACGGTGGCTTTGGGGTGAGCTTGTTGGGCGGCGGAGGGAGGATCCAGAGAAGGCACAGAAACGCCTCCATCCCTGTAGGTGAGACTCATTCAGGCCGCGGGACCTACCGCCAGGCGAGCAAGAGGCGGAGGGCTTACCTCTCGCCGAGGCCCCTGCTTTCTCAGAGAAGATAACACAGCGCCTTTCCCAGGCTCCCAGGGCTTTGGGCTGTAGGTGAGACCTGGGATTTCTTTAAAACCAGGCCATCCGCACCGGCTCCGATGGAGTCACACTGGTTGCGGAGCTACGGAGACTAGCGTCTTTGCTTTATATTGGCAGATGAGACGAAATGCATCGGGAGGAGGTGAATTCATTAAATGGCTTTCGGTAACCTGCGCCGATGTCACTGGGCCATCTCGCCTCCCTCTGGGACACGGCTGCCTGCATGGTGTGCATTTAGTCACACTAGTAAATCAGGGTAACTTTTTATCTTACTTTATTATTCAAAAGCATTTTTATTGATCAATAACTCAATACATTTTTATTGGTTTCAGAGAGGAAGGGAGAGGGAGAGAAACATCAATGATGAGAGAGAATCATTGATCGGCTGCCTCCTGTACGCCCCTCACTGGGGGTCGAGCCCACAACCTGGGCATGTGCCTTGACTGGGTATCGTACTGTGACTTCCTGGTTCATAGGTCAGTGCTCAACCGCTGAGCCACCCCAGCCGGGGCAATTCAGGTTAATTTTAATGTAGCTGCTTAATTTGGGAGAGTAGGTGAGGCATGAAGCCAGCCCCATTAGCCTGTGCATGTGAGGTTCGCTTTGACCACAAGAGGGAGCCACGTGCTCACATAGGGAGTGTCTTGCTTCAGGGAAGGCCTTTATTTTGTCTAGTTATTTATCCAAAGGAACACAAAAAGCTGGGAGTTAGCTCAGGGTGGTTTGTTAAGCTTCGTGACTGATACAGCAAACCTTACAAGTGGCCAGCTCACTCACTATCCATAGATGGTGCTTTAACACAAGGTGAAGGTGTGGGAACCGTCCGAGCTGGATTTGTGTCTTATTTTGGAGAGTGACTCTCAGTCTGAAATCACATCTTCACACCGTATGGAGCAGCTGACCCCCAGGGTCCCCTGCGGAAGGGTCTGGCCAGTCCTGATTCCGTTCCGGCCGCGGGGCCCCGCCCTGAGCCCGCACCCCACGGGCGAGCGCCTTGGAGGCCTGTGTAGGGAATTCTGCAAACGCCTCCGTGTTCCACTCCAGAATCACAACCTGAGATTGCTTTGGTGTCTCATCATGAAACATACTTACAATGTTGGGATCTTTTTCTTTCTTTTTTTTTAAATATATATTTTATTGATTTTGTACAGCGGGGAAGGGAGAGGGATAGAAAGCTACAAACATCAATGAGAGAGAAACATCGACCAGCTGCCTCTTGCACACTCCCCACCAGGGATATGCCCGCAACCAATGTACCTGCCCTTGACCAGAATCGAACCCGGGACCCTTCAGTCTGCAGGCCGACGCTCTATCCACTGAGCCAAACCGGCTTCGGCTAAAACGTTGGGATCTTAAACTCCTGGCAAATGCTATTGTTCTGCAATGTTAATGAATTATTGCTCTTTCCGGTACATTTTTGCAAAAGATCAGGGAGTTAAAAAAAAAGAAAAAAGACAACTTGTGAGAACAGTGTATGTATAAATAGCTCCCGAGCTATTTAGTTTCTTGGAAATGTTCTGAGCGCCACTTAAGCCTTAGCAGAAAGCCGGCTGTGAGGACAAGCTGCAGGCTTCCTCCGCTGGAGGTTTCCGTTCTCGTCTCCGGGGACCAGCTGCGGGGCCGGCGCTCCGTCTCCCGCCTGATGTGGAAAAGCTGCTCAGACTGGAGAGACAGGGACGCCTCACAGCTGGCCCCGGCACTGGCGCTGTGTGGTCCCCCTGAGCCCTTCAAGGCCGGAAGCCTGCCTGCCGCCCACTAGAGGTCTTCACTGGTCCCCGGCGGTGCCAGCCGCTTCAGCCTCAGACTTTCCACCCAGGGCCCAGGACTTAAAAAGAAAAGAGAGAAAGAAAAGCCCTCGCTGGTTGGCTCAGTGCAGCGGTTGGCAAACTCATTAGTCAACAGAGCCAAATATCAATAGTACAGTTGACATTTCTTTGGAGAGCCAATCTTTTAAATCTCAAACGTCTTCTAACGCCACTTCTGCAAAACAGACTCGCCCAGGCCGTGGTATTTTGTGGAAGAGCCACACTCAAGGGGCCAAAGAGCCGCATGTGGCTCGTGAGCCGCAGTTTGCGGACCACTGGCTTAGTGAATGGAGCATCGGCCTGCGGACTGAAGTGTCCTGAGTTTGATTCCAGTCGAAGACACATGCCCGGGTCTCGGGCTCGACCTCCAGTAGGGTGTGTGCAAGAGGCCACCTATCAGTGATTCTCATAATTGATGTTTCTCTCTCTCTCTCCCTCTCCCTTCCTCTCTGACATCAATAAAAAATAAATAAAAAAATAAAAATGATGGCCCTAACCAGTTTGGCTCAGTAGATAGAGCATTGACCTGTGGACTGAAGGGTCCTAGGTTTGATTCTGGTCAAGGGCATGTACCTTGGTTGCGGGCACATCCCCAGTAGGCAGTGTGCAGGAAGCAGCTGATCGATGTTTCTCAACGATGTTTCTAACTCTCCTCTCCCTTTTTGTAAAAAATCAATAAAATATATTAAAAAGAAGAAAAAAGAAAAAGGATGGATCTAAGGTTATTAAAATTGTGCCTGAACAATTAGGTACTAATCTCATGTGACTATTTACATTTTAATTGAAACACAATTAGACCTCAGTTCTCGGACATCTCCCATCGCAAAAGGTTTGTTTCTCAACCATGTCATGCGGATACCTGTGTGTCACGCTCTCTCGGGTGACAAAAGAGGAGAATATGTGAGTAGGAGTCACCTGACCCTGCTACCATCTCAGGAAATTGTGTTGTCAATATTTCGTGTGTTTCTTGCTTTTGTTGGTGCTTATTATTATTAAACTTCCATTTTTTTTTACTGTACATTTCATTTCCTCTTTGTTAAATTTTCATTTACAATTTCATGTCCTTGTGTTTAAAATGTTAACTTACAGCTTAAACAGTACGTGGGATCTGTGCTGCATATAAGGACGGTTAAAGCGGAATCCTATGAGGATCTGGAACAACTCGTTCGATTTGCATGATTTCTAACGGGAAAGCATGATCCAGTTTTCTTTTCTTTCCTTTTTTCTTTTTTTAAATATATTTTATTGATTTTGTACAGAGAGGAAGGGAGAGAGATAGTTAGAAACATCAATGAGAGAGAGTCATTGATCAGCTGCCTCTTGCACATCCCCCACTGGGGATATGCCCGCAACCAAGGTACATGCCTTTGACTGGAACCGAACTCGGGACCCTTCAGTCTCCAAGCCGACGCTCTATCCATTGAGCCAAACCGGTCTCGGCCAGTTTTCAAACAGCCTTCCAGAAAGAACTCAGCTAGAGAATCGAGGTCCCACCGTCAATAAAACGTGCAGTTTAGCTCCTCACTCACTCCGGCCCCTCCGTGCTCATGACCCTGAGCAGCGCGGCTGGACCGGGGAGACGCTGCCGGCGGCCTGTCACCTCAGGACTGCAGAGCTTTATGTCAGGAGTACGCGGTCCTTACAATGATGTGATCCCATAATCAATAAAGATTTTTTAAAAAGTACGTGTTGTTTTTGCATTTAACCCCCTTTAACAGAAGACAAAACACCATTCTCTGGACGAGGGGAAGAAAGATCACGAGTCCCCACGTGATGCTCTGTGCGCCTCGGCTGGACAGAAAGGAATTGTCTTCGTCTCGTGTTTTATCTTATTCACGCGGGTGCCCGCCAGAGTTCTCGGGGACACAGCCGATAGGACCTCCCTGTGGAGCTGGCTGCTCGGGGGAGTCCGGGGAGGCCAGTACCGGCCACCCGCCGAGAGCAGAGCAGGGAGCTGCGGGCATAGCACAGGGGGCCGGCGGGGCGTGTGTGTCCCAGGCCGGCTGGGGGGTGGGGTGGGGGAGAGGGCAGGGGCTGCCCCTGGCCCACCTGTGTCCGCCTCCGGCCTCAGGGGGGTGGAGGTGCAGATCCTGGAGTCGCTCACCTCTTCCATGTCGCCTCACAGTCACCCCCAGAAACGGTGTTTCCCCTGCGGCCAGCGGAGCGGACACAAAGGAACCAGCACACCGAGGCCTCCGGAGTGCTCGGGGAGGGGAAGGCTGAGCGCAGTGCCGGCACCCGGAGCCTTCCCTGAGAGGCACCCTCTCCTATTTCATGTGATTTTGTGTAATTTAAAATATATTTTTTATTTACTTATTTAAAAAAAAATTTTTATTTTAAAAATGTTTTTAAAGGGAGAGGGAGAAATAGAGGGAAATATTGATCGGCTGACTTCTGAACATCCCCATGGGTGGGAGCCCGTAACCCTGACGAGTAATCAAACCGGCTACCTCTCGGTGCTCGGTGATAGGACGTCCACCGAGCCACACTAGCTGGGCTAGAAAATACATATATTTTAAAAAATATATATTTTATTTATTATTTTTATTTATTTTTTACAGATAGGAAGGGACAGAAATAGATAGAAACATCCATCAGCTGCCTCCTGCACACCCCCACTGGGGATGCGCCTGCAACCAAGGTACATGCCCCTGACCGGAACCGAACCTGGACCTTTCAGTCCGGAGGCTGACACTCCATCCACTGAGCCAAACCTGCTAGGGTGAAAATAGATCTTTAAATGCAGAGCCCCGAACGCCTTAAATGCCGAGCATCTCGTTGCCCAGGAGCCATTGTCTCACAGTCTGTTCGTTGTGCCCCTTTGGACCCGTCACCTGTGCGGCTGTCACCGGGCCGGGCTCTAGGCGGGCGGCGCTGCCGTCCAGCCTCAGAGGAATGCACTCTCAGGGCTAGAGCCTGGCCTCGCTCTTGGACTTGAGATGATTCATGAGAACATCCTGTGCTGCCCCCTGGAGAGCCGCTGGGGACTCGAACCGCCAGACAGGGCACAGCGGAGGGAGGGACCGGCCTGGCGGCGGCTGGCGCCCAGGTCTGCGGGCTCAGCAGGGAAGCCTTGAGGTCCTTCCAGCTGGAGGCCAGACCCGGCCTCCCCCCTCGTCGCCTCCAGAAATAGGATTTGGAGCCTGTCCCCGTGTGACATCATGGATCCCGCAGCCACGGCAGGAAGAGCGCGCTTCCTGCAGCTGCCGGCGGAGGCGGAGGATGTGCTTGTCTGCTCGCTCACGAGGGAATGTCGGTGCCGATGTGAGATCGCTCCTGCGCCCCAAAGCCACAGCCCGCTCTTCCGAACGGGCGGCCGGAGCGGGGAGCCAGCGGGGTTTGGGCGATGCCCTCCCTCCCCCGCCTCTGCCTGGCCTCCGGGGCCAGAGAGTGGAGAGGGGAGGTGGTCTCATCAGGGAAACTCCCTCCTGTCCCTTCCGGCGATCAGGACGGACTACAGGATTTGCCTCCAAGACCCAACCTGTGATTGTGATCGATCGATCGATCGTCAGCAGACCGAAGCGGGCCGGCCATAGTCACGCTGGTTTCCCCGGATCTGCAGTGAGGACCAAATGTCTTGCCCAGTCAGTGTGGCTCAGTGGTTGAGCATCAACCTCTGAACTAGGAGTCACGGCTTGATTCCCGGTCAGGGCACAGGCCCGGGTTGCTGGCTCGGACCCCAGTGTGGGGCGTGCAGGCGGCAGCCGATCAATGATTCTCCCTCCTCATTGATGTTTCTATCCCTCTCTTTCCCCGCTTCCTCTCTGAAATCAATAAAAATATAATTTAAGAAAAGGAATCGAGTCTCCATTTCGTTGCCACGCATGCCTGCCTGTAGGGATGAACAGGTGAGCAGCCAGGAGTGGGTTTGGAGAATCCACCGGTTGGGGAGGAAAGGGACACTCCGCCAGCATGAAGGCCAGACTGCCCCCACGGGCCGTGCTGTCCCTGGGGCTGGGGGACAGCCCAGAGTGGGGAGTGGCTCTCAGACACTGTCCCTGCCCACCCAGCTGCACACCGGAGGCTCCTCACAGCAGCCACCCCTCAGCCCCACACTGTCCCCTCAGCCCCACACACTGTACCCTCAGCCCCGCACACTGTCCCCTCAGCCCCACACACTGTCCCCTCAGCCCCGCACACTCCCCTCAGCCCCACACACTGTCCCCTCAGCCCCACACACTGTCCCCTCAGCCCCGCACACTGTCCCCTCGGCTCCTCACACTGTCCCCTCAGCCCCACACTGTCCCCTCAGCCCCACAAACTGTCCCCTCAGCCCCACACACTGTCCCCTCAGCCCCAC
Organism: Nyctalus aviator; assembly: GCA_036971965.1. Lineage (NCBI taxonomy): Eukaryota > Metazoa > Chordata > Mammalia > Chiroptera > Vespertilionidae > Nyctalus > Nyctalus aviator. The sequence goes on along the minus strand of CM072927.1, from coordinate 94,543,927 downwards.
ACACTGTCCCCTCGGCCCCACACACTGTCTCCTCAGCCCCACACACTGTCCCCTCAGCCCCGCACACTGTCCCCTCAGCCCGCACACTGTCCCCTCAGCCCCACACACTGTCCCCTCACCCCACACACTGTCCCCTCGGCCCCACACACTGTCCCCTCACCCCACACACTGTCCCCTCAGCCCCACACACTGTCCCCTCACCCCACACACTGTCCCCTCAGCCCCACACACTGTCCCCTCACCCCACACACTGTCCCCTCGGCCCCACACACTGTCCCCTCACCCCACACACTGTCCCCTCAGCCCCACACACTGTCCCCTCACCCCACACACTGTCCCCTCGGCCCCACACACTGTCCCTCACCCCACACACTGTCCCCTCAGCCCCACACACTGTCCCCTCACCCCACACACTGTCCCCTCAGCCCGCACACTGTCCCCTCAGCCCCACACACTGTCCCCTCACCCCACACACTGTCCCCTCAGCCCCACACACTGTCCCCTCCGCCCCGCACACTGTCCCCTCAGCCCCCACACTGTCCCCTCAGCCCCCCACACCGTCCCCTCACCCCACACACTGTCCCCTCGGCCCCACACACTGTCCCCTCACCCCACACACTGTCCCCTCGGCCCCACACTGTCTCCTCAGCCCCACACACTGTCCCCCCAGCCACACACTGTCCCCTTGGCCCCGCACACTGTCCCCTCAGCCCCACACACTGTCCCCTCAGCCCCACATACTGTCCCCTCACCCCACACACTGTCCCCTCGGCCCCACACACTGTCCCCTCGGCCCCGCACACTGTCCCCTCAGCCCCGCACACTGTCCCCTCCGCCCCCACACTGTCCCCTCAGCCCCATACACTGTCCCCTCACCCCACACACTGTCCCCTCGGCCCCACACACTGTCCCCTCAGCCCCGCACACTGTCCCCTCAGCCCCGCACACTGTCCCCTCAGCCCCACACTGTCCCCTCAGCCCCACACTGTCCCCTCACCTCACACACTGTCCCCTCACCTCACACACTGTCCCCTCACCTCACACACTGTCCCCTCGGCCCCACACACTGTCCCCTCAGCCCCACACTGTCCCATCAGCCACACACTGTCCCCTCACCTCACACACTGTCCCCTCACCTCACACACTGTCCCCTCGCCCCCACACACTGTCCCCTCAGCCCCGCACACTGTCCCCTCAGCCCCACACACTGTCCCCTCAGCCCCACACTGTCCCCTCACCTCACACACTGTCCCCTCACCTCACACACTGTCCCCTCACCTCACACCCTGTCCCCGCGGCCCCACACTCTGTCCCCTCGGCCCCACACTCTGTCCCCTCAGCCCCACACTGTCCCCTCAGCCCCACACTGTCCCCTCACCCCACACACTGTCCCCTCACCTCACACACTGTCCCCTCACCTCACACACTGTCCCCTCGGCCCCACACACTGTCCCCACAGCCCCCACACACTGTCCCCTCAGCCACACACTGTCCCCTCAGCCCCACACACTGTCCCCTCGGCCCCACACACTGTCCCCTCAGCCCCCACACACTGTCCCCTCAGCCCCACACTGTCCCCTCAGCCCCACACTGTCCCCTCAGCCTCACACACTGTCCCCTCAGCCCCACACACTGTCCCCTCAGCCCCACACACTGTCCCCTCGGCCCCACACTGTCTCCTCAGCCCCACACACTGTCCCCTCAGCCCCGCACACTGTCCCCTCAGCCCGCACACTGTCCCCTCAGCCCCACACACTGTCCCCTCGGCCCGCACACTGTGCCCTCAGCCCCACACACTGTCCCCTCAGCCCCACACTGTGCCCTCGGCCGCACCCTGCCCGCCAAGGTCTGCTGAGCAGGCGTGTGCGGCCAGGCCTGCGCTGGGGGCCGTGGTTCGCAGGCACACGTCTGAGAGCCAGCAGCTCCCGATTGGATCCCGTTGGAGACCTGAGTGCTTGGAGCTCCTCGTCTCTCCCTCTCCTAAGGTGAAGCCTCGCCGCAGTGAACCCGGCCCCTCGGGCTCCGCCCGTGAAGCAGACAGGCTGCGGTCTGGCCTGTGCGGCTGGCGTGGCTCAGCGGGTTCAGTGTCGTCCCCGCACCAAGAGGTCCCTGCTGTTTGCTTCCCGGTCAGAGCACATGCCCGCAAACTGACGATCCCATGTTGGGGGCGTGTAGGAGACAGACGATCACAGGTTCTCTCTCATCAGTGTTTCTCTCTCAAATCAATACAAACAATAAAACAATAAGGAATACAAAGTCTGGCCTTGCCGAAACCGGTGTGGCTCAGTGGATGGAGCATCAGCCTGCAGACTGAAAGCGAAAGGTACCGGGTTCGATTCAAGGGCATGTACCTTGGTTGCGGGCACATCCCCCGTAGGGGGTGTGCAAGAGGCAGCTGATTGATGATTCTCTCTCATCGATGTTTCTAGCTCTCTATCCCTCTCCCTTCATCTCTGTAAAAAATAAATAAAATATTTATTTAAATATTTATTTAAAACAAAAGTCTGGCCTTGCTCTGTGCCTGACCAGTGCCCCCACGGCATTGTCTGCGCCAAGCCCTCCGCTCTGCCCTGAAGGCCCGCTCCTGCCACAGCCCTTGGCACTGGCGGGGCCGTCCCCACCCCTTTTCTTCACTCAAGAAAGACCCTTATCACCGGGACCGATTGTTTAAAACGAAGAAAATGAAAACAAACAGAATGAGAAATGGGAGCCAGAGCTTGCTTGGCTGCTCCAAGTATTTATTGTGAGTTCTCATGTCAGCAGACCCCAGGAACTGAGATGGCAAATCGGGGGAACCACATGCACTGGGCTTGCTGCTGGGGTGGAGGGGGCGGGGGGGGGGGCGGGCGCGGCTCACCAAACGGGCGGCGAAGGACTCGGACCGCGCAGAGCCATCTGCACGCCCGTCCCCAGGAAACTGCTCGGTGCCTCTCCGCACGTTTTAATTTAAAAAAATATGTATTTTATTGATTTTTTACAGAGGGGAAGGGAGAGGGATAGAGAGTCAGAAACATCAATGAGAGAGAAACATCGACCAGCTGCCTTCTGCACACCCCCTACTGGAACATGCCCTTGACCGGAATCGAACCTGGGACCCTTCAGTCCACAGGCCAACGCTCTGTCCACTGAGCCAAAATGGTCAGGGCTCTTCCCACCTTTTAATCAGATGTCTGGTTTGCTGTCTGTTGTTTGAGTTCTTTATGCTTTTGGATATTAAACCTTATCCAGACAGATGACTTGCAAATGGCTTCTCCTGTGGGGCCGCTGCTCCCTCGCTCGGCCGGCGGCTTCCTTTGCCCTGCGGAGTGTGCTGTGTGATGTGGCCCCACCGGCTGGCGGTTGCTCTGGGCGCCCTAAGTCTGTTTTCAATCCCAAACCAGAGCCGACGGAGCCCGGAGCTGGTCTGTCCTTCCGCCCAGAGCTCGTCCTCCGAAAGGCTCCTCAGCGCTGGATTCCCGCTCGGGGCCTGGCCCGGGGCTTGCTCCTGCTCAGAGGTTATTTTCCCGCAGCCGGCCAGCTATTTTTTTAGACGGATCATGACTATTTTCAACGGAAAGTTCCGAGGCAGAAACATTTCCATTTTAAGGCGCTGTTTCGCTGGCAGTTTTAAAGACTAATCCAAAAGATTAGCAAAAATAGCTGCTTGTTAAATAGCTTCAATCTGGAAAAGGCAGGCGCTGCGTCTGTTCCTGAGCCTCCTCTGGGGTGAGAAGGAGAGAGGAGTAACAGGGCCGCTGCCGATGTCTTACTGGAACCAGCCCTTCTTTTTAAAAAATATATATTTTATTGATTTCTTACAGAGAGGAAGAGAGAGTTAGAAACATCGATGAGAGAGAAACACTGACCAGCTGCCTCCTGCACACCTCCTACTGGGGATGTGCCTGCCACCAAGGCACATGCCCCTGACCGGAATCGAACCCGGGACCCTTCAGTCCACAGGCCGACGCTCTGTCCACTGAGCCAAATCGGTTCCAGCTAGAACTGGCCCTTCTTTTCCTTCTTTTGTCTTCTCTTCTCTTCTTTAACCAGACTTCCTTTCATCAGTGATAAACAGCATACACCTGACCCAAAAAATGCATTTTCCTCCCCACCCCCCCAAAAAAAGTTAATGTCCAAGGAATGGTCCACTAATCTCTTCAGGTGAACCCTGTATACCGGTGGGTTTAGCTCAGTGGGTTCAACCGTTTCTGTGTTGAAGGTCATGGGCAGCCCACACCAGGGCCTGATGAAGGTCGCTGTGTCTCTGGGGGCAGGAGCTTAGAGGCCGCTGGGACCAAAACTACTTAAAACGAAGCCTGTGTCCTCGGCAGGGGATGGTGTCCGTGCTGCCCGCTCGCCGGAGCGTGAGTGCGGAGGTTTTGAATTGACCGCTCCCTTGGCGCCGAGAGCTCCACTGCAGTCAGCTCTCACTTTGGTCAGCCCGTCTCTATCCATTTGACATTTCATAAAACTAGACGAAGGGCAGCCCGGCCGGTGTGGCTCAGCGGGCTGGCCCTCGTCCTGTGCACCCTAAGGCCGCCGGTTCGATTCCTGGTCAGGGCACAGGCCCACGTTTCGGGTTCGGTCTCAGGTCTGGGTACATGTAGGAGGCAACCAGTCAATATTTTTCTCTCACATCGATGCTTCCCCCTTCTTCTCTCAGTCAATAGATATATCTATATATATCTACATATCTATATCCATATCCATATCTATATCTATATCTATATCTGTATCTGTATCTGTATCTGTATCTATATCTATATCTATATCTATCTATCTATCTATATAATTTTTTTTTAAAGACTTTATTCTTGTCGTAACCAGTTTGGCTCAGTGGATAGAGTGTCAGCCTTCGGACTCAAGGGTCCCAGGTTCGATTTTGGTCAAGGGCATGTACCTTGGTTGAGGGCACCATCCCCAGTAGGTATGCAGAGGCAGCTGGTCGATGTTTCTCTCTCATTGATGTTTCTAACTCTCTCTCTCTCTCCCTTCCTCTCTGTAAAATATCATTAAATGTACTTAAGAAAATAAAAAAGGCTTCACTCTTTTTACTTGAGGTGAGACACCCACCCCCTGTGAAGAACGCTCCATTGCACGGGCAGATTGCAACCCCCTCATCCCTTGGTGCACACGTGGGGGTTCCCGCCGGCCCGACTGGCGCTGGGCACCGTGCTGTGCCGGCGAGGGCAGCCAGACGCCCTGGCTGTGCCCGTCTCGCCGCCTTTTCCTCTCCTGTGGCACAGGAGGCCCGGTTGTGAGCACGCCCCTCCCTGCAGGTCCCAGACCGGAGCCTGTGGACGATGACTCTTCAGGGATTCCTGTTCGCTCGGACTCCTCTTTATGTCTGACACTTGGAAGACACTGCTCTTTTTTTTCACACCAGAAAGTGACATAAGGTCGTTGTCACTTTGGTCGATTCCCTGGTATTTTATCCTCAGCCACGCAAACGGTTTGTTTTCTTTGGAGCGTTCTCTAACTGAACCAGAAGCTCTCAAGCTGGCCTGGCCGGAAGAACCACCAGAAGTGCTACCTAGAAGGACAGACGGCCAGGCCCGGTCCCCAAGCCGCCGGTCAAGGGGGCATGTACCTGGGTTGAGGGCACATACCCGGTGGGGGGTGTGCAGGAGGCAGCTGGTCGATGTTTCTCTTTCATCGATGTTTCTAACTCTCTACCCCTCTCCTTTCCTCTCTGTAAAAAAAATCAATAAAATACATTTAAAAAAAAGAAAAGAAAAGAGAAAGAAACCACTAGCCCAGCACCCTGAGGGCTGTGCCATTTCGTGTTCCCCCGGCGCTGTGTGTGTGACCGTCCCTCCGTCTCGCACCCGCGGGTGGGACTGTCGCTCTCTCCTCGGGGCCGTGTCCTCCGTTAGATGCACCGGGGTCTCTCCCCGCGGTCTTCGCTGAGTATTTCCCTTGTGGCTGACAGCGCTGAACGTTCCTACGTGCTTATTTGCATCTGTAGATCCCTTTTGGTGAAACGTCTGTGCATGTTTTTTGCCCATTTTAGAATGAGGTTGTCTTATTTATTTTATTATGTAGATTGTTTCCTTACTGTTGAATTTTGAGAGATACTTCGTGTCCTAGATATTCCATTAAAACACCTCCATTGCCTTTTCTGATTACAGAGATAGTACATGCTCATTCTTTTTATTGATTTCAGAGACAAGGGGGAGAGAGAGAGAGAGAGAGAGAGATCAATGATGAGAGATATAGAATCATTGACCCACTGCCTCCTGCATGTTCCCCACTGAGGATCGAGCCCACAACCCGGGCATGTGCCCTTGACCAGAATCAAACCAGGACCTTTCAGTCCCAAGGCCGACGCTCTAGCCACTGGCCAAACCCGCTACAGCCATGCGCATTCTCTTTAAATGCCAGACACCAGGCCTATCTGATACAGAGTGGAACGTCCTCTGCCATCCCAGCACGGCTCTTACCTTCGTGACCGGTCACGCTTTCTGGCTGGGCTGTGCCGCCTCCCCTCAGCTTTCCCCAGAGCCTGGTCCTGTGTGATGTCAGCACGGAGCCTGGTCCTGTGTGATGTCAGCACGGAGCCTGGTCCTGTGTGATGTCAGCACGGAGCCTGGGTCCTGGGTGATGTCAGCAGGGGGGACGCCGCTCCGTGTCCGGTGGCGCTCAGCCTGCGAACGCAGCTCCGCGCATTGTCTCTGCTGCATGTGGAGACGGATCTGATGTTTGGCACCAATGCTCCTGCTTCTCCTTGGGACTCAGATTAGAAGTCAAAGTCTCAACCCCGCTTCCCAGGCCTGTGTCCTCTGTCCCTGTTTCCCGACCGCGGCTCCGGCCTCCTGTCTGTCCGGCCGCACCCGCCGCCTGACCTTCCCCACGGCCTGTTCACTGTGGGCTGCAGGCCTGCTTTGGGCCACTCGTCCTCCACCTCCTCCCCCTCCTCCTCCCTCCCTCCCTCCCTTTTCCTCCTCCTCCCTCCCTCCCTCTTCTTCCTCCTCCTCCTCCTCCCTCCCCCTTTTTCTCCCTCCCTCCTCCTCCTCCCCCCACCCCTAAGCTCACTCCTTCACCCTTCAAGTCTTTGCTCCTGGCTTTACTTTCTTTATTTCCCTCCCCCTCCCCCACCTCCTCTTTCTTCTTCTTTTAACATTTTGTCACTTTTTCTGTTTCAAGTGTACACCGCAGTCATTAGACATTATGTAACTTACTAAGTTGTCATCCCGATAAATCTCCAAGCCATTTGATACCATACACAGTTATTAGAACACTAGAGGCCTGGCGCATGGAATTCGTGCCCTGGGAGGGGGGCGTCCCTCAGCCCGGCCTGCGCCTCTCGCAGTCTGGGAGCCCTTGGGGGAAGTCTGACTGACGGCTTAGTGCTGCCTTGGAGGTGGGAGAGACTCCCGCCACCACCGCTGTGCTCTCCAGCTCTGAGCCTGGCTCAGGGCTTCTGGCTGAGCAGCACTCCGCCTGTGAGAGCGCACTGACCACGAGGGGCAGCTCCTGTGTTGGGCCTCTGCTCCCTGGTGGTCAGTGCATGTCATAGTGACTGGTTGTTCCGCTCTTCAGTCAATTTGCATATTAGCCTTTTATTCTATAGGATTGGGTCCCAGGAGGCAGAGATTGTTGTCTTTGACTGTTGACCCATGTCATGCACTTGAAACAGCCCGGTGCATCATGGGTCCTCAACAGCGAGTCCACATGTGAATGAATGTTCTCCTGTTGTCCGGGGCAAGGCTCAGTTTCTCCGGTGAATGTTGACTTTGTTCTGATTACCGCAGGTGCTAGGCCCTGGGCTGGCCAGACGCTGGGTGAGCACAGCCGGGCCTGTCCCTGCCAGTCTGGGCTCTGCCGGGGACACAGACCCGAGTCAGAGGGCACGTGGCCTCAGGGGAAGAGCCCCCTGAGGGCAGTTCCGGCCCCGCCCCCCTCGCTGTCCGGCTTCTTCGGAAGTTCTGGATGAGTCTGGATACAAGTCTCTGTCGGCGATGTGGTTTACAAACCACTTCTCCAGCCTGGGTCTGTCTCTTCATCCTCTTACAGTCTTTCCCAGGGCAAATGGCTTTTTAATGAGGTCCAACTATGAATTTTTCCTTTCTGATATGGGATGATAGGGGGGTTTTTGGAGCAAAAAAATAAATAAATAAAAAATACCATTTGTGGCCTCTAGTACGTTCACAGTGTTGTATAACCGTCCCCGCTGCCTCGTCCAGAGCATTTCCATCAGCCCGAAAGGAAGCCCCCTTCCCCTCCCCCTCTCCCACCTTCCCCTCCCCGAGCCCCTGCGCTCTCTATGGCTTTGCTGACGCGGACGTTTCCGAGATGAATGGGACCGTACAGCACGCGGCCTTTGTGTCTGGTCCTCTCGCTCAGCGTGAAGCTGCAGGGGGTGGATCTGTGGGTCAGACCCCGGGCCCTGCAGGTCCTCCCGCAGCCCACCTCCCAGCACCTCCGTGCTCCCTGGCCCGCCTCTCTTCCCACCCAGCATCTCCCCAGCCCAGGGCCTGAGCTCCAGGGCTCAGTTCTTCCTCTCCTCCCCCTCCTCCTCCTCCTCCTCCTCCCGCTCTCCGGGGCCTAGAGCCCCCATCCCCGCTCTCCACACTCCTGGACCAGATGTCAGCTCTGTCCCGGCCTCTGCCCAGGCTCTGACGCCAGCCTCCCCTCGCTGCCGCCCGGGCCGTCCATTGTGCTGCCCTTGGCTTCCTTCCCATCCCAACCCCCAGCGCTTGGAGGATGGAGGAGGGAGTCAGAGTCAGACCATCTGGATTTGGGTCTTTTATTTTTTTATTTTTTTTATTATTTTAAGAATTTTATTGATTTTAGAGAAGAAGGGAAAGAGAGAGATAGAAACATCAACGATGAGAGAGAATCATGGACCGGCTGCCTCCTGCACGCCCCACACGGGAGATCGAGCCCACAACCCAGGCCTGTGCCCCAACCGGGAATCGAACCGTGACCTCCTGGTTCACTTGGCCAAGTCCACGTGGGGGAGTCATACACGTCGCAGATGCTCACGGTGCCTCCTGGTCACGGCGAGGTAGGGTGAGGTGAGGCGGTGGAGGGCTCAGCCCGGTGACTGGTGAGAGGAATGGTTAGCATTGGACCCGCAGTGTCTGCTGTCCTCCTCTCCTTTGAACCTCGTCACCCCATCAGGACACGGCGTGCGGCCCCCCTTGGCCCGGCAGGCGGAGGGCTCACGGGTAGCTGACAGCACGTGACCTCCGGGGCCTGGCCCTCCTCATCACAGACCTCACAAGAGTCATCGCGTGGCCCCCACCCCTCCAAGCCTTTATGTACTTACTTATGTAACATATGTATATATATTTTTTTACTTCAAAGAGGAAGGGACAGGGAGAGAGAAACATTGATGATGAGAGAGAATCACTGATCGGCTGCCTCCTGCCTGCCCCCCACTGGGGATCGAGCCTGCAACCTGGGCATGTGCCCTGACCGGGAATCGAACCCTGACCTCCTGGTTCATAGGGTGACACTAAACCCACTGAGCCACATGGGCCGGGCCCCTCTGAGCCTGAGTCCTCCCGGCTACAGCTCGGGCCACCATGGGGCGGGGAGGGCCTGCCCGGCTGTGCCCGGGGCTGACTGCTTGCCCACAGGCCTGTCAGCAGAGCCCGGTGCTTGTGGGGCCTCCGGGGGGTGGACCGGGTGTCCCCAGCACAGTGACTGGAACGGCGATAAGGACGCTGACTCTCCACAGCCACCCCGGACCTGTCTGTACCTGAAGGGCCCGTCTCCCGTCCACCCCACCCCCACCCGCTCAGCCCGGGCCCTATCTCCTGCCTGCATCAGCCTCCAGACCTGTCTGCCTGCCTCCGGCCTGACCCCCCGCCCTCCCCGCCCCACGGGATCTCTCCGAAATGTAAACACGTCCCGTCACCTGCCCAGGCCTTAGGCAAGCGATGGCTCTTTGGCACCAAAAGCGAAGTCTGGAGAGATAATCACAGCAGCCGAAGACTTAGCCCAGGCCAGTTTGTTTAAAAATATATTTTATTTATTTTTACAGAGAGGAAGGGAGAGGGACAGAGAGCTAGAAACATCCGTGAGAGAGAAACATCGATCAGCTGCCTCCTGCACACTCCCTGCTGGGGATGTGCCCGAAACCAAGGTACATGCCCTTGACCCGAATCGAATCTGGGACCCTTCAGTCTGGAGGCCGATGCTCTATCCACTGAGCCACACCGATGAGGGCAGCCCTGTCCAGTTTTGCTCAGCGGTTAGAGCGTCAGCCCACAGGCTGAAGGGTCTCAGGTTCGATTCCGGTCAAGGGCATGCACCTCGGTTCCCGGCCTGTGGTCAGGCGAGTGTGGGAGGCAACCCATCGACGTGTCTGTCCCACATCGGTGTTTCTCTCTCTGTGTGTCTCCTCTCTCCCACTCTTTAGAAATCAGTGGGGAAAATGCCCTCAGGTGAGGACGAACGAACACACACAGGAAAAGGACGAGGACTCCTGACCGGGGAAATGTGCCTCCCGGTGCCGGCCCTTTCCCTCGCTGGCCCCCGCGCCCTCCACGCTGCCCGGAAAAAGATTAAGAATGTGATGAGCCGAACCCAGTGTGGCTCAGAGGATAGAGCGTCGGCCTGTGGACCGAAAGGTCCCGGGTTCGATTCCGGTAAAGGGCATGTACCTTGGTTGTGGGCACATCCCCGGTGGAGAGTGTGCAGAAGGCAGCTGGTCGATGATTCTCTCTCATCGATGTTTCTAGCTCTCTATCCTTCTCCCTTCCTCTCTGTGAAAAAAAAAAAAAAAAAAATCAATAAAGCCGAAACCGGTTTGGCTCAATGGATGGAGCGTCGGCTTGGGGACTGAAGGGTCCCGGGTTTGATTCCGGTCAGGGGCATGTACCTTGGTTGCGGGCATATCCCCGGTAGGGGGTGTGCAAGAGGCAGCTGGTCGATGACTCTCTCTCATCGATGTTTCTAACTCCTATCTCTCTCCCTTCCTCTCTGTACAAAATCAATAAATTAAAAAAAAAAATACTTAAAAAAAAAAGAAGAAGAATGTGATGCGCTCACCCGAAAGCAGAAAGCAGGTTTTGTACTTGGGACACGGGCCCATACCCAAGTCTCCGTGTGAAAGCAAACGATGGTTAAGCCGTTGAGCCGGTCACTGAACTGCACAGGGAGACGTTAGGCCTGGTTTGGTCCATCACACTCGCTCCGGGGTCACCCCCCAGCGCCAGGCTGGGCCGGAGGCGGGCACAGAGCCATGAGCGGCCCAGGCCCTCAGGGTCCTTCCCCACAGACCTCCGCCCGGCCTCGCCCCCCAGCCTGTCCCCAAGTTCACCTGTGAGCCTCGGCCCACGGCACCGATCAGCCCTGACTCTGGAGGCGGGACTCCTGCTTTTTGGCAAATACACGGTAAGGGCTGCTGGTCTTCAGACTTTGCTGGATGGACCCCTTGGTCTAGGACCGTGGTCGGCAAACTGCGGCTCTCGAGCCACACGCGGCTCTTTGGCTCCTGGAGTGCGGCTCTTCCACAAAACACCACGGCCTGGGCGAGTCTGTGTTGAAGAAGTGGCATTAGGAGAAGTTTACGTGTAAAAAACGTGGCTCTCCAAAGAAATGCCCATCGTTGTCCTGTTGGTGTTTGGCTCTGCTGGCTCATGAGTTTGCCGACCACGGGCCCAGGAGGGCCCATTCCGTGGCTCGCGTTTTGGAGTCAGACATGGCCCGTGGCGGGATCACCGGGAAACTTTCCTGGGAAACCGAGCCAACAGGCCGTCTCCACGTGGGAAATGGAAACGATAACTTTTCAAAGTGCCTTTGTCTCCGGCCCTGGAACTTGGCCCGGCTAAGACTCCTTGCCATGTCTCTGCGCGGGGGTGGGGTGGGGGGTGAAATTCTTACGCTGAAAGGCACTTCCTCCTGCGATTGTATCACCTTCCCGCCTTTGTCTCATCGCGCCCGGATCACAGCCGCGTTTCTCCGTCTTTTCCACGCACACATGGAAGCCTCACACACAGCCCCTTTGTTCTGCGGCCGGGCTCTGCCCGCAGCCCGGGCGTGGTTTGGGGTCTCAGAGAGCACCCTGCCCCCAGGCTCCCTCCCCGGCAGCCGGGTCTCAGCCCACTCTGCCCTGTGGACTTCTAAAACCTTCCTGCGTTCCGATGAGCTCGTCCATTTAGAGTATTTTGTTTTAATTAAGCCCATCTTCAGAGACGTGGCTTTGGCCAAGAATGTGCCTTCTCCTGTACAGACGGCGATATTTACAGCTCAGAAACCGAGCCATTAGAGGGGCAGCACGTCCACCGTGCGGTGGTCTGAGCTCACGGGCAGCCGGAGGGGGAAGGGCCTGACCACGAGGGCAAGGCCAGGCACAGGAGCATGTTGCTTCTTCTTCTTCTTCTTCTTCTTCTTCTTCTTCTTCTTTTTTTTTTTAAAAATATATTTTATTGATTTTTTACAGAGAGGAAGGGAGAGGGATAGAGAGCTAGAAACATCGATGAGAGAGAAACACTGATGAGCTGCCTCCTGCACACCCCCCACCGGGGATGTGCCCACAACCAAGGTACAGGCCCTTGACCGGAATCGAACCCGGGACCTTTCAGTCTGCAGGCCAACGCTCTATCCGCTGAGCCACACCGATTCCGGCAATATGTATATATATTCACTTCAGGGAGGAAGGGGGAGGGAGAGGGAGACAGAACCTCAGTGAGGAGAGAGAATCCTCAATGGGCTGCCTCCTGCTGGCCCCACCCTGGGCATCGAGCAAGAAACCCGGGCCTGTGCCCTGCCCGGGAACCAGTCATGGCCTCCCGGTTCAGAGGGTGATGCTCAACCGCTGAGCTGCACGGGCCGGGCTCTGGGGTTTTCTGGGGACACTCAGTCCTCCAGGACAGGCAGACGCCAGGCCTGCGGCTGAGCGTGTCTGTTATAAACCCCACACCCTGAGGCGTCCCTCTCGCTGAGGCGCCCGGGGTGCAAGGAGGCCGGCCTGGCAGGCGGAAATGGAAACGTCCAGCGCCCGGCGCCCTGTCCCTCCGGGGGCGTCCCATTGTGTCCCGTCCACCCTTCCTGCTCCCCCGGAAGAGCACCTGCGGCTGCAACTAAGACAGAAGTCACCGGAGCCCAGTGTCACCGGGGACGCGGGGACACGGGACGGACAGGCGGCCCCCAAACCGCCTCCCGGTCAACCTCAGCCTAATTCTTCCTCATCAGACATTTCTCTAAACGGTTCCTTTTTCCTGTTTATCCTTTCTCTGGCTGGGAACGGACCGGAGGCCCGTGAGCAGCCGCTGGGGCGGTTAGAGGTGCCCCGGGGAGACAGCGGCCGGACGACAGCGGAACGTGTCACTCGTGCGTCTCCGGGAAAACCGGGTTCCCGGGAAGCAGGCTCCGCCGAGCAGCCGATCCGCAGCTCCCTGCGGGCGGGCCCGCCCGACCCCGGGCCCGCGGGCCTGGTCCCCTGCTGTGGGGTCGGGCGCGGGCCCGGGAGCCACGGGCTTCTGGAAGCCAGCCTTCCTGCCACCCTCTCTCCACAATCTGGTTCTGAATAATGGATTCTCCCTCTAATGGCCCGGCCTCTGGCGGGGGCTGGTGGGCCAGGCCAGAGCACACGTGGCTTTCTTCTCTTTCCTCTCGTTCTAATCACAACCCCCCATCCCCCCTCCACCCCTCCCAGCTGAGGCTCCTTCTCAGAAACCCAGCAATTAGCAGAGGAAGCCAGCGTCCCGCCAGCTCTTCGTTCAGAGACGCGTTGTAAATAATTCACCCGGCCGGGCTGCTCAGAGAGCCGTGGCCGCGGTGCCCGGGCGGGGGGCGGGGAGCGCGCTCTCCTGGGTCCCGAGCCCATTCACAAGCCCAGGAAGCACCGCCGCCTCCGCCGCCGCCACTGCTGCTTCTCCATTAGCGGGAGGAGCTGCCGCCGAACACTTAGAGGGAAACCACAGCCAGTCGCTTCCCTGCACTCACACCGAGGCCGTCCCGGAGCGTCCGGTGAGGCCCAGGAGGGCGTTTCCCCCCCTCACAGGCCACCAAAGGCTGCCACCGGCCTCCTCCAGGGGGTGGGGTGTGTGTGAAGTGGGATGTATTTAACCCCCTGCCCATCGAGGGGGAAGGGTGTGGGGCTGTGGTCACAGCTCAGGTTCAGCTCTCCGCGAGAACCGGCAGGGAGCAGAGGTGCCTGGGTAGTTTCCCTCCCTTCCTCTTTTTCTTTCTGTCCCTCCCCACCCCACCGCCTCTTTCTTTCAACTGGAGTGAAGTTCACCTATATATATAAAAGCCCAGCAACCAGAACGGCGGGACGACCAGAAGGACCGGTGGCACTGAGGCGCACTGCAGCAGCCAACCAGCCTGATCCGGGCCCTGATAGGCCCTCCACCCTGATCGGGGTGGGGCCAGCCAGCCAACCACCCCGATGGGCCCCCCGCGTCAGGGCTGGACCCTGCCCATGCACGAATTCGTACACTGGGCCTCTAGTATAACATACAATGAGCCACTTTAAATATATATTTTATTGATTTTGTACAGAGAGGAAGGGAGAGAGATAGTTAGAAACATTGATGAGAGAGAGTCATCAATCAGCTGCCTCTTGCACACCCCCTACTGGGGATGTGCCCGCAACCAAGGTACATGCCCTTGACCGGAATCGAACCCGGGACCCTTCAGTCCCCAAGCCGACGCTCTATCCACTGAGCCACACCGGCTTCGGCTACAGTGAGCCACCTTAGTACCAGGGCAGATGAGTGTACGATTCCACTTGTAAGAGGTGCTTTCAGGGGTCGGAGCCGTAGAGACAGAAGGTAGCTGCGGGGATCTGGGGCGGGGGAGGAGGGGCCAGTGACTCACCGGGACGGAGCTCCGGGTGGGGAACACCGGACTGGACCCTGGGAAGCGTGTAAGATGGTAAATGTAGATTCTCATGTTGATTCGGCCACAGGAATCTCTATGCAGCGAAAAAGCCAACCGTCTGACTGTGCCTCACGCGCTGGCATTTGGCACCCCGCCCCACGCTGGTTCCATTTCCGTCTCCTCCGAGGGAGCTTCACACCGGGAGCAGCCGCGCCTCATTCCGCCGCGCCCGCCCGCCTCGGGTCTGCGCACTCCGGGTTCCAGACGCGGCACGCAGACATGGCCTGCCGCTCGGGGCCTGGTGTCTGCCTTCTCCCGGGTGATGGCTGGGGGCTCGGCCACAGCGTAGCACCTGTCGGGGCCCGTTCCTTTCCACGGCTCAGTCCTCGGCGGGAGGACTCGGCCACGTTTCTCACCCGCTGGTGGCCACGCGGACGTTGCCACAGCGGCGGCTGCGGACGGTGCTGCGTGGCCGGTGCCACGGGCCTGGCCGGCCCTCGTGGCGTCGTGGGCAGCTTTCGGCTGGGTCCTTCCCTCCTGGCCCGGAGGCCGCCGCCGCCCCGCCCCATGGCAGGCGGGTCCTGCGTGGCCCCCGGCAGCCTGTGGGACCGGCAGCGCCTCTTGGGGAACCTGCCGGGTGACAGGCTCAGAGGTCACGGCGTGCAGTGGCCGCCGGCAGTGAAGGAGCTGCCAGGCGGGAGCCTGGAATGCGGACGGGCAGTGCCGCCTGCACCCGTGCTCTAGGAGCCCCGCCGGAGGGAAAAGCCCAGCCCGGGAGGGCCCGGCGCCCCCGAGTCCATCTCCCTGAGTCACCTTCTGGGGAGCTCACTGCAGGTCTTGCCTCCACTTTAGTGTGGGCAGGCGTGTAAGGCCAACGTGGGCAGGCATATAAGGTGTGAGAAGGCATGTAAGGTGTGAGGAGGCATGTAAGACGTGGGCAGACATGTAAGACATGGGCAGACATGTAAGGCATGGGCAGACGTGTGAAGTGTTGGCAGGCATGTAAGGTGTGGACAGGCATGTAAAGTGTGGACAGACGTGTAAGGTGTGGGCAGGCGTGTAAAGTGTGGGCAGGCGTGTAAGGCATGGGCAGGTGTGTAAGGCGTGGGCAGGCGTGTAAGGTGTGGGCAGGCATGTAAAGTATGGACAAGCGTGTAAGGCATGGGCAGGCGTGTAAGGCGTGGGCAGGCGTGTAAGGCGTGGGCAGGCGTGTAAAGTGTGGACAGGCGTGTAAGGCGTGGGCAGGCGTGTAAAGTGTGGACAGGCGTGTAAGGCATGGGCAGGCGTGTAAGGTGTGGGCATGCAGCGCAGCCTGCCTGGGTCTGCTGAGGTGCTGTCACTCAAAACAAACAAACAAAAGAAGACCTGGTCTCGGGCCGCCTGGACACGTCCTCCGAGAGCGAGGTCGGGCGAAGGGAGGGGCCCGCGGGCTTCCCGCCCCGGCCGGTTACAGAGCCGCCCCCTCGGGACCCCACAGCTCTTCCCCGCGGGAGTGACAGCCACACCCGGAACCGTTAACGGGGGCAGCCCCGCGCACACAGCACGCCCCGGGCTCTGCCCGCAGGACCTCCGGCTCATTCCAAAGCCTCTGCGTCACCCCGAAGGAGACCCACACCCACGGCACAGCCTCGCCCAGCCCAGCCCCTGGGCCTGAAAACCCAGCCGCCCGGGGAAGCTGCCTGCCCGCTCCCCCTCACTGTGGGCGGGGCTCAGCGGGACAGCCCGCGTGGCCCGGGCTGAGGGGCGGCCTGGGAACCCGGAGGTCACGGCTCCTCCCCGGTCAGGCACCTGCCAGGGCTTGCGGGCTCGGTACCCAGGGTGGGGCGTGCAGGAGGCAGCTGGTCAATGGGTTTCTCATCACTGATGTTTCTGTCTTTCCCTCTCCCTCTCCCTCTGACATCAATAAGAATATATTTAACACACACACAACAACAACAGCAACAACGAGACAGACAGGAAGAGAAGGTGGGTGGACGGTGAGGGCGGGGACTCCCAGGGCGTGTGCGGTCCTCGGCGTGTCTGGAATGTGTACATGTTGGTAAGGAGGCTGCCTGGTGCTGACAGCAGAGGGGAGGAGCGGGAGGAGCGGGGACAGGCCGCTCTGCCCTCTGCGCGTGTGCTCTCAGGAGAGTTAGTTTCCCTGAGCCTCCTGGTCAGGTTCTGGGGGTGCTCCCCGGCAGGTTTGAGGGTGCTCAGCACTGAAGCCGGCACACAGTGGGTGCTTAAAGGTAGTGATGATAGCCAGGCTCGGGTGGCTCAGTGGTTGAGGTCTTGAAACAGGAGGTCACGGTTCGATTCCCGGTCAAGGGCACATGCCCAGGCTGCGAGCTCGATCCCCAGTAGGGGGTGTTGTGCAGGAGGCAGCTGATCAGTGACTCTCTCTCATTATTAATGTTTCTATCTCTCTCTCCCACTCTCTTCTTTTCTGAAATCCATAAAAATATATTTTCAACAAATGTCTATAAAGGTAGTTACTGTACCTGGTATCTGTTCTGTGATGGCAATGGGGGGTAAGGATGGTGGTGAGGATGGTGGTGGGGATGGTGGTGGGGATGGTGGTGAGGATGGTGGTGGTGATGGTGGTGAGGATGGTGATGGGGATGGTGGTGGGGATGGTGGTGAGGATGGTGGTGGGGATGGTGATGGTGGAGAGGATGGTGGTGAGGAAGGTGGTGGTGATGGTGGTGAGGATGGTGGTGGGGATGGTGATGGTGGTGAGGATGGTGGTGGTGATGGTGGTGGGGATGGTGGTGAGGATGGTGGTGAGGATGGTGGTGAGGAAGGTGGTGGGGATGGTGGTGGGGATGGTGGTGGGGATGGTGGTGAGGATGGTGGTGAGGATGGTGATGGTGGTGAGGATGGTGGTGAGGATGGTGGTGAGGAAGGTGGTGGGGATGGTGGTGGGGATGGTGATAGCGATGGCGATGGTGATGGTGATGAGGATGGTGGTGAGGATGGTGATGGTGGTGAGGATGGTGGTGAGGATGGCGATGGTGATGGCGATGGTGGTGAGGATGGTGATGGTGGTGAGGATGGTGGTGAGGATGGTGTTGGGTTGTCTGTGGAGGTGCCCCCGGGGCCTGTCCTTACCCCAAGTCCAGGAGAGGAGAGAGGGAGAAGCAAAGGCCGAGGAGAGACGCTGGGAGGGATCGGCCTACGCCAAGGAGAAAGAGGGAGAAGCAAAGGCCGAGGAGAGACGCTGGGAGGGATCGGCCTACGCCAAGGAGAAAGAGGGAGAAGCAAAGGCCGAGGAGAGACGCTGGGAGGGATCGGCCTACGCCAAGGAGAAGCCTGAAGCCTGTCAGTAGCTTGGAGGCTGCTGTCCCGGCGCCCCTGTCCGGGGGCTGTGTCCATGGCACGGCCCAGGGTGCCTGTTTCTTTTCTCCTGGGGACTCCGAGGCTGCGGAGGGTGTGAAAGGCCGTGACCGTGACCGAGGGCCCAGCCAGCAGCCCCACGGCTTCTGCTGAACCAGCAGGCCATCAGGTGACCCAGCAGAAACATGGTTTGCGTGTCCCCCAGATCTTGCACAGGGGGGGGGGGGGGAGGGGAGGATGGGAGGAGGAAGGATGAGAGGATGGGGGGGAGATGGGAGGACGGGGGCATGGGGGGGTGGGGGGAAGAACGGGAGGATAGGGGGACAGGGGGGACGGGAAGAACAGGGAGGATGGGAGGATGGGGGGGAGATGGGAGGACGGGGGGATGGGGGGATGGGGGAAGAATGGGAGGATAGGGGGACGGGGGGACAGGGGACGGGGGAGGAGGGGAGGACGGGAGGATGGGGGGGAGATGGGAGGACGGGGGGATGGAGGGATGGGGGGAAGAATGGGAGAACAGGGAGGATGGGGGGACAGGGGACGGGTGGACGGGGGGATGGGAGGATGGGAGGATGGGAGGACAAGAGGATGAGGGGAGATGGGAGGATGGGGGGATGGGGGGATGGAGGAAAGAACGGGAGGATAGGGGGATGGGGGGACGGGGGGGCACGGGGGACGGGGAGAACAGGGAGGATGGGAAGACGGAGGGATGGGGGGACAGGGGACGGGGGAGGAGGGGAGGATGGGTGGACAGGGGATGGGAGGATGGGAGGATGCGCGCTGGTGGCCGCCTGTTTTCCTGTGCGGAACCAGTTCCTCAGCAGCCCGGCAGCATCTGCCATTCCTTCTGCTGCCAGGAGCCGGGCTGCCTGGGAGGCGGGGCCCTCCCTCCCTCAGGCCCCCGAGCGAGCGGCCTCCCCTGGGAGATAAAAGGTCCGTGTCCTGGCGCCGCGGACACAGTGACCGGGACGGCGGCTCCAGGCAGCGGCGTTCATTCTCTGGGCGCTCTGGGGGCGGCGTCTGATATCTAGGTGTGGCCAGGCCCCCGGTGCCTCCCCGTGGCCTCCGGGCTGGTGTCCTTGGCCGGCAGCATCGCATTCCCTGGGTGTCCTCTCCCCGCCGCCTCAGGAAGCCCGTCCTTGGATCTAGGGCCCCCCTTCCCCGCGGTGACCCCCTATCGCCTCACCATGTCTGTGAGGACGCCGCCCCCACATGCAGGCACGTTCGGAGGGTCTGGGGGGCTGTTCACCTCAATGTGTAAACAAAACCCCAAGTGACAGCAGTGACCCCCAAATCCTCAGTGACCCCCAAAACCTGACTCGCAGAAGCAGAGTCAAAGCCGGGCCACCCTGTCCCCTCCTTCCCCTTTAAGAGCCACCACAGGCTGTGGGGTCTTTTCCGCCAGGTTAAGACGTTTGCAGCTCCCTGTGCCCCTTCCCCGGGCAGTGTGGGGTGGCCCCCTCCCCCCGAAAAGGCAGGGACCTTCAGAGACCAGGTCAGACCTCCCAGGGGAACCCAGGAAAGGACTGCCCTCGTCCCAGGCAGGTGGGGTGGAAGTCTGGGTTCTCCCCGGCCCCTGTGGACATCTGGTTCAGGGGAGGGGCCCCTCCGTGTTGCTGAGAAGAGAGCAAAGTTCAGCCCCCGCGCCCCCTCGTCGGGCCTCTGCTGATCCCTCCTGGCTGGGAGGGGCTGGGTGCTCCCTTACTGCCCCCCACATGGCCTCCCGGGGACCACAGGGGCAGGTGGCCTTGCCTCTCCTTGGGCTCAGAGCCCTCTCTGGACCGCCTCCTGCAGCAGCCACGGGGGAGGGAGAGGGCCCGCCTGCCTGGCTGCCATGAGTCCGCCTTCCCTGCCTTCTCTGACCCTGACAGTCCCGGTGAGAGAGAGGGGCCTGGGCACCCCTTTCAGCTGGAGGAGGGGGAGGTCCAGGCGCCCGCCCCCCTTCTGCGGACACGAGGGCACAGAGACGTGAGGCCACTTGCCCAGGCCACCCAGTCCGGGCAGGGAGGGGCCTGCACCGTCAGCCACCAGAGGCGTGCGGGCTGGGATGGTCAGGGCGGGGACCTCACGGCCTTCCGGGGGACTCTGTGGCCTCCGACACAGATAGAGCCGCCCTGACCTTGTGGCTGGCTCTCGCCGTCGTTTACCGGACACAGTGGGACCGCCGGCCCCGCAGCTCCGTGGTGGATGCCGCGCGGCCACCCGGCGGCTGGCTGGGAGCGCGCCGGTCAGAGGCCCGTGATCGCAGACAGATGTTCTGTGTCCTCCTGCTCATCACTTTCACCCTTTTTCCTTTTTAATTGTCCGTCCGAGAGGACGCTCTGCCCCCTGACAGAGTGGCCTGGTGGCTTAGGCTGCGCGTAGGAAGGGGATGTTTCTCAGCGGGACAAAAGGAAATATGTGTGTGTTTAGTAGGCCAGGGACCTGCTACACAAATGAAGAACCAGGTAAAAAAAAAACCACCACCCAGCTTTAGAGCACTACTTGTATGAAGTAACTCTTAATAAGGAGGCCGCTTCGCGTGGGGGCAATGCTTTTCTCCCGAAGGCGAGGAGCTTGGCCTGGCGGCCAAATCACTTTTCCCGCGTTTACCACCCATGAGGACCGTGGCCGCTTTTGTTCTTGCAAAAGCCCTCAGAGTCACTAATGAATCTAAAAGGAGCGGAGCTGCCCTGGGTCACGTGAGGCAGAGGCCTGATGACAACTGCAGGGGAGGGGGGCGCAGAACGGAGGCGGCGCTGGGAGGACGCCGCGTCTGGACTTTTGAAAATGTAATGCATATGGGACCTGACACTTGGACCGGCCGGGCGGAGAGCGATGGTCTGCACAGGATCATCTCCATCCCAGCGAGATGTGTTCTGTCCGAGAGGAAATTAGATTTCAGAACACATTGCTCTCCTTTCATGGCCGTGGCGCCTTCCCCGGGCCAGACCAGACCCCCAAGCAGATGTGAGGGATTCGTCAAGGCTCCGTCTGCCAGCGGCCACTGCGGCCTGTGCGTTTCCTGAGACGGCATCCGGTCTGGGCAGGGTCCGGGAGCAGCTGGGGCGGCCTCTCCCCAGACAACCAGGAAGACACGGACCTCAGCAGGTGGTTCTCTTTGTCTTTAAACAAATATTTTTATTGATGTCAGAGAGAAAACGAGAGGGGGAGAGAGAGAGAGAGACATCAATGAGGGGAGAGAATAATGGATCGGCTGCCTCCTGCAGGCCCCACACCGGGATCGAGCCCGAAACCCAGGCATGTGCCCTGACCGGGAGTCGAACTGTGACCTCCTGGTTCACGGGTCCATGATCAGCCACTGAGTCACAAAGGCCAGGCTCTAACCAGGAAGTATTTAATACCCGTGATCTTGGGGTGATGTCTCCTGCATGAATTGTTTTCCTAAAAAAATGTACTTATAAAGCTTTCAACCTCTGAGTCAACCACTCATAGCTGGGTATAAAGTGAGTGCCTACCTTGGTGGATAGCTAGGATTTAAAACAAACAAACAAAACAAAACATTTTATTGATTTTTTTACAGAGGAAGGGAGAGGGAGAGTTAGAAACGTTGATGAGAGAGAGACATCGGTCAGCTGCCTCCTGCACACCCCCTACTGGGAATGTGCCCACAGCCAAGGTACATGCCATTGACCGTAATTGAACCTGGGACCCTTGAGTCCACAGGCCAATGCTCTATCCACTGAGCCACACTGGTTAAGGCGATAGCTAGGATTTGATGTTCCTGTATGTGAGAGCAACCTGCCTGTGAGCCGATGAGGTGACTTTTCCATTAGATATCAATTCACTGGAGTAGTGAAGGTCTTGAGGTCTTCCATTTCTCCACTGGAGTGCAGACATGGCACTGAATGCCCTGTTCTCCCAACATGTTTGCAGGCTTTGTCGAAATGGAAGCTCAGGGTTAGCTGTGGGGATAATACCACATTCTGTCTACAAATCACTGGGCTGTGCTTTCTTCTGATGGAAACTAAGCAATTTTCAGATTCAGACTCTGAGAGAGGCACCAATGGATCACATCCCAAGGAACCTAAAGAATTCAGAACCGACACTGAAAAGCATTTATAATCCACAGTATCGAAGCTCCAGTCTCACAGCATCGAGTTCTGCCCTGGCCGGGATGTCAGTTGGCGAGAGAGAGCGCTGTTTCCGATACAGCAGCTGCCACGAGGTGCACGCATGCTATCGTTTTTCTCAGTAAGCACAGCGCTATCTCCAAGACTGCCAATCGGACGGAATCAGACCGGGGAGCCACATCTCACCCTCCATCTCCCCACGCTCAGGCCCATTTTCAGTTGCCTGCTTGTCACATAAGCTGCTAAACATCTTATCTGCATGCGAACTGTGTGTGTGTGTGTGTGTGTGTGTCGGGGGGAGGGGTGTTCAGAAGCTGGGCAGTTTTAATTCTTGGGATTATCAGGACACTGGCTTCTTGGGAATCATCCCACAACCCCGGACAAAAAGGTGAAAACTGTCCGCTTTGATGAAGGACAGCAGGATCCTCCCACTCCCTGGACCACTGGTAAATACGAAACAGTTGCTGGAAAATTATGTTAGAGGTGAATTAGCTCCCCCATTACAGTGTTTTCTTTTCTTTAATGCAATTTGGTTCAAGCAGAGAGAACAAAAAGGCTGGGCGGCGGGAGCTGCCGGAAGCGGGCTGTGCGGGGAGACAGGGGGTTCACGGCAGACGGGGAGCAGGGGTGAGCCGAGGCCTTCTGTCCGGGAGGCCTGCGCCCACTGAACTCAGAGCTCCTTCTGCACCGCAATCCGGGGCAGCTGGCAGCTTCCCAAGGGAGCGGGGAGGGAAGCTGCGAGGGCATCTGAGGCCACACAGGCCGGCGCCTGCGGAGCGGGGTGCCCCCCCGCCCCGGGCCGCCGGGCGGGGGGCCCCGTGATGCCGCTCGTTAGAGAGCCTTTCCCGGTGTCCATCTGAAAGCGCGCTCCTCGCCGCAGAGCAGCGCCTCCATCATCCCTCCGAGGGCTGCGGGGCTGGGATGGCTCCGAAAACAAATCGGAGCCGCAGGAGGAAGGCCTGACTTTGGAGGACGCGCGCGCCTGGACCTTTCCTCCGGAGCGCACGTGCGAGGAGGGCCCCAGGCCGCCGCGGGGTGCGGCGTGGGCGCCCCGGTGCCCGGCCCCCGCGGCCGGCCCCAGGCCGCTCCCGGGCGCGGGCCGGGCAGGTGCCCACGCGCGGGCGCCCGGCCGGCCTTCAGGGGGCGCGTCTCCGCGGCGCCCGCCGGGACCGGGAGGGCAGGGCGTGGCCGCGCGGCGAGGCCCCGCCCACCGCGCCCCGAGGGGCGGGGCCTGCGCGTCACGTGACGGCGGCGCCCAGCGCGAGCGCCCCGCCCGCGGGAGGAGTCCGGCCGCGACCCGGCCGCGCGCTGCTGGAGCCCGGCCGCCCGCGCTGCCCCCGGCGCCCCCGCCCGCCCCTCCGCGCCGGCCCCGGGCTCGCGGCAGCGGGAGCGGCCTCAAGATGGACGAAGACGGCGGCGGCGGCGGCGAGGGCGGCGGTGAGTGCCGGAGGCGTGGCCGGCCGGCTGGAGGCCTGGGTGGGGCTCGCGGGCGCGCGGGTCCGAGGTCGGGGGTCGCGGGCCCCGGAGCGCCGAGGGGGACGGGGTCGGTCCCGGCAGCGCGGGTGCCGGCCGGCGACCGCCCGGGCCGCGGCGCTCCGGGCCGGGCGACCGAGCGGAGGAGGGTCCGGGCTCCGGGCTGCGGGGCTCCGGGAGGGCCGGGCGGGGCGCCGGCGGGGGCAGCCGCGGTCGCGGCCGGGCTCGGGGTCCCTCTCCGCGGGCCGGGCGCCCGGGGCGACCTCCCGCCTCCTGTCACCGGGGCGTCCACGCCCTCGGAGCCGCCGCCGGGCGCCCTGAGCCCGACCCGCGTGGGGCGCGCAGCCCGGGCGGGGGCCGGAAAGTTTGGGGGGACCTCGGGGTGCGGGCGGGCGGGCGCGGGACGGGGCTGGGAGCCCTGACATCGCCGGGGCGGGGGTCCGAGCGGCGGGCGGGCGCTCGCCTCGTCTGAAGCGGGACCCGCGGCCGAGTCGACGGAGCCCGAGTCCGGAGCGGGGACCCCTTCACCCCGAACACCCCCCCGGCGCCCCGTCTCCTCCGCGTTCGCTGTGAGTCCCGGGGGGACACGGAGGACGGGGTGTCCCGAGGCGAGTTTCCCTTTAAAGAGGCCAAGGTGCCGGTGGGGTGGTCCTTGTTTTGGGGGGCACAGGGGCCCCCCGCAGGGTTACCGGAGGACCCCAAGGTGAGGATCTCCTCCCGCTGACGGACCGGCCCCAGCGCCCCTTTAGTGAGGGGGCGTTCGGCAAAACCCTAATTACAGGCCCAGCCGCCGGCGCGTCACCGCCCGGCCCGGAGCGGCGGCGGGTCCGGGCGCGGGCCTCCTGCCTCCGGGGCCGTGCCCCGAGCACGCGGCCCGCGGGGAGGAGCGGGCCCGGGGCGAGCTGGGGCCGGAGAGTAGGGGACACGGGGGAGAAGCCATGGGCCTCGGAGGCCAAGCAACCCGCCGGCTGGTGCCTTTGGGTGTGTGTGTGTGTGTTAGGGTGACTTTTAGTGCTGTTTATAGATTTTTAAAAAGTTTTGTGGTGTTGGACAAACACTTCCTTAAAAAAAAATTTATTTTTCTTTTCTTTTTCTAAAAACGTATAAAGTTTTATTTGTGCAAGGTGCTCAGTCTCAGGGCCTGCGGCCAGTCCTCAGCCAGCCTTGGCTGGGAAAGGCTGGGGAGTGTGTGTGTGACCTGGGTGGTGGCACCGCCTCCTGGGAATCCGGATTCCAGAATAAAAACATGCACTGGCTCCCAAGTTTAAAACATGATGTGATGTCCCTCTCCGCTTTTATTTTCCAATTCTGGTTGGTATTTAGCATTGTGTGTTTGTGCCAGGTGTACAGCGCGGAGGTGAGACAGGCACGTACTTTACAAAGCGGCCCCTTGGTACTGCTAGTGCCCACCTGGCCCGGACTTGGTTGCTAGCTCTGACCGCGTTGTACTAAGCAGACTCTGTTCCCTCCGGCAGTTCTGTTCGGAGATCTTTCTGGCTCTGAGTGAGTCAAGGAATACAGGGGCTTGGAAGGAAAAGGAGGTTTAAAGATGGAGAAAAGTGAGCCGGTGGGCCCAGAAGTTTATCGGCCTTAGTCCTGTAACAAAGGGTGGCGTTCAGTATCAAAAGCCTGAAGACTGTCTTTGGGCGTTCGTATCTCCTCCGGGAATACAATCTTGGAATTCAGAAGTACTTCCTGTGTGGAGATGTGCATTGCGCGCTAACAGCAGAAAATTGAAGCAGCATTGCCAGTAGGAGACGATGAGGTAGATTGTGGGACGTTTATTGGATGAATTATTTTACAACCATTAAAAAATAAAGCATTTTGCCCTAACCGGTTTGGCTCAGTGGATAGAGCGTCGGCCTGCGGACTCAAGGGTCCCAGGTTCGAATCCGGTCAAGGGCATGTGCCTTGGTTTCGGGCACAGCCCCAGTGGGAGGTGTGCAGGAGGAAGCTGATCGATGTTTCTCTCTCATCGATATAGCTAACTATCCCTCTCTCTTCCTCTCTATAAAAAATCTATAAAATGTATATTTAAAAAAATAAAGCAGTTTTATATGTTATGGTCTAAACAGTGTAAAAATGGTGATACCATGTTTTATTTACTTAATTTTTGTATTCAAGCTTCTGAAGGATGTGTATTACTTTGAAATTTGAACGAAAGAACTTATAAAAAATGTTCCCTGCAGTAGAAAAGGGTCTGATTATTTAAATGTGTGATTTAATTCACCTCATGGAACAGTCCAGAACGAACAGGTAACTTATTGATTGTCTACTAAGGTGGCAGGCAGCATGCTCGGGCCTGGAAAACAACCCCTAATCTCTACCGGAACGGAGTATTGGGCTCTTTCTTCCTTGCATTATGGAAGACACTTAAAGATATGTTTGGGATAGTCTTGGGATAAGTAGGTTTTTGAATAAGTGATTATTGTATGATTTAGTTGTGCTCAAATATAACTCTTGATTACTGGAGGGTTTGACATTAACACACTTCTTTCCATTTCTTTAGTTATTACTACCATTTATATTTCTAAAAAATGCTTTGCTTTAAAATCCATGTTTTAAGAAATAAAGTACGGCCTTCAGGAAGGCCATACAGTCATTGCCAGCTATGTGGAGCATCACTTTTTGGGGTGCATTTCAGAGTAACAGTCCGGCGCTGTTTAGGGAAGTCGGTCCCAGGTTGTTTACAGACGGGGAAATAATCTATCCCAGCAGCTACAGCAGGGGCGGCAGATAACCTGAAAGCTCGCTGTGCTGCTGGGCTGTGGGGTTGAAAGACTGTTTGAGAATGACTCCTAGATGCCTGTTCACAACGTAGGTCTGGTCCGGCGCATTATTATTTGTGCTTTGGGAGTGCGATAAGGAGAGGGAGGGTGGCATGAATGGCGGAGGCCGTGCCAGGGAGGAAGCGGGGGAATGAGATTACAGGCACACATTGTTGCTTACAGTTAAGGTATGGCCGCTCCGGGGGGCGTGGTGCCGTTCGGTTTTCCTACAACGGCCCTGGAGCTGTGCCCCTCCCCGGCAGGTGACTGGCCACTCGGGCTCGCTGCCAGCATCACGATGCTCCGTCCGGGCATCTGTCTGATGGACGTTCCTGAATGCTCCATCGGTGGCCCAGGAGGTGAAGACTTAGCTGGCTTTGCCCGCCCCACGCAGTCTGTAGAGAGGAGTAAGTCTGTGCCTCACTGAGAAGATGCTCGGCCTCACTCACAGAATAAATTACCACGAGGTTGGGGGCCGGTGTCACCTGTCCGGCAAGCGATAGCCCCCGGCCTCCGGCCCGGAAGCATCTGCTGGCCCCGGGAGTGCCAGTCAGTCCCAGCTTCTAAGGAGGCAGCGCCAGCCTGGGTCCCAGCCTGGGTCCTGCTGGCTCCGACCCCCGGCTGCCTCCCCCCCCCCGGGGGAGGGCCCGCCCTGCGGGCAGCGCTGCCCAGCCCCTTGGCCGCTGGCCTGGGGCCGGAGGAGGGAGAGCCCAGGTTCTCTGGGTGAACCCCGTATTGAAGGGGCATTGGGCAGCGGCTTTTAAAGTGGCAGGTGTGTCAGTCCTTTGGCCCAGCCGTCCCAGGTCTAGGAATGGAACCTGCAAGCATATTTGTCCGCGTGTGAGACACCACGGGGGCGAGACTGCTCCCTGCCTTGCTGGTGACAGTGCGGGCGGACAGTGGTGGAGGGCCCCCCTCAGGAAGCCGCCTGTAACCCTCCCTGTGCGCGGGCAGGTGGGAGCGGCGCGGGGAGCAGCCAGGAGCTCTGTGTGGATTCGTTAGGCAGAGAGACAGAGGCAAAGCGCAGGGAAATGTCCACTGTCTTTCTGCGCGAGAGAGAGGAAGTGCATGCAAATTCCCGGGAAAGGTATTCCAGGAACTATAACAGGGTTACCTGCTCGGCAGGGTGATAGGCACCGGGCAGGCGGGCAGGCGGGTGCAGAGGAAGCTTCTCGCCGTACGCTCTAAGTGCTTTTAAATAAAAAGAAGGTGCAGTCTGCCTTTACTTTCCCCCACAGACCGGTGGGAAGTCACAAAGACAGGGCCTGTGGTTTCGGCCGTGCATAGGAAATGGATCCCCATCGTTCAGAGCGCCCTGGCAGCGCTTGGAGAGCGAGCTTGGAGCGTTCTTTCCTGGAGGGTTTGCTTACTCAGAGGCATCGACAGCACCCGCCACTGCGGCCCTGGGCGTGGCACAGGGCCCGTTGTGAGCCGGGCAGGGGGATCGCCTGTGCACGCGGAGCTCCTGTGCAGATGGGAGACAGACAGGGAAGGTGGAAAATAACTGCACGTCGTGCAAAGCGTGCTGAGGGGACCCTGTGGGGCCGAGGGGAGCGTGAGGGTGGGTGGGCCTGGGGGCAGGAGAATTGGGCACAGCCGGCTGGCCAGCGAAGCCTGAGGAGGGTCTCTCAGGCGCAGCCTAAAGGGTGTAGTGCCGGGCGGAGGGCAGCACTGGGCTGGGGGAGCGCGTGTGTCAGAGGCGTGAAGCTTTGTGTGGCCTGAGCATGGGATGGGGGCGGGGGGGGGGGGGCGGGGGGCAGCCTGGGGCCACAGCAGGTGGTTTCAGTGAGAAGGAAGGTCTCCAGCTGGAGAAGGCATTTGATTACCTTTCAGTGACCGTAGCTAATATTTACATCCTGCTCTCCGTGTTGGGCTCCGTTCTGTGTGCTTTTCAGATTTTAACCTGTTCCCTCTTCAAAGGAACCCTCTTAGGTTCTTACTGCTGACAGAAAGAAGTGGAACACCAGGCATAGGGAAGCCAAGTGACCTGCTTCCAATTTCCCAGCCGGCAGGTGGGGGAGCTGAGATTCGAACCCAGGCCTTGGGGCCCCGGAGGCGTATTCTCAGCCACTGTGCACGCGGCCTCTTTATGAAGAGGTCCCGGCCGCTGAGAGGACAGCGGCTGGAGGAGGGGATGAGAGGACCTGGGCGCACCAGGGCGGAAGCGGGTGCTGGGGCTCAGCTGCGCGTCGTAGATGCTGTTTGTTCCTGGTAACTCCTGAAGGCTCCGCTGCCCTTGCCCCGTGTTGGACTTGAGTGTGGCCATGCGCTGTTGTCACAGACCGTGAGGTGAGCCTCAGCCTCGTTCCTTTGGCTGCGTGAAGGCCTGAAAGCCCGTCCGCGGCCTGTCTCCGGCCCCGAGGCGTGGGTTCCAGGTTTGCTTTCCGTTTCCCTAGCTACGGACAGATTGCTTCCTCCCTCGAAGCATCCTCGGCATGCTAATCGCTCTTGGCGTTGCCTCCCGAGTGAGAAGTGATGTGCTGTTTTAATTTGCACTGCCTTACGGGCGGCGGCGAGATGTATTTTTGGAGAATCAAATGGGCGCGACAGCTCGGAGGCCGGAGGTGAGGGGTGAGGGGCCCAGGCTTCCGGCTGCGTCTGCGTAGGCGGTGCTGGACGGGGAGGAGGAGGCCTCGGGGGGCCCACCTGCGCTTTTGTCAAGATGCCCCTGTTTTGTCCTCACTTTTGAAGGGTGTTTTCCCTGAGTGTGCGGTGGTAGGTAGGTGCTCTGACATGTCATTTCTTTGGCTTCCGGCTTCCGTTTCTGTTGAGAAATGAGCTATATGTCGTGTGTGTGTTTTTAAAGCAATTTTAATTTTTTTTGGTTAATCCTCACCTGAGGGTATTTTTCCATTGATTCTTAGAGAGTGGAAGGGGGAGGGAGAGACAGAGAGAAACATCGGTGTGAGAGAGACACGTAGATTGGTTGCCGCTGGCACGTGCCCGACCAGGGCTGGGGAACCTGCAACCAAGGTGCGCGCCCGGGACCGGAACGGAGTGCAGGACCCTTGGTCCTCGGGCGGGAGCTCTGTCCACTGAGCCACACCGGCCAGGGCTGCCTTGTTCTTTTGAGGGCATTGTGCCTGTGGCTTTCCACCGTGTGCCTGTGGCGCGTCCAGGCGTGGTTTCCTCTGAGCCTGTCCTGCTGGGGATCGGCTGGTGGTGGCTCTTCCTTGGGCAGCACCGTGACGAGACTTGCTCTGGCATTAGACCTGGAGTCCCCTTGGCCATCCTCTCTCCTTCTGTCACTTCTGCCACATTCCTTATCCTTTCTCCTCCCTGAACTCTCTCCTCATCACGTCCTGTCCGTCTCAGACTCCTGCTCCATTGCTCCATTCTCCACCCGACCCATGTTCCAGTCACTAACTTTCTCTCCAGCTCTGTCTCATCTGCTGTGAAACCTGGTGACTACGTTCTTAATTTCACTTACTGTCTTTTTCAGTTTTCTTAATTCTTTCCTGCTGAAAATTTTTATCTTGACAACCAATTTATTAATCACAATTATTGTAAAGTCTGTCTGATACTTACCTATTCTATTATCTATTTTACCCTTGGTTTTCATTCATATTATCTTGATTCTAGATTGCTGTCAAGCTGCTGCTGCTTTTTTATTTTATGTTTTTCAAATTTATTTTAGGCAGAGTGGAAGGGAGAGGGACAGAGAGATAAAAACAGCGACGAGAGAGAAACTGCAACCTGGGCATCGAGCCTGAAACCCAGGCCCGTGCCCAGACTGGGAATTGAACCAGTGACCTCTTGGTTCCTGGTCCAGTGCTCAGCAACTACTGAGCAACATGGCCGGGTGCCTGCTAAGCTTTAAATTGTCACAGTGTGTATGGAAGTTTGGAGAGAGAATTTGAGGCCCTGCTGTCTTCCTTAGAGAGCCTTCTGGCAGGCCGCTAAATAGGGAACTGTCACTTTAAAATTGTGAGGGTCGGGTTCCTTCTGGCTTACCCTTCTCCTAGGCTGTGGCTCTCCGGGGGTCCCAGCTCAAAGCCAAGGTGTCTCTGGGGCCTCTTCTGCTTGGCAGCCCGCCAACTCTAATTTCTGTGCCCCCCCCGCCGCCCCCCCCCGAGGGCTGCTGCGCACTCTGCTGCCGCCCGGACTCCCCGCCACTGGCCGGTGCTCAGCTTTCTGAGCTCCCATCTCCGCTGCGGGTCGGCAGGGTGCTGAGGAGGAGAGGGCTCCGGTAATGGCGCTCAGCTTTCTGGGACCCTGGCCTCCACGCCTTCTGCACCGGAGCCCTCCGATGCCTCCGGCGGTTGTTGCTGGTCGTTTGTCCAGCTCTTCGGTTGTCCTTGGCCGAGGGGCTGGCCTGCCACACGGCAGCCAGCTTGTCCGGAAGCGGGGTCCCGGGAGC
This sequence comes from Nyctalus aviator, assembly GCA_036971965.1. Taxonomy (NCBI): domain Eukaryota; kingdom Metazoa; phylum Chordata; class Mammalia; order Chiroptera; family Vespertilionidae; genus Nyctalus; species Nyctalus aviator. Next base: position 94,513,178 of record CM072927.1, on the reverse strand, counting down.
TCACTGTGGTCCTGAAGGTGGGGCCATCCCTGGGAGGCGGATCCGGTGGCGGAGGGAGGCAGGCATTGCTGTGTGTGTGTCCGTGGTCTGGGCAGGAGAGGAGCGTGGGCAGACCCTTCAGTCACCGGGAGGGTGACAGACCACGCCGCGGGGAGAGCTGAGGGACAGGAGAAAACCCCAGGACAGGACAACTCGTGATGGAGACAGAGTGGGGGCACCCTGGGTGGGGGGACCCTGAGGTGGCAGGAGTGTTTTAAGAAGAGAGATGGTGTCCACTGGACTTGGTGACTTGAAAAATCCAGTTTGGGCCAACCCGCATGGCTCAGCGGCTGAGCATCCACCTGTGAACTAGGAAGTCACGCTCGATTCCAGGTTGGGGGCTCGATCATCCCGGCGGAGTCCATACCGGAGGCATTGATCCATGATTATCTCTCTCTCCTTCCCCTTTCTCTCGGAAACCAACAAAAAGTATTTTTAAAAACCCACCCAGTTTGGTGAAAGGTGTAGAGGAGCAGGCTAGACCCCAGGGGGCGGGGAGAGCGCACCTGGCTGGACGGAGAGCATGTGCCAGGCCCTCCCTGGGGATTTGCCAAGCGGGGAGGGATGAGGGGAGAGGGAACCGAGTTCCTCCGGGAACTTCCGGCCGGAAGCAGCTGCTTCCCAGGGGAGTGACAGCAGCCGTGCTGCCGCGCACACTCTCACTCACACTCTCACTCACACTCTCTCACTCTCACTTTCACTCTCACTCACTCTCACTCTCACTCACACTCTCACTCACACACACTCACACACTCTCACTCACACTCACACTCACACACACTCACACTCACACTCACACACACTCACACTCACACACTCACTCTCACACTCTCACACTCTCACTCACACACACAATCTCACACTCACACTCACACACTCACTCTCACACTCTCACACTCTCACTCACACACACAATCTCACACTCACACTCACACTCACACACACTCACACTCACACACTCACTCTCTCACACTCACACACACTCACACACACTCACACACTCTCACTCTCACTCACACTCACATTCTCACTCTCACTCACACACACACTCTCACTCTCACACTCACACTCACACTCTCACTCACACACTCTCACTCTCACACTCACACTCACACTCACACTCACACTCACACTCACACCCACTCACCCACACTCTCACTCACACACACTCTCTCACACTCACACTCACAGACACTCACACTCACTCTCACACTCTCACTCACACTCACACTCTCACACTCTCACTCACACACACACTCTCACTCTCACACTCACACTCACATACACTCACACTCACACTCTCACTCACACACACACTCTCACACTCACACACACACACACACACACACTCACACTCTCACTCTCACACTCTCACTCACACTCTCACTCACACACACACTCTCACTCTCACACTCACACTCACACTCACACACACACTCACACTCTCACTCTCACACTCTCACTCACACTCTCACTCACACTCTCACTCTCACTTTCACTCTCACTCTCACTCACACACACACTCTCACACTCTCACTCTCACTCTCACTCACAACACACTCTCACACTCACACTCACACACACTCACACTCACACACACACACTCACACTCTCACTCTCACACTCTCACTCACACTCTCACTTACACACACACTCTCACTCTCACACTCACACTCACACACACACACTCACACTCTCACTCTCACACTCACACACACACTCACACTCACACTCACACTCACACACACACTCACACTCTCACTCTCACACTCTCACTCACACTCTCACTCACACACACACTCTCACTCTCACACTCACACTCACTCTCACTCTCACACTCACGCACACGCTCACACTCACTCACACTCACACACTCACACTCTCACACTCACACTCACATACACACTCACTCTCTCACTCTCTCACTCTCACTCACACTCTTACTCACAATCTCACTCACTCTCACACTCTCACTCACACACTCACACTCACATACACACACTCACACACTCACTCTACTCACACTCTCACTCACTCTCACACTCTCACTCACAATCTCACTCACACTCACACTCTCACTCACACTCACATACACACTCACACACCACTCTCACACTCAGTGTGAGGAACTCGGGGAGAGAGCTTAGTGTGAGCAAGTGACTGGCAGAGCCTTTAGGAAGCAGGCTTATCGAGTGTGGACTAGGACTACTGAAACTTTGGAAGCGAAATGAAGTGAGAAAGTAGGTTTTACCAACGTTTTCAACAGCTGTTTAAAAATACTTTGAAATCGGGGGGAAATAGTAGTCATTTAAGTGAGAGCAGAAAGCATATGGGTGTGCCCGGCCCGAGTGGCTCAGCTGGTTGAGCATCATCCCGTGTGCCGAAGGGTTGCTGGTTCGATTCCCAGTCAGGGCCCATACCTGGCTTTCGGGTTTGGTCGCCAGTTGGGAAGCGTAAGGTGCAGGAAGGCAACCGATGGGTGTTCCTCTCAGCGTGTCCTTGGGTGAAGATTAAGAAAAGAAAATACAGCCGAAACCGGTTTGGCTCAGTGGATAGAGCATCGGCCTGCGGACTGAAAGGTCCCGGGTTCGATTCCGGTCAGGGGCATGTACCCTGGTTGTGGGCACATCCCCAGTGGGGGGTGTGCAAGGGGCAGCTGATCGATGATTCTCTCACATCGATATTTCTAACTCTCTATCCCTCTCCCTTCCTTTCTGTAAAAAAATCAATAAAATATATTTTAAAAGAAGAAAGAAAAGAAAATACGTGGCCCCATCCTGATTGGTGAAGTTAAGCTTGTACACTTTTTAGAGGCCCTGTCGATGCCCCATAGACAGAACAGAGCAGGCATGCGGTTCTGCAGTGCCTTACAGTTTGGCAGGAGACAGTGTTTGCTTTTGATGAGGATCTCCCAGCGTATGTAAACCTTAGAAAGGCTCGCCTGAGCGCTCGGGTTGGCGGGAAGAGCCTGTAACTCACTTCCGCAGGGCAAGCCTTTGAGCTGACGGTCTCCATAAGCCACCGGAGCCCTGCTCGGAGGGGCCAGTCCGCCCCTCGGGAACGCCCGGCAGAGCTATTTTTAATTTCTGTCCTCTTCTCAAAAAGCTGCGTCCTGTAACTGAGCTATAAAAACAGCAGCTTGCTATAAAAACGGGACATTTTAATGATGGTTGAGAAGCATTTCCCAATATCTGGGTAATTAGCGATCTCTTCCCCAGTCTTCGTCCAGATGTTTGGCTCCGTGCGGGCGGGGGCTGGCTGCAGCCTCAGACACTTCCATGGGAACGGTAACGCTCTCCGTTTGTCTTGGACGGCAGAGCTTCCTTCTCGTGTGGACAGATCCATGAGGAACACATGCTCCCCGTGTGGAGTCTGTGGTCCGCGGAGGATTCTCTGGAGGCGGAAACGGGCTGACCTATTTGGTTGCTATGAAGTAAAAACAGTCTTGTTTTCATTTGTCAGTGAACATCTGGGTTGCATTTATTATTTTACATTCTAGAGGTTCTTTTTAAAGCCACAATTTGATAATGTGAGGGTTCATTAAAGCAGTAACTAGCTGTTTCTGTAATTAAATTAAGTGCTAGGGTGGCTGATAGTTAAAAAAAAAAAAACATTAAAAATTGTTTTCTTTTCTACAAAATGTAACTTTTAAATGTCAGCCCTTGATTTTAAACCATAAAACAGGATCTAGATATTTTGGAGGGAAGGCTTGCTCGCCGGTGTCCTCCCTGCTGCCCGCGGTGGTGCAGTGGGGCCATGTCGGGGCTGTATCTGCCCCTAAACACGACCCCCCCTCCCCGTCCCTGTAAAGAGCCCTGATGCGGCTCCTCCAGATGCCCACCCCCGGGGGAGGGCACCTCACACCCCCGTCTCCATCGGGAGGGGTGCGGAACCCGGATCGAGCCAGCGGGCTGAGGGCGTTGGCAGGGTTCTTCCTGGAAAGGTGCCTTCCTTCCTAGAAAAGCAGACAAGGCAGACGGCCCCTGCCCGGGTGCCGGGCCTGGCTGGGCCTGTGGGGAGCCGCTGACACCACAGTGACCCTCGGGTCTGGCAGGCCGGCTCGCAGGCTGAGCGGGACCAGCTGGGGCCTCGGCCCAGTGGCTGAGCCGTCCGTCACCACCCGGGAGCCCGCCTGTCTCCGCACTTCCTGTGGCCGGACAGTGAATGCCTCCTTTTTACGGGCCGGCAGAGGCTCCTGTGCCAGGAGCAGCCGCTTCCGGACGGACCCCGCTACTGCCGCCGGCTTCATCCTCCCCCCTCAGCCCGACCCACCGCTGGCTCCATCCTCCCCGTCAGCCGGACCCGCCGGCTTCATCCTCCCCCTCAGCCCCACCCACCGGCTTCATCCTCCCCCTCAGCCCAACCTGCCCCAGCGTCATCCTCCCCCTCAGCCCGACCCTCCCCGGCTTCATCCTCCCCCTCAGCCCGACCCACCGGCTTCATCCTCCCCCTCAGCCCGACCCTCCCCGGCTTCATCCTCCCCCTCAGCCCGACCCGCCGCCGGCTTCACCCTCCCCCTCAGCCCGACCCGCCGCCGGCTCCATCCTCCCCCTCAGCCCCACCCGCCGGCTCCATCCTCCCCCTCAGCCCGACCCGCCGCCGGCTTCACCCTCCCCCTCAGCCCGACCCGCCCCGGCTCCATCCTCCCCCTCAGCCCGACCCTCCCCGGCTTCATCCTCCCCCTCAGCCCGACCCTCCAGCTCCATCCTCCCCCTCAGCCCGACCCTCCGGCTCCATCCTCCCCCTCAGCCCGACCCGCCGGCTTCATCCTCTCCCTCAGCCTGACCCACCGGCTTCATCCTCCCCCTCAGGCTGACCCCCCCCGGCTTCATCCTCCCCCTCAGCCCGACTCGCCGGCTTCATCCTCCCCCTCAGCCCCACCTGCCGGCTTCATCCTCTCCCTCAGCCCGACCCTCCGGCTCCATCCTCCCCCTCAGCCCCACCCGCCAGCTTCATCCTCTCCCTCAGCCCGACCCTCCGGCTCCATCCTCCCCCTCAGCCCCACCCGCCAGCTTCATCCTCCCCCTCAGCCCGACCCTCCGGCTCCATCCTCCCCCTCAGGCTGACCCCCCCGGCTTCATCCTCTCCCTCAGCCCGACCCACCGGCTTCACCCTCCCCCTCAGGCTGACCCGCCGGCTTCATCCTCCCCCTCAACCCGACCCGCCGGCTTCATCCTCCCCCTCAGGCGGCTTCATCCTCCCCCTCAGCCCCACCTGGCGGCTTCATCCTCCCCCTCAGCCCGACCCTCCCAGGCTTCATCCTCCCCCTCAGCCGGACCCTCCGGCTTCATCCTCCCCCTCAGCCGGACCCTCCGGCTTCATCCTCCCCCTCAGCCGGACCCTCCGGCTTCATCCTCCCCCTCAGCCGGACCCTCCGGCTTCATCCTCCCCCTCAGCCCGACCTGCCGCCGGCTTCACCCTCCCCCTCAGCCCGACCCGCCGCCTGGAGCCACGGGAGCCATGGAGCCTCGGTGGTCCCGCCGCCTGCGGGTTTGCAGGGAGAGAGACGTGTGGTGCTGCCGGTCGCTGTGGCTTCACCCGCTCCGAAGTCACTGCGCCGGGCACCAGCGTGCTCGCACGGCCCCGTGGACTGGGAGGGTCAGAAAGCCAGCCTGGCCGAAACCGGTTTGGCTCAGTGGTAGAGCGTTGGTCTGCAGACTGAAAGGTCCCAGGTTCGATTCTGATCAAGGGCATGTACCTTGGTTGCGGGCACATCCCCGGTAGGGGGTGTGCAAGAGGCAGCTGATTGATGACTCTCATCGATGTTTCTAACTCTTTATCCCTCTCTCTTCCTCTCTGTAAAAAGTCAATAAAATATTTAAAAAGAAAAAAAAAGAAAAAAGAAAAGAAAGCTAGTCTGAAGCCGGGGACCTGCGGGCCAGCCTGCGGCCCCCCTGGGATTCCGGCCTGCTTCTGCCCACGTGTGTGTGTGTGTGTGTGTGTGTGTGTGCGCGCGCGGGGGGGGAGAGTTACTGTAAAGAACTGAATTAGGTTACACTTTCTTTTTGAGGTTAACACTTTCTCCTACTTTGAATAAGACAAAATATATTTTCACATGCTTACAAACCCGCTAATAGGTTCATTCAGCAGGTCCTTACGAGTACATGTACTTTTAACACGTTTTTAAGACGCTGTCCTTGAAAGTACGACGTTGGCCTTTTAATATTCTGTTGGAAGACAGGACTTCCTTTCAGTTTTTAGCAGAGAGGAAATAAAATGATCAAGAAGGGCCCTCCCTCCCCCCGTTTCAGTAATTAGATTAAAATTTTTTGAATCGAGACAGAATGAATTCCTTCTGTTTGTGCTGGAAGTGTGGGAAACTGGCCGTGGCCCGATGTGTGGCCAGTTCACACGCCGGGCCTGCAGCCCGTGTGGGCGGACGTGGCTGAGCCTGACTCCGTGTCCCGCTCCCGGCAGAGGAGAGGAAATGAGGCTTTCATCGGCTCAGGCAGAGGAGCCCTGGTGCGGACGAATGTTCCCAAACGCTGCGTGCCCCGGATCGCAGGGTCCTGGCGTTCCCCAGAGCGGAGTCTGTCTGAGGCGCCGCTCTCACTCGGAGCAGTGATGCTGGAGACATCGGGCTGCCTGGCGTTTCTGGTTCACAAGAGCCTGCGTGCCCGCTGCCTCCGCCCTCCTCCCTGGGGTCAGCCTGGTCCTGACTCAGAACCTTGTTCATTAGCCCTTCTCCTGGGGGCGCTGCCCGCTGGTAGTGGCAGACAGAGGAGGCGTCTGGGCGGGTGGGGGCCCCACGCCCGGTTGGCACCCTCGCAGCTCTGCCTCACAGATGCCCAGGGATTTGGCCGGACATGCAGGACATGACTAATTTTTTTTAATCTGGAAAGAGCATAAACAGACATTTCTCTCGGGCTCTGCTGCGCTCGGTCTTAGACGTCTGGTTGTGGGATTTAAGCTCTCCTTGCCCCCATTCTGGAGGGGTCTGGGCTTCCCTGCAGGCATGGTGATCTCGCCAAGAGCGGACTGGCCTGCAGGTGGAGATGATAAGGACGATGTCAGAAGGGCGGTGGCTTGTTCCGCATTAGAAGCCTCACTCCCCAGTCCCGGCTGCCTTTGCGGGTGTGAGGGAGGGAACAAGCCCCTCTGGAGGAAGGTCTCAGCCCAGCTGCGGAGCCTGCCACCGCCTCACCCGCTGCCTCCCTCTGGATGGAAGGCTTGGCTTCAGCTTCCGCCATCGGGAGACACGGTGAGGCTGGTGACAGGGAGTTTCCTGAATTGAAGTTGTGAAGCTGCTGATAGTCAAGGCCATTCCAACTGCCAGTGGCTAAAAGGATCAAAAGGCTAAGCTTGGGGTGGTAACCCTAACTCTCATCTTCCCAAGTGCTAGTCAGGGAGCCTGTCTCTCAGGGTGGCTGTGAATTGATGAGACGGTTCTGCCTGTTTCTTTGAAGCTCCTTTTTCCTGGTCTCTAGACCTGTCCTCCCTTCCTCCCCTCCCTCCTTTTCCTTCTTCCTTTACCTCCCTCCCTCCCTCCATCCCTCCCTCTCTCCATCTCTTCCTCCCTTCCTCTCTCCCTCCTTCCCTCCTTTCCTCCCTCCCTAGACCGCTACTTTCATCCATTCATTGGGATCTGGGCTAGGGCTGTCTTTCTTGTTCTGGGCGGATGCTCCTTGAGGCTGACGTCGTTGGGATGAGTCACGCAGAGCGAACCACACAGCCACCCCTTCCCAGAGAATCGGGGTCCTGGGACGGGGGCCCGGGCCCAGGGCTGTGGGCAGAGAGATGTCAGAGTCCGTGCCTGTTTGCTGTCGGGTCAGCCGCTGCAGGAGGTCTCGGTGGCCCCAGGCCAGGGGGGGGGGGTGCCCAGTCCATCAGCCGCTGCAGGAGGTCTCGGTGGCCCCAGGCCAGGGGGGACGCAGTCCATCAGCCGCTGCAGGAGGTCTCGGTGGCCCCAGGCCGGCAGAACATAGTCCCGAGGGCGCCTGGTTTGTTCCGGGCCCCGTGTCTCTGCTCTCTGTGTACTGAGAGGTTTGTTTAAACATCGGACCGACCGTTATTTGTTGTTGACATTTTTTAAGTAAATATGTGCAGCTCCGGGCACTTCCAGCCCGAGTCCTTGTGCGGATACTGGATCTCCTTAAGTGTCAGGCTCCTCATATGTAAAATGGACATGAAAAACCCACATGGGATTACTTAATAATTTACCAAAAATCCCAACCCTGGGTCAGCAGCGAGCCCTGTCCCCCATGAGTGGCCCTCATCCTCCTCCCGCTGCGCAGAGCAGCCGGCAGGACCGTCGTGTTGGGCTCAGGAGAACGGGGTCGGCAGTGGGAGTACTGCACCCTTTCTCCCCCAGCTCTGCGCGGTGAAAATTTCAAGTCTCCAGGAAAGTTGAAAGAAGAGTGCAATGAATACATGTATATCTTTCACCTAACTCATCACTGCTAACATTTTGCCACATTCACTTTCTCTCTCTCTCATATTATAGTTAGAAACCATTTTTTTCTTTTTTTATTTCAAGAAAAATGGTTTTAAATATGATGTTACATGCAGTAAACACCAATTCAAGAAAAATGATCTTACATATAATAATATTACATGCAATAAACATTAATATTTCAAGAATAAAAGGACTTAAGTATAATATTACCAAAACTGTACCAACATAGTATGACATCACAAAAGTTGTAGGAAATATTAAAGATCTACAAATAACAGGATTACTTCTATTAGATCCTAGAATATTTTTGTTCATCAGTTTATGTTCATTATAGTTCACAAGTGAGTGAGATCATATGATATTTATCTGTCTCCGACTGGCTTGCTTCACTTAGCATGATGCTTTTAAAATCTATTTTGTTGGGTATGAGTATTGCTACTCCAGATTTTTTTTCTTTTTCCATTTGCATGGAAAATTTTTCCATCCCTTCCCTCTCATTTTGTTCTGAGGTTGGTCTCTTATAGCCAGCATACAGTTGGGTCATGTTTTTGTATCCGTTCAGCTACCCTACACCTTTTGATTGGAGCACTTAATCCATTTACATTTAGGGTTATTATTGAGAGGTGCTTATTTATAGCCATTTTAATTCTGTATGGCTGGGTGTCTCTCTCTGTTTCTTCTTCTCAGCAGTCCCTTTAGCAGTTCTTGTAATGCAGGCTTGGTGGTGATGAACTCCTTCAGCCTTGTTGGTCTGGGAAGCTCTTTATTTGACCATCTATTTTGAATGATAGCCTTGCTGGGAATAGTAATCTTGGTCTCAGATCCTTGCTTTCCATTACCGTGAGTACTTCATGCCGTTCCCTCTGGCCTGTGGGGTTCCTGATGAGAAAGCAGGTGTCAGCCTTGCGGAGGCTCCTTCGTTGGTAGTAGTTTTCTCCTGCTGCCGTTAAGGCTCTCTCTGTCTTTAATTATGGTGTCTGGGCGTGGGCCTGTTGGGGTCTTCTTGTTTGGGGTTCTCTGTGCCGCCTCCCCTTGTGTGACTTCTTCCTTTGCCAGGTTAGGGACGTTTTCTGCCGTTATTTCTTCAAACGCCTTCTCTATGCCCCCTTCAGCCTCTTCTGGCGTGCCTGCTGTTGTCTACTGTTAGGTTTCACATTGTCCCACACGCCCTTAAGCTGCCCTCCTGTTTTTTTAAATTGTTTTTTCTTTTTGGTTCTCTAATTGAGTGGTATTTTCAACTGTCTTCTAATTCACTGATTCGATCCTCAGCTTCCCCTAACCTGCTGTGTATTCCTTCCAATGTGTACTTTATTTGTGCCATGTCATTCTTTAGCTCAGACTGTTCTTTCTTCATAGTCACTATTATCTTTTTTCATGCTGTTGAGCATTTTTAACATCATTACTCAGAACTGTTTCAGATAAATTGCTTATCTCTGCTTCATTTATCTCTTCTGGAGAATTCGCTACTTCTTTTATTTGGTGGTGGTTTCTTTGTTTTCTCACTTTGGCTGTCTGGAAAAACAAACAATTTTTAATTTACTAATTTGAGAGAGAGAGAGAGAGATCTGTTTGTTGTTTCACTCACTTATGCGTTCATTGGTTGCTTCTTGTATGTGTCCTGACTGCGAGGGTCGAACCCGCAACCTTGGGGTATAGGGATGATGCTCTAACCTACTGAGCTACCTGGCCAGGCCTACAATTTTTCTTTTCTTTTCTGAACCAGTTGAAAGTAAGTTACATACATCGTAACATTTATCCCTAAATACTTAACTCTCGTCTCCTAAAGACTTGTCCCCCTTAACCACAGTCATTCCCACACTTAGCAAACCAGCAGGGGTTCTGTTTGCATTTCACATTTGTAGTCCAAACACTGCTTCCCTTGTCCTCAAGATGCCTATAGTAGCTGTTTTTCCTACCTGTCTAGCCTGCGATCAGGTTAACATCTTGCATTTAGTTATGTCTCCGGAGCCTTTAAAAGACTTTTTCATGGTGACAGTGACTCTGAAGAGCCGTCCGTGCTTGCTGCCTAATATGATTGGCCTCCTGCCATCTAGATGGCATGTAAAAACAGGAAAGGGAAGTGCTTTGTTTACTTAATGCCGTTTTAATTTTTTAAAAATACGTTTTTAGTGATTTCAGAGAGCAAGGGAGAGGGAGAGGGAGAGAGAGAACCATTGATTGACTGCCTCCTGCACGCCCCCTACTGGGGATCGAGCCCGCAACCCGGGCATGTGCCCTTGACTAGAATCGAACCCAGGACCTTTCAGTCTGCAGGCCGATGCTCTATCCACTGAGCCAAACTGGCTAGAGCTTAAATTTTTATGAATAGTTTAAAAGTCAAAGTCCCATGCATTTTTCTTATTCTTTGGTAAATATGGGTTTGATTGGGACCAAAAGGAGGGGCGGAGCGGCTCGGGTGTCAGCGGGTCGGGTGCGTGGGTGCGCTGGGAGCAGAGGCGCCGGCCCGGCCCCACATGGAGGTGGTTAGCGGTCTGGCTTCGTGCGGGAGGGTTTATTTCAGCGTTTGGCACTGGCTCCGTAAAGATGTGAACTTGGTGCTGGAAACGTGGGAGACGAACTATTTACACAATACAGGAGAGCTACATAGCTGCCAGCGCCGGCCGGGGGACCGGCCTAAGTCTCCCAGGAATGAGCCCGGCCTCTCTGCCCGCACCCGCCTCCGATTGGCCCAGGCATTTCAAACTCGGGGCCAGGCTCCAGCTGTAACTGCTGGGTGGCAGCTAGCACATCCGGGGACGGTCCTAGCCAGCTCATTGTGTGACAGTCCGGGAGGAAAGGGCAGGGTGGGAAAGGAGTGACACCCCATGGAAGTATTCGGGCGGCGGGGGCAGGCCGGGAGCCGCCCTGGCAGACCTGAGAGGTTCCGCCCGCAGCGCTCACTGTTCGCGACTGGCCTGGTGGGCGTGCGGTTTCCCCTGTGAGCACGTTGTGCCGTCGCCCCGGGACCAGAGACTGTGCGTGAGGCGCAGAAACAGCCCCTCCTGGTGGACCTGTCCTCATGGCTCCTGCGTGCACACACGGCGGGCTGAGCGCTGGCATCCGGACCCGGCGTTTGCCAGAGAGTGAGCCGAGCAGGGCCAGCGGTTCCTCCAGCCGAACCCGGGGTGCCGTCCGGGCAATCCGGGCGAGGCTGGGGGGCTCTGCCTCCGGGCGGCACACAGCCCCCAGCCTCGGCCGGGAATGCCGTCGTGGGGCCGGTGGTTCTCACATGCTGTGCGTCTCGGACATTTTGTTTTTGGTTTTTCTGCCGGGAGGTCAGGTTTCTCAGATTTCGCCTAATTGCAGCCAGACTTCCTGTTCGGTGCTGGGAGCCGGCGGCCGGGAAGAGGCGTGCAGCTCGCAGCTGTCCTCAGGTTGTGCCGGGTGGGGCTCCGAGACTCGGTGGGCAGCTACTCTCCCTGGCCACGTGGCTGGGCTTGTGGCTGTGTGCCGTCGTCTTTTCTCCTTTTTGCAGCAGCTTGAAATGGCGCTTATTCACTGTGTCCCGGGCCAGGAAGCCACTGAGCCTCTGCCCAGGCCTCCCGTGGCTGCATCGGAGACGCTGCTGGCAGGGCTGCCACCCCCGGCCTCAGACACCCCCCAGAGCCCCCCAGCTCACGAGTGTCTGGCGGCCCCCCCTGCTCCTTCCTGCCGGCTGTGCGGTGGGGTCACTGAGCTTCTGGAGGCGCCCGCAGGCCCCAGCCCCGGCACTCCCTGCCAGCTGACTTCTCTGAGCAGGCGGGGGCTTCTCTCATCGTCCGCTGGCGGCGGCCGCAGAGGGAGCTTCCAGGTTTGCACGGGAAGTCCCTATCCTGGAGGAATGAGGCGCTCCCTGCTGTCCAACCCCCAGTTTATAGCGCGGGCACAGCCACCCTCTCTGAAGGCCGATCGTGGTTCAGAGCGGATGCCCGCGCTGTGCCCAGGCCGTGCATGGGGTCCCCGGAGGCCTGCAGCCAGGAGAGGGTTTCCCCAGCTTTGGAGTAAACAGGCGGGAGGCGGCTCTGCTCGGGCAGCATGTGGACACGCGTGGATGCGGACAGTTGCCGTCTGTCATGGGACCACCGTTCCGGAGGCTTCTCTCCTGTCCCCTCCCTTCCTGTGGGTTGGGGCTCTGTGGTGTGAACCCCACGTAAAGCTTTCTCCTCTGGCTCTTTGGGGCTTTTCAGCGCTAAGGCCGGTTCCCTGATTGTTCATCCCGAAGTGAAGCCTCATGGCAGGCGGTGCTCACAGACCAGAGATAGATGGGAGGAGGGGACAGAAGCAGGGATAGATGGGAGGAGGGGACAGAAGCAGGGATAGATGGGAGGGAGAATGTCCCACCTGTTGGAAGGCTCATTCTGTGTTAGATGAAGTCAGTGGGACGGACAACTGTTGCTGGTGAAAATGTTCAATTTCAAGAATAAAGGAAGTACCAACTGCCAGCCAGTCAGCGAGGGGAATACTGGGGGTGAGGGGTGGGGGGGTGTAGTTACTGAGAAGGAGGGGCAGGGCGGGTGTGGCACCCAGCAGGCGTAAAGGGAGAGAGCGGGTGCTGGGCAGGACTTGGGGTGCCGCAGGTTTAAGGAACCGGGGGGAGGGCTCCTGGGCCGGAGCGGCAGGCGAGGGAAGTGGGGCAGACGGTGGAGAGTGGTTTCCGGTGAGAGGGGAGCTGGTGGCCAGGCAGGTGGGCGTCAGGGTGCCCACTCCACCGCCCACGGCTGGCACCTGACGTCCGGCCATGGAGTGTGACTGGTTGATTTAAGCATATTAGCCTTTATTGGCAAGATATGGGGCTACAGAACCCCAGGAGAGCCTAGAGCCACGCCCAGAAAGCCACCAAAGCCAAAGGAAGCTGGGCAGCCAGAGCCAGGCCACAGCCACAGCCAGGCCTCAGGCCCAGGCTGGAGGGGCCCATGGCTGCCACTGTGCTGTCCCCGCGGGGCCTGCCGGGACGGGCACTGGCAGAGGGTTCTCACCGCCTGTTTGTGTGTCACACGTTTGTGCTCACTGCACAGGCTGACGGCTCCTCTGCCTCCTGATCCACAGACGGGGCTCCCGGTCTGTGCCCGGGGTTCAGTGTCTCTGTGCTCGGGGTGCTCTGTGTCTCTGTGCCCGGGGTTCAGTGTCTCTGTGCCCGGGGTTCAGTGTCTCTGTGCTCGGGGTGCTCTGTGTCTCTGTGCTCGGGGTGGCTCAGCAGGTGCGGGGACAGCATGGGGGAAGAGGAAGTGGAAGGCGGGAAGCAGGAGGGCCAGTAGAGGTTGGTTCTCAGTCCCTGGTCTCCCTCTTGTGGGGACACCCAGCCCGTGTCCCCAAGCTCAGCAGGCAGACCGGCTGTGCTCAGCCCCGGGGCCTGGCTTCTGCAGCCACGACTGGAGGCCTCCTGAGCCGGGTGGGTACGGATGAGGAGACTGAGGCTCACGGAGCAAAAGGCCTGTAAGGTGGAGCGGAGCTGGGGACTCCCGCCTTTTCCTGGGGTCTGCTTGGCAGCCCTGTCTGTTTAAAAGCAGAACCGCTTAGCGTGTGGGGGCATGTTTAAAACGGGATGTCGCCGCTCTGCCGCCCGAATCACCGGGGTCAGGCCAGGCTGGCAGCAAAGACTCCTTCCAAATGACCTTAAAAATAAAAATGAACGAGAAAAAAAAAAAATAAATAAATAAATAAACAAAAATGAACGGTTTAGAGCGAGGAGAGAGGGCAGAGGACTTCTCATCCACTTTACTGACGGCACATTTCCCTCCTGCTCTTCCGCTCCATCCTGTGCCTGGCAGCTGGGCGCCATCTGGGCGGCTCGGGCTCCGGTGTCCACGCGGAGTGCGGGCTCTCACGGCTGCACGGCCGCTCAGGCTCGTGTTTCCTTCCCTGCGTCCTCAGCGACACCAGAACCTGGGCCCGTGGTCGGCAAACTCACCAGTCAGCAGAGCCCACTCTCAACAGGACAACGATTGACATTTCTTCGGAGAGCCACATTTTTTAAACTTTTTTTTTTTTTTTTTTTATAAATATATTTTATTAATTTTTGTACAGAGAGGAAGGAAGAGAGATAGAGAGTTAGAAACATCGATGAGAGAGAGTCATCGATCAGCTGCCTCTTGCACACCCCCTACTGGGGATATGCCCGCAACCAAGGTACATGCCCTTGACCGGAATCGAACCCGGGACCTTTCAGTCCCTAAGCCGACGCTCTATCCATTGAGCCAAACCGGTTTCGGCCACATTTTTTAAACTTAAACCTCTAACGCCACTTCCTCAACATAGACTCGCCCAGGCCGTGGTGTTTTGTGGAAGAGCCACACTCAAGGGGCCAAAGAGCCGCATGTGGATTGCAAGCTGCAGTTTGCTGACCACGGATTCGGGCACTTCCTCCCGCCACAGGACAAAGGGAAAGCGGGCAGTGGAAGGGGCACGTCCAGAGAGAAGGGCGGGCTTACATTCCTAAACGCCGCCTTCTGAGGGTGAGGGCTCCTTCCGTGGCTCTGGCTGGCGGGGAGGGGGCAGTGAGGGTAGGGTGGGGGTGTCAGGCTCCTCTGCAGGAAGCAGCATGGCTCCCAGAAGCTAAATGTTAAAGTTGAGCCAGCTGGATGTGGATGAGAAGTCCTTTGCTCTCTCTCCTCGCTCTAAAACCGTTCATTTTTATTTCTAAGGTCATTTGGGGGGAGTTTTTGCTGCCAGCATGGCCTGACCCCAGAGCCCACTCTCCCACACAGCCCACTCTTCCCTCACAAAGCCTCCTTTCCAGGCCGGCCCTCCCCCCCCCTGCCCCCCTCCTCCCCTCCCCCCGGGCTGAGGGTCCGGCAGAGCTGGCCGCGGCGCCAGGCCTGTGCCTGGAGGAGCGTCAGGGCGTGTGTCCGAATGGAATGCGCTGGGAGGAGGACAGCGGCTTCCTTTCCAGATGTGCCCGCCTGCGGCCCGGCTCCGGAGCCGCCTCTGCAGCTGGCCGGGGTGACGGGCAGGCGGCGGAGGCCAGGTGACGAGGGGACGGCGCCTCGAGGCCATCGTAGGAGTGAGGGCAGCGGCACCTTTCACCCCGCTGTCCACTGACCCTTCCCACATCAGAGCGTTCGAGTCAGCCACCCGAGTGGGGGTCTGGCTGCCGAAACCCAGTCCACCTCCACCTTTCCGTGGTTAGACAGACAGACCCGCAGAGATGAGGGCCTCTTAGCGTGGCCCCAAACGACTTTACATTTTAATGTGTTTTTGATTTTTAGGGGGAGGGGGAGGGGGAAACACTGATGTGAGAGCAGAACAGGGATGGGCTCGCCTGCACCGGGATGGAGCCGGCGGTCAGGGCCTCGGGGACAGCTGTGTCTCTGCCCAGGCCGCTGCCCGCTCAGTCACCGTGCCCTCTGTGAGGGACGACTCAGCATTGCGTCCAGCATGGGAGGCGCTGGGCTGGGAAGCACATAGAACTGGACGGCACTGGGTGGGGACCGCACGTGGCTGATGGTGGAAAATCTGTTGATGCGAATGCTCCCCGGACCGGCCCGGCCCTCCTCAGCCTGGGAGCCGGCCCGGCCTCCCTGTGCGCGGCGTGGTGCCACCTCGTCTGCTGCGTCCTCCGTGGGTGCTCCTGTCTGAGCCGTCAGAGGCCCAGCCTGTTCTCGGTCACTGCGGGGTGCGGGGTGCGGGGTGCGGGGTGGGGTGTGTGTGTCTAACCAGGAAGGGCTGTTGAGTTTATCCCTCTCTGGGGCTGCTCAGATGTTTCCCATCATGTCCGTGGTGTCTGCCTGGTTTGGAACTGTTTGCAGGCAGCAAACCCACGGGCTCGAGGCTTCACCTCCTTCAGCCCAGCCCTGCGGCCCTGTCCCCGCGCCTGCTTTCTCCTCCATCTGTCCGCTCCCTTTCCTGGTCGCGGGCCAGCCTTCCAGCCTGTGAGGACTCCTCCTGACTCCAAAGCCTCTCCTGCCCCGCCCTGCCCCTCCGTGCCCGCCCCCGGCTGCCCGTCAGAGTGTAACTGCATCACAAACCCCAGCGCAGCCGAGATTCCGGGCGACGGCGAACAGGTGCCCAGGACCTCAGCACGAGCAGCGGAGGCTCTTCCTGCCTGGGCCGGCGGCCTCCCCGTCCTGCCTGGGCTAGAGGAGGCCGGCGGCCTCCCCGTCCTGCCTGGGCTAGTGGAGGCCGGCGGCCTCCCCGTCCTGCCTGGGCTAGTGGAGGCCGGCGGCCTCCCCGTCCTGCCTGGGCTAGTGGAGGCCGGCGGCCTCCCCGTCCTGCCTGGGCTAGTGGAGGCCGGCGGCCTCCCCGTCCTGCCTGGGCTAGTGGAGGCCGGCGGCCTCCCGTCCTGCCGGGACCAGGATGCCGACCAAATGGGTCGCTGGCCCCGCCCTGGCAGAGCCCCCACCCTCTCCCATCCAGTCCTCACGCTCCGCCTCTCCCTGGGCTGCGGGCTGTCAGCAGCTGAGTCTCAGCTGCTCGGGCAGCGTGGCTCCCTTGGGGAGGGGAGCGGGTGCAAGGACCCGGGAGTGGCCTGAGGCGGCTGTGGGCAGGGGAGGCAGGAACTCAGGGTCTTTCCGCGCAGACTCACGGGTAAGACAGCCTCCACCTGGTGGGCGGGCGGGCAGCCAGCAGCAGGCTGATGTGGGCCACCTGGTGACCAGCACTACGTCACCTGTTCCTCATTTAGAGACAGAAGCACCTGAAAAACCCTCCCAGGCTGTTCTCGCTGGTTCGGGGTGGGGGTGGGGTGGGGGTGGGGGGCGGGGCGGGTGGTGGTGGAAGAGGAGACACAGCGTCGATGCCAGAGAGGGACAGGGCTTACCACTCTGCTTTCTGAAAATATTTTCAGCCCCGGTTGGTGTGCTCAGTGGATAGAGCGTCGGCCTGCAGACTGAAGGATCCCGGGTTCAATTCCAGTCAGGGCACAGGCCCGGGTTGTGGGCTCCATCCCCAGTGGGGGCCGTGTAGGAGGCAGCCAATCAATGATTCTCTCTCATCACAATGTTTCTCTCCCTCTCCCCCTCCCTTCCTCTCTGAAATCAATACTAATATTAAAAATATATATATATATTTTTTCAGCCCTTCCCTCTTTCTCCTCCTCTGACACCATGGCAGCCAGGCGGCAGCTGTGAGCTGGACTGAGCTGAGGGAGGTGGGCTGGGGTTAGGGACCTCTGCCCTCTGCTCTGAGCCTCAGCTTTGGCATCTAGAATATGGGCTCAACACGCCAACCAGGTGCTCCTGGAACGAGGCCTGGGCTTGCCTCCCGAGGGGGAAGAGCTGGGGGTGAGGGCGGGCTTGGGAGGGCCCTGCCCCCTCCCGAAGCTGAGGCACAGACAAGGATGGGGGTCCCCCTGCTGGAACACAGGCTCAGCTGTCCCCCAATCCGGTCAAAGCCCCAAAGGAGGTGCAAGGAGGGGCCGTTTCCTGGGGCTGCTGCTCCGGTGACGAGTCGGGCCTAAACCAACAGGAACGTGGCTCTCCCGGTTCTGGGCCGGATCTGAAATCGGGGTGCCCGGGGCTGTGCTCCTCAGAGGGTCCCAGGGGAGGGGCTTCCTGCCTCTTCAGCCTTAGGCGCCCCTGGCTGCATCCCTTCATCTCCGTCTCGCCAGCCTGCCTCCGTGTTCACGTGACCACTCCTTCCTGCTCACATGGCCCTGCCCCTTGTTCACGTGGCCTTGCCCCAAGTTCATGTGACCACTCCCTCTTGCTGGCACAGCCGCATCCCATGTTCACACGACCGTGTTAATGTAAAAAACGCCCAAACCTGTAAAAAATATTTTTTTTTCAGCATAGGCTTTCTCCACCTCTAGTTTTTCCAAGTTTCGTAGTAAGAGAAGCCCTGTTTGGGAAATATTTATTCCATGCTTTTAAAAAAGTATATTTGTTTATTTATTTCAGGGAGAAAGGGAGAGGGGGAGAGAGAAAGAAATGTCAATAATGGGAGGTGGGGGGAAAGGAGACATATATAAAACCTTAGACAATAAGTTTTTTAAAATAATGAGAATCATTAATTGGCTGCCTCCTGCACGCCCCCTACTGGGGATGGAGCCCACAGCCTGAGCATGTGCCCCGACCAGGCAACGAAGTATTACAACGTGATTGGCTTAAAACCACACTGGTTATCGTCCTCAGATGTGTGTGGGCTGGTCGGGCCAGCTGGTGGGGGCCGCTGGTCGGGGCCGCTGGTCGGGTCTCTGTGCCTGGAGGAGGCAGCCAGCGGCTGGGGTCCTCGCTCACCTGTGTGCGGCTTAGCTGGGAGGCTGCGACACTGGGGTGTCTGGGACTCGGCCAGGGGCTCCTGTCCCCAGTAGAGGTCATGCTCCGGGCCGCTGGCTGGGCTCCCCCAGAGCATGCAGCTGGGGCCCAGGGCCACTCAGTGTTCCCAAAGGGCCCCTTCTCCTGGTCAGAGGAGGCCCGGAGCCGGGCTGGTGTCCACCGGGGACAGAGCCTCCACGGCGAGCCGGCAGGACTGGGTCAGAGCGCGCCCGTGGCCGAGGAGAAGTGGCGAACACCACAGAGGCACTCATTGGCCAGAGGCTGTGGCCAGCTGTGCCAAACCGGCCACCTCGTGGCTGCCCCGGGGCCCGTGCTCCGAGGTGCCCGGCTCTCGGGAAGGACCGCCGCCAAGATTGCGGTGCCCCCTCCCCGTGCCCCCTCCCGCCCGCTGTAACAGAGCGCCCCCGCCCGGGCTGGTGTGGGTGCCGGGAGGCCGCAGCCGCCTCGGCTCCCTCTTCCCCGCGATCCAGCCTGTCCCGGCGGAGGCCGGCCTTCCCCTGGCGGCGGGTCCTGTTGCCGGCGCCGGACTGCCCTCCTCGGGGCTCGGGGTGTCTGTGGGGGACAGGGGGCTCCAGCCGGCCTCTCACGTTCGCTATGCCTCCTTCCAGTGCCCGAGGACCTGTCCTCGGAGGAGCGCGAGGAGCTGCTAGACATCCGCCGGAGGAAGAAGGAGCTCATCGATGACATCGAGGTAGACACCCTAGGGCCGCTCTGGGAAACCTGCAGCTTCAGGAGCGCTGCGCATTGAGCCCGTGTGTCCGCCTCTGGCCACAGAGACCGAGGGGGGGGGGACCCTGGGGGGGATCCCGCTCACCCGCAGACCCCCCCCCCGCAGCAGGAAGTGACCCCAATGCCAGGTCCCCAAAGGCTTTTCCAGCGCTTGCTGGTTTGGCTCAGGGGACAGACCTTTGGCCCGTAGACTGAAGGGTCCCAGGTTCGATTCCCATGTGTCTCTCTCACATCGATGTCTCTCTCTCTGTCTCCCTCTTCCACTCTCTCTAAAAATCAATGGAAAAACATCCTAAGGTGAGGACTAACAACAACAAAAAGTCTGTTTAAAAGCCACAGCCCCTGCAGACACAATGCTCTCTGCGTGTGCGGGAGACCTTTGGGGGGCACAGCCCCTGCGATTGGGGGCGCGGCACCTCGTGAGGGAGCAGCGCTCTGGGGTCAGCCGTGCACAGGGCCTGCAGCTGTGCGAGCGGCCAGAGGAGGAAGCAGGCGGACGGCCGTGTCCCTCCCCGTGTCCTGGGGCGGGCGGGGCGGGGCGGGCGGCCCGCAGGAGCAGCCGGGTGTCCGTTGTAAAATATCCAGAAGCCGCTCCTGTGCCCTCGGGCGGCCCAGCGAGTCAGGGGGCCTCTGTGCTGCCTGGACAAAGCAGAGGCCTGAGCGCCCCAGGCCGGCCCAGACCATCCCTCGTGGGAGCCGCGTGTTCGGCCTGAGGGCCGGCACCCGGCGGGGAGGGACCCTCGGGAAGGCGTCTGTGCGGGGAGGGGTAGCTCCTCGGCTTTTGCTGCGAGCTGCCCTGCGTTCTCGGAGACACGGTCCCGGCCGAGGCGCTTGGGCGCAGAGTAAGGAGCTTAGGGGAGGGTGTGGCGTCGTCATGCGGTGCCTGGGGGTCCTGTGGAGCTCGGACCCCGGGTCTGAGCTGAGGTTAGGGGGCGACAAGGCCTCTTGGTCAGTAAGTGGAGCCGCAGGAGGGACGGAGTGTCCTCTGGTGTTGGGGGCAGGGCAGGCTCTGCCATGGCGCTTCGCCTCAGCAGCAAAGGAGGGTGACGGGAACCAACCTCAGGCGGGGCGGGCGGGACGGACCCCGTTCTGAATGCCTGAGCTTCACCTTGTCCTCCCCAGCGGCCCTTCTTTTTTATTGATGTCAGAGAGGGAGGGAGAGGGAGAGGGAGAGAGAACCGTCAACGATCAGCTGCCTCCTGCACACGCCCCACTGGGACGGAGCCCACCACCCGGGCATGTGCCCTTGACCGGAATCGAACCGGGACCTCCTGCTTTGTGGGTCGATGTTCAACCACTGAGCCACACCAGCCAGGCCCCAGTGTCCCTTTTGATTTCACCCACGAACTGCAGAGCCCGCCTAGCGAGGAGAGGCGGGCCGGGCGGAGCGCCGCCCTCTCCTGGTGGGGGCGCTGTGTGTCAGGAGGTCTGTCCAGGCCGGTGCCCAGGGGACTGCCCGGGGCCAGCACCCCCGAGGCCCGGAGAGGAAGGCAGGACCCACCTCCCTCCCGCCTGTCTTGCAGAGACTGAAGTACGAGATCGCCGAGGTCATGACCGAGATCGACAACCTGACGTCGGTGGAGGAGAGGTGAGCGGGCTGGGCGGGAGGGCTGGGCCCGCCTCAGTCCCTCCGCCCGGGCAGCGGGCCTCCGTGTGAGGGACCCAGTCCCCGAGGGCCCTCGGCGGGCAGCCGGGCGGCTCCGGGAGCCGCAGCACTGGGTCCGTCCGCTCACAGTCCCGTCTCCACGCGCAGCAAAACGTCCCAGAGGAACAAGCACATCGCCATGGGGCGGAAGAAGTTCAACATGGACCCCAAGAAGGTGAGAGCGCGTCCGTGTCCGGCCGCGGGCCGGCTGACCCGAGTGGCGCCCCCGCGGGTGGCCGCTCCCGGGGGAGGGACAGCCTCGGGGAGGAGTGCGTGTCCGGGGAGAGGCTGTGTGATCGGGGGACACAGCCAGGCCGTGGCCCCTGGGCCGCACCCCGGGGGGGAGCACCCAGCTCAGAGGCCGGTCCGGGCAGCTCCAGGCCCAACCTGGACGGGGCCTGCGCCCCCTGAGCCGCGGGCCGAGTCACTGGCTGTGCCCCGTCACCGCCCCCGCCCCCGCCCGCCCCCAGGGCATCCAGTTCCTGGTGGAGAACGGGCTGCTGCAGAGCGCCCCCGAGGACGTGGCGCAGTTCCTGTACAAGGGCGAGGGCCTCAACAAGACCGTCATCGGGGACTACCTGGGGGAGCGGTGAGTCGGGGCTGCACCTCGGGGTGCTCCCCACCCCCACCCCCGCCCCGAGTTCTCAGCCTGACGGATGCCGCGGGGGCCGTCCCCCCCCCCCCCCAGCAGCGCCGCCCCCAGAGGCTCTGCTCCCACCCTCCACACTGGAGCCCTAACGCAGCCACAGGCAGTGACCCAAGCTGGTCCTAAAGTGACAGCCTGTGGGGGCTCAGCACCGCCCTCTCTCTCCAGGGACGACTTCAACATCAAAGTGCTCCAGGCCTTTGTCGAGCTCCACGAGTTTGCCGACCTCAACCTCGTCCAGGCCTTAAGGTGAGCGTGTGGTCAGCCGCCCCCCTCCGCGCCCTCTCCCCCCCCCCCAGAGGGGCAGGCATGGCTGGGAGTCCCCGTCACTCCCGGAGGCCCGCGTCACTCAGCCCCCTGGTCCCGGTCCAGGCCACCCTGTGCTGGGAGCAGGCGGCCGAGGGGGAGGGGGAGGGGGAGGGGAGGGGGCGGGCAGTGCTCCCATCACCCGGCCTCCATGGTCTCCACGGCCTGGCGGCTGAGGCGTGGTGCCCAGAGGGGCCGGCAGGTGCTGCAGCCGATCCCGGGTTTTCTGTTCGGAAAACGGCCCGGGAGGGAGCAGCAGGGGCGCAAGCACAGGAGCCGGACTCTGGCCAGAGCCTCAGGGTCCTGGCGGGGCAGGTGTCGGTGGTGGGGAGGCCGGTGGGTCCTCGGCTCTGCTGTCCTCCTGCCCCGCCTGTCCCGGCCGGGGGAGGGGCACTGCCCTGCGGTGTGTTGTGGGCTCTGAGGCCTGGATCGGGCGCTGCCCGCCCCCCACAGGGCACCTGCAGGTCCTGGGCCTGGACCCTGACGCCCTCGGTCTCCTCCCCAGGCAGTTCCTGTGGAGCTTCCGGCTCCCGGGCGAGGCCCAGAAGATCGACCGCATGATGGAGGCGTTCGCGTCCCGCTATTGTCTGTGCAACCCCGGCGTGTTCCAGTCCACGGGTCAGTGCGGGCGGCCGGGCCCGAGGGCTGCGCTGGGCGGTCAGCCCTCCGGGCCGGCCCGGCCGCTCCGGCTGCTGAGCCGCCCTCTGACCTGCCCGCTGACCCTGCAGACACGTGCTACGTGCTGTCCTTCGCCATCATCATGCTCAACACCAGCCTGCACAACCACAACGTGCGGGACAAGCCCACGGCCGAGCGCTTCGTCACCATGAACCGCGGCATCAACGAGGGCGGCGACCTGCCCGAGGAGCTGCTGCGGGTGAGCGCGGCTCTGCCTCCGCCCCCCACACCCTGGGCCCCGCCCCGCCCCGCCCCGCCCCTAGCCGCCCCGCCCCCCGCCCCGCCCCGCCCCTAGCCGCCCCGCCTCTAGCCGCCCCCAACCCGCGCCGCCCAGCCCAGCCCCGCCCCCAACCCGCTCCCCGCCCCGCCCCGCCCCGCGTCCTCGCGCCTCGGGGTCCGTCTCCCTGATCGGAAAGCACCTCTAGCGCGTCCCTCGCTGCCCCTCCCTGGCCTGGCCGCTGCCCCTCCCGGGCCTGGCCACTGCCCCTCCCCGGGCCTGGCCGCTGCCCCTCCCCTGGCCTCGCCCCTGCCCCTCCCCTGGCCTGGCCGCTGCCCCTCCTCTGGCCTCGCCCCTGCCCCTCCCCGGGCCTGGCCGCTGCCCCTCCCGGGCCTGGCCGCTGTCCCTCCCCGGGCCTGGCCGCTGCCCCTCCCCTGGCCTCGCCCCTGCCCCTCCCCTGGCCTGGCCGCTGCCCCTCCCCTGGCCTGACCGCTGCCCCTCCCCTGGCCTGGCCGCTGCCCCTCCCCGGGCCTCGCCCCTGCCCCTCCCCGGGCCTGGCTGCTGCCCCTCCCCGGGCCTGGCCGCTGCCCCTCCCGGCCTGGCCGCTGCCCCTCCCCGGGCCTGGCCGCTGCCCCTCCCCGGGCCTGGCCGCTGCCCCTCCCCGGGCCGGCCGGCTGGGGGGACGGCTCCGCTGAGCCGGCCGCGCTGTCCTCCAGAACTTGTATGAGAGCATCAAGAACGAGCCGTTCAAGATCCCGGAGGACGACGGCAACGACCTGACGCACACGTTCTTCAACCCGGACCGCGAGGGCTGGCTGCTGAAGCTGGGTGTGTGGCGGCTGCGGGGGCGGGGGTGGGGCGCCCCCCAGGGCCGGAGCCCCCCCCAGGGCGGGAGCCCCCCCCCAGGGACAGAGCCCCCCAGGGCCGGAGCCCCCCCCAGGGCCGGAGCCCCGCCCCCCGGGCCGGAGCCCCCCAGGGACAGAGCTCCCCCAGGAACAGAGCCCCCCAGGGCCGGAGCCCCCCAGGGCCGGAGCCCCCCAGGGACAGAGCCCCCCTCAGGGACAGAGCCCCCCCAGGGACAGAGCCCCCCCCAGGGCTGGAGCCCCCCAGGGCCGGAGCCCCCCAGGGCCGGAGCCCCCCCGGGCCGGAGCCCCCCAGGGACAGAGCCCCCCCAGGGACAGAGCCCCCCCCAGGGCCGGAGCCCCCCCGGGCCGGAGCCCCCCAGGGCCGGAGCCCCCCCGGCCGGAGCCCCCCAGGGACAGAGCCCACCCAGGGCCGGAGCGGTGGGCGGGGGGGCAGTGGCTCGGGGCCGAGGAGAGCTGAGCGAAGGCCTGGGGCCCAGTGTGGAGATGGGGTGGCCTGAGGTCCCTGGAGGAGCAGCAGAATCTCGAGGAGGCAGGTGGTCAGACCCTGGGGCAGGGTGGGGGGCAGCCTGTCAGGGAGCAGGGAGACCCAGCCGGACCTGCCTCCCCAGGCCTGGCCTCAGGACAGATGTCCATCAGTGCGGGGTCCCCGAGGGGTCTCCGAGGTCTGCCCCCTGACACCGGATCCTGGCATTGGGCCCCCCCCGAAGCCACCTCCCCCTGGACTCTGCAAACCTCAGAGTGGGAGCCCCCATGCCTCAGCCCAGGATGACCAGGGGGCGGGCCAGTGTCCCCCATGTTCCCGGGACCGAGGCCTCCGTGCAGGGTGGCACCTGTGACCCGGCCAGGCGGCTGGCTTGTTCTGTGGAGAAGGGCCAGCTCCCCGAGGGCCGTGTCCCCTCGGGGGTGACGGGCAGGAGAGCCGTTCCCTGTGTCTGAGGATTGCAGTCAGGCCCGCCCCGCGTGTAAGCTCCGTCAGGAGCAGGGCAGGGACCTGAAGTCCATTTGCCTTTGCTGGACATTTAAGGGTCAAAAAGGATTTCTCTTCCACAGAGGAAGGCGTGGACACAGCTGAGCTGTGTGTTTACATGCGTGTCCCAGATCTTGTTCAGAGATTAATCCAATCTAACAGCTCCCGGCCGAGGAGTAATTGATGTTGATGGATCCCACGGCCGCGCCGAGCTCGGTCATGTGACCAGAGCCCTGACGGGAGTCGAGCCCTGGGCGGCGTGGCTTTCCGTGTGGGCAGTTAAGCCCTTTCCATGGCCATGGCGTTGTGTGGGTGCCTCCGGGCTGAGGGCGGAGGCAGGCCCGGTGGGGTGGGGTGGGTGCACACGGACCTGCAGAGCCGGCCCCGCCCATGTGTCCGGTGGGCAGGAGCCGGCCGAGTGTTGGACGACGGCTGTGCGCTCAGAGGAAGGACATGTCACACCGGGGCCGCCGGGCCTCTGACGGCCGGGCCAGTCCTCCGCCCGCTCACCGCCCTCCTTGCAGGCGGCCGCGTGAAGACCTGGAAGCGGCGGTGGTTCATCCTCACGGACAACTGCCTCTACTACTTCGAGTACACGACGGTGAGCCGGCGCCCCCCCCGGCCGCCCCCGCCCCCGGCCGCCCCCGCCGCCGTGCGAGGCTGACCGCCTGCTCGCTCTCCCGCAGGACAAGGAGCCGCGGGGCATCATCCCGCTGGAGAACCTCAGCATCCGGGAGGTGGAGGACCCGCGGAAGCCCGTAAGCGCCTCTCCCGCCGGCTCGGCCCTCCGCCCGCTCTGCCCTCGCTGACGCCCCTCTGTCCCCGCAGCACTGCTTCGAGCTCTACAACCCCAGCCACAAGGGGCAGGTCATCAAAGCCTGCAAGACGGAGGCGGACGGCCGCGTGGTGGAGGGCAACCACGTGGTGTACCGCATCTCGGCGCCCAGCCCGGAGGAGAAGGAGGAGTGGATGAAGTCCATCAGGTGAGGCCGGGCCGGCTCGGGCCCTAGCGGCGAGGTCGCTGCTAAAAGCCTGGGCTCTCAGGCTCGCAGTGCGCCCTCAGGAGCCATCAGAAAGCGTATAAAAGGTGCAGATTCATCGCCTACAGGACCTGGAGTGACCGCTTACGGGGCCAGCCTGCGAGCCGGCGGGGCAGTGGGCGGCATAGCGTCCCAGGCCTGGGGCTGCTTTCACTGGGGCGATGGGGGAGCCCGGGGTTTGGAGGGTTCACTGTACAGGGGAGACGAACACTCTCGTAAGAGCGGGACTGTAACGCCAGGAGAACACAGGCAAGTGGCCTAAATGGTCCTCTCCTGAGACGGAGGCCTCCGGCCCCACGGAGCAGGGGCCTGGCCACGCCCGGCCGCCGCTGTCCCTGGGCGGGCGGCCTTGTGTGATGAGGTGGAGGCACAGACGTTGGGGCTGACAGCACAGGCTCCCGCACACAGCCAAGTGGGAGTGGGGAAGCGTGTGCACGTGTGTGCGCCTGTGTGTGCCCGTGTGTGCCTGTGCACAGGTCTGGTTGGGAGCCCGCGGCTGAGGGGCGCTGACAGTCGTGCCGTCTCCGCAGGGCGAGCATCAGCAGGGACCCGTTCTACGACATGCTGGCCACGCGCAAGAGGAGGATTGCCAATAAGAAGTAGCTTCCCCGCCTGAACAGGTAAAAGGAAAACCCAGACGCACCGCCGAGGGCCGGGCAGGCAGCCCGCGGGCCTCCGAAGCTCCATGGGCCGCGTCTGCGGAGCGACCCGACGCCCGCGCCAAGCCCACCCCTCCTCGCGGCTCCCCGTGGCAGCGGCGCCGGGAGCTGAGCCGCGGACTCGGGCGCGAGGTCTGCCCAGGAACCTCGCTCCTACCTGTCGCCACATGTGCTCATGCGTGGTGTTCACTATTCTAGAAGCTTCTGTTTTATATCAAAACAGGAAAGAAAAGCTACCACTTTTTTATTCAGATTTTTTTTCTCAGATACATAGGACTATAGCTTTTATATGCCTTTTTATATTCTGAAATTATGAAAGATACTAATGTACTATTTTTAGAACGGCAGCTATAAACGTAACACCCGCCACAAGCATATCCGGTGCACGGACAGGAGGTGACGCAGACACTCTATGTGCAGCAGCCGGGGCAGCACTGCGCCGGCGCCCCATCCCTCCTGGGACAGGGTCCGGCTCCCCGGGGACCTCAGCCTGGCTCGGAGGCCCCCAGAGTCTCCCAAGAGGCCCATCAGCAACACTTACGATTGGAGGCTTTTGTCCCATGACTGCCGAGCCCAGCACAGACTGTGTGGGACCAGACGGAGCTGCCACGTTGGGCCCCTCAAGCTGCGGTTCCGTCTGGTTCCACGGAACGCGTGGCTGGTTCAGCTGTGCCCAGTC
The DNA here is from genome assembly GCA_036971965.1 of Nyctalus aviator. NCBI lineage: Eukaryota > Metazoa > Chordata > Mammalia > Chiroptera > Vespertilionidae > Nyctalus > Nyctalus aviator. The sequence goes on along the minus strand of CM072927.1, from coordinate 94,486,122 downwards.
TTCGCTCGGATCCTCGGCGCAGGAAGGAGCTGGTGTCACTGACCTGCCGGTGGACCGGGCTGCTCAGTAGAAAGCGACGGTTGAGAGGGCCGGGAACACGTCACTGCACGTGGGGGAGCTGGCCTGTCCGTCACGTGGAGCGCGCTGTGGGGCTCCTGCATCGGTGTGGCCCGGTGCTCGCCGCATGGACCTCGGACCCAGGACCGGTGGCCCGGTCACGTCAGGATGCGGTGGCTGGGCCCCCAGCACGTCCCAGCCCAGACCCTGGTGCACGGGGGGCGGGCCGGCACCGTGCTGGTCCTCGGGGACACGTGCTTTCTCCTCCGGGGGCTTCAGCCCATCGCCAGGATGGCCGTGCAGGGGGCTGTGCTTCCCCGCAAGCTCCTCTCCCGGCCCGTCCGCGTGGGCACACCTGGCCTGTGCCCTTTCGTCTTCCTCCTGGGAGAGCCCGGCGCACGACGTGGAGCAGCCTCCTGAGCGTGGCCTTGAGGCTGGGTGGCCGTGGGCCGAGCCTCAAGCTGCTGACCTTGACGTAGCTTTAAGTCACACGACTGGAAGGGCTGAGCCCACGGCCCCCCGACATCAGACGGGCTTTCTGGCTTGTTCCAAGCTCTTCGGCTTTGCATTGTGCTCATACCTCAAACTCGAAGCTTTAGTTTTGGAGAAAGGCACGTCTTCATCCTCAAAATGCCCGGCTGCTGCGTGTGCAACTCTGGCCTCTGAACACAGAGCGACAGCGCCGCCCCGCGGCTGGCCCCCGCCCAGGACTGCCCGCCGCATCGGTACCCACGCGTGGACATTGTCCTGGGACCAGGTAGGACCCTGGAGAGACGGGGCTGTCGGGTGTGGGAAAGCCCGGTGGGCCGTGTCTCTGGCCGCCTGTGCAGGCCCCGGTGCAGAAGGCCATGGTGCGTAAGCTGTGCTTGCCTCACGCTGCGGGAAGCCCGCTCCAGGTCGTGTTGTGACCGTATTGGCCTGGCAGGCCCGTAGCCGTCACCCACCGCACCCTTGGGCAGACGGGTGCCGGGCCAGTGTGCTCCTCCCCCTCCTGCCGCCCTGTGCTCAGTGCTGTTATTACCGCTTTGGCCAAAGACACGCTCCCCGAGACCCAGGGCAGCGGCGAGGGTGCTGGGCAGACGCAGCGCCCACCGCCTGGGGGGCGGGGGAGGCCTCTTTCTGTGTTGGAGGCCCAGACAAGCAGGCGTCCTCAGGGACACAGGCAGTTTGAGCAGTTTGACGTGGTACCAAACTGCGTCCAAACGGAAGCTGCTTCCAGGTAAAGGTGCCACCCACATAGATGCGCTTTGAAATTACCGTAGGTCAGAAGCCACACTGATGTTTTCTTAGAAGACATTCTATTTACAGTACATATCGTTAATATGTGAATAATGTACATAGATGTTGATTCCTGGAGTGTTTATTCAATGTATATACTCCCATAGTTTGCATGAAGAACTAGCCTACATCAGTATTTTGTTGTAAATAGTAAAACCGGAGGGTGTGTCGCTGCCAAATACTATGTTCACCGAATAAAAGGAAATCATTGTTACGAAGAGACTGCCTCCGAACTGGTTCTTTAAAGCCGATTGCTGGAGCCAGCTCCCTCCCCAGCCCTCCCCCCATCTGTGTGTGTGTGTGTGTGTGTCCCGAGCTTTGGCAGTTTTAACAAAGTGAAGGCAACAGGAAGAAGTCATTCGACGTGTCCGTAAGCAAACGGGGCAAACAGCAGTAAAAAAGAAGCCACCAAGTGTTTAATTTGCTGCCATTTATATACTATATAAATTTTACATGCTGTATATTTACAGTGGGGCAAGTGCTTTTCAATCTTTAAAAAAACAAAGATCAAACTTTAGACATCTCTGAACAACACAAACTGTATAAACCATACAGATTATTCAGATACGAACTGTATTAAATACAGTTGTCCCCACTCCGTCTCCTGATGCAGGACCAGTGAATTATAAGTGTATCACAGTTTGATAGCATATCCATATTAAAAATAAAATCACAGTATGATTTTGTCTGTAACTAGAAACTTTTCAGGGACCAAGCTGATAACTCAGACTCCAATATTATAGTCAAGACAAGAGAAACTGTATAAAAAGTGTTATGTAATAAAAAACGTACTGTAGGCTTTACAAATAATGTCTGGATTATACATTCATAATGTAAATACTCATCATAACTGGTAGTTGATTGGAATAGTTCCACAAAGTTCAAAAACAGAACTTGTCTGTAAATACGCCTTCCAATCCTGAATAAACGGAAACATGAAGCACGTTCGTTTCTAGTCTCAGACATTACAGAGAACACTGCTCTCGGTCAGCGGAGAGCCGTGAGCGGTCACTAGCCTTAAATTAAATACGCGCTGTCAGCTGTGTGTACTTGACGATCCCAGGTCCCGGCTGGCCTCGTGCGGAGGTCTGACTTGGAGGAACATTACGTGGAATACGAGAGATCAACCTGAGTCTGATTAAGCAGCATTGAGATGTTTTAGTCCAGGGCGTCACTTTAATGTGATTTATATACACGTATTTTACAATGCTCAGCAGTTGTAGAAAGTGTTCGTCCATTTGGAATAAGGGTAATTAAGAAAAGGTAAAAACTAAAAAAAAAGTCCTCCATGGTAAAATCTGTACAGTATTTACTAAAGAAGCACCACGCAGATTGGAACAGAGTTATTTCTATGTTTATAATTTAAGCTGGGTTGGGGATGGCTTCTGTTGAACATGTTGAATCTGAAAGACAAGAGGCAGGAAGTTGGAGCAAAGGGTCTCGGCCAGCAGGCCTCTGCGTCCCACCAGGCCTCTCCGCGGACCCGCAGCAGCCAGGCCTCAGGGAAGCTCTCCGCAGCGCTGCCTGCCTCTCTGCCTCTCTGGACGGCAGCAGAGGGTCTGGGCGGTTCCAGACAGACCCACCAGGCCGCGGTGCCCAGGGCCGAGCCAGCAGGCAGCACAGCCAGAGAGCGCCCTCTGCTGGACATGGACTGCGCTCATCGAACCCAGACTGGCCATCCAGCTCCGCCTGAAGTCCCTAACCGGGCTCAGGGCTCCCCGAGGACACACTGGTGAGTCACGGTGACTGACTGCCAGTTAGCCTTCTGTGGACACATCACTGACATTTGTATCCCTCTTGCCGAGCAGAAAGTAGACATTTGGGCAAAATGGCTGCCTCTCCCCCTCCCCGTAGCAAGGGCAGGTCCCCCACGCCAGCTGCACGGCACAGACCAGGTTTGGATCTGCTCTAAACATCAGGCCTCATTCAAACCAAGCAAACCTTCTGTTGAAAATGGGGAGAAGCCCGAGAGCCACGCACCACTCTGTGGACCTGGTCTGCCAGCCTGTCACGTGAGGAGGAGCTGTCACGTAGGAGAAGCAGGCCTTAGACCAGAGACAGGGGGGCGGGCCTCCCTCTGGTTGGTGGTGCTGTCCCAGGTGTGTGTGGGGGGCGGAGGTCCCAGGGACCCCTCGGGCATCCAGGCGGTCTGAGTGGGGGAGACTGGATTTTCCATCTCCGAGTGATTCCCTCTTGTTCTGATGCTTTCAATACCCTCATTTTCTACAAGGAGGCGAGGAGGGGGAGAGGGGTCCCCGGGCCAGGATGCTGACAAGGCGGGGTGTTGAGCACAGCGCCGGCTGGAGGACAGGGACAGTCAGCTGCCCTTGCCGGGGAGCCTCTCGCACCTGTCCCCCACGCCCTGTGTCCCCAACTCCATGTCCCACAGCCCCTGCCAGTCATGGGGAGCAGACACGCAACAGCTTACCGTAACTAGTGAATTCTGTGTTTGAGGCCACGCTTTCAGTCACCTGGAACGCAAGCAAAGGTGAAGAGCCAGTTTAATGGTCTCACAGGGGCCGTCTGGTCCCGTGCGGGCACAGCCAGGGCCGCTCAGAACCAGGGCGGGCAGGCTCGGGTTCCTGCCAGAATCGCGCTAACCAGGAGGCACAGGTGTGTGCTGGGGCTTCTCCCGGGGGTGAGGGGAGACATCGGTCACGGAGAGAAGCGGGAAAGCCATGCATCCCCTGGGGACATGGCCCGTGAGGAGGAGCGGGCCTTAGACCAGAGACAGCAGGTTAATGAGCCGGAGAGCGAGTGTGAAGGGCAAGTCAGCCGTCAAGGCACCAGGTCGGAGGACAGGTGTCTCGATAGTTGACAGGGATGCTTGTCTCAAAGGCCAGGGGACTGCCCTGCGGAGGGGACAGGCGGGCAGGTGCCCGGCTGCTCGGAGTGAGGTGCCGAGGGGGAGCAGGACGCCGGCCTGACGGCAGCCCCGGAGACAGCAGGGCTGCCACGGTGCGGTGGGCCTCGGCCTCCCGCCCTCTGGGAGGATCTGGAAACAGCAGCTGCCTGGACCTGTGCACACAGCCCCTCACTGCGCAGAGATACTGACAGTTGGTGGGAAACCAATCTAAGAACATATGCACTCGTTCCTTAAAACAGTAAACCCATGTTAGCGCCACTTCTTGCTGCTGCGAGCTGCCAGCTCCCACCGCACTCCCCCACCCCCTCCCGATGGAGCAGCCAACGCTGGGCCCAGGTGCCCTCCCAGTCAGCAGTCACAGGCCGACGGCCCCAGGACACCTCGGGCAAGGTCAGGACACTCAAGAACCACAGCTTCTGGGCAGCCAGGTGACCAAGGCACAGAATAGCCCTGGTCTAGGGCGGGTCCACACACTTTGTCCACCGAAGGCCAAAAAGCGGCTGTGCCCATTGCAGCCGACCCCGACGTCCCCTCAGACCCTTCCCACGGGAATGACTTCTCCTTGGGACTCCACCCCCGAGAGGCGAAAGCCATTCTAACTGCTGCCCTGCCCCGGGCGCTGGCCACATCGTGCCTTGTAGACACCATGCTGCTCGCCAAGGGCGAAGGTCACCACACAGATTGGGAGGGGGAGAGGACAGGATGATAGAAAGGACCTCACAATCAGGGCAGAGCCGACAAGACCGGACACCCAGGGATGCCGACAGCTGACGTCCCTATGAGCCACGTCACCACCCTCCTCTGTTACCCTCAGAACGCAGAGGTCTGAGGAGTCCGGGAGAAGGAGATAAAAATGGTCTGAAAGCAAAGTCCCAGCCCTTCCCGAGGAAGATGCTCGGTGCCTGGAGCCCTAAGTCCCAGGTGTGTCAGGTTCTGTTAGGCCTGGTCCATGGAGCTGGGGCTCCCCAAATGCTAAGGGGCCATGCTCCGGGCCGCATTCTCGGGGGTGGGGGGTAGGGGTGGAGGAGCGGGTGAGAGGGGCTTCTGCAGAAGCGAGCCCTCGTGCCACTGGCTTTTCCTCCCAGGTGCCAATCCCGCTTTCATTAAGTCCAAGAATCTCGTCTTACCCTGGCCACACTCAGACAGATGACACCTGTCGTCCCTGCTGTCCATCCTTAGGCGTTCTGTTTTCTCACGGAAAGGCCCAGCGCCTTCCAGAGGCAGGCCGTCGGCGAGGCGGGGGCTGCCGTCGGCTCTCCGGAAACGGTCAAGAGCCTCCGAGCTGGCGGCCTTCGCTAAGTGCAGTCCTGAGTCTCGCCCACAGTCCTCTGATTTCCTTGAGTGTCTCTTCTTTTTCTTCTTCTTTTTCCTGTGTCTGTGGAGGTCAGCATCGGAGCATGCTGCCGAGAGGTCCGAGTCCTGCTGATGCCTGCGGGAAAATGAGCCAGAACTCAAACACCACCACACAGACACTCACACCCACAATGTGGACCTCAGGATGCAAACACAGGTAAGATTTGTTTCTAATTTAAAATGCATCGTAACCATTTTTTAAAGTCCAGCGCCATAAATAAACTCACTGAACCCCACCCCACCGCTGACTTAGCTTTGCTCAGGCCCTAAAGGGTTCGGCCAAAATCCCAGAGGCAGGACCCACCGAGCTGCTTCTGAGCCTGGAGGCTGAGGGAGAACCCTCCTGCAGGTGTCGGCCACACGGGGGTGCCAGCGAGCCGCTTTCCCCAGGAACCACTATTTACCAGGGCTCCTGGTATTCTTCCCCAAGGTTACAATTTTAAGGATGTCAAAGGTATACTGTGTAGGATGGGACTTTGTGGGACCAGAGGAAGCTGCTGACCTATCAGACATGAGCAATTGTTTGTGCTCACTCATGTCATCATGGATAAGTCATTTTCAGGATGCTCACCGGCCAATTCAGCTTTTCCGAATACAAACACATGTCCCATTCAATTTCAAATTCAGAAATGGACAGAAACGAAGACAAAGACAACCAAAGACGCGCCTCAGCCCCCACTCAGGCCGGAAGTGTCAGCCCACCGCGGCCTCCCGCCCAGGCCCGGGCAGCCGGAGGTAGAAGGAAGTGTGAACAGACGTGACTGATAATGCGGCATGGAAGGCAGAGCCCCGGGCCTCCCCTACAGAGCGCCACACGCCGCCGCCTCAGGCCTACGCGCCCTCACACCGGGATATTGTGAAGAATGAGGTTTGGGCATTTGTGACACTGTAAAGTGAGACACAGCTTAAAAGCAGAGCTAGACTTTAGGAATCTGTAAAAACCGTGAAAGCTCAGATCCAGAGCTAAGAAATACAAACCAGCCACACGCCCACCGCCTGCCCTCGGCCGCGCTCACCTGGAGTCCCGCCCCCGGTGTTTGTCTCTGGATTTCTTTTTCTTCTTTGACTTTTTGTGCTTCTTCGCTTTGGGCTCCTCGGAAGGGTCCCGCTGGGCGCTCCTCCAGGCTTTCTTTTCTGGGTGGGGGTCGCTGTGCTCGACGCCGTCGTACCTCCGTTTGTGGGGCTTCACATTCTCGTGGTCGTGAGCGCGGTCGGCGGGGCGGCCGCTGCTGCCTCGGGGGAGCGCAGTCTTGTCGGCGTGCTTCTCGGGGTGGGGCGGCGGGGCGTGGGGGGGCCCCCGGGGGCCGCCCAGGTGGTGCCGGTCCCTCTCGCTGGCAGCCAGCTCGTAGCCCTTCCTGCCTCTGTGGTAGTCCTTGTACGGCCGGCCGCCGTACTGGCCCAGGCGGTCGTGGTCTCGGCCGTAGTCCCGGTCCCCGTGCAGGGGCCTCCACTCCCAGGCCGGGTACGGGGCGTACCTGTCGTGGTAGTAGCGGCACCGGTCCCACCGCGCCCGGTCCGGGTGGTACTTGTCCCGGCCCCAGGCGTGCTCGCTCTCCGAGTGGTGGGCCCGCCAGGCCTGGTGGGAGCCAGCCCTGCGGGCGTGGCGGTGGCGGGGCCGGGCGGGGCCCCGGTGCTCGCAGGCGTGGTGCCGGGGCCGGCCCTGCGGGCGCTCCCGCGGGGAGGAGTGCCGCCGGCGGTAGCGGTCCTCCGTCTGGCTCCGGCTGTCCCGCGCGTGCTCCCCGCTGGAGGAGCGGTCCCGCCGGGTGCGGTAATGGCCTCGGTCCACCTTCCGGAGGCTGCTGATCTTCTCCTTCGCCGGAGACCGGGCCGGGCCCGCCTGCCCCGCCTGGCTCTCGTCGCCCAGCTCCGCGGGGCTCTGCTCGGGTGCCCCCAGCGCTTCCGGACGGCTTTCCGTGGTGACTCTGTGCCCCGGGGAGCAGGGCCCCTCTGCAGGCGGCCCGGAGGCCTGAGGAACGTCCGGGACCTGCGGAGCGGCCTCCACAGCGGGGCCCTGGTCCTGGCTGCCGGGAACCGGGGGCTCCTGCTCGCCGGCGCCCTCGGGAGGTGCCGGGGGACTCGGGCTCGACCTCCCGGCGGCTTCTGCTGCGGCCGAGCCCCGGGGGCTGTCCGTGAGCGCCCCCGCCGTGTCCTGGGCCGCTCCGCTCTCGTCCCCGGGGGAGTCCGCAGGGCCGCACGGCTGAGAGGGGTGACCGTCCCCCGCGGTGCTCTTGCTGGCGCTGCCGAGGGCGGGGGCTCCGGGCACAGGCTCCTCCGGCTTCGCCGAGCCGCTTTCCGAGGCCTGCTCTTTGGTGGACGTGGCGCCGGGGTCCGGGAGCGGCGAAGCCGTCTGCGATCTGCCGCTCAGCCCCGGGGCCGGCTCCAGCTCCAGCTCCTCCCGGGGGTCAGGCGTGGGGCTGCCAGGCTCCGGTCCTGCCTCAGGGCGCTCTGTCTGGCTTCCGTCTGCTCCAGGCGCACTGCAGCCCCAACAAGAAAATAAACACATTAGTCATTCGCCAAGGGTTCTTGTCATGCTTTATGGGTTCTTGTCATTGGCTCACGGGGACAAACGCTTCAAAACATTTATTTACTAGGCATTTTACGCCTTTAATATATTTCACTGAAACACAATAGTGAATGAACTTAGTAACATTTTTTGAAATGTCAAATTGTCTTTCCCTCATTAAGAAAAAATATAAAATTCTATGTCAAGCCTATCTCCTACCCATTTTTTAGCAATAATTCTGAGGGTCTAGGCTGCTTCTGTTTCCAGGGAGACTCCTTCTAACAACTGAGCAGAGCAGGCAGGTCAGAGGACCGGGAGCTCGGGCTGTTCCTCCAATCTGGGAGGTTCACGGAGGCTCCGGTAAACACTCGCCCTTGATCGCCGGGAGCTTCGGTGTGTGAGGTTAGTGACAGCTGCCAGGCACTATCAGCACCCTGCAGGGCCCCTTTTTGCAGGAAGGTATCTGGGAGAGGGTATACGTGTGAGGTCACGAAACACGTTTTTTAGAGCGTGGCAGTGAGATTCTCCAGTCAGCACGTGGCACACACACCCGGTTACACTACATGCACTGCTTGGTTTACACAGCTAGCTACATGCATGGCTTGGTTTACATAGCTAGCTCCATGCACTGCTTGGTTTACACAGCTAGCTACATACATGGCTTGGTTTACACAGCTAGCTCCATGCACTGCTTGGTTTACACAGCTAGCTACATACATGGCTTGGTTTACACAGCTAGCTCCATGCACTGCTTGGTTTACACAGCTAGCTGCATGCATAGCTTGGTTTACACAGCTGGCTACATACACTGCTTGGTTTACACAGCTGGCTACATGCATGGCTTGGTTTACACAGCTAGCTCCATGCACTGCTTGGTTTACACAGCTGGCTACATACACTGCTTGGTTTACACAGCTGGCTACATGCATGGCTTGGTTTACACAGCTAGCTGCATGCATGGCTTGGTTTACACAGCTAGCTGCATGCATGGCTTGGTTTATACAGCTAGCTGCATGCATGGCTTGGCTTACACAGCTAGCTGCATGCATGGCTTGGCTTATACAGCTAGCTACATGCATGGCTTGGTTTACACAGCTAGCTGCATGCATGGCTTGGTTTACACAGCTAGCTGCATGCATGGCTTGGTTTATACAGCTAGCTGCATGCATGGCTTGGCTTACACAGCTAGCTGCATGCATGGCTTGGTTTACACAGCTAGCTGCATGCATGGCTTGGTTTACACAGCTAGCTACATGCATAGCTTGGTTTACACAGCTAGCTGCATGCATGGCTTGGCTTACACAGCTAGCTGCATGCATGGCTTGGTTTACACAGCTAGCTGCATGCATGGCTTGGTTTACACAGCTAGCTGCATGCATGGCTTGGTTTATACAGCTAGCTACATGCATGGCTTGGTTTACACAGCTAGTTCCATGCATGGCTTGGTTTACACAGCTAGCTGCATGCATGGTTTGGTTTATACAGCTAGCTGCATGCATGGCTTGTTTTACACAGCTAGCTCCATGCATGGCTTGGTTTACACAGCTAGCTGCATGCATGGTTTGGTTTATACAGCTAGCTGCATGCATGGCTTGTTTTACACAGCTAGCTCCATGCATGGCTTGGTTTACACAGCTAGCTGCATGCATGGTTTGGTTTATACAGCTAGCTGCATGCATGGCTTGGTTTATACAGCTAGCTACAAGCATGGGTTGGTTTCCACAGCTAGCTGCATGCATGGCTTGGTTTATACAGCTAGCTACAAGCATGGGTTGGTTTCCACAGCTAGCTGTGTAATTCCCATGCACATCAGTGTGAGGACAAGCTAAGCCAGACTAGGAGAGTGGCCGCAGGAAGTCTGTAGGCCAGTGGCCAAGTGCTCATGCTGCTCCATCTCCCGGGCAGCCCGGCGTCCTCTGCCAGCCTTCCCTGCCGTGGCCGGCGAGGCGGCACTGCCAGGGCCGTTCTGAAATGTGGGGTGCGTTTCTGGGTTGTCACAATGAAGGGGTGCCGGCTAGCACAGCGGGCAGGGGAGAGGCAGGCAGTGCCTCATGGCTGGCGGCTCTCACGGAGCATGGCTGGAGCCGGCCTGACCACCACCCTGCGCCGTCCGCCAGGAGGCGGTGTTGCTCGGAGGGCGGCTCGGCGTGCGGTGGAGCTCCTGCCACGGGGGGGCCACCGTCGGCCGTCACATCGCAGCAAACCTCGCCCCTCCGCACGGCTGCACCTGGGAGTGCAGCTGGCCGGGCCGTCCGCACATTCCTTCCTTTCATTCCCGTTACTCTTGGGTCATTACACTGGTTCTTAAAATGGTCATGTGGAAGCGGGACTATCTTATCCATGAATTTAGTTTCGGGATTCGGAGGGGGCAAGACCCAGTATTTGCCGTCTGACGGCTGGAGTTCGGCCTGTCCCAGGGCCAGGGACAGGGCCTGGTGCTGACGGCAGCCTGGGTGGAGGCATGCTAGCTGGGGGGCATCAAGCTTTCTGGGACCACCAGCTGACACCGTTTTTCTTTACTTTTTACCAAAGCAAGTGAACAAATGCTTACAGACCATTCAAGTCACTCCCGGGATGAGGTAAGCCAGTGACACGCACAGGGCACCTGGGGTTTCTCTAAGCCATGGTTACCTGGTCTCCTCTGCCGGGCCTTTCCCTTTGTGGCCGAGTTTGAAAGTCTCTAAGATTGTGTCTTCCAGAAGAGGCGGCAAAGGAGCGGGCATCAACTGCAAAAAAAACACACACAGATGCTCCAACTCTGGTCGCTGCTCCCATAGCCTGACGTCCAGCCCGGGACCCGCCATGAACGAAGCAGACAGAGCCCCGCCCGCTCCAGCCCCTCACCTTGCCAGGGAGGCCATTGGCCTTCTCGAAGGGGCTTTCCGAGTGCAGGGCAGGCTGGACGTGGCAGCTGGCGCCGTCCGCGGACAGGCCGTTTTCCCTGGGGCCGCTGTCCGTGCTGGCGTTAGCACCACTGACAGTCACAGGCTCGGGGGGCTCGGGCGGGGAGGCCTCGGCGTCCTCAGCGTCCAGAGCACGAGAGGCCGCGCTCTTGGCCGGGCCGAGCCCGTTCTCCCTGCCGAGGCCCTTAGCCTCCTCGTCGGACTCTTCCGACGACTCGGCGCCGTAGGGGACCAGGATGCTGGCGCTGAGCTTGGACTTGCCGTTCACCAGGGGCTTGGAGCAGGACTCGCTCGGGGCCGTCTGCTTTGGGACCTTACTGGGAAGTGACGTGGTGGGTGCACTCGAGGTAGACTGTATTGCAGAAGAAGTGGTAATGGTAGAAGAGGGGACGGGCTTGGTAGGGTTCTCCAAAGAATTGTTGTGAAGGTTGGGCTGAGACTGACCTGGGCGGACAGGTAGCTTGTTGTGAATACTGATGGTGATTTTTTGTTTCTTGGGATGCTCCGGGGTAACGGAGGCCCTGGCAACTGACCAGTTCTGAACAGAAGTGGGAGCGTTAGCAGCACCAGCCCTGCTGACGCTGGAGTTCCCATTGGGACTCGACATGGAGCTGCTGGGCGTTTCTTTCAAGGGTCCGGTCCCGTTCAAGTGAGGAGGGTTCTGGAAGCGAGAAGACCACAGCCCGTGAGCACTCCAGTCACAGGCAGATCCCATTCTGGCTACAGACCCTCCCAGGGGGTCTTTTTCTTTATCAGCCACAAGCTTCACACACCTAGCAACGCCTCCTCTCCTCGCCCACTCCTGCTGCGTGAACCTTCACAGGTCATCGTTTTCTGATAATTAAGCCACAAACAGTGACAACTATTTTTGCCAGAAAACACGGCCCAGACCATGTTCTTTCTGCTCCCATGGGGCAGAAGTGAATAGCCCCTTTGAGTGGTCTCATATGTTCTCCTTGGTTTTCTTGGGAGCCCAGAGCTGTACAGCAGAAGGAAGTGCCAGCCAGCTGGAGTTGACATTGGCCACTGTAGTAGGGAGCTGTCACGTGGGCAGACAGAGAAGAGTGCCTTCAGGCACCACTGGCTAGGCCATCCCCTCCCCCAACAATCTCTCTAAATCTCAGCCTCCAACTACTGCTGCTTCACTCCGGAGGCTGCAAGCTGGAGGTCGAGGATGAAATCTGACTCAGATGAATTCTGTTTGGCCTTCACAGCGTTTTCCTAAATATCTGAATCAGTCCTATCTGAGCACTGAAAGGTTCCATGGGGTGGGGCTGGGAGTAGCATCCACCACTCAGTCTGGGGCCTGTGCTCTCCAGCTGGCCAAGGTCCTGATGCCACCTTTACGAAGATTCCAATCCAGGAGCCCGCTGCTGCCCGGCTCCGAGGCCTTAGCTGGGTAACTCCTGCTATAATCCTAACACTGCCACGTCCACAAGGCACAGCACACACTGGACAGTCTGCTGATTCTAAACCAAATGAACTCGAACTGAATGGCGGTGGAAACACTGCAGCACAGAGGACAGGGATTGTATCTACGGGGACCTCACACGGAAGTCTACCAACAGGCGGGCCTCTGCTCCACAAAGCGTCTCAAGACCCAGGCCTGTCACCAGTTCTCCCAAGAGGCCACCTGCAAGTGTGGCCACACCCAGCTGGACACAGAGAGCACCACACTCGTGAAAGGGCTGAGCAGACATAATCAAAGTGTTCTGTCAGTTCGGGGCCATTTTCCTACAGTCCAGCATTAATGAAGGGTCCCCAAATATTTCATCAAGTGAATGGTAGTCCAGCACAAGAGCTAAACTCTCTAGCATTTAAATACACTTATACCCAGGATCTGCTTTTTGACCATTACATCCATACTCTGAGATGTGCTGTGCACTTGAAATATTTTATAATAAACTAGTGGCCCAGTGCACAGATTCACATACATTGAAAGGAAATGCATTAGAAGATTCATGCAGTAATTACGTTACTGCAAAAAATTTCATTTCAAAATAGTATATATAATATAGTATTATAAAATTAAAACACATGTGCGATTGGCACCAGCGAGAGCTTTATATGTATCGTGCATGGGCCAGTCAACATTTTTAAACTAGAGGCCCAGTGCATGAAATCTGTACATGGGTGCGGTCCCTAAGCCTGGCCCGTGATCCAAGTGTGAGCATCTGGCATGGAAGGGCAGGTCCCAGCTTGATCTCTGGGCACCTGGGCCCCCACATCGAGATACAGTGAGCACAGCCAGATGCGTGGGCCTGGGCGCAGTGTGGGCCTCTGGTCCACCCAGCAGTGCCACACAGAAACCGGGCAGGCAGCATGCTCTCTCCTGGCTGGCCTTGTAGACCAGCTCCTGTGTGAACCCATGGGGAGCCCAACCGGCCCCTGCGGTCCTGGGAGCTGCGCCCAGCTCACCTGGAAGAGGCTGTGCTGGTATGGGCAGGCTCCTCGTGAGCACCGGGCACCTGAGTGTGGGGGCTTTCCTGGCATGCAAGCACTGGTGTCCCGAAGGAAGGTAGTAGGGGGAGTAAGAGTGAGCTCTGCGGACACCCCACACCTCCGTCCCTATCAGCCCCCGCCCCCAGGTAGCCAGCGAGAGAGAGGTCACAGCATGTCGCCAACGCCTGCATGTTCTGTGCCGCCCCTTGGTGGTCAGCACATATCATAGCAAGCGGTCGAACTCCTAGTTAAACAACTGCCTGAGGGGACAATTTGCATATTAGGCTTTTATTATATAGGATTGCCAGTGCGCATCATATGTACCGACCGGTCGGTGAATAAATCACAAAGTGGTTCATGTTTGATGCCAACAAAAACAACTAAATTCACCATCTACAATGACAGATCAAAACACACGTGTGCGATTGGCATCAGGGAGAGCTTTACATGTATCACCCATGCGCGAGTCAATTTTTATTTTTAAATTGCCAGTGTGTGTAATATGTACCAGCCAGTCGGTCAGATGTTGGACAGATGCATAGTCACTTAGTCTTTTATATAGACAGATGGCTTGAATATACTATTTTGACAAGAAATTAATTTGCATATGAGGCCATGGCAACTACTGCCACGCTAGCCTGAAGGTTTGAATGATACATTTTAAAATTAACATAAAGATTACATTCTACCTATGGAGCAGTTACCTTTATCATGTGGGAGGGAAGCTGTGGTCCGATGAACCCTGACGCGGCCTGTTTGTTACTGACGACGCGCTGACTGATTATGGGTCGGGGAGAGGACTGGCCGGGGCTGTGGGCGGAATGAGTAAGTTCACCTCCATTTTTCACATCATGGGACCTGGGGACGGAGAGCGGCAATGCTTAGGGTTACCCAGGACATCTCCTTAGAAGAGGTAAGAGATTAACCTGCTGCAGCGAACAGAGATGCACTTGGGCATTTAGGTCAAGGTCAATGTCAGGAGTTCAGATCGGGAGATAACCAGGGTAATTGGGTGAATGGTACTTTAAAAAAATTTTTTTAATTGATTTCAGAGAGGAAGGAAGAGGGAGAAAGATAGAGATATCAATATGAGAATCACTGATGGGCTGCCTCCTGCACGCCCCCTACTGGGTACTGAGCCCACAACCAGGGCATGTGCATTGGACGTGACCTCCTGGCTGTACCATGCTGCACTCCCCTCAGAGGAATCTTCTATTCAGATTTAAGTCTCCTCTACACCAGCAGTCGCCAACTGGCGGTGGCCCATTAGGTCCAAAAGGTTCGTGATGTCTGCTCTACACTTTAGCCTCTACTGGCTTGTCAGCAGTATAAAATCTCAAACTGCTTTTTCCGCCATTTTTTACTGAGCACATTCTCATGTCACTAAAGAAGGCTTCATACAAATAACTTTTAACAACTGCATAATATTCCAACATATGGATTTGCTGTAATTTATCTGATCATTCTACAATTGATCAGCTGTCATAAATGAATACCTTGAAGCACACCTGAGTTTCTCAAGGCCACACCCTTCCAGCAATGGAATGAGCCAATCAGTCTTCAGCAAGAATAGGAGAGAAATGAGCAGAGGTGATGTCGCTGCGCAGGCTGATCCAGGAAGGTGGCTGCCTGCCTGAGCTCAGCAGCTGAGGGGACCACACTCAGTGCTCTGAGCCCCTTTCCGAGACGCCCACAGCCTCAGGTCCCCCCGTAGGAGGCCAGCAGCCGAAGCCTGTCCTCCTCAGCCAACGCCTTCCCTTCCTCTGAACGTGTCTGTGGTTAACCTGCCAAACAGCTGGATGCTAAAGCACACTCAGGACCCATCCGCAAAAGTGACATTCCTTACTTTCCCAGCAGCAAGCTACAGTTTTAAAAACAACCCAATAAGGGTCCACATTGTGAATTTAAATATGTTGATGAGATGAAGAGAAATAAAATAACAGAAAACTTGAAAATCTGTTCTCTTGACAATACCTGATATAAAAGAGAACATACGCTTGTTGACTGAGTACCGATCTGATATCACTGGTAGATACGATGGAGTCGTTCATCTGATACCAGAGACCATTGCTCGCCTGCAAGGGAGCCAATAAAAGAGATTTGATATGATTAGAGAATCAGGGAACACTGAGCTAGAGAAATGTAAAAAAAATGTAACTGCACATTTTATCTGTAAAGTCCCACCTTCCCCCCAGAACACCAGTGCCCCTTACAGTGTACTGTAAGTAAAGAGACATCAACAAATCCTCACAGCTCACCTTTATGTAGCAGAAGTAATGGCCGGCGTGGCAGTTAAAACCAGTGTGTACCAGTACTGCATACAAAACATAAATAATCGGTTCTCCATTTGGCTGAGACATGTATGGTCGAATATCAAGATATTCAGGATATTTTACATCCTAAACAGAAATGGAAGGAGGAAAAGGAACATATTTCTGAAAGCACAGATCATCCCATATGTTTGGGTATGGGGTACGGAGGGCGGTGTAGGGCAGAGTACCTGCAGACACTACGCCCTGTGATATTCTAACAGAAACCTAATCCACTGAACCCCATTTCAAAAGACTTGGTTAACCTGGAACATATTTGAATCTAGGTGTATTTAATGAAATCCCTTTGTATTCTTTATTTTCTTTGAACAATTAAGGATCCATATTAATTCTTCAAATTAATCCAAAGAGATGTTATAGAATGATAATTCTGGGCTTTCATCATCACTTGTTTTTATTTTTAATAACTCAGGAATGGATTATTTCTTTTGCATGTCACGGACTTTTTGACCACTTTCAATCTTCAGAACGTGGAAAGGAAATGGGAAAATCCATGTATTGCCAATCAGAAAACAACCAACCAAGAAAACCAAAGTGGAAAAGTGGCCAGATGGAGCAGGATTTCAAATGACACACCCTCTCTACCTCACTGACTATGGAGTGCAAATTCAGATAAATTACCAATTTTATTATCAGAAAGTCTAATCAGCTACAGGAGATAGAAAAACACACACACTCATAAACACACAAGATACACTACTGGCTCAATGCTTTGACATTTTCTTCTGACACCAATGCTGGAAGAATTTAGAAAATCAGGTAACAAAACTGTTCAGTTAGATTGTTTATAACCCGTAACAGCTAACAACACTGAGCCTTGAAAGGCTCAGCGTAAAGGTTACTAATGTCTACAAACCTTAGCAATTTTTCCACCGGTAAAATTTGCAAAGCGTTTCAGAGAAAGTGTGAGAACATTGGAAGATCTGTGTATGGTGAATCTCTTTGAAGCTGGAACCATCTTTTTACATCTTGAAATAAGCAGAAACAAATAATTAAGAAGATTAAGTATGTTTCTTCTATTTTAGTCTTCCCCTTGTTATTTCTCTAAACATTTTAAATTAAGTTTCCAAAGGGTACTAGATGAGAAAAACAACCCTTTCAACCAATAGTGAAAATGCAAAATTTTTAAATACAGAGAAGCTGCTTAGTCAGCATGACAGGGAAAGGAGGCTGGGAAATTGTGAGGGCACAGCCACACACGTCCCTGATATTCTAAATCAGGTTAATCTGGGTTTCTGTCAACTCCAAACGAACAAAAACAACCACATTTCCAGGCTTGCATAATTCTGTGAAAACAAAGACATCTCAGATACAAAAGGAAGAAACCGAATGATTAGAAATGTCTGTGGAGTTAACACAGGAAACCCTGTGGCTAGGACAGAGGGAGCCTTCTTCCCACAGAAGGAGTCTTTGATAAGAACAAGTACCACCTGACTCTAAGATGAAACTCCACTGCCAAAACTGGTTTGGCTCAATGGATAGAGCGTTGGCCTGCGGACTGAAGGGTCCCAGGTTTGATTCCGGTCAAGGGCATATAAGTACCTTGGTTGGGGGCACATCCACAGTACGGGGGGTGCAGGAGGCAGCTGATCGATGTTTCTCTCTCATCCATGTTTCTAACTCTCTATCCCTCTCCCTTGCTCTCTGTAAAAAAATCAATAAAATATATTTTTAAAAAATGAAACTCCACTTAAACTTACAACCAAGGCTTTCTGAAAACAAGCTCTCTTGACTTCAGGGGAAGAATTAACCAAAACTAAGGGCTTTCTAGCAGACACCACCAGCAATCCCGGGAGAAGCAGAGAGAAGTTCCAGGAGGAAGTGGCTGCTGCTAGCCCACCCTGACCACAGAGCGGATGACATGTGCTGCTGGGCTGACGTCACCCGCGCCCCTCCCTGACAGTGGGCTTACCTCTGCTCTCCCTGCCCCCCTCCCCTGCAGTGATGCCCATATCTGCTCTAGAGGACACGCCCTGGCCCGGAGGACAGACTCTGTCTCCCCAGATGGCATCGGCAGCTGGGGACGCCCCCCTCCGGGCAGCACCCTGTCGTACTTGCTGCACTTGTACGAGTTCTCGCCGTCCAGCTGCTCCGGCTTCACGAACTGCTCCAGCGCCTTGTTCACACTCTGAGCGGCCTGGGAAGGGAAGCAGCGCCCGTTACCTCACTGCCGCAAACCAACAAGCTGCTGGTCTGATCCTGCTCAGGTCACAGGCCCGGGCGGCGGCTCATTCCCCAGAGGGGACGTGCAGAAGGCAGCCAACCCATGCTCTCTCTCTCCCTCTTCCATTCTCAAATCAATTTTTTAAATTTTTTTTTAAAATGTATTTTATTGATTTTGTATAGAGAGGAAGTGAGAGAGATAGAGAGTTAGAAACATCGATGAGAGAGAGTCATCGATCAGCTGCCTCCTGCACACCCCCCACTGGGGATATGCCCGCAACCAAGGCACATGCCCCCGACCGGAATCGAACCCGGGTCCTTCAGTCCCCAAGCCGACGCTCTATCCACTGAGCCAAACCGGTCTCGGCTCAAATCAATTTTTTTAAAAAGGAAATGCTCTGTTACTATGGCATTCATTTTTATAAGTGGACACATCAAGTTATTTCCCCTCCCATTAAAAATGATCAGGCCGAAACCAGCTTGGCTCAGTGGATAGAGCGTCTGCCTGCGGACTGAAGGGTCCCGGGTTCGATTCCGGTCAAGGGCATGTACCTTGGTTGCGGGCACATCCCCAGTAGGGGGTGTGCAAGAGGCAGCTGACGCATGATTCTCTTTCATTGATGCTTCTAACACTCTATCCCTCTCTCTTCCTCTCTGTAAAAAATCAATAAAATATATATTTCTTAAAAATGATCAGATTAAAGTGAACAAAAATCTGTAAAGAGGCTGCTGGCTGAAGCATTCTTTAAAATAGTCTAAAATGAAAACAAACCAAGTGTCTACCAGCTTGGAATCAGGCATTAACTGTCTACCCACTCACTGGGCCATCACACAAACGCCAAGCAGATTGGAAGGAAAACAGCAAGTGGCCGGAGTCAGTGACCTGCTGTGGACGGAGGGACACTCTGGGACAGGGTGTATCAGAGACAGGACAGCTCACTCTGCAGGATGGATCATATATACCTGCAACATTTCCCATTCGACCACAAACTCATATTACATTCGAAATCAGAAAAAATAAAGCTTAAAAATAACAAAAAATATATAAGAGTTTAGAACAGGCAGAAAACAAAACAATTTCTAAGTAATAACCACCATCTACTTTGGCTAATATAGTTATCAGAATCTGATTTTATTAAGATTAAGTAGTGACATATGAAAAGGTAATAAAAAGATTATGGTGCTGACTACAAAGTTCAAATGATCACCTGCACGTGAGTCTTGGCACAGTAAAATTTTAATCCATGTTCTCTAACAAGCCGGTCTTAACTGTAAGTGAACTACCAATGCATGCAGTACGTCACGTCTACTGATTTTTAAGCTTCACTGTCACGATGGTCCAGCTTACCTTGATCTCCAGTGTTATATCAAGATACGGGTCAAAAGTATCTGAAACGCCTTTGCAATTTAAACATTTCACTGAAATAAAGACAAAATGCAAAGATAAGCAGAGTGGAGTCATATGGCATCCCAACTGTTAAGATGACTGAACACAAAAATACTATTACAAGTAGAAAGTTAAAACAAGGTACAGTTTCTCCTATCAGATGGGCAAACAATTTTACTACTACCCCGATGAACTTGGCCCGCGCACACTGTTGGTTGGAATGCAAACTGGTACAACCTCTTGGAAGGATGAGCAGGGTCAGGTGACATGCAGGCCTTTCCTGCAGAAACCCTAATGCTAAGAATCTACCTGCATGTACACTTCTACAGACAGAAGGCCTGTGCACAGGATGTTCATGAGCACTGAGGTCATTCAACAAATTGGAAGTGACCAGAGTACTCCTTGACAGGGGACAAATGGGGAACGGCGCAGCTGTGAGACGTCAGACCTGTGCGTGTGAAGTGTGAAAGACATCTAGCATTAGGAGAAACGGAAAGGGGTGCATCTAACAGCTCCCATCCTTCCATGCACAGGAAGCTTCTGGAAGGACACTAGACGCTAGCACAGGACTGGCTTTGAGAAGGGGGTTGGAAGTCTGCGCTGGACGGAGGACACACTTTCCATTCTTTTCTTTTTAAAAATAATATATTGGTTTTTTTTGTTTGTTTTTGTTTTTTTGTGATTTTTTTTACAGAGTGGAAGGGAGAAGGATAGAGAGTTAGAAACATCAATCAGCTGCCTCCTGCACACCCCCTACTGAGGATGTGCCCACAACCAAAGCACATGCCCCCGACCGGAATCGAACCTGAGACCCTTCAATCCGCAGGCTGACACTCCATCCACTGAGCCAACCAGTCAGGGCACACTTTCCATTCTTAATCCTTTCTACAGTTTGCTTTTTTAAAATCATATGCATGGGTCATCTTATCAACTTTTTTAAAAATTCTTTTTATTTCTTAATTCTCTAATGAGCATATGTTTTTATTGAATTGAGAAAGAGGGAGGGAGACGGAGAGAGAGGAACATCAATGTGAGAAAGAAACAGATCGGTTGCCAATCAAGGACTGAACCTATAATCTAGCTAAGGGCCATGACCAGGACTTCAACCTGCGACCTTCCAATACATGGGCTGCCCAGGATGACACTCCAACCCACTGAGCCACACTGGCCAGGCCACTTAAACTAAAGTTTTAAATGAAAGTTTACCTCTTGAAAGGGAGGGAGGAAGAGACTGAACATAAACTGTGCACCTATGGATGAGGACAATGGGGGATGGGCAGGGGTTGGGGGTGGGGTGGGAACCTGGTGGAAGGGGGAAGAAATGAGGAACCTTTGTAATAATATGAACAATAAAGATTGATTAAAAAAAAAAAAAAAAAAAAAGAAAGTTTACCTCTCGATCTTAGGTAGCCTCCAAATATCTGGCAGACAAGCGTGGTGGCCTGGGTGTGTCTGTCTAATCTGGAAAACAGTCAGACGGAGATATGAGAGAAGAGTTCACAGAAATCACAGATGCCAATGAGATCGCAAAAGCACGTGCATCTACAGAAGAGCAAGCATTCAGGCGGGGCGAGGAGATGTCAGGGCTTGTGGCGGCCGGGAGAACGACTGCGGTGTGCTGTACTTACTTATTGCTGCCGTTCAGGCACGCTTTCTGCATAGCATCAACAGTGTATTGAAGGAATTCGTGGGCATCTTCTTGGTTTCCAAAACGGAAGTGCCTAGCTATACCTATAAAATTCAAGATAAAGCTTTATCATCATAGAGGCCCGGGCTGAAACCCCCAAAAGTTCTATCTTATGACAACACACCTGGTAATCATTACTGGACAAACAGCACCAACACCAGCTGTTCCGAGAAGCGTTCACCATTGAAGTCCACACGGACTAGAATCTGAGCCCAGAGTGAGGCCAGAGATGCCACGAAGGCTTCAGCGAGTTGGTCAAGTTGAACTTGAATAAATTCAACTTGGGCTCTACTGCCTCAAAATTTGTCCACAATGTTACGTTACTACAAACATCTTAAATTTGGTGCTAATCTCTCCACAGAATCCATGCAGGACGTCAATGCTGAAACCTATCAATCCTACCCTGATAACCTGTACACTTTACCTCAGTAGCATTTCAGTCCTAGTTCTAAATGAACAAACAGTTACAGGACAAAGCTGCATAATAAAAAAATCTGAGCAAAAGTATAAATAAAACTTCATATGTAGAATTTTATATGCATGAATATATTATATTATTATATATTAGCTTAAGTCATGAACTGCCAATATTCTAGCAGCTCTGGCCTACAAAAATGGCAATTTCATAATTAAACCGTGTGTGTGTGTGTATGTATGTACATTCATGGATATAAGTGCACACAAGCACACAGAAATTATATTTTCTTAAAGATTTAGGAAAATATTAATCATGCCTTATATATATTTATTATATATTTATTAAAAACAAAAAAATCATCCTCGGCTAAAATTTTGCCAGAATCCAATGATGTTTTAAAAATGTTTACATTGTAGCCGAGACGGTTTGGCTCAATGGATAGAGCGTCGTCTTGGGGACTGAAAGGTTCCGGGTTCGATTCCGGTCAAGGGCATGTGCCTTGGTTGCGGGAACATCCCCAGCAGGGGGTGTGCAAGAGGCAGCTGATCGATGACCCTCTCTCATCGATGTTTCTAACTCTCTATCTCTCTCCCTCCTCTCTGTACAAAATCAATAAAATATATTAAAAAATAATAATAATAATAAAAAATAAAAATGTTTACATTGTAAATATTTGTAACTGTATGATTATCCACCCCTGTAATTATCTAGTTAGGTATCAGATTAAGAATTAGGTGGTTTTAGCCAAAACCGATTTGGCTCAGTGGTAGAGCGTCGGTCTGTGGACTGAAAGGTCCTGGGTTCGAGTCCAGACAAGGGCATGTACATTGGTTGCGGGCATATCCCCGGTGGAGGGTGTGCAAGAGGCAGCTGGTCGATGTTTCTCTCTCATCGACGTGTCTAGCTCTCTATCTCTCTCTCCCTTTCTCTCTGTAAAAAATCAATAAAATAAAATAAAAAAATTAGCTGATTTTTAATTTGCACGCACTTTTTACTCCAACTTAAGATGATGTAAAAGTTTATTGCAAACACACACACACAAAGTATGTAAGAAAATTTTGTATCATTGCAATTCAAGAGAAAGATTTAAAAGTCATTTAAAAATTAAATAGAAAAAATAAAATTTATCCACAAATTTGCTAAGGAATATAAATCTTTCTTTAAAAGTGTAATTAACTTTATTTTGGCAATTACTGTCACTCTGTATAGTGAAACTAATTCAAGCCAATTTAAAGAAACATTAGGCCAAAGCCGGTTTGGCTCAGTGGATAGAGCGTCAGTCTGTGGATTGGGGGATCCCAGGTTCGATTCCCGTCAAGGGCATGTACGTTGGTTGCAGACAAGTACCCAGTGAGGTGTGTGCAGGAGGCAGCTGGTCGATGTTTCTCTCTCATCGATGTTTCTAGCTCTGTCCCTTTCCCTTCCTCTCTGTAAAAGATCAATAAAATATATTAAAAAATAATAATAATAAAATAAAGAAACATGTAGGACAACATTATAGAGTTAGTACTACTCAGCATAAAAATCAAATATCTGGAAGAAAACTCATTGTAAAATTATCAATGATTTTTTTAATATTTAAAAAAATATTTTTATTGATTTTTTACAGAGAGGAAGGTACAGGGACAGAGAGTTAGAAACATCGATGAGAGAGAGACATTGATCAGCTGCCTCCTGCACACCCTCTGGGGATGTGCCTGTAATCAAGGTACATGCCCTTGACTGGAACTGAACCCGGGACCTTTCAGTCCACAGGCTGATGCTTTATCCACTGAGCCAAACCGGTTTCGGCTATCAATGATTTTATTAACAAATTGAGTTAAAATTTTTTTCATTTGTTTAGATTAATCTGAGTACTATTTTCTTTTTATATTGCTTCCTTTTGCTTTAAGGTTTCAAAATCTGTTTATGTAGTAACTGTCTGACTAAAAGAATGTTATCAAAGTCATCTCTGTGTATGATAAAATGTTTGCTTGTTTTTATAATAAACAACAGACTCATCTTTTATCATTAGGCCATTAAAACCAATTAGCTAATAAATACTAACATAAACAACTATTAATGATACTTACGCCGCATCTCATTAATGACAAACATTGGTTTAATGACATCCCCAGGATTACTGAGTGCCTGGGTGATATGTGCTTGCATTGTACACATCATACAAAATCCTTCTGCATGACCTGAAAGATAAGATAATAATCCTCCAAATTAGTAAACATGACTCTACATACACATCAGAGATACTACAGAGACACTCCTGAAACAATAGTAACAGCAGGCATGTGTCATGCACTGGGCCATGTGCTTTTGTTCAGTCATTTAATTCCCCCGAACCTCACTGATAAGCACATACCGTCTCTTTTTTACAACCGAAGTTCAGAGTTAAAAACTTGCCCAATGTCATGCCCTGGCTGGGTGGCTCAGTTGGGTAGAGCATCGCCCCATATACCAAAAGCTTCTGGGTTCGATTCCCAGTCAGGGCACATACCCAGGTTTTGGATTCAAGTCCTGATCAGGGCATGTACAGGAGGAGACCGATCTATGTTTCTTTCTCACACTGATGTTTCTCTCTCTCTAAAAATAAAAAAAAACATATCCTTGGGTGTGGATTAAAAATAATTTTTCCCAATGTCAAATAATTATTAGGTGGCAAACACATAACAATCAAATCATACTCTAATTTCAAGGCCTGTGTTAACTCTCTATATAGGAAAAATATTTTCTGCACACTACCATTCCCCTCAAACAGGGAAAGAATGTCTCCCATACTGGGGACTGGAAATCTCTCTATAAATATTTGGCTTTTTTTGGCCAAATACAGTGGTCTCATTGCTGCTCTTTTTTTTCTTTCTACAACTATTTATTTATTTTCCTTATTTATTTTTTAAAATATATTTTTATTAATTTTTTACAGAGAGGAAAGGAGAGGGAGAGTTAGAAACATTGATCAGCTGCCTCCTGCTGGGGATGTGCCCGCAACCAAGGTACATGCCCTTGACCGGAATCGAACCTGGGACCCTTCAGTCCACAGGCCGGCGCTCTATTGAGCCAAATCAGTTAGGGCTGTTTTTAATATTTATTGATCTGCAAGACACACACACACACACACAATGATTAGTTGTTCCACTTATTTATGCACTCACTGGTTGATTTTTATGTGCTCAGGCTGTGGATCGAACCCACATCCTTGGCATACTGAGATGATGTTCTAACCAACAGAGCTACCCGGCCAGGACCTTATTTATTTTTATTGATTTCAGAGAGGAAGGGAGAGGGAGAGAGAGAAACATCAATGATGAGAGAGAATCACTGATGGCCTGCCTCCTGCACGCCACCTTCTGGGCATTGAGCCCTTGACCAGAATTGAACCCAGGGCCCTTGAGTCTGCAGGCCAATGCTCTATTCGCTGAGCCAAACGGGCTAGGACTCTACAACTTTCTAAAGGGTGAACACCACGCTCAGCTCATGACTGAGTGCTGCTGGCATAGGGTGGGTGGAGGCACAGTGCTGCGAGCACCCGCAAAGCACAGGACGGCCCTCACAGGAACTACACGCCACCAGTGCTGAGGCTGAGAAACACTTTCTAATCTAAAGGCTGCTCAGAACCTGCCCAACGTTTTAAAAGTCTCAAAAGAACCCAATCTATCCCAAATTAACAGAACTGCTAAAAGATATTTATTTTTACTTTTAGAAATAATGTAATTTTAATAATCTAGCCCCCAACATCATGAAATTCTAAACTCAGAGTATAAGCAGCAGGAATGACCAAGAACAAGAAATAAACAAACAGACCCAGAAATAACACACACTAGAATCAAAGGACAAGGACCTTTAGAAAGACATTATACACATATGTATATGTTCAAGGAGGCAGAGAAAAAGCAAGAACATGTTAAGAACCGATAAGGAAACTGGCCCATTTGTACTTTACAACTGAGAAGCAAAATTTCTGAGATAAAAATACACAGATAAAAATAGACTGAGCAATATAAATTATCCATATGAAACAGAGAAAACAAAAACTCAAAACAACAGAAAACATAAGCATATCACCATTGAGCAGTGGGACTACATCAAGTTGTCCCTAATATGCACGTAAATGAAGTCTTTCAAGAAATGATGATTGTTGCCCTAGCTGGTGTGGCTCAGTGGATAGAGCGTCGGCCTGCAGACTGAAGGGTCCCAGGTTCAATTCCGGTCAAGGACACGTGCCCAGGTTGCAGGCTCGATGCCGAATGGGGGACTTGCAGGAGGCAGCCGATCAATGCTCTTTCATCACTGATGTTTCTATCTCTCCCTCTCCCTTTCTCTCTGAAATCATTAAAAATATATTTCTAAAAAAAGAAATGATTGTCTACAAAGGTACAACATAGGGAGTTTTTACAGTGATAGAATGGCTTTGTGTCCTGACTTGAACTGGTAGTTACAAGACTCTATACCTGTGCTAGAACTCATAGAACTATTGACTTTGTTAAATATAAAAATTAAGTGCTTCAGTAACTGAAAGTTATAGATTTGAAACAGTAAATCACAAATATAAAAACCTCAACAGAGGAAACATGAAACCAACACAAAGCACCACTCAAATTGATTAAAACAGTGACCAAAAAAATTTGTTTTTTATTTTTATATTAACTAGAGGCTTGACACGGAAATTCATGCATGGGCAGGCCTTCCTTCCCCCACTGCACACGGGCTCCTCTTGGGCACCCGGACCCGGGCTTCCCTCTGGCTGCCAGCAGGCACCCGGACCCGGGCTTCCCTCTGGCTGCCAGCAGGTACCCGGACCCGGGCCTCCCTCTGGCTGCCAGCAGGTACCCGGACCCGGGCCTCCCTCTGGCTGCCAGCAGGCACCCGGACCCGGGCCTCCCTCTGGCTGCCAGCAGGCACCCGGACCCGGGCTTCCTTACAGCTTCGGCTTTGTCCAGGACGACCCGTCTAATTAGCATGTTACGCTTTTATTATTATGGAGTTTGGAAAGAAAGTGGAAGGGGGAAGGAAACACTGATTTGTTGACTCACTTATTTATGCATTCTTTGGTTGATTTTTATTGTTGCTAATCCTCACCTGAGAACAATTTTTCCATTGATTTTTAGAGAGTGGAAGGGAGAACGGGCAATGGGGGGGGCGGGGGAGAACACATCGATGTGAGACACATCAATTGATTGGTTGCCTCCCACACATCTCCAAGGAGGGTTGGGGATCAAACCTGCAACCCAGGTGTTTTGCCCTTGACCAGAATAGGACCCGCGAACCTGCACTGCGCAGGCCAATGCTCTAACCACTCAGGAACACCAGCCACGGCTATTGCTGTGGGTTCCAGGGTGGATAAAAGGATGGCTAGTGGGAAGAGGCTCGGGTGGAATGGAGGGTGCAGAGGGGCCTCTGGGCCCAAAGCTCCTGGTGGTGCTGGAGGGCCAGCCTTCCGGAGGGACACCGCCCGCCCAGCCTGGGGTGCAGCCTGCGGTGTGAGTCAGGGGTCCCCCATCTTGATGAGTGTCGCCTCCTCCCCAGGAAGGGGCTCTCCGGAGGCCCAGAGGGAGGGGCTGCGCAGGCAGAACCAGGGCCGGAGCTCCCCACGGGCCTGGGCCAGGCGCTGCCACGGCGGCCTGAGCTCTGCCCACTCATCCCGGGACGGTTTCTGTGCCACCTGGCTTTTTACGAGATGCTCAGCGCCCTGCTGCTTCTCTGCCAACTGCCCAAGAAGTGGCCCCACCCTCGAGAGCCACATGGTCCCCGTGGAAATGCAGCCGAGGCGCACAGGAGGCCCAGATGCAGCCTCCACCTCCGGGAGCAGCTGGCTGTTGGGCAGCAGGAGTTAAGGCAGGAAAACCGGTGCGATGGCCGGTCGGCAGGTGGTGCTGAGGTGTGACCGGATGAGACGCAGGAGAGGGGCCGGGGCGGGAAGGGGCGCCCTGGTCTGTCCGTCCAAACGCTGCTGAAGCAGGAGACGGGTCCAGGACCAAGAGCACTGCCCACTGATTCTTGTCCGAGTCATGTTTTTAAGTCCACTTTCTTAATCTGGGCCTTTTTAGAACATTTATATTTATGATGATTATGGATGTATCAGAAGTTAAGTCTGATAATTTATATCTTGCTTTTTGTTTGTTCTATCTGTTTTTCATTTGTTTTCTCATCCCTACCTTCCTGTGGGTTACTTGAATGTTTTAAATTATTGTAATTTGATTTATTTATAATGTTTTTGAGTGCAGCTAGAAATGAAGTAGTTTTCCTTAGTCACAGACCACATGACCGTCTCTGTATAAAATCTTAAGGGATCTACTACTGGACTTAGCCCGCAGGTGTGGCTCGGCGGCTGAGTTTCGTCCTATGAACAGGGAGGTCGCTGTTCCCTTGGAGTCTGGGGCAGGGCGCCTGCCCGGGTTGTGCCTGACCCTCAGTATGGGACACAGGAGGCAGCGGGCCAGTGATTCTCTCACACTGATGCTTCCATCCCTCTCTCCCTCTTTCTCTCTGAAATCAATAAATATATATTTGGATCAAAAAAAGAAAGAGATTTTAAAAAAATAAGTGAGTTTACCAAACCTGCAAGATCAACATCCAAAAACCAATTGCATTTCTATATTCTAGCAATACAAACAATCAGAACTGAAATTTTAAAACTATTACCATTTGTAATAACTTTCAAAAAATAAAATACTTAGGAATAAATCTGACTTAAAATGTGTACATTCTGTATAACATTGCTAAGAAAAATTAAATATCGCCTAAATAAATGGAGCATACCTTGTTTGTGGGTCAGAAGACAATATTGTTTAGATGTCAATTTATCCCAAATTGATTGATAGCAAGCATGTCACACACATGTGGCCCAGAACGAATATTTTTGCGTCCCAGACAATAAGACATGTAAGAAACGTTTTAATAAAACAATTTTAACTTAAGTTTTACAATATCCTGCTATACATAATTATTAATAACGAACGATAACGTTCGCCAAGAATTGATGACTATAATCATGTTGCATTCATTTCCCTTAAGCACAGGTGCACCATCTCTCCACTAATACCAACAGCGAATATTCTAGCAGCCGATGGCCACGTCATTAGTCCTGTACGGACTTGTTTGGTGTGCGCTACAGGAAATATTTTGCTTTCGAAGAACAAGAAAAATAGCTTTATTTGCGTTAAGCTTATTAATCTGTGTAGTTATTTAGTGTCTGGTAGGTTAGTGTTCAAGAAAAAGTATTAATTTTTATTAACATGTTATATTATTTTGTTAACAATTACTCATTTATTTCATCCGTGTATTTAGCGCATTATCTATTGAAATAAACCTACGTTTCTATGAAAACTGAAGTTTTGTTTTTTTGTGGCGCACATACACTTAAACCTTATTTATTTGGCCCGTGTTAGCCTTTGAGTTTGACATGCTTGATTTATAGATTCAACATGACCCCAATCAAAATTCCAGAAAACTTTTCTGTAGAAATTGACAAAGTGGTTCAAAAATTCATTTGGAAATGTGAAGAACCAAGCACGGCCAAAACAACTTCGAGAAAGAAGAACGAAGTTGGAGGACTTACCTGATTTCAAAACTTAAATATACAGTAATCAAGACACTGTTATGGTGTCAAGGTAAATGATGGATCAATGTAACAGAACAGAGAGTTCAGAAAGAGTCATATGTATATGGTCAAGTGACTTTTGACAAAAGTGAAAAGGCAAATCAGTAGAGAAAGGACTATATTTTGAACAGATAGTGCCAGAACTGGATATCCATATTGAAAAATATGAACTTCCATCCATTCTTTACATCATAAACAAAAATCAACTCAAAATGGATAATTGTAAAACTATAAAACTTCTAGCCCTAGCTGGCTTGGCTCAGTGGATAGAGTGCCGGCCTGTGGACTGAAGGGTTCCTGGTTCGATTTCAATCAAGGACACATGCCCAGTTGCAGGCTCAATACCCAGTGGGGGGTGTAGAGGAGCAGCCAATCAATGATTCTCTCTCATCATTGATGTTTCTATCTCTCCCTCTCCCTTCATCTCTGAAATTAAAAAAATATATATTGTTTTAAAAAACAACTATAAAACTTCTAAAAGAAAATACAGAGGAGTCCTAGCCAATTTGGCTCAGTGGACAGAACCTGCGGACTGACGGGTCCCAGGTTTGATTGTGGTCAAGGGCACAGGCCTGGGTTGTAGGCTCGATCCCCAGTAGGGGCACTTGCAAGAGGCAGCCAACAATGATTCTCTCTCATCAATGACGTTGCTCTTTCTTTCTCTCCCTTCCTCTCTGAAGTCAATAAAAATATCTATACTAATAAAAGGGTAATATGCTAATTAGGCCGGGAGACCTTCCAGATGTTCTTCCAGACAAAGCCATGGTGGCTGGGCTGGGCTGAGGCAGAGGCAGTTAGGGGTGATCAGGCCAGGAGGGGAGGGCAGTTAGGGGTGATCAGGCTGATGGGGGTGCAGTTGGGGTGAGCAGGCCAGCAAGGGGGAGCAGTTAGAGGCCAGAAGGTTGGTTGGGGCAGGGGGTTAGTTGCGGATGAGCAGGCTGCAGGCAGATTAGTTAGGGCTGATCAGGCAGGCAGGTGAGCAGTTAGGAGCCAGAGTCCCAGATTTCGAGAGGGATGTCTGACTGCCAGTTTAGTCTAAACCGGCAATCAGACATCCCCCAAGGGGTCCCAGATTGGAAAGGGTGAAGGCTGAGGAACAACCCCCCACCCCAATACACGAATTTTGTGCATCGGACCACTAGTCTGTAAATTAAAAAGAAAATATAGAGGATATCTTTGTGGCCTCTGGTTAAGCAGATTTCTTAATACAACACCTAAACAATAACTGATAAAAAGAATGAGGTGCAATTCTTTAAATCTAAAAACATGCTCTTCTAAAGTCAGTGTGAAGCCGAAACCGGTTTGGCTCAATGGATAGAGGGTCGGCTTGGGGACTGAAAGGTCCCGGGTTCGATTCCAGTCAGGGGCATGTACCTTGGTTGCGGCATATTTCCAGTGGGGGGGTGTGCAGGAGGCAGCTGATTGATGACTCTCTCTCATCAATGTTTCTAACTATCTCTCTCCCTTCCTCTCTGTACAAAACCAATAAAATATATTTTAAATAAATAAATAAATAAATAAAGTCAGTGTGAAGAGAATATGTTTCTTCAGGTTGGGAGATAATATTTGCAAATTACATATCTGATAATGAGCTTCTATCCAGGAACTACAAGAACTCTCAAAACTCAACAATTAGAAAAGAACTCAATTTTAAATCAGGCAAAAGATATGAACAGGTGTTTTAGTAAAGCAAATATATGGCTGGAAAATAACCATGTGGTAAGATGTTCAACATTATTCATTAGGAAAGAGCAAATTAAAGCTACAAGTAAGGCATTACCAGACAACATACCGATTAGAATGGCAAGAATTGGAAAGGTCACACCAAGTATCAAGCGAGGTACGGAGCAAAATGAAACGTTCGTTCTCTGCTGGTGGAAATGTGAAATACCACAATCCCTCTGGGAACGGCTTGAAAGTATCTTAAAATTAAACACGGACATGCTATGGGACCAAACATTCCACTCCTAGGTACTTATCCAAGAGAAGTGAAAACATGTCATATGAGGTCCCGTTTACAAATGGTCAGAGCAGCTTAACTCATGCTGGCCCCACAGGGAGAATAACCCAAATGCCCATCAACAGGTGAACGTAGCCCTAACCGGTTTGGCTCAGTGGATAGAGCGTCGGCCTGCGGACCGAAAGCATGTACCTTGGTTGTAGGCATATCCCCAGTAGGGGGTGTGCAGGAGGCAGCTGGTCGATGTTTCTCTCTCATCGGTGTTTCTAACTCTATCCTTCTCCCTTCCTCTCTGTAAAAAATCAATAAGATATGTTTAAAAAAAAATTTTTTTAATAGGTGAATGAAGAAACAAACTGTGGTATATCCATACAGTAGAATACTACTTAGCAATAAATATTAATTATCGATACATGCAACAACATGAATATAAATAATTGTGCTGAAAGAGACCAGGAAATATGAAACATATACTGTATACAATTCCACTTATATGACATTCTAGAAAACACAAGCTAACCTCTAGCAAACAGAAGCATATCCGTGGTTGCCTGGGATGGAGGGGATGAGAGTAGGAAAGGGCAAGAGGGAGCGACTTCAAAGGAGCAATCGGAACGTGGGGGGTGGGGGGGTGAAAAGGTGCATCGTCTTTTTTAATGTATTTTACTGACTTCAGAGAGGAAGAGAGGGAGAGAGAACCACCAGATGAGAGAGAATCACTGGCTGGCTGCCTCCTGCACACCCCACACTGGGGATCAAGCCCGCATGTGCCCTGACTGGGAACCAGCCATGACCGAGCTCAGCCTCTGAGCCACTCTGGTTAGGCGCATTATCTTAATTGCAGTGATAGTTCCATGGGTATAGACAAATGTTAAAATGCACCGAATGGTATATTTTAAATATGTGCACTTTATTATGTACCAATTACCTATAAGCTATAATAATAAAAGGGTAATATGCTAATTAGACAGACATCCTTCCTGAGGAAGCAGGGGCCAGAGGGAAGCCAGCCCAAGTCCCAGTGCTGCCAGAGGCCGGAGGAGGGAAGCGGTGCCGGCAGCTGGGGAAGGAAGGCCTACTCTTGCATGAATTTTCGTGCATTAGGCCTCTAGCACCTCCATAAAGCAGGGAGGCAGAGGAGAGAGAAAACCGTCAATAGCATAAAAACAGGCAGCACCTAATTCTGGACACCGGGAGCTTCTGAATTTTTGTCTCTCTTGCTGTACAGGTGCCAGGGCTAGGTTTTCGCCACCCCTACTTTCATTAAGCACCAAGTGATAGGAAAGCTGTCTGTGGGGAACGATTATGGACTCAGAAAGGGAGGAAATGCGGGCAGGCAGAACGTTCACTCTGTAACTTAAAACCCTGCGGCCTAACAAACAATCCAGGCAGTGAGGCTCTCGGTGACTTTCCTTTGGTTTCTTTAAATTTCCTGTATTTTCAAAATCCTTCATAAGCATTATTTTGCTCTTTGGGGGGCAAAAAACAACTTTAAAGAATGAGTTCAAATCCTCCATTAAGAACTTTTCAAAAAGAAGCAGGGCTCTTTTCACACCGATAACTGACGAACAGCCACTGACACACACAGGCAACTCTGAGCTCAATCAGATCAAAGAGCGGGAGACTTCATGTACAAAGGCTGAAGGGTATTTCCAACTCGTGCAGGTCAAATCCTCAAAAACTGGATATGCTCCACGTCCTGAATTTTGTTAGTCAACCACTGAGCTGGCTTTCGCCAAATGAAGGACCATAATATGGCTTAACTGATTTCCTCCCCTTCAGGCTGAACCGGCTCCACAGCTGCCCGAGAGCCCTGAGCGATGTCCGGAGGCGGCAGCAATGAGACTCCCCCATGAGGCTGAGAGCCTGAGGGAATCAAGCTCACAGCACAGGTGGTCCCAGAAGCAGGACTTCAATACCGCTCGGTGGCAAACATTCATGCCACAGTTTTTAGCAAGTGTAGGAAGCCAGCAAAGGGTTCAAACATGCCAAATGCTGCTAAAATATGTTTCTTTTAAGGTTAAATTAGGTGCAAAATGCTTCTTATACAACCCGAATACAAATCTCAGTCTGCCTGCAGGGTTTCTAAAAGAATTAAGCCAACTGCTTAGTGATCATAGAATTCTTGGCTAATTCCTCCCTTTCATTTCAGAGAAGAAAATGGAAGTAGGCTGGATACCACAACGGAACCGTGTAACGTAAAACAGGGGACTCACATGTCTTGGAGTGTTCGTGCGAGAGCATGTAGTTGGCGAGAGGCGGCGTGTACGTGAGGCACTGCAGTGCTGCATTGGCGAAGCAAGTGTTGCCCAAATTCTGGAGCCCAGCTCCGACTCGGTGCGTTTGCTGCCACTTAAGACAGATCTTCTCAGACGGGAAAAGGACTTTTTGTGGAGGAGCAATGCCATCACCTAGGGCTAGAGAAATAGAGACAAATATGTAATAACAAAGCTCCGTATGCTTTTGAAGCTAAATAAATAGCAACACATCAAACCTGAATCTGATGAAAATTCTAAATCTTATTACCAGCTAACCAGGAATACAGGGGATATAGGCAGAACTCAGAACGTGGGGAACTCTAAATGACTTGGTCTCTTCAATAATACTATATATTAATACAAAATCATGCCCTAATGGGTTGGCTCAGTGGATAGTGTCAGCCTGCAGACCAAAGATCCCGGGTTCGATTCTGGTCAAGGGCACAGGCCTGGGCTGTGGGCTTGATCCCCAGTTGGGGGCGTGCAGGAGGCAGCCGAATGATGATGTTTCTTTTATCAATGTTTCCATCTCTCTATCCCTCTCACTTCCTCTCTCTGTAAAAACCAATGAAAACATATTTTTTAAAAATAAAATAAAAAACTACAATATCGCAGTAATTCAAAATCATCTCCCTTGTTATGATACGTATGTTACTCATGAATAAGCAGCAGAGGAAAATGAAGCCCATCATAATGTAACTGGCTGGCCACTCAGGCAGCAATATGTCGTGCAAAATAAGAACCCTCTGAAACTACCAATCCATCAACAGCGTTTAAACAGGAGTTTCTTGAAGTAATTCTGTCTTTTAAAAAGTACCTTGATCCTTCTGTGGTGATGGTTTTGATTTATCAGGTACAGATGAACTTGAATACACTACAGCACCAGACACTGGTCCTAAAGCAAGCGTGTGGTTTGAAACATCATTTAGTGAGGACACAGCACCCCAGCTGGCGGACCCTGCATCCATGTCTCCAGGTGAGACTGCCTCAGAGCTGCCAGGCTGGTTCTGATAGGGTGAAGGGTCTGAAGATTCAGAAGCTTTGTCAACTATGGTCATTGTTCAACTCTGCAAAAGACAAAAAGCACACATTTCTTTCATAAGATTAGGAAAGTAACTTAGTTATTCTACCATTAGATCTCAGAAAGTTATTCTAGTAATTTTTTTACTATCTTCAAATATAAAAGTAACAGTAGTTTTCACTTTGTAATCATTTCTTCAGGATATTTAGTATTGTCTACTCTGAACACAGCCACAATTTTTAATTATAAAACTTTCAATGGGCCTAGCCAGTGTGGCTCAGTGGAGAGCACCGGCTGCAGACTGAAGGGTCCAGGTTCTATTCTGATCAAGGGCACATGCCAGGGTCGCAGACTTAACACCAGTGGGGAGTGTGCAGGAGGCAGCGGATCAATGCCTTTCCTCATCACTGATGTTTCTATCTCTCCTTCGCCTTTCCTCTCTGAAATCAATAAAGATACATTTTTTTAAAAACCTTCAATGAAATATTTGATTACATATTATCATTCTATTCCATGTCTTTTAAAATTATCACAATTTATAATCAGGCACCTCAATTTCCAATTCTATACATTTACCAAGTACCTATATTTTTTTCTTTCTTAGAACTAGAACTGGAATTGCTTAGAACTAGAATGTGAAATGCACTAACGCATGCGACTCAATTTTCAATCCATATATAATTCTCCAGGGAAAAGCCTCAACTACACAGAGAAAATCTAGCTTTAATTTTGAGAATAAAGTCCAAAAGACACTGTTTGGAATACATTGCATTAAAGTATAGGAAGTTTACTTCTGAAGCACATTTTTCTGAAGACTCATTTATTTGGTATATGTGACTTTACAAGGAAGCCCAATACAATTAGGTACTTTTATGCTTTTTATACAGTACCTCATTTAACTTTCATAACGGGCCTGTGAGACATTGGACAGAATCCACAGGATCTAGAAAATGCACAAATATAACCCAAACTAGGCAGCCACTGGGACTAGGGACCAGGTCCAACATTCCTGACTGGGGTTCCTTCTGGCTCTGCCAACCTGTCAATGGACTACTTTAAGAATGTTTCCGAAACTGCCAGGTAACAGCCAAATCTGGTGTGCCCTGACTGCCCCCAGCACAACATCCTCCTAACACCTAGCCTTGGCACTGCCTGCCCTAAGAACCACGCACACACACACACACACACACACACACACACTCCCCCGCCCCCCAAGGCCCATTCCCACCTGCTCTCTCTGCGCTCAGCACCTGCTGTTCCTTTACCTCTCTGCTCCCTCCTTCCACCTGCAGCCAGCGAACACTTCCGCTCTCAGTTTAGAATCGTCTCCTCTGGGACACTTTCCCTGACAACCTCCTCCCCCAAGAACCGGGTCACACCCCCTCCCACAGGCTCCCAGCACCAGTGCTTACACACAGCAGCCCTCTAGCACCTACTGCTGTTCTCCAGTGGGTTCTTCCCGGCACCCCAGGCCTGGCATACAGAAAACTTCCCATACGGGTGCTGAACAAATGAATGACTTCTGGAGACAGGAAATAACCAGTGTTTGTTGTAGCACCAGTTTGTGTGAGTGATTCACATACAGTATCTCATTTAACCCTTTAACAACTATGAAGTTGGAACAGCATTTAAAACTTGTTTAAAAAATAGCCAATACAGTGAGCGGATAATAAATACCCATGTACATGCCGCCTCAACAAACGTTACAATGCACTATCTGCTCATAAGAAGTTTTTATTTTAAGCCTCAAATTGTTATAATTTTAAATAAATGCAAGATTGCTTCTCCCCCAAAAGTCTAACCTTAAAAAACTTTTTGGACACTTACATAAAAACAGAAGATGTTATTTACATCTTAATAAAATAAAAACTGAACTGAAATTTTAAGTCAATCTAAGAAACAGAAAAAGGAAAAAACAAGCAAAAGGGAGAAAAAGAAAAAAATAAGATAAGGTGCTGGACCTTCATTCAGGAAGACTTGAGCCATATTATCCAAAAAAACTCACATTTTCTCACCGAAGAGTCAAGAGAAATTAAGAAAGTGTGAAGACAAGAGGAAGAAAACAGAAGAGGAAGAGGAAGGGAAGGAGGAAAGAAAGGCTTACTTACAAGGAAGCGAAACAGCAAAAACCTTGCTTTTCCCGGACAGACAGCCTTTCAGGACAGTCACTGACAAATGATCAAGTAAATCCACTTTTCTGGCCCAACTGCCTTTTCTGAGTGGAGGGAGGGATTCTTATGTGAAAAGAAATGAAGGAATGCATACAGCTCGGTCATCAATGACCATACAGCATTATACTGTTGGGAAAGCAAACCAAAACCACCCATTCATTTTCATGTATTCATTCCTGATGAATTCGTACCCTGAAACCGGGAGGCACCCAACCAACTCCCTCAGCCCAAAGAGAACCCCTTTCTGGAAGCCAGGCAGCGGGGTGCAGCCCCTGACAGGTTCTGTGGCAGCAAACCTCAGGACAGCCAAGCAGCTGCTTCAGGGAAAAGTTACCATTTCTCTCCACATGTTCTGGTGATATCCAAGAAGTTACAAAAGCATGTTTGGAAAGAAGCAAGTACTATAAGAATCAGGCTGGATGTGTGTTTCCTCTCTTTCACTCAAAAGTCTGAAGATTCTGAGTCTCTTACATGGTAGTTCTCCCTTAGTATCACTACCAAATGCCAGAACGCACCGCTCTTTTTATGTTTAATGTGCATGTGCTATTTAAACATGAAGGAGCCCCACATACATTGAGGTGACTATCGATACACTGAAAGGAAACTGTTACCCTGCTGCTCCATACAATGTAACCCGCATTCCTGTACAAGCTTCAGCAGACAGACACAACTTGACTTGGTTGTTTTCAAGACAGCAACACAACCAAGCCTTAAGCCTTTACAAAACGTGCGATGGCACAGAAAAGAAAGTGAAACTGACCTT
This sequence comes from Nyctalus aviator, assembly GCA_036971965.1. Classification (NCBI taxonomy): domain Eukaryota; kingdom Metazoa; phylum Chordata; class Mammalia; order Chiroptera; family Vespertilionidae; genus Nyctalus; species Nyctalus aviator. Next base: position 94,448,971 of record CM072927.1, on the reverse strand, counting down.
AAGTTTAAAAAAAAAAAAAAAAAGTGAAACTGCTTATTCCCATGCCCGGCGCACGCTGAATGAATGTCAAGAGGACAGGTTAACATTCACAACTCGCACAGAAATGTCAGCCTCCGCAGGAATGTCTGGGGAGTTACCTTGGAGAAAAGAGGCATAACTAGTTTTCTCAACCAGCTTTTTCTGTTATTCTAGCGGCTTCGCTTTAAGTCACCAGCGTGCTCTCCCACAAACAAGCCAGCCCTGCGGCCTTCGGAAAATGAAAGCGCGACCCGCAAAGTGATCTCAGCTGCGCTCACCGCCTCCAGGTTCAAGCCCTGCAGCGGGAACCCCGGCCCGCCTGGTTCCCACTCCGACACCGGGTCCGCCCGCTCCTCCCGGCCCCTCCGGGGAGCGGGCTCTTCCCGGCCCCGAGGAGCGCGCTTCGGGGGCCACACCGGCGCCCCCTTCCCCCGGCGGCCGGCGCGGGGACGCGGACACCCGGCGGCGGAGCCAGCGGGCGGCCCGGAGGGCGGCGGCCGGGGGCGCCGGGGGAAAGTTTGTGTCTTTGGGGCGGGATGGGGGCGGGGAGGAGGGTCCCGGGCTCCGAGGGGCGGCCGGGGGCGGCGGCAGCGGCCACGCGGGGGCCGGCCGGCGGCCGGGGGACGCCCGGCTCCGCGGCCGGCACACGCCCACCCCGGGCAGACCCATGCGGCCCGGCCGCCCCGACACACCCGCCGGGCCCGGCCCCCGGGCCGAGGGGGCGGACTGGGTCCGGGTGGGGGTGCGAGGGCAGTGTCCATGGCAACCGGGGGTCCGGCCTCCCGCGCAGCCCGGCTCTCGGGGCGCCCGCCGCCGCGGCCGCCGCCCCCTCCCCAGCGGCCTGGCTCGGCCGGCGATGGCGGCGCTGCCCCCGGCGCGGCGGGGTCCCGGGCGGCCCGCGGCGGCGGAGGGGGCGGCGGGCGAGGGGCCGCGCCAGCCCCCGGCGGGCCGCGCCGGCGGAGGGGCGGCCGGGCCCGGCGCGGCGGCGGCGGGCGGAGCGCCGGCGGGCCCCACGCCGGCCGGCGGCGGGCGGGAAGGAGGCGGGAGCTTACCTGACCCGGCTCGGCGCTCGCTCCATCCCCCTCGGCCGCCGCCGCCGCCGCCGCACACAGCCCAGCCGCCCGGCGGGGGACAATGACGTGCCTCCATCCGGGCACCGCCGCCGCCGCCTCCGGGTCAGCGCCGCGCCCGCCGCGCCCCGCCGGGCCGCCAGGGGGCGCGCCGAGCCGCGTCCGCACGCGCCGCCGCCCAGGGCCGTCGCGCAGGAGGCGCGGCGCGCAGTTAACGGGCCGCCGGGCGCGGAGGGGCGTGGCCGGCGCCGCGGGCGCAGGAGGGCCGCGTCACTGGCGCGCCGGCGCCGGGGCAGCGCGCTGATTGGCGGGGCGAGGCCGCGCGAGGTCCTCCCGGAGCGGTCAGCGCTCGGCGGCCGCGGGGCGAGGGCGGGCCCGACCGCCCCTCCGTCCTGCGCCCGGCGGTCCGCGCGCTGCTCGCCGGGCCGGATCCGGCGCCTCCTCCGCGCGCCTCCGCCCGGACGGCGGCCGGACCAGGGGCGCCCGCGGCGGCCGAGCAGCTTGCGGGGAGCGGCGGGCGGTGAACCTGCGTCCGGACCAGGCCGGGCCCCCGCCGGCGCGAGCTCATCCCCACGGCCTTTGGGGCGACGACACCAGCGCCGCTCCGAGCGCCGGGTCCGTCCCGCCGGCAGCTCCTTGGGACGCTCCACCGCGAGCCCCCGAGAACGGAGTGGTCGTCCTCGCATCTCTGCTCCGCACGACCTGCTCCTCCCTTTTGGGTCCCGTTAGGGACCTGGCACCCCCCTCCTCTGACCTAGTCGTCCTGGCTCCCTCCTCACATGCCTAACCCTCCTCACCAGGTCTAACCTCATCACCAAGCCTAACCCTCAGCACCTAGTCTAACCTCATCACCAACCCTAACCCTCATCACCCAGGGGCTGTGATCTTGCCCCTCCTGCCCCCAGGCACCTCCCCCACGCCCATTCCCACGTTCTTTTTTTTTTTTTTAAATATATTTTATTGATTATTTTTACAGAGAGGAAGAGAGAGAGATAGAGTTAGAAACATCGATGAGAGAGAGTCATCAATCAGCTGCCTCTTGCACACCCCCTACTCTGGATGTGCCCGCAACCAAGGTACATGCCCTTGGCAGGAATCGAACCCGGGACCTTTCAGTCTGCAGGCCAAGGCTCTATCCACTGAGCCAAACCGGTTTTGGCATTCCATTCCCACGTTCTTTCCAGCGCTTCCCAGCTAGTCTCCCCTCCATTCCCACCCTCCTTCCTTCCCACCGCAGGACAAGCCTTCAGAAGCGCTGGTCAGGTGCGGCTTGCCCCCTCGGAGCCTGCAGCCACTTTCCTGGCCCACAAAAAAGTGAAACATTCCCTCGGTTGGCAGGGAAGCCTCCAACTACAGACTTTTTTCCCCCTATAAAGAACCCATTCCGACATTAGTTTATAGAAAGCCCACCTTGGGCCCCTCCCACAAAACCCTGCGTGAGTCCCATAATCTTACTACAGATGCCATAACCCCTTTACGGTAGCCCTTACTTCACTGTTATTATGGAAAGAAATCACCAACGTGATAGAGTAAATATTTCCTGAAATATTTCCAGGAAGCAAAAGGAAAAGGCGGGTTTCAAACCTCCCAAGTTCAACGCCCACTTTCAAAATTAACAGCAAAAAATAAAATAAGTTAACAGCAAAACTTATCTCCTGATGAATAACAGTTATGGGGCTTCACCCTCATGGCCCTTTCAACACTGTTAAGACTCTTGTAAGGTCTTGGCCGGTTTTGCTCAGGCCTAAGGATCTTGGGTTCAATTGCCGCCTCCCAGTCAGGGTGTGACGAAGAGGCAAGGAAATTGGATGTGTGTCTCTCAGGTTGATGTTGAGAGAGAGAGAGAGAGAGAGGGAGAGAGAGAGAGAGAGAGAGAGAGTTGTAAGAACAGGCCAGCCATAGGGGTGGGCGCAGTAATTTCTTGCCTTTTCCAAATGACTTTCAGATGATTAAATACAGAATGAGAAGGAATCCAAGAGCCACATCCCTAACGTTCACCTGAGCTTTGTGGTGTTTCAAAACGCTTCCTTTCCAATGCTTCACGTTTAAAAAAGTTTGGCTTCTAATTTCATTTTCCATTCTATTGAAAAACGGCCCTTGCCACCAGTGTTTGAATTCAAACAGTGCCTGAGCGACTTGGGTAGGAAAAGGGATTTTTTTTTTTAAAAAGGAACATCCCTTAGCATTCTCCATCCAGAACAGGTTCTCGGAGGAGGGATAGCACAGCCCCCTCCACCTCCTCTGTGCCCTGAAAGCAAAGGGGCCTTTTCCCTCTAAAGCGGGGAGGGAGGTGGGGAACCTTTTTTTTTCTTTTTTTTTTTCTGTCAAGGGCCATTTGGATATTTACTCCGTCATTTGGGGGCCAGTTGGATAGTTAGACCGTCATTTGGGGCCCAGGCAAAGTCACCAGCTTACAAATGAGCCTGCTAAATTTGGCCAAACATTGAATTACCTCCCCGCTAATTGCCTTGTCAGGGCCAGGCCGAGTTGTGAGGGCTGATGCAGCCCGCAGGCCCCAATCGCCCAGCCCGCTCTGAAGAGTCTCCGTGCGGTGAGGACAGGAAGGGACCCGGGAAGCCAGGCCTTCCGACGGGTTCCTTTGGCTGAGACGACGGGCTTGCCCAGAAACTCCCTTTGCTCCAGACAAGAGCTGGATCCCAGGCGAATGCTCTCTGGAAAGAGCTCGCTTCGCTCCTAACAAGCTGTGACCCAGCAATCCGTTAGCAGGTGTCTCTGCCACACTCACCTTTCTGCCCGGAGCGAAAGCGCCCCACAGCGCAATCTGGGTAATTACAGGTCAAAGAGCAGAAGGTGGCAGAGGGATGACGGGATTCTCTGGGGACCCGCAGGCACTTAGGAAGCCTGTGGCCTGGTGGTGCCCTAATCAGATCTCCTCAGACTGCCACACCCTTCCCCCCAGCAGGGAGAGTGATACCCGAACACTCACAGCCGCCCCTCCTCGCCCTGTTCTGGGCCGCAGGCGAGCTGCTTTGTGGGGAGGTTAAAACAGTGGTCGGCAAACAGAGGCTCGCGAGTCACAAGTGGCTCTTCGGCCCCTAGAGTGTGGCTCTTCCACAAAATACCACGTGTGGGTGCACACATATAGTGCGATTGAAACTTCGTGGCCCATGAGCAGAAGCCGGTTTTCGGCCTGGGCGAGTCTATTTGGAAGAAGTGGCGTTAGAACACTCAAGGGGCCAAAGAGCCACGGTTTGCCGACCACTGGCCTATAGCAACAGCTCCCCAGCCGGGTTCAGAAAGGCCTGGCCTCCGTGGTGACCAGCTCATGCCCCAGGGCTCCAGCGGGACCAGAACGCAGCCCCTCTCCCACGGAGGCCACAGCCCTGCTGACTCCTCTCCCTGACCTCCCCCTTCCCACTCTCTCCCCCCCGGAGAGCTCCCCGCGTGCAGCATGGCTCCTGCATTCTGTTTCAGCTGCTGCCAGGCCGCTGGCTTAGGCAGCTACAGGGAGTGGTCTGGGAGGCAGAGTCCAAGGATAGGGTCCGGGCGGCAGGTGGGGCGCTGACAGCTGCGTGCTGGCTGGTGTAAGGCTCCCTCCTGGGGACAGGAGGGGAGGCGGTAGAAGGCCGTGCATCGGCGTTTTCCATCTCTGATGTTTGAGGACGTGGGGGAAATACCGTGTTTCCCCGAAAATAAGACATCCCCTGAAAATAAGACCTAGCGCAACTTTGGGAGAAAAAAATTAATATAAGACACTGTCTTATTTTCGGGGAAACAGGGTAGTAGCTAAAGCGATGAATCAGGCGGCCACTGGTGCTTTCACGAGGGGAAATGTCTGGGCGATCCGACATGAAGCAAAGCATGGCAGCCAGGCCTCCTGGCCGCACCTGCAGCCTGCGGGCAGGCCCCCGAGGGCCGGCTCAGGTTCCCCTCAGAGGAGCAGAACCGCAGAAACGGTGGGCTCCTCAGCCGCGGCCCACCCCCTACACCCAAATCAGGGCCCCAGGAACGGAGCGGTGGGACCCCGAGGCTCTAACTGCAGGAGCTCTGGAGCATGAGCTGTGCACGCTCCTCAGAACTCCCTGGGGAACCTACAGCCAAAAATACTCTACCCAGCAAAGCTATCACTCAGAATCAAAGGCCAGATAAAGAGCTTCACTAATAAAAAAAAAAGCTAAAGGAGTTCATCACCACCAAACCAGAATTATATGAATTGCTGAAGGGGGTTCTTTTGGAAGAGAAAGAAAATAAAGATAAAAATTATGAACAACAAATACAAAACTATCAAGTGAATCTAAAAACCAAGGGAATTAAAAAATCTGATGAACAATATTAACTGGTGAATATAATAGAATCAGAGGTATGGAAGGGGAGTGAACTGACGATTCTCAGGGAAAAGGTGTGAGGGGGGTGTGGGAAGAGACTGAACATAAACTGTGCCCCTATGGATGAGGACAATGGGGGGTGGGGAAAGGGCAGAGGGTGGGGTGGGAACCTGGTGGAGGGGAGCAATGGAGGAGGGGGGGGGGAGAGGAACATTTGTAATAATATGAACAATAAAGATTTATTTAAAAAATAAAATAAAAAAGCCACACATGAGCCATACAACACAATGCATTCTCCCGGCTCTGCCCCCATAGATCCTCTGGCCACTAGGCAGTCCTGTGAGGTTAGGGCTCGGTCCAGCCTGACGGGAGAAGGGTCAGGCCTGCCCAGGAGGGGCTGAAGGAGCCGAGGGACCCGGCTAATGTATACCAGCAGATCTGCGACTGAGCCTGAGAATGGGTCCCAGAGGGCCCAAATCAAGGGGGAGGGATTAAGGAGCGTTCGTCGATGTGGCAACACGCCCGTGATACAGGCTAACACTGTCAACACGCCCGTGATACAGGCTAACACTGTCAGGGCCCGGGGTGGGCAGCTTCAGACACACGGCGTGGACAGCACTCGGTGAGAGGAAAGGGTCACATTCACTGAAGTTGAGACGCCATGGCTTCCAGTGCAGGAGGCCCACTGGGCCCAGGGAAGTGCTGGGATGGACACTACCAGCACCCAGGCTGCACGAGAGGCCGGAGGACACCGCTCCCCAAGGCCCTGGCGCCGGCGCTCCTGGCGCTCCTGAGAAAGCCGGTGTTGTCTGTAGGCCGGCGTGAGGATGGGGTGCTGTCCCAGAACTGGGCTCCCTGGTGGTGGAGGACGGGAGGCTGGAGGGACAGAGGCTGGGGCCAGTGCCCATCGGAAGCAAGCTGGCCACGGTGCTGCCGTGGGCAGCAGGGTCGGAAGGGAGGGGCAGCTGACTTGCAGAGACCCAGGGAGATGGCCAGCAGAACATGGGCCAGTAGATGGGCAGCACCGAAGGCACGGTGCCTACCACCAAATGGCCTGAGGCAAACGTATCTGGGTGTGCAGGAGACTGAGGCCAGCTGTCACCCTCTCCTGCTCAGCCTCCGTCCCTGAGGCAGGTCTCAGATCCAAACGCCACTGAGTAAGAGCGAAGCCAGGCCCACGGCAAGTGCATACCCTAGTGGTTCCTCCATCCTTCCCGAAGAGAGTGCCGGCCATTTAATTTCCTCCGTTACTGACACTAGGAAAGAGGGGTACTTACTATTTCCTTGTTATTAGATTCAAAGTCCAAGTTCATGCAGATGGATGGAACCTAAAGGGCCCACAGGGATCCCTTTTTGCCCAGGGAGTGTGGACATAGAGGGTCACGGAGGACATGGGGTCCCTCAGTTGGTCCATTGGACTCATACTGGTAATCTTCCTGGTCCCCAAATGTAGCATCCAACTGGTCTTACTTAGCAGCTAGCAGAATCCTCACACTGGTTCCCCGACTTGTAGGCTACAGAGAGCCACGCGGAAGCCCCGGTACTGCCCTTTCTGGCCGAGGGGATGGCCCGGAATGAAGCCCTGCTCAGAGAGGACAGGACAGGGCTGTGGTCTCCACCACGTGCCCCTTTCATTCACCAGCATGACCGCTGCAAACAAAGGGTGGACTCCAACAAGGGGCCACTGCACACTCAGTGGTCAAGAATCATCTAGCAGCCGAGACCGGTTTGGCTCAGTGGATAGAGCGTCGGCCTGCAGACTGAAAGGTCCCAGGTTCGATTCCGGTCAAGGGCATGTACCTTGGTTTCAGGCACATCCCCAGTAGGGGCTATGCAAAAGGCAGCTGATTGCTGATTCTCTCTCATCGATGTTTCTAACTCTTTATCCCTTTCCCTTTCTCTCTGTAAACAAACCAATAAAAATATATATATTTTTAAAAAGAATCATCTAGCACCGGCTGCTTACTCCCACCACGACCCACGCCACCCCCTGGAGTTCCTCTGCTGGTAAGGGAATGGAATCGTGCTTAGAACATCTTCGTCCTTGCTCCGAGTCCTTCTGGGCAAACATAAGCCAGGCCCCTTACCTCTTACAGATTTTACTCATAACCACTGTGAACAAAGAAGAAATCATCTAAACACCGTCCCCCCAAAATAGGTAGTCACAAAGCATATTGTAGAAAGTGCCTACCACATAAGGAGAAAGGAGGAAGGAGAGGAGGAGTTGCAGGAGAAAGAAGAAAGGGGGAAGAAAAGAAACAGGAAGAGAACGCCTACCTCCCACTATGAGAGGGCCCCGGAGGAAACCATCAACAGATTTGTCCCCGCTCCTTGGGCTGAGACGCAGTCATCACAGCGTGCTGTTTAGAGACCCACGGACTCGGTATAAGGCCCAGCTCCGGCTTTTACTTAGCAGTGGGGTCCCTGGGCCTTTCTTTGGACTCTCATGAAGTGGAAGGCTTGTTGAAGTGTCAAAGCCAACCTTAGCCCTGACCGGTTTGGCTCAGTGGCTAGAGTGTTGGCCTGCGGACTCAAGGGTCCCAGGTTCGATTCCGGTCAAGGGCATGTACCATGGTTGCAGGCACATCCCCAGTAGGGGGTGTGCAGGAGGCGGCTGATGGATGTTTCTCTCTTACCAATGTTTCTAACTCTTTATCCTCTCCTTCCTCTCTGTAAAAAATCAATAATATATATATATATATTTATTTAATATATTTTATTGATTTTAAAAATCAATAATATATATATATACCTCCTTCCTCTCTGTAAAAAATCAATAATATATATATTTATTTAATATATTTTATTGATTTTTTATTGATTTTAAAAAATCAATAATATATATATATATCCCTCCTTCCTCTCTGTTAAAAAATCAATAAAATATATATTTTAATATATTTTATTGATTTTTTAACAGAGAGGAAGGTAGAGGAATAGAAAGTTAGAAACATCGACGAGAGAGAAACATCGATCAGCCGCCTCCTGCACACCCCCACCGGGGATGTGCCCGCAACCACGGTACATGCCCTTGACCGGAATCGAACCTGGGACCCTTGAGTCCACAGGCCGACGCTCTAGCCACTGAGGCACACTGGTTTTGGCTCAATAAAATATATTTTTAAAAAGCCAACCTTACCCTGATTGATAATGTGCACCCCTTCCCACCAACCCAACTCAGACAGTAAAGCCGGGTCTTCAAGGAAGGACAGACTTAGCTTTCTGAGGACCACTGTCTCCTGCGAAGGAAACCTGAGGCCGCGGCTCACCGCATCCTAGGCCTAGTTTGTTTTCAGGTGACGGACCCCTCATCCCTCCTCTGTGAACTGCTAAAGTACGAAGGTAGAACCCGAAATGAGCCCGGCTTTAGAGATCCTGTGCCTCGTGTCCAGACACCATTCTGTCGGGGTGCAGAGTTAGCCCACATGGTGACAGGGTTCCAAATGAGGATGGCGCAGCTCGGGAGGCAGTGGGTGGGTTGAACTCTGAAGTACATGCCTTTCAGGAAATAGACTGTACCAAGTGGTGACACTTGAAACAGGTCCTTGAGGATTAAGTATACTTCTTTCTTTTTCCAGGCAAATAAGGGGTAGGGAAGGGCGCCAGGATTTCAGGAGCAAGTGACATTTAGAAGCAAATAAAGTCTGTCCCATTCTTAGAAATCTGTTGCTCTCATATATATTTTACCACAATAAAATGTCCATTGAAATCTATATACCAGCAATATCTAATTAGAAAAAGATAAGCGCAAGAGCCAAAATAAAATACTAAGGAATAAGTAACAGATGTGAAGAAGGGGCAGCAGGAGAGGCTTTCTGAATGAAGAGTTACACTTCAATTTGTGAAGATTTTAAGTAAAACTGATCTCCAAGGAGATTCCTCCTGGCGCTTAATAAAATGCCCGCAGAATGAAAATTAAGTTTACAAATGCAAAGCAGCTCGTCCTTAAAAGAGTGGTGACACTTATTAAAACATTTTCACCTGAGACATAAAACCATCAATTAATACGCTCAACGCTTTAGCTGCAGGTAGCTCTTTCCTCTGGAAACAGTTCACATGTCACTCGGCAAATATCCAACCTGGCATCTCTTCTGGAAGTTCAGTTCAAAGCACCCCTGCCCTCTGGAAGCTCCCAGGGCATCTGCATTAAGCAGTCAAGCCCTCAATGGCAACATTCCAGGAGGGGAGACTGCGAGAAAATAACAGGATGGGGGAGCAGGTAGAGGGAGGGCGTCGTTCAGAGAGGATTTCCCTGTGGAAAGGCACCTTGAGATTGAACCCTGCTGACCGAGTGGCGATGAGCAAGTGAAGTGAGGACGAGGACAACTCAGAGAGGAGAGACTCAGAGACAGAGACAGGGACGTCAGAGACACTCCGGAGGAGAGGAGAGGAGAACTTAATGTCTAATCCGCCTTGATGAATTTCTGAAGGAAACAAGCCACAACGTTATCAGAAAAATGGCACAATGTAGGGGCCAAACCAAGCAAAGGATGCCCAGGAAGAGGCTGCCACCAGGCTCGGAGCTTCTCTGGTCTGAAAGACGACAACAATGTCTGACAGTTGACTCAAGCCTCAAGAGAGTTTACTGAGCTGCGCCAGCACAGCCGCGGGTCGAGCCTGCGGGAGGGCCGGTGAAGGAGGGGCCGTGGCCGGTTCCCACCCCGGAGAGCTCTGGGTTAGGACGAACAAAGGCAGTCTTTTGTGTCAGCCATGCAGGCAACCCACGGGCAAGTCACAACACATCAGCTGAGTGCCCCCAGGTCAAGGTCAGCTCTCCTCCTGGCCTAGGTGCCCATGCTGGGAGCACTGGATCATGGCTGTGCTGGGACTAGATGGGAGAAGCTTAAACACTAGACCTTGTCCCGGCCCATTTCAGTGACCCTTCTCGTGAGTAAGCATTTGCTAAGTTGCTGTGAATCTTGGGTTGCCTTCCCGAGTTGTATTTTATTATTATTATTATTATTATTATTATTAAATATATTTTATTGATTTTTTTACAGAAAGGAAGGGAGAGGGATAGAGAGTTAGAAACATCCATCAGCTGCCTCTTGCACACCCCTCATTGGGAATGTGCCCACGACCAAGGTACATGCCCTTGACCGGAATCGAACCTGGGACCCTTCAGTCCACAGGCCGACACTCTATCCACTGAGCCAAACTGGTTTCGGCCCTTCCTGAGTTTTGATTCTGACAATTTCCCCCAGGATTTTCAGTCTTTCTGGAAAGAGACCGTCCCTGGAGGTCTCTGCTCTGTCATTTTTAATTGGGTGTAATATGTAAGTAGTGCTTCTATAATATATGGAAAATATGAGAGAGAGGGTCATTGGGGGGTTTTCAGAGAGTTCCAAGAGCACCAATTGCTAGTCTCTTGGTTATTCTAATGCTTTATTTTTACCACTTTGGTAAGAAAATGGTGACTTTTTGTTGCTTTGCCCTCCAGCACATGTTGAAATTGAGAGTGATAACTTCAGTTGAGTGGGGACCACAACCTTCCCATGAACATAGGGAATGATAGAGAAGACGGAAGACAGAAGCCAAGAAGAGGGCAGGGATGATGGACATGAGGAATGAGAAATAGTTGTGAAAACATGCTTTCTAAGAAGTAAAGATTCAGCAGGCTGACTAATCATGCAAAGAAAGATATAACACCTTAACTTTAATTTCTACCATTCAGGAACAAAACCGTAAATGTGTTATTACCATAATGATTAAATACAGTTCTTGTTTTTTTGGACCAATGTAAAGAAACAGGAATAAAAATATAGTGTGGGGGAGAATCAACACGATCAACAGAAACCTAATTAGAGTATAAAAGGTTGAATGAATTAAAAAGATACGTATGTAAAGTCAACTGATCTCCAATGTATTAACAATAACAACTTAGAAAATTTTATAATCAGTGACTCGTATCACAGTGGCTGAAACAAGAGTAAATAATAAATAATAAACAGAAATAACTTATAAAACTTAAATAAAGAACATGATCAAACATAACCAAGATGACTTGTTGAGTGAGGGGCTACATAGCTCGATATTGAACTGGCTGTCCTGTGTTCCCAAATTAGATTGCAACTGTGATAAAATTTATTCCAAAGGGAATCATTTTAGAACATAATACATTGCTTATAGGGTACATAAATAATGTTTTTTTAAATTAAGGTACAAGTGTAATGTAATGGATTCCAAGAGAATTTCTTCTGGAAATTAATAAAAAGATGTCATAAATGCTCTCTAGGCAATAAGCACATCCAGCTCTGAGTGCAGCTATGCACATGGGCCAGCTTCCCCCACAAACAGTTCACTTATTCCTTCATCGATTTTCCAGTGAGTATTCTATGAGCATAAGAAAGTGTGCATGATACAGACAAAAAAGACGAGCAGTCTAGAGACATATCAGCAGTGCCTGTGCACATGGGATTTCCATTCTGTTTCTATGGGGACATGGAGGGAGGTACAGGAGGGAGGGAAAGGACATGGCTTCAAATAAATAACATCTACCATAGAGAGTGCTAAATGCTATGGGGATAGATACCAGGGGAAGAATTGCACAGTGGGAGGCAGTCACAGAGTGGGGTGAAAGGGAAGCTGGGAGGGGAATGTTCTGGTTTAATTGTGTCCCCTCAAAGAGATACATTGTTGTCCTAACCCAACTACTGAGAATGTGACCTTATTTGGAGATGGGGGCTCTATAATCAAGTAATATGAGGTCATTCCCGGCCGGTTTGGCTCAGTGGATAGAGCATCAGCCTGAGGACTGGAGAGTCCCAGGTTCGATTCCGGTCAAGGGCATGTACCTTGGTTGCGGGCACATTCCCAGTAGGGGATGTGCAGGAGGCAGCTGATCAATGTTTCTCTCTCATTGATGTTTCTAACTCTCTGTCCCTCTCATTTCTGTTAAAAAAAAAATTAATAAAATATATTTAAAAAAAATAAAATGAGGTCCTTAAATGGGCCTTGATCCAATGACAGGTGTCCTTATAAAAGAGGGAAACTTGAACACAGATACACACACAGAGAATGCATGTGAAAATTAAGGCAGAGATTGGGGTGACAGTTCTACAAGTCACAGAACACCAGACATTGACAGCAAAACACCAGCAGCCTGGCCGAAGCCGGTTTGGTTCAATGGATGGAGCATAGGCCTGGGGACTGAAAGGTCCGGGTTCAATTCCGGTCAGGGGCGTGTACCTTGGTTGCAGGCACATCCCCAGTAGGGGGTGTGCAAGAGGCAGCTGATTGGTGTTTCTCTCTCATGATGTTTCTAACTCTTTTTCCTTCTCTCTTCTAACTCTTTATCTTTCTCTCTTCCTCTCTGTTATACATTTATATATGCACGAACATAGAAATATATGCAAAAACTTTTATTTTTAAATTGAAAGTTTTAAAAATTGATTTCAGAGAGGAAGAGAAAGGGAGAGGTAGAAACATCAATGATGAGAATCATTTGAGCCAGCAACGCAGGCATGGAACTGTGACCTCCTAGTTCATAGGTGGATGCTCAGCCCCTGAGCCAAGACGCTCTATATGTATATCCTTATGTTTGTACACACACATGTCCCAACAGAAAGTACATATGATGTGTATCTTTATGTATGTACACACATCCCAACAGAAGTACATGTGACTTGGAGCCTGTGTTTTTATTGTCTTACGGCATGGTGTTTCACGTACGGATCAGTTAGTTGCTTATACATACATTGTGTGTTAATATAAAAACCAGGAGGACACCCGACAGGTAAACTGCTTACTTCCGGGGAGGGGGGAAAGACCGGGAATGGATGTAACGGTCAGCCGGGACCTCTGGCCTCCGGAGGAGAGCCGAGAATGGAGCCCGGGGTGCAGGCCGCGGCGGACAGAGCACGGCGCTCCCAGACCCGCCGCCCCGCCGCCCGCCAAACGCGGCCCGAAGCCCACCCGGCAGGGAGCCCGCGCCAAGGTGCGCCCGGGCTGGACCGTCCAGCCTTCCCTCCCGGAAGGGGCGGAGCCTGCGGCAGGACCCGCCCCCTACAGCGGCCAGCGGAAGGCGGGGCGGGACTTCCGCTTCCCAAGGAGCTACTTCCGGGTTTGAAGGCGGCGAGCGTTGCAGGACCGGTTGAGGCGGCGCCCGACCAGCCGAGAGGATGAGGGGGCGGCGGGGGCGCTGGGGGCAGCTCTGGGTCCGGGCGGCGGGGGCGCTGGGGGCAGCTCTGGGTCCGGGCGGCGGGGCGCTGGGGGCAGCTCTGGGTCCGGGCGGCCGGGGCGCTGGGGGCAGTTCTGGGTCCGGGCGGCCGGGGCGCTGGGGGCAGTTCTGGGTCCGGGCGGCCGGGGCGCTGGGGGCAGTTCTGGGTCCGGGCGGCCGGGGCGCTGGGGGCAGTTCTGGGTCCGGGCGGCGGGGGCGCTGGGGGGCAGTTCTGGGTCCGGGCGGCCGGGGCGCTGGGGGGCAGTTCTGGGTCCGGGCGGCGGGGCGCTGGGGGCAGCTCTGGGTCCGGGCGGCGGGGCGCTGGGGGGCAGCTCTGGGTCCGGGCGGCCGGGGCGCTGGGGGCAGCTCTGGGTCCGGGCTGCGGGGCGCTGGGGGCAGTTCTGGGTCCCGGCGGCGGTGGCGCTGGGGGCCGGCCTGGGGCCGGGCGGCGGGGCGCTGGGGGCAGCTCTGGGTCCGGGCGGCCGGGGCGCTGGGGGCAGCTCTGGGTCCGGGCGGCGGGGCGCTGGGGGCAGCTCTGGGTCCGGGCGGCGGGGGCCCTGGGGGCAGGTCTGGGTCCGGGCGGCCGGGGCGCTGGGGGCAGCTCTGGGTCCGGGGCGCGACGCAGAGGCGCCAGGCGCGGGCTGGCCCGCCATCGCCCTCGCGGGGGCCGGATGGATGTCTGCGCCCAGGCAGCTGCCTGTGGACCGGGCGTTGGATAAGGTGTGTCCGACTCACCGCAGTTCACCGGGAAAGGAAGGCCGCGACCGCCCGAGACTCCTCTGCCTTAAAGCAGGACAGTAACGGGGGAGGAAGAGCACCCTCTCACCAGGCTCAGAGTTAACTGTTGTGGCGACCCGCGAATGACGACCACCAGTCAGCCGAAGTGGCATTTAGGAAGCCTTTATTACATGAACTCGAGTCCGTGCTCCCGTCTCAACCAACACAGCAGCGAGCGACGAGAGCCCCGACCCACTCTAAGCAGGCTACTTTTATCCCCGTCTTAGGGATGCCTGGCAGATCATGATTGGCTAAAGTTTTAACAAAAGAAAGGTCAGTTATAAGTTATAGAAAAATTCCACCAGTACAGTAACATTTAAAGTTTATACAACACCTGGGGTGGGGGTTTATTTTCAGCTTAAGCAGTCTCTGTTTGACCTGGTTTGGTCTGTTTGTTCTGCCATGCTGCTACTGGAAATAGGACGTGCCTGCCTGGGAGTTGAGCCTTGCAACAGAACTATTTTATGGCTAACAGTTATGCTTAGCTAAAGCGAATCATGCTACATTCTTTGTTGTGGGTCTGGTTGCTCATTCCTTCCCTGGCCTGGAGCCCTGCCTCGACAGGGTCTTGCTGGCCATCTGGAGCCCTGCCTCGACCAGGTCTTGCCGGCCACAACAAGACCTGAGGGTCAGAGATAACTGAAGAGAATCACACTGTTGGGTCATGTCAGAGGCAGAGCGAGGACGATGGGGTTTAGTCCAGGTGCAGAAACTCACCAGGAAAGACATTCCCAAATGCCCAGCACGGGGCCAAATGGGAACCTCATCATCCCCAGGTAACCTATCCCGCCCCTGGTTTGGACCCCTGATCTGTCTTTCGTATCGCTGCTCAGGCGGTGTAGACACCCTGACCTTTCCCCCCCTAAAGATCATATCTAGGCCTCAGTTGTATTTCAGCGCCAGGCCCAGGAAAGCAGCAAAGCAAGACAAGTGAGGCTGTGGCTGCCTTAGGACCAGCTACCTTGACCAATCAGTAGAGACCTGGGCCCTAAAAGAGCACATCTAGAAAGCGGATGAATATTCTAAAACCCTCCCCTAAGGTTTCTACCCTCAAGAAAGATAAATACGCTCAGGACAAAGGGCCCGGTGCACGCTGCCCCTCCAAGGAGCACACCCCCACAGGCACGTGCCCCCTAAGCTCTAAGCGAGTCCATGAGACATGCAACTAGGGGAGCAATGGGCAGTGGCAGCTTCCCTGGACTAAACCCCTTCACCTGTCCCGAGGCCCCTCTTCTCTGACTTCTCAGGGAGCCAGCCTAGGCTGTCCCGTTGCTGCTATGCTCTTGCTTCTTTCACTGTTCTAAGAACTAGTGTCTTTTTGCTGCCATCATGGACCGATAACACCCTTTGGCTCGGGGCTGTGTAGCCCTTCCCTTTGGCTACCCCATCTCCCATCCCCTTTTTCTTAAAAAATTTCAGTTTTTCTTTAATCACCATCTGAGATGACTATTTAGCCTGTCTGTTAACTACCAACTTTTTAACTTTTCAGGTAACAGTTACAGATTGCTGGATGTAAATATGTCAATTCTTTTCATCCTCTTTGCAACCTTGTAAGGTTAACTGGTAGTAGAATCTTCTTTACAAAAAAACTGAGACACAGTTTCAGTCTTTTTTTGTCTGTTTGTTTAAAATCACAGCTAGTAGTAGTAGAATTCCCTGTAAACATTAAACTGGACACAGGTAATTCTTCCTGTTGTTTATAATATTGACATATTGGAGACACCTATACCTGTGGAATATCCAGTTACAGAACATTATTGTAATACTTTTTTTAAAAATTTTATTGATTATGGTGTCACATAATTGTCCTCATCCCCCCCATTCCCATCCCAAACCCCTCCCCCCATATACCCCCACCCCCCTGATGTCCATGGCCACTGGCTAGGCCCATATGCATGCACACAAGTCCTTTGGTTGATCTCTCCCTCTTACCCCCAACACTATTATACTTCTATGGAAAGTTCCCTAGGATATATTTTGGAATGGAAAATAAATGCAAGTTGCAAACAATAAATATGTTTTTAGTCATTCTTTTTAAACCAAGCCCCTGTATGCCAAAACCGGTTTGGCTCAGTGGTAGAGCGTCAGTCTGCTGACTGAAAGGTCCCGGGTTCGATTCTGGTCAAGGGCATGTACATTGGTTGTGGGCACATCCCCGGTGGAGGGTGTGCAGGAGGCAGCTGGTCGATTTTTCTCTCTCATCGCCGTTTCTAGTCTCTATCCCTCTCTCCTCTCTGTAAAAAATCAATAAAATATATTAAATAAATAAACCAAGCCCCTGTCAACAATGCTGTTTTATTGTACAAATTTGTCTAGATGAATAAAAAAAGAACTGGAATAAACAGAGTGGTGAAGAGGGGAATGTTGGGGGGAAACAGGGATTGTGGGAGTTTTAGTAAAAAAAAACTTTATCATTCATGAGATTTATGGGGGGGTGTTGTGTGGTCAAAAAAATTATATACTTTTTATAATATAAAATTAGTTTTAAAAATTTACTAAAAATTGCATTTTTATCCTTTGAGCACCCACTAACATAAATGGCACTTGAATAATTTGAGAAATAATATCCAAGTCTTAAGGGGTGAAGATTTGAGGGTTATAAGAATATGAACATAAAGCATTCTCAGGGAATCCCAGAAGAGAACATAAAAGATAATTTTAATCAGTGTAGTATTTCATTGTTTAGTCTTGTGGAGCTTAAAATAAACAGTGTTACCCTAAAACTGCTCTAGGTCTACATTACAAGCTCAGATTGGATGGGAACTCAGAGGTAGTAAGTATTCTTTCCAATATGCATCCTTATTTATTTATTTATTTATTTATTTTTGCCCCCCTCCCTCCCTCACATGCACCCTCCTTCCCCAGAGTTTTATGTCCATTGGTTGTACTTATATGCATGTATACAAGTCCTTCGGTTGATCAATTTCTAATATACATCCTGATATTTAGTTGAAATATTTTATAGCATAACTTTAGAAAATGGTCATTATTGCTTATTAATATTAATGATTTGCTAAAATCATTGTACAGTTTTGTAGCCCTGTATGAAAACTGTTAAACCAAAAAGTTTCTCAAGTTTTTGCACTTTACTCTGGGGTTGAGTCCTCAGAATGAAAACCCTAAGTCCAGAGATTGAAATGGGAGTGATCCACTCTAAATATCAGTGACCCCATGAAATTACCATTTAATATGTGTCAGCTGGCCTAAGGAATATCAAGAAACAGTTTAGGAGCTAGCCGGTGTGGCTCAGTGGATAGAGTGTCAGCCTGCGGACTGAAGGGTCCCAGGTTCGTTTCCGGTCAAGGGCATGTACCGTGGTTGCAGGCACATCCCCAATAGGGAGTGTGCAGGAGGCAGCTGATCGATGTTTCTCATCAATGTTTCTAACTCTCTATCCCTCTCCTTTCCTCTCTGTAAAAATCAATAAAATCTATTTTAAAAAAAGAAACAATTTGGGGGAAAAATGATTTGGAATTGGGATCCCTTAGTTACTCACCTTATTCTGGAAAGTAAAGAGGAAAGCTGAATAGATATACTCACCTTAAAAGTTCCGTTATATCTGGGACTTCCCTTTATATGGTGGGCAAGACCCCGTTAGTAAAGGATTCTAATTCTGATGACATCACAACTATTGCCTGGTAGTCAGATCAACGGTATTTTCACAAGGCGTTGGCTTAGTCATTCCTGACTCTGATAACAGATGCTGAAATTGAGTTTAGTGTGTGTATTAATTATTGCTGTGTAAAAAACTACCCCAAACAAGCATTATTTTCTACCACAGTCTGAGAGTCAGGAAACTGAGGGCACTGTAGCTTGTGTTTGCAGCTCAGTCCTGAGGTTATAGTCAAGCAGGTCCTGAGCTGGTCATTCTGGGGTTCTATTGGGATGAAGAGTCTGCCCCGAACTTCCTCAGTTTCTCATCACGTGGACCTTGCCATACCGCTGCTTGCAAGAGCAAGATAAAAGCCACAGTGTCTTTTGTCTTGTTTATCCTCACCAGAGGATACCTTTTTCCATTGTTTTTTTTTCTTTTTGAGAGAGAGCGGAAGGGAGGAGAGAAACAAACTTTAATGTGAGACAGGGGTTGGTTGCCTCTCACACTGGGGCACAGTGTCTTTTGAACCAGAGACCTTCAGCCTCTGGGCCATGCAGCACATTGGCGTGCCACAAGAATTTTTAAAACATCCGGTACCTGACTTTCAGTCAGAGCAATGGCCTCTTTTCCCTTAGAATGGCAAATTAAAAAATGACAGCGACCGAGACAGCAATAGCTCTCCAGTGTGAATGAATCAAAAGTATTCCTATTCTTTTGTCAGATGGCAAAAATTAAATTTTTTGATGTGCCACAGAATTTTAGTAATTAGTTTATGTGTGCCGCTGTTTTAAACTAATCTTGGAAGTCTCATACCATCAATTTTCTATATGCTAATGATCATATAAACCAACCTTAGCTAGTAAGGGCATACTCTGATGTCACTGATCTCTTCTCCACTCCCACCCCATTGAGGGAGCTGACTTTGAAGTCCATGTGGATATTGACACGAAAGCTTCACATGAGGGGGCTTACTGTGGGAGAGAGGAGAGACTGGGTAGGCATTTGTACACACACACACACACACACACACACACACCCCGGATGTACACTGCCAAAAAGAGGAAATCCCATACCCTGGGATGCCAATCCCATATTGAGAGCCCTCACCTCTGTCATGAAGAAATTTCCATCTCTTTGCTTCATTATAAGGGAAAAGCTGAGCATTTGTTTGGAAGATTGAATGAGTTAATACTCATAAAAGTACTTACAATAGATTGAGGGAGGAGTGGGTCTGAGTGCTCAGTGACCATCAGCTATTATTGTATAAGTCTTCTGCATTGTTTTCAATGCCCATAATAAGACAGTGGATCTAGTTGATTTATTCTATAATATTTGTATATATAATACATTTATTTCTGTTGGTGGGTATTAGACATTTCCAAGTTTATTACAGTGCTGCAAGAAACACCCTTATCCACACATCTGTGGGCACATATAGGGGTCCCAAAGGGAACGTGGAGAGGGGTTAGGCATTGGATCTTAGCTGTGCGCCACTGGCTTTACTCAGTATCACCAAGTAGTTATTCAGCCATGTATGATAGCTCCTGTTTTGCCATATCTTACCAAAACGTGGTATAAAAAATTTTAACTTTGCAAATGGGATAATTTAAAATGATATTTCATTGTTAAATTTGCATTAACCGTTGGTGAAATTTGTGCATTTTTTGGCTATGTTTATTGGCCCTTTGGGGTCCCTTTTTGGTTAACTGTATGTTTAATACATATGTTTAAATGATGTATCATACTTTATTTATTTTTAAAAAAATATATTTTATTGATTTTTGTACAGAGATGAAGGAAGAGAGATAGAGAGTTAGAAACATCGATGAGAGAGAGTCATCGATCAGCTGCCTCTTGCACACTCCCCACTGAGGATATGCCCGCAACCAAGGTACATGCCCTCGACCAGAATCGAACCCGGGTCCCTCCAGTCCCCAAGCCGACGCTCTATCCATTGAGCCAAACCGGTTTCGGCTCATACTTTATTTTTTAAATTAATTTGTAGGCAGCCTAGATATATTCAGATATAGAATAAAGGTTACACACATGTTTTAGGCTTGGGCAGGTGGGTGGATTGTGTGCTATTTAACTGGACGAAGAGGCGCAGTGGAAAACCAATTTTAGGAGGATACCAAGAGTTTACTTTCAGACAAGTTTGGGATGCTTTTGACTCATCCACAGAGCTGGGCTGTGCTGCAGAGATATATGTGGGAGTTGTCAGCTTACCGGTGGCTGCAATGTGATAGGAATGTGTGTGGTTATCTTCGGAGAGAAGCTACACAGCATGAGCCCACAGAACTGTCCACGGGAGGAGGCTACAGAAGGGATGCTGAGCGGAGGGCGAGTAGAGAAAGACTAGAACTGTGTGAAACCATAGAAACCACGAGAGGGAACAGTTCCCTATTTCTTCTTCAGTTTTTGTAATGGCCGCAGGTTTCATTGTGTGGATGTCCCCTAACTGCTCTTGTGTTTGGAGTTTGGATTTATGTCAGTGCTTTTCTGTGACACTTTGACAAACATTCTTATAGGCTCATTCCCACCCCGCTGGTTATTTTCTTTGGATATACTCCTCTCGGTAGGTCGAAGAGTCTGCCTGTTTAAAAGCTTTTACTCTAAGTTGCACATGTCTTCTAGAAAGAATGCTTTTTTTATTTTGACCAGAATGAGTTTGCTTTTTCTCCATTCCTGTGGCGGTGAAAAAGTGGTGAGACCTACATATTGCATACTGACATTTTTTTCTTTTTCTTTTTTTTAAAAAAATATTTTAGCTGAAACTGGTTTGGCTCAGTGGATAGAGCGTTGGTCTGAGGACTGAAGGGTCCCAGGTTTGATTCTGGTCAAGGGCTTGTACTTTTGTTGCGGGCACATCCCCAGTAGGGTGTGTGCAAGAGGCAGCTGATCGATGATTCTCTCTCATTGATGTTTCTAACTATCCCTCTCTCTTCCTCTCTGTAAAAAAATCAATAAAATATATTTAAAAATATATATATTATTGATTGACTACAGAGGAAGGGAGAGGGATAGAGAGTCAAAAACATCAATGGGAGAGAAACATTGATCATCTGCCTCCTGCACATCCCTACTGGGGACGTGCCTGCAACCAAGGTACATGCCCTTGCCCGGAATCAAACTTGGGACCTTTCAATCTGCAGGCTGACACTCTATCCACTGAGCCAAACTGGTTAGGGCCATTTTTTTCTTTTTGATACTGACATTTTTGATATTTGCAAAGTGTTCATAATTTATTTCACCTATTGTCTTCTTGTTTTTGGTATTACAACTAGTATTATAATTAACTAGAGGCCTGGTGCACAAAAATTCGTGAACTCAAGTGGGGTTGGGGGAGTCCCTCAGCCCAGCCTGTGCCCTCTGGCAGTCTGGGAGCCCTTGGAGGATATCCAGCTGATAACACATTATTAGTGCTGCCGAAAAGGCGGGCGAGGCTCCTGCCACTGCCGCTGTTCTTGCCAGCTTTGAGCTGGGCTTCTGGCTGGGCTCCTGCATTGAGCGTCTGCCCCCTGGTGGTCAGTGCACATCATATCAACCAGTTGTTCTGCTGTTTGGTCTATTTGCATTTTAGCCTTTTATTGTATCAGTTTTGCCCTAGCTGGTTTGGCTCAGTGGATAGAGGCCTGGTGCATGAATTTGTGCATGGGTGGGGTCTGGTCAGTCCATCTCGATTAGGGTCAATTGGGCGGCCTGCCTGGGGCAGGGGACCTGGGAGGTTGGCTGGCTGGCCCTGCCCCCATTGGACAGGTTGGACAGCCGTAGTGCATGTCATAGCGACTGATCATTCCAATTGTTTTAGTCGTTCAGTCATTCTGATCGCTTAGCTTTTATATATATAGGTAGTTGTTTTGTTTAAATTTTTGCTTATTCTTAACCTGTCCCTTAGAATAATTTCCTGATAGTGGAAATGATGAGTCAAAAGTATTTGCATTTTTAAGGCTGTGGAAACATAGATACTGTAAATCATCCTCTAGAAAGTGTGTGCTCTTCTTATGAGGACATGGAAAGAAATATCCCTGATCTTTTACTTTTGGGAGTTGTCAGTGTGCATATGGTATTCCAAGGAATTATCTGGAGAACTACACCTTTCATTGTTTCTATCAGGCTAAATGCATCCAGTATGTCTTTATATGAAAACTATGTGCAAATAAAATTATTGAATAATACCATTTTCACACATTGCACATCAAATTTTGAGGCCCCATATCTGAAAGGCTTGTATTCCAGCTATATCGTCTGTTCTGTGATCTAAGAATTAATTCCAATAGCATTGTGTTAGGGACCAAGTGATAGCAACATCTCCAGAGGACAAAGTGGGAGGAAATTTAAAGCTTCAAAGATTAATCCAGTGGCCATGGGGTCCCTTGGAAAAGGCCTGTCTCAGGTTTGAAATCATTTCAATTGAAAGTTCAGTCTCGCCCTGGCCGGCTTGGTTCAGTGGATTGAGCGTCGGCCGGTGGACTGAAGGGTCCCAGGTTCGATTCCAGTCAAGGGCACAGGCCTGGGTTGTGGGCTTGATCCCCAGTAGGGGGCGTGCAGGAGGCAGCCGATCAATGATTCTGTCTCATCATTGATGTTTCTCTCTCTCTCCCTCTCCCTTCCTCTCTGAAATCAATAGAAATATATAATGAAAGAAAAAGAAAAAGAAAAAACAGAAAGTTCAGTTTTGCCCTAGCTGGTTTGGCTCAGTGGATAGAGTGTTGGCCTGCAGACTGAAGGGTTCCGGGTTCGATCCGGTCAAGGGCACATGCCTAGGTTGCGGTCTCAAACCCCAGTAGGGGATGTGCAGGAGGCAGCCTATCAATAATTCTCTCTCATCATTGATGTTTCTATCTCTCTCTTCTTATCTCTTCCTCTCTGAAATCAAACATATTTAAAAAAAAAAAAAGGAAAGTTCAGTCTCAAAGTCAGCGGAATTTTTGTTAGGTTGGATTAATTTTGAAATCTGGTTGGCATTTCCCATGTGTGTGGTTTTGTGTGTGTATATATGTATATATATATGAATATATATATGAATATATATATATATATATATATATATATATGTGTGTGTATTTGTTTATCTTTTGTATTTCCTGTTTTGTCTGGTTTAGCAATTGACCAAAATAGGTTCAGTTCTCTTTGACATGGGTCTTTTTCTTATACCTTTTTAAAAAATACATTTTTAAGATCAACCAATAGACACAGACACAGGAGGTGAGGTATAAGTAGGGGGGAATGGGGGTGTAATAGGGGGATAAGGACATATGCAATACCTTAATCAATAAAGAAAAAAATTTTTTTTTTAAATTAACTTCAGAGAGAGAGAGAGATTGAGCCCAAAACTTGGGCATATGCCCTTGACTGGAATCGAACCCAGGACTCTTCAGTCCGCAGGCAGATATTCTATCCACTAAGCTAAACTAGCTAGGGCTGACACGGATCTTGTAGATGTTTTTGACTTAAAAAAAAAAAGTGACAAATAGTCCCTGTTGTGTCTGCACAAAGTACACATGCGGGTTAGAATCTGTGCAGACAGCAGTTCCTGCAGTGGTACCCGAGTGTGGGCGTGAGATGTGAGCGCTCTGATCTCCCGGACTCCGAAGAGGGGCGCCAGGGGGGAAGGGGGGGCTCCCGCTGGCCTGGTGGGCGCCCTGCCCCTCCGCTGGGGGACCAGCCAGCCCGGACGCCCGCACCGGGGGTCCTCGGAGGGACCTGTCTGCGCGGCCCCCGGAAGGGGCGGAGTCCGCTACAGGCCCCGCCCCCAAAGAGGCCACCGGGAGGCGGGGCGGGACTTCCGCCCGCCAGGGGCACTTCCGGGTCCGCCGGCATCGCCGGGGGCTGTGCGAGCGGGGCTGGGAGCGGGCGCCGGGCCGGCGGGCGCGCTGGGTGCGGCCCCCGGGCCCCGCGATGCTGGGGAGCAGCCCCGAGGCCGCGGAGCGCGAGGCCGAGGGTGACGGGGCGGGCGCTCTCCCCGCGCCGCCGGCCATCGACTTCCCGAAGGAGGGCTCGGACCCCAAGTATGACGGTGAGGGACCCGGGCCCGTCCGCCTTCTCTCCCGGTGCCGCGCGGTCCGCCCGGGGGCTGGGCCCGCCCGCCGGACCCGGGCCCGCGGGGCGGGCGGGGCGGGGCGGGGCGCGGAGGGCGGCCGCGGAAGGTAAACATGGAAGAGAGGCTGCGACCCGCTCGCTCGCTCGTTCACGTTTCCGTTCTTCCTCCGCGGACTCCGGGTTTCCCGGGCTCCGCCAGGCGGCGGGCGGGGGCCGGGAGCCGCCAGGAGGGGCTTTGCGGACCCTGCGCTGAGCCGTGGGGCTGAGTTGGATCTATTGCTTCCCCGATAGGGCAGCAGCTGAAGACCTGTCCTAGTGAGGCAGTAGCAGAGCCGCCTCTTCTGTTAAAAAAAAAAATGCCCAGGTTCCCTGAGGCCTTTGGTTCCTGGGACATATGGTATGTTACTGGGCAACAGCGTACAGGGGGAGAGGTGCTTGAAGCATGGCGCTAGCCAGTCCGGAGTGTCCAGTCTTTTAATGACAGCGCAGTAGGCTCTTTAGTTGCAACTAGTTGTTTTGGCAACTTATTTTACTTTAGAATTTTTTAAAAAATATATTTTATTGATTTTTCACAGAGAGGAAGAGAGGGATAGAGAGTTAGAAACATCGATGAGAGAGAATCATCAATCAGCTGCCTCCTGCACACCCCCTACTGGGGAATGTGCCCGCAACCAAGGTACATGCCCTTGACTGGAATCGAACCCGGAACCTTTCAATCCACAGGCCGATGCTCTATCCACTGAGCCAAACCAGTCCGGGCTTACTTTAGAATTTATATTTGTTGATTGTTTTGAGAAGGGGGGAGGGGAGAGAGAGAGAAACATCATTTTGTTGTTTCACCCACTTATGCATTCGTTCATTGGTTCTTGGATGAGCCCTGATCCAGAGGGAACCCACAACCTTGGCCTAATCGCACAGGTTAAGTTGTGCTCTTAAGAATGAATCATTGCCCGGAGCGGCTCAGTGGCTGGGCATTGACCCCTGGACCAGGAGATCACAGTTCCATTCCCGGTCAGGGCACAGGCCCTGGTTGCAGGCTCTCTCCCCGCTGTGGGGAGTGCAGGAGGCTGCTCCTCAGTGAAATTCTCTCATCATTGATGTTTCTCTCTCCCTCTCTCTCCCTTCCACTCTGAAATCAATAAGGATGTATCTTATTTTATTGTTTCTAAATATATTTTTATTTATATCAAAGAGGAAGGGAGAGGGAGAGAGAGAGAGAGAGAGAGAGAGAAACATCAATGATGAGAGAGAATCACTGACCGGCTGCCTTCTGCACACCCCGAACTGGGAATTGAACCCGAAACCCATGCATGTGCCCTTGACGGGAATTGAACCTGGGACCCTTCAGTCCGCAGTCTGATGTTCTATCCACAGAGCCAAACCAGGGAGGGCAAAGATTTATTTAAAAAGGAAGAATGAATACATGGATTCAGGGAGGTTTTTATATGCAGTGGTTTGAATAGGATGGTTATAGAGAATACACATCAGCTGAAGCATGAAACAACTCTTAACATGTTAAAACCAATTTAAAGGTGCAAGCCAAGTTGAAAAGGTTCTAATATCTTAAATTCTTCAATTTTCGTCCTTAATTCCCGCTGTAACTCTTGATTCCAGAGGGTACGAAGCAGACCGCGGAGTCAGTCACAGAGGATGCTGTGATAACTGTTTGCAGTGGCAAACGGGTGTTTCCTGCACTTCAGGTGGCATTCAGAGCAGCTCCCTAGTAAATAGTTACGTCACAGAAAGTCCCAGCTGTGAAGGTGAAAGCCTGCCTTTCTGGAACGTGGTGATAAGGTTTTCTGCAAACTGAAGATTGTGCTTGAAGGGTGTGATCTTAGATTAGCTGCTAAAAATTCCCTCCTCCTAGGCTACTCCTACTGATGTGTTTACATGGTGCCTTTCTTCCAAAGAAGCCGGGCAGGTCCAGACAGAATTTACCTTCCTATGTGGAAAGTGAGGTCCATGAAGAGCGTAGTTTTTTTTTTTTTTTAAATATATTTTATTGATTTTTTACAGAGAGGAAGAGAGAGGGATAAAGAGTTAGAAACATCAATGAGAGAGAAACATCGATCAGCTGCCTCCTGCACCACCCCCATGGGGGATGTGCCTGCAACCAAGGTACATGCCCTTCACTGGGATCGAACCTGGGACCCTTCAGTCTGCAGGCCGATGCTCTATCCACTGAGCCAAATTGGTTAGGACAATTTCCATTCTTTGTAGTGGGAAAAAAATGACTTGTTTTTTTAACAAATCACCTCTCGAACAGCCTTCCAGAACCAATTGCGTTCAAGAAGCAAGGTTCCACTGTACTGAGAAAACAGATATTTACATTACGATTCATAACAGTAGCAAAATTACAGTTATGAAATAGCAACAAAAATAATTTTATGGCCGAAACCGGTTTGGCTCAATGGATAGAGCGTCGGTCTGTGGACTGAAGGACCCGGGTTCGATTCCGGTCAAGGGCATGTACCTTGGTTGCGGGCATGTCCCCAGTAGGGGGTGTGCAAGAGGCGGCTGATCGATGACTCTCTCTCATCGATGTTTCTAACTATCTCTCTCACTCCCTCTCTGTACAAAATCAATAAAATATATTTAAAAAAAATAATTTTATGGTTGGGGGTCGCCACCACGTGAATTGTATTAAAGGGCCGAGGCCTTAGGAAGGTGGAGAGCCACTGGCCTCTCCTGTCCTGGTGACGGGAGGCGTTCCCGCTCATCTGCTTGAACAGCTGCTCATTGGTTTCTTCATTCCCACCTTTGTGTGCGTCCTCACTCCCGAAACTTCTGCCTCCCCAGGGCTGCCTTCTGCTAGGCTCCAACTTCCAGAATGCCACTCAAACTCAACTCCAAAAAGTCTGTCTCGATTAACCCCACTCAGCTTAACTACGGTGTTCTTTTTAAAGCCTAGTTTTATTTATTTTTAAATGTGTCTTCATTGATTTTAGAGAGAGGAAGGGGGAGAGCTGGAGATAGAAATATTGATGAGAGAGAGACATAATTGGTTGGCTGCCTCCTGCACGCCCCCTACTGGGGATTAAGCCTTCCACCTGGGCCTGTGCCCTGACTGGGAATCGAACCTGTGACCTCCAGGTTTATGGGTGTTGATGCTCAACAACTGAGCCACACAGCTGGGCTGTGGTGTTTTCCCCCTTAAATTACATAGTTTGTTTCTTTAATTAGAATGTGTTCTTTTGTCATTCTGAGGTATGTTTGCCATTTATTACACTTTTCCTTCTTTAATTTTTAGAATCTGATGTTCCAGCCGAACTCCAGTTGTTAAAAGGACCGCAGCAGCAGCAGCAGCAGCAGCCGACCTTCCCCTTTGCAGTTGCCAACCAGCTATTGCTTGTTTCTCTGCTGGAACATCTCAGCCATGTGCATGAACCAAACCCACTGCGTTCAAGACAGGTGTTTAAATGTTAGTAAGAATCAACTCATCTTGCTACATAACACTTGTAAAAGAATATTGCATTTAACGCTGTGGGCCCGAGAAGCAGCGGGTATATAAAAATTTGAAATAAGTATTAATAGCTTATATTTTTAAAAATATTTTTTTACTGATTTCAGAGAGGGAGAAGGAGAGAGAGCTAGAAACACCAATGATGAGAGGGAATTATTGATCAGTTACCTCCTGCACACCCCCTTCTGGGGATGGAGCCCACAACCCGGGCATGTGCCCTGACCTGGAATTGAACCGTGACCTGGTTCATAGTTCCATTCTCAATAACTGAGTCACGCTGGCTGAGCAATAGAGTTTATATTTATTGTTTTTAATTTTTTTTTTAAAAACATTTTATTGATTGATTGATTTTAGAGAGAGGAAAAGAGAAACATCAGTTTTTCATTCCACTTGTTCATGCGTTCAGTGGTTGATTTGTGTATGAGCCCTGATCAGGGACCAAACCACAAGCTTGGCACATTGGAACTATGTTCTAACCCAGTGGTCAGCAAACTCATTAGTCAACAGAGCCAAATTAGTTTGTATTTCTTAAAATTCATATATTTTGCTTTGGGTAGTTCCTTATGAATATAACTAGAGACCCTTGCAGACCCGGCTTCATCCGGAAGGTCATCTGGATGGTCATTCTGCCGTCCAGTCTAATTAGCACATTAGCTCTTTATTACATAGAATTAATAGGTACCTGAAAGATTAATAACCATAAATTGTGCATATTTAAGTAAATAAAAGATAGGTTTTTTGGTATCTATAACATGATAATCCATATAATGTGTGAAGCTCTCTCTTTTTAAATATATTTTATTGATTTTTTACAGAGAGGAAGAGAGAGGGATAGAGAGTTAGAAACATCGATGAGAGAGAATCATTGATCCCCACCGGGGATGTGCCCACACACTAAGGTACATGCCCTTGACCGGAATCGAACCTGGGACTTTTCAGTCTGCAGGCTGACGCTCTATCCACTGAGCCAAACCGGTTTCGGCTGTGAAGCTCTCTTATGGTTAGTTGGTTATCAGGTAAATGAAAACCACGGATAATCATTTTGAACCAGGTCTTGACCAGAGCACTGGGACAGCGGGATTTTGTGTTGTTGAATGGGAAACTGGTTTTCTCTACACTGAATGCTTTTAACACCAGTTGTGTGGTGTTTCCTTTTTTTTTTTTTTTTTTTTTTTAATATATTTTATTGATTTTTCACAGAGAGGAAGAGAGAGGGATAGAGAGTTAGAAACATCGATGAAAGAGAATCATCGATCAGCTGCCTCTTGCACGCCCCCCACCGGGGATGTGCCCGCAACCAAGGTACATGCCCCTGACCGGAATCGAACCCGGGACCTTTCAGTCCCCAGGCCGACGCTCTATCCACTGAGCCAAACTGGTCCCGGCTGTGGGGTGTTTCTTTTCCTGCACCGCCCAGCTCTCTGAGTGGGTTAAGATATTCCGTAATAGAAACAATAATGAATACTCACTTTTGTTCATTCTAATCATATATTTCCACTGCTGCCTTTATTCTTATCTCAGTGCCTGTTTGCAGAATGAAATATGTTTGAAAATCAGAAGACTGCTGTGTTTACATTTTTCTTGCCTTTTTAAAAGATGGAGCTTAGTATTTCACTGACCAACCAGGAATGTAAACAAATGACTGTTCAGTGGCAGAGAAATCGGTGTAGATGTGCTCCTGACCAGCGAGCGTACCAATTGCTTCCCTTGGACAGAATCAGTCCCCAAGTTGTAATGTGTTTGTTGAACTAACTGTTTTCTCCTAGAGGCTATTACCACTCTCCATGCACTCTTCAGAAGTGCCGTTAGCGCAGCCGGATATGGCTCAGTGGTTGAGCATTGACCTAGACCTATGAACTAGTGTTTCCCAAACTTTTGACATATGTGTACCCCTTCTATAATTTTCGTAACACTGAGTACCCCTCATACTCATGAGAACGTAGAATTAGGCGCAGCTAAGCACGGTGCAGTGCACAGCCCCACCAAACTCCGGTGCAACGCGTACCCCCGCCAAACTCTACCCGTGCCCCTGGGGGTCTGCGTACCGCACTGTGGGAAACACTGAAAGGCCATGGTTTGATTCCTGGTCAGGACACATGCTTGGGTTGTGGGCTCAGTCCCCAGTAGGGGGCGTGCCGATTGATGATTCTCTCTCATCATTGATGTTATCGCTCTCTCCCTGACTCTCCTCTCTGAAAAAAATAAGAATAAAATTGCCATTTTATTGATGGCCTTCCTAACAGTTTTCTGCATTCTTTTTCTAGTACTCTGTCAGACTTTCATCAAGATGGGGCTGCTGTCCTCTTTCACCTGCAGCGATGAGTTCAGCTCATTGCGACTACATCACAACAGAGCCATCACTCACCTGATGAGGTCAGCCAGAGAGGCAGTTCGCCAGGTAAGCGTCAGACTCTGTACTTGGTGTGTGACAAAACGTCTTGATTTCCAGAGGACTGTATTTTTTTTTTTTTTAATGTGAAAATCTTTTTATTACTTCAAAGGAAAAGATGATTCTAATGATGAATATGACACTTAAGTAATTTTATCCTTAAAATTTTTCTTTTTGGCCTTTGTAGATGCCAACAATTGCTTCTTTCTTTTTCCAGTTGACAGCAGTTTTAACATTCATTACATTTTTTAAAAATTAAATTATTATCTGTGTACATATTTTAACATTGCCCCCCCTCACATGCATGCCCTCCCTCCCCAGAGTTTTGTGTCCATTGGTTGTACTTATATGCATGTATACGAGTCCTTCGGTTGATCTCTTATCTCCCCCAGATCTCCCTACCCTCCCCGCTGTAATTTGACAGTGTGCTTGTTGCTTTACTGTCTTTATATCTATCTTTTGGTTCATCAGTTTATAATGTTCTTTCAGAGGACTGTATTTTAAAGCCTTATGAGATCCTGATTATAAAGAGGTTTATAAAATGTTTAACTTTAATTTGTTTATTTAACAACTATTTATGAATGGCCTCTATGTGTTAGGTTCTCTAGTATGTGGTGGGGTTCAAGCAATAAGCAAAATAGACAGAATCCGGCCTCAGGGAGCTTCTGTTGTAAAGAGTGGGTAGTAAGCAATGGAAAAATGGAAATGTTTAAAAATAAACGGGGTAGACCGTGGTGAGTGTTAAGGAAGAATATGAAGCAGGGAAGGAACTTAGAAAATGTGCGAGTGTTAACAGACGGTGCCAGCGAGGGCCTCCCTGAGATACCTGTGAGTCAGGAGCTGAGGCTGAGAGGAGGAGCCTAGAACAGTGGTCGGCAAACTGCGGCTCGTGAGCCATATACGGCTCTTTGACTCCTTGAGTTTTTAGCAAAGGCCAGCTTAGGAGTACCCTAATTCAGCTAATAACAATGTACCTACGTATATAGTTTAAGTTTAAAAAATGTGGCTCTCAAAATAAATTTCAATCGTCGTCCTGTTGATATCTGATTCTGTTGACTAATGAGTTTGCGGACCACTGGCCTAGAGGAACAGCACAGCAGTGGAGGCACAATAGCTCCCCGGTGAGCAGTGGGCAAGGTGTAGGGGAGCTGGAAAGGCAGCCGCGCGGCTGGAGTGATCAGGGGAGCGTGGTGGGGGTAAGGGGGCAGGAAGAGGAACGATGGATGGGACAACAGAGTCGGCTTTGAGACCAGTTTAATGTCTTCGGTGTTCACTCAGAGTGAAGCAGGCAGCATTGCTGGATTTTGAGCAGAAGAAAGGCATCATGTGACTTAACGATTTAATGGGACCAACCAGCTTCTGGTTGAGAATAGACTGAAGGGGGCCAAGGGGAAAAGCAGGGGCACTGGTCAGTCATAGAGGCAAGAAGAGATGGTGGTGGCATGGAATGGGTGGTAGCCATGGAGATGTGAGAAGCTGTCAATTTCTGCATATATTTTGAAGGTAAAAATCACCATTTGCTTATGGTGCTCCTTGGTACAATCTCAGCTTTGTCAGTGGGTAGCAAGAATGTAGCTTTATTATTAGTAATCTTCTGGTTAAGAGAGATATATTTTCAATTATAAATTTTTAGGTAATGTTGAAAAAGCCATTGAGTCTTTTTTTTTTTTTTTTTTTAATATGTTTTATTGATTTTTTACAGAGAGTAAGAGAGAGGGATAGAGAGCCAGAAACATCAATGAGAGAGAAATATCGACCAGCTGCCTCCTGGTCAACCAGTGTACATGCCCTTGACTGGAATCGAACCTGGGACCCTTCAGTCCACAGACCGACACTCTATCCACTGAGCCAAACCAGTTTTGGCAATTGAGTCTTATCTATGCTAATATAGAGGAATATACAAATTATCTGGGACTCCATCACAGTAACGAACGAACAGCAGGCTGCATGGAGTGACGAGGCCAGCAGGGGGGTTAGTGAGGGACGACCAGACGACTGAACAGCAGCCTGTGTGGGGTGACCAGGTTGGCAGTGGGAGCGGGGCAGTTGGAGGCGATCAGGCCTGCTAGGTGTGATCACGCTGGAGGGGGGGCAGTCATTTAGGGGCGATGAGGCAGGTGAGCAGTGAGGAGCCAGAGGTCCCAGATTGTGAGAGGAATGTCCGACTGCCAGTTCAGGCCTAAACTGGCAGTCGGACATCCCCTGAGGGGTCCCAGATTGGAGAGGTTGCAGGCTGGGCTGAGGGACTCCCCCCCCCCATGCACAAATCTTGTGCAGCATGACTCTAGTTTTTTAATTTTGTGTAAGCATTTGAGACTATTATATATGACATTGAATTTTGATAGATTCCTTTTCCCATAAAAATTTCAAAATGCTGCCGAAACCGGTTTGGCTCAGTGGATAGAGCGTCGGCTTGGGGACTGAAGGGTCCCAGGTTCGATTCCCGTCAAGGGCATGTACCTTGGTTGCGGGCACATCCCCAGTAGGGGGTGTGCAAGAGGCAGCTGATCGATGACTCTCTCTCATTGATGTTTCTAACTATCTCTCTCCCTTCCTCTCTATACAAAATCAATAAAATAGATTTAAAAAAAAAAATTTCAAAATGCTTTTAAAAATAATTTTTTTATTTTATTTTAGGATCCTTGTGAGGATAGTTCTCATATTCCAAAGATCAGGTCTGTATCAAATGCTTTTGTGATTATTTAAATACTAACTATCTAGTCAGGATTAAGAATTAATCCTGAATTAATTAGAAATGAGTTTTGAGTTTTAAAATACTATAGTTAGTATAGTTTATGCAAATTAAAAACTTTATTCTTGGCAATTAATTACTGCTCCAAGATTTGCTTTAATTCTCATTTCCCTCCTTTAAATAATAATAAAAAAAATTTTTGTTTGTTTTTTGCTTTAAAATGTTTTTCTTCATTTTTAATCCCCCGCTCTCATTCACTGTGGATTCCATAAGCCCCACCCCTAATGCAGGGCACTGATATCTGGTCTCTGTCAGGGAAAACCATTGAATTTTGCCTGTGTTTAGGAAGTGTTAATATGAAATCTGTAACTTGTCTGGGAATTTAAGTGACTTTATTACTGAACTCCACTAATCTTTTGCTTGTTAGTTAATCATTAAGTACTTATTACTGGTAAAATACTTAAAATTAGATTAATGATCCTCTTGCTTTCATATCAACCTGTCAATTTGCTTAGCAACTGTTTTCTTCATAGAGAATGAAGAATTTCATTAAAAAATATTTTTATTGATATCAGAGAGGAAGAGAGAGGGAGAAAGAGGTAGAAACATCAGTGATGAGAGAGAATCATCAGTCAGCTGTCTCCTGCATGCTCCACCCTGGGGATGGAGCCCCGGGCATGTGCTCTGACCAGGAATCCAGTCGTGACCTCTTGGTTCAGAGGTTGACATTCAGCCATTGAGCCGCACTGGCCGCTCTGAAAATTTTCACTTTAGCTCATCCTTTTCAAATCACCACAATTTAGTGATGAAGGAAGTTAGAAGGTTAGTACTAAAACAGAGACATGAATTGCCTGGAACATCCTGATGTGCTCATGCTTTAACACTGGCTGTTTGTTTTCACTTTCAGATCCAGGGAAGTAGCCTTTGAAGCACAGACGTCACGTTACCTAAATGAGTTTGAAGAGGTTTCCATCCTGGGGAAAGGTGGATATGGCAGAGTGTACAAGGTGGGTTTCTGCATGTCTTTTTTCCTACTCCTTAAATAAATGTATTGTGAGAAGTTGTTGTCAGTATTGAAAGTACGCAAAGGAAAACTTCTAGATTGTGTCCGTTTACTTTGCACCAAGATTTGTCCTTTATGGGGAAGCGGGCAGGTTTTCCCTCTTTCCTAACACATTGGTGGGTTGGTGATTCTGGTTTTGAGTTTTTGTCCTGTAGCTGCCTTTCCCATAAAATGTATTACCGAGAATGTATTACACAGAGCCCTTTGGCCAGCGCTGCCAGTCTTCCGCCCCGGGGCTTCTGGGAGTGGCCCTCATTGCATTTGAAAGCCTGTTGTCTAGCTGAGCACACAGCAAAGAGCTCAGGAGCCTATACCCTAGTTTTATCTCTTTGGTTCGTTGGATGGTCTGAGTTCAGATGAAAGAACTTTCTTTATTGGGTTGAAATTTAATGGCACAATATGCTTTGTGTTTTTCTCTATTTTTTAGGTCAGGAATAAATTAGATGGTCAGTATTATGCGATTAAGAAAATCCTGATTAAGGGTGCAACTAAGACAGATTGCATGAAGGTAAGATTTTAAAAAATATATTTATTTTGAATAATTGAGTATTTGTTTTTTTGAAAGAGGTGTGTGTGTGTGTGTGAGAGAGAGAGAGAGAGAGAGAGCGCGTGAGTATTTGACAAATACTAGGTGGTATGGCTTGCCATTTTACTAAGAATGGGCTCCAGTAACATAAACATCAGAACTAAATTTATTTGACTTAGTTTTTTACAGGCATTTTGTGTTGGCCACATTTCAGGGTCATTGCTGGGGACAGTAATTTTTAAATTAAATTATTCATATACAATACAAGTTGCTATTAAATAAAAACTATGAGCTCAGTCCAGGTCCCAGTCTTTTCCCTGCCATGCTGTGTGGTCCTGGGCACATTACCTGGTCTTCCAGGTCACGTCTATCTTCCGCCCTTGACGGCAGGTTTTATTTACCTTGTGAACTGGACTTCCCTACAGGAGAATGAGGGTAAATGAACACGCAACGCATAAAGTGCCACATATATGTAAGTTTAGTGGCTATAGCAATTGCTTTGGTCTCTCATAAAGATATTCCCGTTGCTTTCACATCGTTTGGACTGCTTGTACAGAGGGCTTTTTCTGTTTGCTCTGGAAATGGTAGCATTTGATACCATGAGCGTCTAACAAATTGCCAGTGAGAGCTCAGTTTTAACGCTGCTTCTCCTTCAGGTGCTGCGGGAAGTGAAGGTGCTGGCGGGTCTTCAGCACCCCAACATTGTGGGCTATCACACTGCGTGGATCGAGCATATTCACGTGGCCCAGGCGCCAGGTAAGCAGTGTCAGGTGAGACAGAGTTGAAGGTGGGCGAAGCTCATTCTTTTATGGTTTTTTACTTTTTAAAAAAAATATATTTTATTGATTTTTTTACAGAGAGGAAGAGAGAGGGATACAGAGTCAGAAACATCAATGAGAGAGAAACATCGACCAGCTGCCTCCTGCACACCCCCTACTGGGGACGTGCCCACAACCAATGTACATGCCCTTGACTGGAATCGAACCTGGGATTTTTCAGTCCTCAGACAGACGCTCTATCCACTGAGCCAAACCGGTTTCGGCCTATTGTTTTTACATTTTAAAAAATATTAAAAGGCATGAAAAGAAGACTATTTAGTGGGAATTATATGAAATACCTCTTCAGTGACAATAAATGCAGTTTATTAAACACAGGCTCACATATGAGTATTGTCTGTGGCTGCTTTTGTCCACAGTAGTGCATTTGAGTAGCTGCAGCAGAGTCTCGGGGCTCGAGAAACCTGACCTGTTCATCACCAGGCCCTGCTCAGAGAGCGTGCTGAGCCTTGTGTGGAGGAACAGCTGTTTTATGGTTCCTTACATGTGCCAGTCGTTTGAATAAGCTTGTATTGCACTTTGCCAGAAGATCATGGCATTTTTATTTTATTTTTTTGTTAATCCTCACCCGAGGGTATTTTTTCCATTGATTTTTAGAGAGTACAAGGGAGAGGGAGAGACAAAGAGAGAGAAACATCAATGTGTGAGAGACACATTGATTGGTTGCCTTCCACACGAGCCCCAACTGGGGGCTGGGAATCAAACCTGCAACCTCGGTACCTGCCCTTGACTGGAATGGAACCCAGGACCCTTTAGTCCATGGCCGATGCTCTGTCCACTGAGCGAGACGGGCCAGGACTGTCATGATGTTTTTAGATAGGTGGTTTCACTTGGCATTATGTGTATATTTCCACTCTGCCTGTGACTGAATTAGGAAACGGGCTGCCTGAAGGTTTGTTTTGTGTTTGCTCCGCAGAGAGGATTCCTGTCCCGCTGCCGTCGCTGAGAGTGATCTCCGCCCAGGATGACAGGTGTGCGCCCTGTGCGCCTCTCGGTCAGACAGCTGCCTCCTGCAGTGGCTGCCCTGTCTGCGGCTGTAGGAGCTCGGGAGTGTTTCACACTTCGTGTTTGCTCATTTTCTTTATGAAGTGTTAGATATTTCCTGTCAGCATCTTAAGTAAATGCAGTTGCTCGGTAGACCTGATGCCTTTCTCCCCTGGGGCTTTAGCAGTAAGCATCACGTAGACCTGAAGGGACAGTCGCGTTATTCTTGATCCTTTCTTACATTGATGATGGATTACTATCTTCACTGTTTTCTCCCCTCCAGTAGTCAGTCTGATGTTAAAACTGATGAAAGTAACAGCTCATCCATTATCTTCGCCGAGTTCACCTCAGAAGAAGAAAAGCTCTTAGGAGGGCCTGGCACTGAAAACCAGAATAACAAACTGGTGAACTATACCCCCAGCCTGGTCACCAGGGAGGCCGGGGGGTTGGGGTTGCCCGCTGGGCTCCAGGAAAACGGCGGGGCAGAGCTGTCTTCCCGATCGACGGCCGAGAGCCAGCTGCCCCTTCGGCTTCATTCAGACTTAGCGGAAAACTTCA